>JARHVA010007324.1:12500-647500 GCA_037957365.1 Torreya grandis | reverse complement strand
ACAAAATGCCTAGGACAAAAATCCCAAAGGGTAAGTCTTGGAGGGGAAAGGGTCTAGGACAAAGTTCTGAAGGGTAAGTGGCCACTTTAAAAAAGGGCCAAAGGGTCAATTTCAAAATTTTCGAAGGTTTAGTTTAGAAAGTCCAAATGGCATGTGCCCTTGGGGGGGATTGTTTTGGGCTTTTTTGCATTAGACAAAATTTTCAAGACACAAAGTCCAAAGGAATCGACCAGGGGAAAAAGTATTGAATAATAGGCTCATAGGAAAAAAAATGCTCGAGATAAAAGTCTTGAAGGGCATGTTCTAAAGTGATGAAGGGTCTAATTCATGGAAAAAATTCCCAAAGGGTCTACTTCATAGGGTACATTTCAATGGAAAAGGGCCTTTACAAAAGTCATGAAGGGTAACCACAAAATTCTTGAAGGGAACTTTCAAAAGGCCAAAGGGTATGTTCAAAAAGTCCAAAGGAATATGTGTCCTTGAAAAAACTTTTGAAGGGTAAGTTAGAAGCAAAGGATCGTTTCAAAAGTTTTGAAGGAATTCTATTGGGGAGATTATTTTAGATAAAATATCTGCAATAATTTTCCTAAAGACCCAATTTTCTCAGATAAAATGTTTGAAGGATTTAAATTGGCTTGGGGAAGGTGTCTCAGATGAAATATCTAAAGAAAAGGTTGAAAAAGGCAAAGGTGTGGGATAAAAGTCTCAAAGTAAATGTATGATAAAAAAGTGTCGAAGGATAGGTGTAAAGAGGCTAAAGGGTATGTTTAGAAGGTCAAAGGGAATTTCAAAAGTTTTGAAGGGCAATTTTAAAATGTCTAAGGGTAATATATATTTGTCAATAATTTAAAGGGTCTACTTCATATGGAATTTTTCCATGAAAAAATCCCTGAAGGATCTACTTCATAAAGGCTAAAGGGAAATCTTAAAAAGGTTGAAGAGCAAATGTATCAACAAGATTATCTACAAGAATAAATCTGATTTGGGTAAATTGTTTTTGCATAATTGTTATAGGGTAAATTCTATGAATATCAAATTTTGTTAGACAAAATATCCAACAAACTAAACCTGAAGACCAATTCATGTGAAAAAAAGTTTCAAAGAGAAAATCCCAAAAACATAAGTCTCGATAAAGACTCTTGAAGATGGTTAGTCTATGAAAACATAAGTCTACAACAATTAGCTCAAAGTAATAAAAATTGATAATTTAGTCTATTTAAACATAATATCAATGCCATCTTTCCAAAGTATAAGGGTCCAAATCATGATCTTTCCCATAATTTTCATAAACATATAGAAGGATGCTCAAAATCAAGATAATAATCTAAAAAAAGTGGGTCTCCATTTCCTTATGTAAAAAGGGGGTTGTTGGGTACAATAGGTTGGTTGTATGTTTGTGTTTGAGGGTTTTGAATAAGTTTTACATTGGTTACATCATCTCTAACAATATTTTTATTTTTGTCAAAGAATTTTGGTTTGTCTATTGGTTTTGAGGAATTATTATTATCTAGCTTAATGATTTTGATTACACCTTTATTAATTAAAGTTCTTTATACTTAAATTCCTTTTTAAATTATCTCATCAAAAGATCTTGGACAAAGGAGTAACAAATGGTGCCCCAATTTTGAGGTTAATTTGTTCATAAAATTTTACACAAGCTCTATTTTAGGAAATGACCATGTAAAATGAATTGCCATTGCTCACCATCTTTGGAATAAGGAAGCATAATTTTTGCCATTGCATTGATTGGTCTTGTGAAAATCTAAGGTGGTCAAGTCCTTTTCAATATTATAACAGAAGTGTTAGAATTTTTTTTTAGATAAGTATTCAAAGGTGAATATTTATCCTTTTAAAATTTGTGAGAAACATTCAAGAGCTTGGCCCCTGAGACTTCATGGAAATATGTGCAACATGTATTTGTTACTATAAGCAATGTTTGCACATGTGTGATAGAAGCCAATTAAATTCTCTTTGGGATATCCTTTACCTTTATACTTATCAAAATTTGGGAGTTCAAAGTATTTTGGAAAAGGTGTAGTCATTTTACTCAAATCATATGGATATGAACAAATTTACTCAAAATTAAATTATTTTTGCCGATTATAAGCATCAAATTGTAAGCCTTGAACTTTATCTTTTATGTTTTGAAATTATTTAATGAGATATGGGGATAGTTGGTTAATTTAGCTTAATGAATTAGGTGGTTGACCCATGAACTAATTTGTTTTTTGTGGAGTGTGTTGATTAAAATTGTTTGTAGTTTGATTGTTAAAATTAATGTTTTGAGGGTGTGAAAAGGTGTTGGAGTTATAACTAAGGTTTGGATTTTTATCGAAACCAAAATTAATTTGATTTGGATTTGAGTTGAAGCCCAAATTTTTTTGATTTAGGTTTGGATTAGAACAAAAATTGGGGTTTTTGTGTAAAGTTTATGTTTGAGTTTGTTTGAATTGGGTTTGGATTGAAACTTGAATTATTTGGCATATTGGTGTTGAAATTCATGGAATTAGGATTGGTATTGTAACCAAATAATGTTTGGTTAAACACATTTGAATTGTTTTGTTGTGGAATCATGTTAGATTTCAAGTTAAATGGATCAGAACCTAAGTTTTAATTGGCTTGGTTAGAATTTTGGATTTGGCTATTTTGATTCTGGTTAAGGTTTGAATTAGAATTTGTGTTTGGATTATTGAAGTTCAGATTGGAATTATTTTTGTTTTGGTTTGAGTTTGTGTTGGGATTTGGGGTAGAATTAAATGAAAGATTTGGATTAGAGTTAAGTTTATTTTGAATTGGATTGGATGGAACCACTCCATGTATGTTAGAAGAAGAAAACCGATATGGTAAACTATTATTTAAATTTAGATTGTTTAATGTACGTGAATCATCATTTAAAATAGTATTAGATGATTTATTAGGTAAGTTATAATAGTTATTAAATATTTGATTTTGATTGGATATGATTGGTGATATTTATAAGCTTTGATTGGGATTGATTAATGAGTTCGAATGAAGACTCAAATTCAGATTTGGTGTAATCAAATGTTTATTGATTAAACTTGAATTATATGTGAGACATATGTTCAAGTTTGTGTTTTCAAGTTGCATGATGGGTAAAATTGAAGTAGGATTCAAGTTTTGATTGGTGGGGTGGATGATTGATGATTTTGAAGGTATATTCATACTCAAAGTATTTGGATAAACTTGTGAAGATAAATTTTTATTTACATTCATATTGAAATTACCAAAGGGATTGATTGACTGATGAGATTGAAAGTTCATAATCTCCTGGGTTATTTGAGTTGCATGGATTTTTGTGGAAAAACCATGGATAGTTTGAGATGACTCCTCATGTGAAATAGATTTCCTTTTGGCTTGAGAGACTTGGGGATGAGATTGTGAGGATGGGATGAGAGCATTACTACCCTCTAAATAACCTTGTGAGATTGGTTTATTGGGATTGGAGGATGAAGGTTCTTTGCTTGCAATTAGATATTGCAAATTATGTACATCAAAATTGGATGGGAACTTTTCTCCAAAACCCAAGGCTCATAGCAATACTTCATTTTTTTAGACATGATATACTCATCAAAGGAGGGTGGATCTTGGATAGCTTTGGGGCTACCCTCATATTGGTAATCCCATCCTTCATATTTTTTTGCTAAGTTATTTCATGTATCTCTACATGATTCTCTAACTAGGAAATTGAAAGGGGTCATTGCCAAAAGGCTCTTCCCTTACATTGGGATAATTTAACATGGCCATTTGCCTAGTAATAGGTGGAATGGTTAAGATGAAAAGGAAAATGACTTAAATAAAATAAGGTTTTAAATTAATAACACTAACTAAAAGATGAATGAAAAATTCAAATCCTTGAAATAATTATTTTGAGATTTTGATAAAAAGGCTTGATTTTAGGATATGGTTTGAACTCAAAAGAACTAGTTTATAAATAACGATTTTGAAGAATATGGTAGACACAAGGAAACAAAAAATAAAATAAAAATTATAAATAATCAATAAATTATAGATAAAATGTGAAAAACTAGGATGAGGGTCATGAATAAATTTTGGGCCTTTTAATATCACTGAATCATCTGTACTCTCAACTACAACCTACTATTTCAAGGCACTAACCATGGAGGATCCTATCATTCCCATGGCCCACTAAGTCTAGTTTCAAGCTTGTGTGGAAGGTATTTTATTAGCACTAACTACTAAACCATGCACCAAAATTGAATGAAAAAAGAGGTTATCCTAATCTTAAGGTTTAAATAAGATTATCTAGGAGGAAAAATTGTGGAAGAAATAGATAAAGTGGATACACACTATTGGGTCTTGTCCTAAAGTGCCCAACATAGCCATATAGGTATTAGTGTGTTGATAATCAATGATATAATATTTAAAGATAGATGTTGAAGTCCTAGGTATTGGATCATGAAATCCCCTCACATCATAGTGTGCTTAAAACATAAAGCCTTGAACTTTATCTTTTATGTTTTGAAATTATTTAATGAGATATGGGGATAGTTGGTTAATTTAGCTTAATGAATTAGGTGGTTGACCCATGAACTAATTTGTTTTTTGTGGAGTGTGTTGATTAAAATTGTTTTTAGTTTGATTGTTAAAATTAATGTTTTGAGGGTGTGAAAAGGTGTTGGAGTTATAACTAAGGTTTGGATTTTTATCGAAACCAAAATTAATTTGATTTGGATTTGAGTTGAAGCCCAAATTTTTTTGATTTAGGTTTGGATTAGAACAAAAATTGGGGTTTTTGTGTAAAGTTTATGTTTGAGTTTGTTTGAATTGGGTTTGGATTGAAACTTGAATTATTTGGCATATTGGTGTTGAAATTCATGGAATTAGGATTGGTATTGTAACCAAATAATGTTTGGTTAAACACATTTGAATTGTTTTGTTGTGGAATCATGTTGGATTTCGAGTTAAATGGATCAGAACCTAAGTTTTAATTGGCTTGGTTAGAATTTTGGATTTGGCTATTTTGATTCTGGTTAAGGTTTGAATTAGAATTTGTGTTTGGATTATTGAAGTTCAGATTGGAATTATTTTTGTTTTGGTTTGAGTTTGTGTTGGGATTTGGGGTAGAATTAAATGAAAGATTTGGATTAGAGTTAAGTTTATTTTGAGTTGGATTGGATGGAACCACTCCATGTATGTTAGAAGAAGAAAACTGATATGGTAAACTATTATTTAAATTTAGATTGTTTAATGTACGTGAATCATCATTTAAAATAGTATTAGATGATTTATTAGGTAAGTTATAATAGTTATTAAATATTTGATTTTGATTGGATATGATTGGTGATATTTATAAGCTTTGATTGGGATTGATTAATGAGTTCGAATGAAGACTCAAATTCAGATTTGGTGTAATCAAATGTTTATTGATTAAACTTGAATTATATGTGAGACATATGTTCAAGTTTGTGTTTTCAAGTTGCATGATGGGTAAAATTGAAGTAGGATTCAAGTTTTGATTGGTGGGGTGGATGATTGATGATTTTGAAGGTATATTCATACTCAAAGTATTTGGATAAACTTGTGAAGATAAATTTTTATTTACATTCATATTGAAATTACCAAAGGGATTGATTGACTGATGAGATTGAAAGTTCATAATCTCCTGGGTTATTTGAGTTGCATGGATTTTTGTGGAAAAACCATGGATAGTTTGAGATGACTCCTCATGTGAAATAGATTTCCTTTTGGCTTGAGAGACTTGGGGATGAGATTGTGAGGATGGGATGAGAGCATTACTACCCTCTAAATAACCTTGTGAGATTGGTTTATTGGGATTGGAGGATGAAGGTTCTTTGCTTGCAATTAGATATTGCAAATTATGTACATCAAAATTGGATGGGAACTTTTCTCCAAAACCCAAGGCTCATAGCAATACTTCATTTTTTTAGACATGATATACTCATCAAAGGAGGGTGGATCTTGGATAGCTTTGGGGCTACCCTCATATTGGTAATCCCATCCTTCATATTTTTTTGCTAAGTTATTTCATGTATCTCTACATGATTCTCTAACTAGGAAATTGAAAGGGGTCATTGCCAAAAGGCTCTTCCCTTACATTGGGATAATTTAACATGGCCATTTGCCTAGTAATAGGTGGAATGGTTAAGATGAAAAGGAAAATGACTTAAATAAAATAAGGTTTTAAATTAATAACACTAACTAAAAGATGAATAAAAAATTCAAATCCTTGAAATAATTATTTTGAGATTTTGATAAAAAGGCTTGATTTTAGGATATGGTTTGAACTCAAAAGAACTAGTTTATAAATAACGATTTTGAAGAATATGGTAGACACAAGGAAACAAAAAATAAAATAAAAATTATAAATAATCAATAAATTATAGATAAAATGTGAAAAACTAGGATGAGGGTCATGAATAAATTTTGGGCCTTTTAATATCACTGAATCATCTGTACTCTCAACTACAACCTACTATTTCAAGGCACTAACCATGGAGGATCCTATCATTCCCATGGCCCACTAAGTCTAGTTTCAAGCTTGTGTGGAAGGTATTTTATTAGCACTAACTACTAAACCATGCACCAAAATTGAATGAAAAAAGAGGTTATCCTAATCTTAATGTTTAAATAAGATTATCTAGGAGGAAAAATTGTGGAAGAAATAGATAAAGTGGATACACACTATTGGGTCTTGTCCTAAAGTGCCCAACATAGCCATATAGGTATTAGTGTGTTGATAATCAATGATATAATATTTAAAGATAGATGTTGAAGTCCTAGGTATTGGATCATGAAATCCCCTCACATCATAGTGTGTTTAAAACATAAAACCACTTAGGTAATTGAAATAGTTGGATATCGATTCATATACCCCACTAGTAAATGGGGTTTGGCCTACTATGTGGTGGTGAAATACATGATCAATATATACCTTAGAAAATAAAATAAAAAGTGTCTATTTATGATTTTTGAGTATCATCACCAAGGTGACGCCAAGAAAAGAGCATACGTGGGCACTACTTGGGTAACATAAAAAATTATGGATATATTTTTGATTCCTATGTATCATCACCAATGTGATACCAAGGGAAGAGCATACATAATTTACACAATCATAAATATAATGTTGAAACTAAATGTGATGTAATTACTAAAACCTTCAAAAATAAAATTGAATACATTAGTACATTAAATTGATTTTTGTTTAACCTTCTTACTGATTATATTTGACAAGTGTTCTAAAAATAAATGGTTAGAATATTTATTTATGCTTGGAGAAAGGCAACCTATAATGTAATAAATAAAAACCACAAAATAAATTAAAAACCACTACTCTGTGACAAATTCATAATTAGACACAAAGACAAAAAAGTGAAATTGTGATAAATCAACATGGGAAAAATATAGAATAGTGGAAGCATAGAACAAACAATTTTGCACTTAAAAAATGAATTCCATTCCTTGTATGATGATTTTTTAATCCATAGAGATGAATTTTTCGGTCAAAATGATGAATTTGTGACCTATAAAAATGATTTCACTACCCAAAAAGGTGATTTCTCTACCCAAATAGATAATTTCACTACTAAAAACCTCAATTTTGTTGTAAAATAAATTCACTATTGAGCCTACAAACACATAAATAGAAAGTAAAGAGGGGTAAATAGGATAATTTTGATACTTAGAATACCAATTTCACTAATAAAAATAATGATTTCTCTCAAAAGTATGTCAATTTTGCTATTTTCCTATAGCATAAACTTAGAAAAAAAATGAAAACACAAACAAAAGTAGAAGGTGAATAAAAATCTAATGATGTAAATAAAATAAGAAAAAAAAGACTAAAAATGGGTCAAAAATAATTTCATTATTATGGGGTATAATTTCACTATTGATGTTTCTAAATTTACTATTACATAGTGGAATACACATCCAAGAAGACAACATTTGATAATGACCTGTAACTTATACCAGTACTCACAAAGATAATATTAAATGCATATGCATATGCAAATACAAATAACAAAAATAAAATGAAACTTTTTTTTATAAATGCAAATATGATAAATGTAGGATGAAGAAGATGAGGGAAAGTCCCACTAGGCGTGCCAAAAGTGTGTGAACTAAAACTAGAAATGCTAAGAAATCAACTAATTATGTAATATTAATCTAAGATAAATTCAACTTAAGATAGAGCAATAAAAAAATAAAAAAAAAACATAAACTTATACTTCAAATGTTCAAACTTTCTCCATTGCGATTTAAACTTGATTTGCTCTTTGAAAATGTGGTTGCTCATTCTTCCAATGCAAAGGACAAGGAGTAGTGTTTTGGTGTAAAAAGAGTTTTCTGGATGCTTTTATTTGTTTTTATTCACTTGTATTCACTGATTAATTGCATAGAACTTTGTTAGCATAAGTTAGGATTTTAAAAAATTATAGTTTTCAAGTTTATTTATAGTTTTTTAGAGGAAGATCTAATGGTGAAGGATTATTTAGATTTATTAAATGATCCAAATGATCAAAGGTGATTAATGAGTCCTCACCCATGAAGATGAGGACCATTATAACTGGTTGAGAGAAGTATGGGATTGGTTAGTTGAGTCACCAGGAAAGAGTCAAACTTCTTGACAACTTAGGGGGTGACTCAAAAGAGGTTGAGGAAGTTATGGGTTTGGTTGGAATGAGTCAGCATGTGAGGGAGAATAGGGTGGAAGATGTGGGATGAGGTGTAAAATATAGATTTTATATTTAAAATAAGGATTTAAAATGTGCATAATTGACTAATTTAACTTATTCAATTGTTTGAATTTGGAGGGAGATGTGATGAATTATTAATATATTTTAGATGCATTTGGATAGTAAATGTAATTTAGGTGTCTACATAGATCACTCCCATCCCAACCATAGCCCAAGACTTGCTTACATCCCTTAAAACATCGACTATGAATGAACATGATAAAGGATAAGATTCTCAAGGTTAATAAATTTAAATCAAATAAATAGTTAAAGCTAATGTAGTTTTAGTAAGGGGTCCTAATAAAAGTATTAATTAACCATGAAACCTAACACTCTCACACCCACTCTTACATAATGTATTTATAGAAATGCTTCTTTTTATTTATTGAATAAAGGTTTATAATATATTATAATATTATTAACTATTATAATTGGTCTCTCAACTCTCTTATCCATTATTTAGATCTAGATCTCCATCTATCTCTCTTTCTCTCTATAATGATAATGGGGTCTCTCATATATCCCTGAATGTGATCAAGGTCACATGACTTATTTTTATAGAGATCATTTCCACTCTTTTTTATTTGAAATATAGTAGAATCTTTCTAAAGGAGTGAACCTATAAAAAATGCCTTGGCATTTCCATATATATCTATCAAGCCTTAGTAACCTCTGGTTATCCTCCATGCAGATCCAAAAACTTCATTCAATTTTGTACCACATATATTTTCCATCTCAAGATAAATCTACAAGCATAAAATCTATGAGTACCTTGATCCACATAAATTTTATCTTCATGTCAGGACAGGTTTGTACACAATCCAAATTCATGTACTACTATCCTAACCTTTATTTACCTTTTGATTAATTAGATAAACATATAGGTAGATAGATGTAGATCTACTCATGCTAGTCAACATTGTATATTTTATTTGTATTACTCCATGTAAAATTATATATAGATATATTATTGTTGTTGCCAATACTGCCCATTTTATTTGAAATGTGGGGCCATCTAAATAATCCTAAGAATCAAAACTCCAGTGTCCTTTATTTTGTTCTTATTTATTTCTCTTGAAATAAAATCCTTGGAATATTATGTCACCCTAATTTTCCCAAGAAGTAGCAAGCCTTATTTGATTTTATGAATAATGTAGACTCGTTATTTTATGGATTAGGTTGCTAACATTTTAGGCCTAATTTTTATAGAAGTTCCTAGAGTCTCATTCTTTTCCTAGATTAATAGACCCATCACCATGTTAGAGGTATAATCACTAAGAGGAGGGGGTGAATCAATGATGCTAGATAATTCAAACTTAAATTAAAATCCTTTCAAACCCTTAACCAAATAGCATTATCATTCATGAAGCATACACATAATTTATAGTAATGAATAAGAAAGATAAGCAATATCATACACATAACATGATATTTACATGGGAAACCCTCTTTGGGAATAAAAGCCACTAGAACCTGCAAGATGGAATATAGTCCTATAATGACAAGATATAAATATAGACCAACACCAACTGATTAAGGAACACCTATCCCTTAATTTAGTGAGACACCCTTCCCATAAGGAGGAACCAACCCCATAGGTAACCAAGCACCCACCCAGCTACCTTGATCTGATCTCCACCTATAATCTAATGTCTTCTATACCTAATGATGGAGCTCTCTTGCTTTCAGTCTTCTTCACCCTTCAATCTCTCTCAAACAACCTCTAAGGCTTACTTTCTCAATATGCCTCTTCGAGGCTTATTAGGTTGAATAACCTATGTGTTTACCTTCATCACCTTGATTAGATTATTATAATTTATCCTCTTTGGTCTTTGATGGTCCTCACTGACCTTTACCTTCTTTTTCAAAGGTTATCTCCTTCACTCAATATCACATCTACTCAACACCAATCTCTCAAGTCTAGAAACCATTACCTTATATTTCACTCTTTATATAGTCTTCATGAATACCATCTTCTTTGTCAGCCATTAGACATGCCTTAACCCTAAAGACTTCTATCATGTGAACACATAGCTTAGTACCAACCTCACACGTTGGCCATAGCATCTATGGGTCATACTTAAGTAATTATTCCTTTCAATTAGACCTTAGTATCCCTTATAGGTCTCATGGATACCTATTTCCCCTTTAGCACTTCATAAAGAAAATAAGATTACTTTTAAATGAATGGGTCCACTCCATAGACCCTTATGACATATTTAGGTGATTACTTCTACCAAAACACTCTTCTATAAATGCATAATTTACTCAAACATTGTTTTATACATAAAAACACTATGAATGAATAAATAGTTAAATTTAGATCTCAAAAAATTTGACTATATAGAAAATAAAATGTTCTAACCAATGTCTTTGAATAAAAATTGAAATCCTCTACCACTTTTCCTTTTACACCAATATAAAATTCATCATATATCAAAGGTTATAACTAAAACACTACATATTGGTTTTCCTTTGCTAATTTGAATATTCAAATTCCAATGTTCACTATGTAAATTAGAAAGCTTCAAACACTTGTCTTCATCTCATGCTCCCTAAAAGATTTATCTAATACACTCCATCAATCTCCTTTTAATATTTTTGTCATTAACTTTTTAATCACTGACCATTGATCTCTGACATGGGCATCTATGATTAAGTCACTTGGTACCCTTATGTGCCTCTGAGCATTGACTATTTGATTTAAACTACATTGTCAATCTCCATTTATGTGAACACGTGTGTGCCATTAATCTTCTATCATATCACTATGATTGAGAGACATGTCACTTATGCATAGAATATTAAGAAACTTTGACATATTGACTTCATGCATCTCATTGAATAAAAATCTAGACAATGAGCACTCATCATTAGATCTATCTTGACTAGTTGACCCCAAATTTTAATGCAGTTAAACTTGACAATCTTTGGCACATCACAGTCTACAAGAACAAATTTTAAGGTTTATAACTTGAGATAGAAAACACTTCAAGATTCCAAATCTTTATGGTACCTTCTTGGCACTATAGACAATATCTCCATGAAAACCTTTGACCACTATTGACTTTTTGAGTACCTACACTAAATGCACAAACTTGCTAGTTCATTCATCTGCATGATGTGTAGTGATGGTCTAGCTTCTCTTAATATTGAATATGCATATTTATCTTTTCAAATGATCAAATGACACACCAAAACTTCACCAAGACATTTATGGATGCCTCATAACTTCTTATTTGTCCTTATAGACCTACACATGTTTCATATCTCTCCAAGCTATCAAACATAACTTATTTATCATTCATGCACTAGTGCCACATGTTATTTTCAACATAAATGTTAGCCTAAGACATCAATTACCATGCTCAATAATCTCCCCATTTTTCATTGATGTAAAAACACCCTTAGAATGACTTCTTACTCATTTGAACTTCTTCATTCATATATTTCTCCCCCTTTGACATTAATGATAAAGGGTCTCTTCCTCATCATGCCAACTTGATCATTGACTTGATAGACTACTCACAAAGCTCAGAAATCTCCCCTTAATATCAAGCTCCATCTCATGTCATCTATTCTTTGACATATACCAATCTATACTTTGGATTCTCTAATCCTTGGACCTATCTACCTATAGAAATCACAAGATCTCTTTGCTCATGCATGAAGATTTAATACCTTGTCAAAACACATGACTTGATTTGATCAAGTCATCATGTCAATCTTATTGAATTCATAACTATAGCAGACATATTCACACTTCTATCATGACTAAAGCATCTTCACATATGCTCCCCTTCACATCATGCACATCCTATTCAAGCTACTCAAGCTAACTGAGCTAGGTCCCCATTATGCAAACACATATTCAAATGATATTCTTGTCCTAAAACATTAACCAAAGCTCAACTATCATACATCATGCTTTCTCTTAGTTGTAAAGTGTCTCCTTGAAGCCTAGATAGAGACACCCTAACCCATAATGTCCTAGAACAATGTGAAACCAAGATTTGCCTATAACTCTTCATATTGCTTCTCCTCCTTGGTAATCTAAAACTAATAGTTCTTCTTTTTCTTAGACTTAAGAGAAGTAATTTTCTCATCCACTAAAATATTCTACTTTTATTTTAAGAATGAATTGAGAATACATGGAGACAATAAATATTCATGACATGCCTTCTCAACTGAATAAAGAACCTCATCATTGGGCATTGACAATTGATGTTCTTTGCATAAAACATGCTCAACAATAGTAAGGGGTCCAATTGTATCCATACACACATCATAACTAGTCTCAACTATCACCTTGGTCTTCTCCATACACTTGTTCTCATCATTCTCAATAAGAACATACAATGAGATTCCTTGATTCTCTTTAACCTCTGTAGCATTCTCCACTTCAATAAATAGATCACTTGGACCTGTAGACTCATTATAACTAGCATTTTTTATCTTTGGTTTCCATAATTTAAATTTTATTCTTCCTTGTACTCTAGGAGTCTGATTTAACTTATTTTGACTTGATGACCTTTGCTTGTAGAACATATCAATGTGACCAATATTCTCATAATTATAGTAAACCACTCTTCTTGAAGGAAACTCAACTTGCCTTACTTTATTTAGACATTTTTTTGAAAAGTTTCCTTTCCCACATCATGATAATTGAATCATTAAAACTCTCTTATGATATTTTATTGATGATTCCATTCATTCTCAACAATTTTTCTACACTCTCTAGCCCTATGACCAAATTGATTACAAGTATAGGAGTAACCATTGAAATTTGCATACCTCATAGAATTTGGTTGTCTAATATAATTTGTCCTCATTCTACCAACACCTTCATTCCTTGATTGATGATTAATATTCAAGGTCTTATTGTCCTTGTTCACATTAGTCTTTATCTTGTCTTGAGTTAGATTCTTTTGTTCTTCTTTGTAACCAAGTCCATTTCTATCACTAACATGCTTTTGACTATTTAAAATGTTGTCTAGATCACTCGAGATATTTTAAAACATCACATTTGACTTCATATTACTAGATTTCTTTTCTAACTTAGCTTTCAATGACTCATTTTTAATCACATACCTTGAACACTCACCTTCTTTAGCTTTCAAGCTTGTAGATAGGATTTTTAATTGACAACTGAGATGTTTGACTATTGACAACTGAGATGTTTGACTATATCTTCATTCTCATTGGTGTCTTCATTCATTCTTGCCTCAAACACACTAAATTTATCTTCATAGTCCTTGATTTGAGGCTTCATCTTCTTGTTAATATTCTTTTCAATATTTAGTTCTTCATGATCATTCCTCAATTTAGTCTCACAGTCCTTCGTGTCTTCTTCATTATTTATATCACTCAAAGTAGATTCTTTTTTATATGAAAAATTTCCTTCCTCAACCATATATAGGACTTTATTTTCAATATCAAACCTAGAATCACTGTATTCACTCTCATCTAATGAGCTACAATCTTTATTGGTGTAGATAAAATTCTTGCTCTTGAAGGAATTCTTATTATTGTCATACTTTCTAAATCCTTTCTTCCTCTTAGTAGACCTAAATGTCTTCTTGGCTTCATCTTGGCTTTCACCATGCTCTTCATCATCATTATTCTTATGATTATGAGGGTAATTTTTATCAAAGTGTCCTACTAACCCATAATTAAAAAATTTGAAGGGTATTTAACCCTTAAACTTCCCTAATCCTATTTTCAATTTACTTGTAAGCAAAGCTATTAGTTCATCATTAGATATCTCATCATACTTGGCTTCCTTACCTTGAGTTATTTTATTATTTGGCTTCATTTCTACCTTGAAAGATTCTTCCTCTTTTATTAGTTTGTCATCATTGACTCTCATATCATAGGTAGTAAAAATTCCATGTAATTAATCCATCTTCATCCCAGTAAGATCATGACTTTTTTCTATATCAAACACTTTAGAATCAAACTTGAGGGAGAGTGACCTTAATACCTTTTTAATATAGTAGATTCTTCAATATTCTCTTTAAGACCTTTGATAATGTTCATAATCTCATCAACTCTCTACAAAAAGGATGCCATATAATCTTCTTCCTTCATCTTGAGACTCTCAAATTTTCTTTGGTGAGTTTGCAACTTAGCCAACTTGACCTTTAAATCCCATTTATAAATGATCTAAAATTTGTCCCATATCTCTTTTGTAGATTTACAATGGATTACCTTAGTGAAATCAGTCTCTAAAAGACCACAAATGATGGCATTCATCACCTTAGAATTTATCTCACTAGATTCTTATTAGTTTCACTAGTTAGAGGGATTGAGGGGGCTAAATACCCATCCACAATAGATTGCCAAATGGCAAAACCTATTGACATGATGTAGGTCTTCATTCTCACACTCAAAAAACCATAATTAGACTTATTGAACATTGATGATTGCTTTGTAGAGAAACCTTGCATCTATTGACTTGCCATATTGTACCTTAGATCACCTTCAAATGGTTAAACTTCTAAAGAAAGTCTTGCTCTGATACTAATTCTTAGAGGTAAATTCATTGAGAGGGGGGTGAATTAGTGATGATAGATAACTCATAAATGATCTAAAATTTATCCCATATATATTTGGTAGATTTACAATGGATTAAATTGGTGGAATTAGTCTCTAAAAGACCACAAGTGATGGCATTCATTACCTTAGAATTGCTCTCACATAGCTTCTTATCAGCTGCACTAGTTGGAGGGTTGAGTGGGTTGAATATCCATCCAAAAAAGACTTTCAAATGGAAAAACCTATTAACATGATGTAGGTCTTCATCCTCTCATTCCAAAAAACATAATTAGACCTATTGAACATTAGTGATTTCTTTGTAGATAAACCTTGCATCTGTTGACTTGCCATATTATACCTTGGATTTCCTTCAAGTGGTCAAAATTAAAAAAAAGGTCCTAATTTTATACCAATTGTTAGAGGTAAAATCACTAAGAGTGAGGGTGAATCAGTGATGATATATAATTCAAACTTCAATTCCCATCCTTTCAAACCCTTAACCAAATAACATTGCCATTCATGAAGCATACACATCATTTACAACAATGAATAAGAGTGATAAGAAAGATCACACACATAACACAAGATATACATGAGAAAACCTCTTGGGTAATAAAACCTACTAAAAACTTCAAGATGGACTACAATTTTATAATGATAAGATCCAAATTTAGACCAACACTAACTAATTAAGGAACACCCATCCCTTAATTTAGTGAGACACCCATCCCACAAGGAGGAAATAACCCCATATGCAACCAAGAACCAACCCATATACCTTGATATAATCTCCATATATGATATAATGTATTATAAAATTGATGATGGACTTATCTTACTTATACTCTTCTTCACCCTTTAATCTCTCTCAAACAACGTCTAGGTCTTACACACTCAAGATGCCTCTTCTAGGCTTATTAGGTCCAATGACCTATGTGTTCACCTTCATAACCTTGATAATATTATTATGATTTATACTATTTTATCTTTAATGGTCCTTTTTTGACATGTACCTTCTTTTTTAAAGGTTCTCTCCTTCTCTTATTATCACATCTACTCAACACTACTCTCTCAAGTCTAGAAACCATTACCTTAGCTTTCATTCTTTATAGAGTCTTCATGAAAATCATATTATTGGTCAAAAATTAGACATGTATTAACCCTAAATAATTATATAATTATAAAATATCTCAATACCATCCTCATAGGTCAGCTGTAACATCCATGGGTCATACTTAGGAAGCTACACCTTTCAATTAGGCCTTATTAACCCTTATAGGTCTCTTGGAGACCTATTTCCCCTTTAGTACTTCACAAATAAAATAAATAACATAAGATTACTTTCAAATGTATGGTTCCACTCCACATGACCTTTATTACATCTTCAGGTGATTACTTCCACCAAAACACTCTTCTGTAAATGCATAAATTAGTCAAATATTGTTTTGTACATAAAAACACTATGAACAAGTAAATAGTCAACTTTGGAGCTCAATTTTTTTGATTGTATAGATATTCAAACCTTATAAACAATGTATTTATATATCATTTATAATTATTTACCACTTTGAATTTTACACCACTAGTAAATTCATCATATATCAAAATTATAGCTCAAACACTACAACTGGTTTTCTTTCATTAATTTGAATATTAAAATTCCAATGATCACTATATAAAGAAAAAATATTTAGACATGTGTCTTCATCTCATGCTCCCTAAAATCTTTATATAATACACTCCATCGATCTCCTTATGATCTTCTTAACTCTTTAATCATTGACAATTGATATTTAACACATGCATTCATGATTAAGACACTTGGCATCCTCACATGTTTTTTGATCACATTACTATAAATCCTCACTCTTGCACCACTTGGCATTCTTGCATGCCTTTTGAGAATTGAATTTTTGACTTGAATCACACCATAGATATCCATCTACATAAACACTCACATGCTATTGATCTTTTGTCAAATCATTATGATTGATACTTATGCCACGAGCACATGCAATCTCAGGAAACTTTGACATATTGACTTCATACACATCATTGTATCACAATTTGGATGTTGAATTCTCACCATTAGATCTATCTTAACTAATTGACACCAGATTTTAATGTATTTAAACTTGATGGTCTCAGGTACATCACATTCTGTAAGGGTAACTTTGAAGGTTTGTAACTTAAGCTATAAAAAACTTCAAGAGTCCAAATATTTAGGGTACCTTCTTGGCACTATAGACAACATCTCCATGAAAACCTTTGACCAATGTTGAATTTATGAGTACCTACACTAAATGCACAAACTTTATGGTTCATTCATATCTACATGGTGTGTAGTGATGTCCTGACTTCTCTTAAGTTAGAATATGCATGTTTCTCTTTCCAAATGATCAAATGACCTACCAAAACTTCAGTAAAACATCTATGGATGATTAAAAAATTATTGTTTTTCCTTGTAGACATACACATGTTCCATATCCATCCAAACTTTCAAACACAAATTCTTTGTCATTTATGCACTAGTAAAATATTCTCTCTTTAACATAAATGATAACATAAGACATTAATGACGATGCTCAACATGCCCTTCATGATATATATAAAATTTAATGACATATGAGTAAGTATTAAATGTATTACATATATTTTCACTTCTTATTATTTTAGATCAACCTAATCAGAATGTACCACATCACCAAATTATTAGAATGGATTAATTAGAAGGCAACATGTCACTAATTTGTCAAAGTGGATAGTCCCTAAACCTATTAGAGATGTTAGATCTTGGTAGAGACTAGACTAATCAAAAGGTACCATGTCATTGATATATCAAAATGGCTAGTCCCTAGACTTGTCAAAGATGTCAAAGCCTATAAGATCTTAGTCTAAGCATAATCCACCATGTCACTAAGTTTTTAGAGAATCTATTACCTAGTCCTATTAGACATGTTAGAGCTCATGAGAACTAGGCCTAAATAGAAGGTTACACATTTTTTATTTTTAAAAGTGACAAATCCCCAAACCTATCAAAGATGTAAGAGCTTAGGAGAGACAAACCTAATCATAAGGTGACAAATATTTGGGTTTTTAGAGTAACTATTCCTTAAAAAATTTAGATATGTGAGAGCTTAAGAGAGCATAGCCTAATCATAAGTCACCACATCATCAATTTTTCAGAGTGGCCTATCCCTACACCTATTAAATATGTTAAATCCCAAGAGAGCCTAGCCTAATTAGAAGGCCCCAAATCACCCAATAAGATAGATTAAGTGGAATCCACCTAAGGCCCTATAAGGGCTAGAATGGCATATGGATGAGGTTGAGGAACCAATTATAAAGTTTCATGTGTCCTTAAGTGACACCTCACCCTTCCTAAGGGTATGACATAGAGTAAAAAAATGGGCCTAGGTACTAGCCATTAAAAAGATGATCAATAAGTAGATAACACATGTTTTAAAGTGGGATTTAACCAAGATGAATCTATGGGATGTGACCACTTGCCTACCATGAATTGGGAATTAAAAAAATAGAAAGTTGGGCCTGATTAGACAATTTTAAAACATCCCATCTCCATTGTTAAATCCATTTTCTAGTGGAAGAATGTGGGATCTAAATATAACTCTAAATTAGAAATAAAGAGAAGAGATATAACCACCAACTCAAGTTTGAATTCACATCAAGTGAGCCACCAAACTCCATTAATACAAGAGGCTATGTGCATGAATTATAAAATCCTAAGGAATGAACACTAATGGTTACCATTGCATACCTTCAAGGGCACTCCAATTCTTATCTTTCTAATTCTCATAGAATGGTTGAATCCTCTTCAAAACCAAAGGTTGAGTCTAAGTATCTAGATACCATATTCCTAGGTAGTTTTAATTTTTTATAATTACAATGACATGTTTAAAGTAGTCAAATAGTTTCCTAAAGACTCAAGCTCTAACAATAACTAACAAATAGAATTTGATGATGTTATTTGGTCTTAAAATAAATGAGAACTTCATAGGGATGTACCTAATCCATAATAATTTTCATACATTTAATTATTTAGAAACATCCTTCTCACCACCAAATGAGTAAAATATGGGTTCCATAGCTAGGTACAATCTACCAACTCTCATCAACAAATTATTGATATCTTCAAGAATACTTACAAGGTGTAATAATCCCTCCTAGATTACACCTTATCTTATGATGTGATAATAATGAAGGCATAGATAGAGAACTAATAAATAAATGAAATCCTCCAATATTAGGTTAACTCATATTATAAATGGGTTAGCAAGAAGGACATAAATTCATACACAGTCTGCACCTTCTGAGAGGAAGTTTGGGTAGGCATGATTCTATTAAACTAATTGTTTGGGGCTCAGGATTGATCTAAAATTAATGAAATATGGGTTCCACTCCTCCATATGATCCTCACATGATCAAAATTTCCATACATGGGAGGACTAATCAAAATCATGTTGGTCAATGTCATCACAAATTCTTGAGATGGAGTCAATTCTATACGATGATATACCTTATGGACATGATTTGTAAGATGCTCTCTTTCAAGCCTTTAACTTTTATTTCATGGGTTTTTAGGGCTTGGTGGTATATTTAGTCTTATAGAAACTATATGTCTACTAGTTTCATAACCACATCCAAGAAATATCTGAGTACTTTTATCCATTGGTCTGCAATGTGATCAATAAGGACCTAATGCCCAATTTATCACAATAAATATGGGACTCCATAATTATCATTAGGGACTAGTACTATAGAGAGAACACTATGAACCTAATTTTGGGTATCCTCAAATAGCCCCTATATTTATCATATTTCTTCTCAGATCATCTAGTAGAGTAAGAGACCACCTACCAACTAGTGGAGGGCATATTTGGATTTTGTATAGGATGGTAGTAAAATGTGTACCCACTTCTCCTGATCACTATTAGGTACCACATGTACAAGGTCTTCCCTCCCCTATATAAGATGGTTATGAAGTAGGATTCCTTCACCCTAAGGAGAGTCAAGATCTAGTATTATGACCCTAAGGGGATGAACAGAGTTTACTTGGCATGGTATTTGGCTTAATTTAATATAAACTATGGTCATCAAATAGAATATGATAATGAGTTATACTAGATTACATTGATGATGAGGAGGTATTGTATTAGATCATAGTGAATAAAAATAAATGGAATAAGGTTCAGGTAGGCCCATATAATACCCCTCTAGTTCTTACTCAATCTATGGAAGATATTACATTGAATCCTCTTAATATATCAAGGAGGATTATATAGGGAATTCCACCACCTTATCCTCCTCATTCTTTAGTTTTACCTCTGCCTCCTTCAATGGCTCCTACTCTTCATGTCTTATCTCTACCTCTACCTAGTCCCTCTTCACAACCCAACTCCACCTTTTCCTACTTTGATTTCTCCATTAGTCTAGTCATGACTAGGATAGACCCATATTACTCAAATATAGGTAGCCCAAGTGAAACCAATGCAACCACTAGCACCTCAATATTGACCCAAAAAGAACCTAAGGTTTGATGTGATTGGTTGTCTAAGGGTGACCCCAAAACAAGGGTCCCAATATGAACTAACACAATTTACACCCATTACACATCTTATTTATTCCATCTCCATTCTACCCATCACTCCCATCATTTTCCATCTCCTGGTCCTAACACTCACATGTTTCATTCCACTCCCACAAGCCCCCTAAGTGGTGCATCTTATTTTCACCATTGCACCCCACTCATAATTTACCTAATTAGCTTTAATCTTGGTCCTCCTAAACATCTTTAAATATTTGTTCCCATATTCCCCATCTATTTCACAACCTAAAACCCTCTAGATGCCTTCTTTGGGTTTTCCTTTAACCTTGGTATTTTTGAGTGAATCTTCATCAATGAGCATGGATAAAACAATCAATAGTAAAATTACAATGGAAATAAATATCTATATGCCCCCTCCAATCATCCTAACACCTCCCTTAGCACTTATAGATCTTCCTAAATTGATCTTCATGGTTCCCACTATACTTGCCAGTCCTTCCATAACATCATTTGGGGCTAAACCAAGAAGAGGCCCAATAAAAATTAAAAGATATCTCACACTCTATCTCTAATTATAAGGTCTTCCAATCCAATCTAAACTCTTCTATAGGACTCAATGGTTCCTTTAGCCCCAAAAATAATACCTTAGTGCATTATTCCTTGGCATCCTCTTTCCATCATTAAGGGTACCATATGATTTGTCTTTGACCAACCAATCACCTCCCTTTTATTTGATGCCCATCTCCCAAGAGTAATTAACCCTTAAGTGAACATGACCTAGGAGTAGTGGTGGGCACAAATGTTCTTGTTGTCTCTAAATATTGCACTTTATAAGAGGTTTTTCAAGCTTCTTCAATATTTAGCCAATATGGAATACTTCCAGGTGTGTGGGGCACTTTTAGTGGAAGTAAACTTCTAAATTTTAAGGGCTATCTCCCTAGATATAACTTGATGTGCTTATGATACTAAAACTAACTATTATGGGTGAAAAGGGAGAGAAATATACATAAAGAAAACCTAAACTAGGAGGTGATACACAACATTTCTTGCATTCATACACTTGAAATTTTCATAATGAACTAAGACAACTAAACTAGCCTCAACACCATTAATAGAGCTCCCTAACATTAGTGTTTCTCATGAAGGAACATAACAACTCAAAAAATGAAGGTAAGTGAAGGGAAGGTTAGATATGACACTACCAAACTCATACACACTTCAAGAGTCTATTATATCAACATACATTCATGAAACCTATTAGGATATAGTTCATTTATAGCAACACATTTAAGGATTGAATGAAAATAAGATGAATTCAATCTATACTTGAAATTGAAGATGGATCACTTCAACACGTAGAGAAAATGGACTTAGAGTATAACAAACTTACTTATAATTAGTTTAAATGCAACTAAATGTATAATTTTTGTAGGGCTTCACCATACCAAGAGTTGAAATCCCTTTAAATAGATAAAATGACTCATACTTATAAAAATTGTAAGATGAGAGAGAAAGGAGAAGTTGAAGAGGAATAAGGACAAGTGTCAAAGTTTTCCCATCAACTACAAAAAATGAGAATGGGATGTAGGAGAGGTCAAGAAACTGATGTGGACATGTGTCCATCTCAAACCAAACAATACCCTCACATGTGGCATAAGAATTCTTCCACTTTCCCTTGAAAATTTCCTTCATCATTGGCCCCTCTTGAGTACTCCAAGAAATATTAGGGATAAGTGTAACATGTGAACTAAGAAGAGGGGGTTATAAGTAGTCCTTCACATTCATTGGAAGTTTCTTTGATAATTTATATTCTCTTACACAAGCATAGTCTTTATCTTCTACCATGATCACCTCTATTAGGCTTGTTTTGACACTTGGCCTTAGAATCTCATTATTATCCCTAATTAATATGTACAAAGGGTCTTAGGACACATTTTAGGACACCTCATATGCTCAACTCCATCCAAAACACCTTAAAAGATCTCCAAATTTGAGTTACCACTCTTTACACTATGTGATTCTAGATGCAAGTTTAGATAGGCTGAAGTGACAAGCTTAATAGAGAAATTTGTGAGAATTAACATGCCCTAAAAATGGAATTAGTACTATATTCAAGGCCCAATATACCCTCCCAAGTGGTTGAAATCACATGGTCATCTTTAGGACCTACAAAACATAAAAAAATATCAAAAAACCTATTTATTGCATCACTTGTATGGATTATATACAATACAATTATATAGATTTGACCCTCATGGAGTTGGAAACAACTTATTTTCAGAAATCATGGTCAAATTCATCCATCTAGATGCACTTTTAGGCTCATTTTCACCATCAGGTCCTAAAACAAGGTTTATACCAATAGAGTTCATAGTTTTGTTGTAGGAGTCTATAGCTGGACTGATGGAGTCCATAGATTTTATGATGGATTAATCATATATAAAATACCCCTTCAAGCATGAAATAGTCAAGTGGAAATCATGGATAAGGCCCAAAATGCACATGACCCTCAATTTGGCTTTTAGGCTTAAGGGTTTCCTTCATGCACAACTGTAACCCTTCTTGATTAGAGCATCTTGTTTGCTTTCAAAGCTTCTATTAATGTGTTTTAGCTTGTGTTATGTGTATTATATATTATCCAATAATAACTTGGTATTTATTGAACTCTGGTTTATCCATCTCACCACTTTTCCTTCAATCTATCTCTTCATGCAAGGTAAAATTACCCCTACTCTAAGACAAAATAAAGAGGGCCTGCACCATTATTTTATCAAATATTATTATTTTATAGTGTTTAATATGTATTTTTGATAATTTTTAACAATTTTTAGCTTTAAATTCCAATTATAGACCCTCCAACCCTTCAAATTTGCTAGGTAGACTTTTGAGTAGGTAACCTGTGAAGGTAGGTAGGGTTTATACTATGATATAGGCTATATTTGGAGAAAAATGGGGTTTATTTGAGCCTATTTAGGAAATATATGGATTATCCATGCCTCTCAAAACCTATTTTAACCACTTCCAAAATTATTATCCCTTTTGAGAGGAATCACTATTTTAGCCTAGCTATAGGTGCCTTCTTGGAAATAATTAGGCCTTATGATGGTGTGTTTAGATTTTACATGGAAATATTTACTTCATTTCACCTTGTATCCATTTTTAACACTCCTCATGAGGTTTAAACTTCAAATTTTCTCCTCATTTCCAAGATATACCTCATGACTGTGTTTCAATTGTTTAGGTGTTGCTTGTAGGTGTATTTTTGGCAAGGGTTAAGCCTTGAAGGTGACAAGAAGAAAATTTAATTTAGGTATAGTATCATACAAATATAAAATTCACCATATACCTTTAATTTGGTTTCTACTATTCCAAATGAGATAGAGATTTACTAAGGCTTGCTATAGATGAGTGTTCCCAGGCCTATACAGATAGAGGAGGACTATTTTGGGGTCAAAACATCAAACCTTACCTTTTCTTAGTCACATTATCTTAGGATTTATATTTGGACTATTTGATATTGTTTAAACTTGATGTCATAGTTTACAACCTCCCATATGAGGTGCAAAATCAACTTTCCACTACACCCCTATAGAATTCACTATCAACACTTAGTGGTTTTTGACAATTTGGAGGGTGTTCAAACTCCATCTACACTCCTCCTTTTGTCCTCAAAATTGTCATAGGAAATGAATATAGATAGGGATACAAGTTTAACCAATTTTTATACCTTATAACTTCATGGAACCCTTTCAAAAATTCTTCACAAAAGTGCCTGGTGCACTATTTTGGCTAATTTGAGAACACAACCCCAATTTGCTCAACTTTTCAAATGTGTCTTTTTTATGCTTCCAATGAATCCAAATCACATTAACATGTTTATAATTTAAAATTAAACTTTTTAAAATTAGTGACAATACCTTTAATACTAAAAAACACACTTTTCCATGACCCCAAGAAGTGTAGGCCATACATGTGTTATAATTGGTGTTTTGGTGCAATTTCATGCTCTCTTATATGGATGAGAGTTTTAAAAGTTATTTTAAGATCCCACCACATAGATTTAGCTTTGAACACTCCAAATCCATAAACCACTTCCTCTTCTCCTATAGCTTGGAAATTGTCTATCAAGTAAGAAACTAGCTTTCTCTTGATATGACTGATGCTTCCACCATGGATAGGGCATACCCTAAGCTGAAAATCACATTCCAAAACCACATAGCTCTAGCCATTTTTGAGTTCAAGCAATTTGGATGAATCCAAACCTTGTTTGGTTGTATAGGCATCTTTGAAGACTAAACCTTCATAATGTTGGAAATATTGTCATTGATGTCAAAGCTCTAGCATTATTGGTGATAAAGGCCCCATTGCATTTAATGTTGTTTGTAATAGATATATCTTGGCTAATGTGAGTTAATATTTATTTAATATTAAAAAATATATTTTTGGTTGCATATGAGACAAAAGAAAGGCCCATGGAGAAGTCAAAGAGTCACGAGATAAAGACAAAAGAAGGATGGGATGCAATTTTCCCATGAAGAGTCATCTTGGGGAATTCCAAGAGTCACCAAGTGAAGACAAAAGAGGAAGGATGCAATTTCTCATGAAGGGACACTTTGAGGAATATGAAAAGCCACCAAGATAAGGACAAAAGAGGGAAGCACATTTTTGCTCATGAAGGGTCACCGCATGACTTTTTAAATGCAAGGATATGAAGGGTCATACAAGTTTGGCACCATTTTCCATAAGGATTGAAGGGTCACAAAGGGGGAAGGCCAAAGGTCATTTGGAAAGCTATAAATAAAGGCTTGATAAGCCATTTGTAATAAGCATGAGATATGTTGATTTGATATTGTAATATCTAGCTTAGAAGAGCATTTGAGAGAGAAGAATATGATTTGTATTTGTTATATCTAGCTTAGAAGAGCAAATGTGAGAGAGAGGAAAGAGATGTTGTAATGAACTATCATTTGTTGAGATAGAAACATTGAGAGATAGTTGTGTGGTATACACAAAGGGGTTGGTGCTCTTGTGGCTTGGTGATCATGAATAGCTATTAGGTTGGTGCTCGGCAAAGGGGTTGGTGCTCCTATGGGTTGGTGCTCATGAATTGTTGCTAGGTTGGTGCTCAGAAAAGGGGTTAGTGCTCATATGGGTTAGTGCTCATGAATTGTTGCTAGGTTGGTGCTCGATAAAGGGTTTGGTGCTCCTGTGGGTTAGTACTCAACAAAGGGGTTGGTGCTTGCAAATATTTTTTGGGTTGGTGCTCATTCATATACTTGAGATTGTTTTCCATGGTTTTTCCCACATTGGGTTTCCATGTTATATTTGGTGTGTCTCTCTATCTTGTGTGGTGTTTATTGTTTGAGTTTTATTACATATCTTGAATGTTTGATTAAGTGGAATTTGGTTAAGGGAAAGTTTTATAAGATATATGATATATTGATTTACCCCCTCTCAATATATCTCGTGCTTAACAATTGGTATCAAAGCAGGTTCCTTTTTGAAAAGTTTTATAGGTTAAAGGTAGATCGGGAAAGCATGATGGCTAGGTCATAGGAAGGATTTTTTACAAATAAGGCACCTTTATTTGATGGGATGAATTATGATTTTTAGAGCATAAGAATGAGGACTTATTTGATGACCCTTAGATTCAACATATGGAAAGTAGTGGTGGAGGAATATGAAGAGCCATAGACATCTGTAATTACTCCAATAGAAAAGAAGGCAAGTGAATGTAATGCTAAAGATTTAAATGCTATTTTATGTGGTTTATGTGAATTTGAATTTGTTAAAATTATGAAATGTAAATTTGCTCATGAAACATGGGTGAAACTTGAGAATATTTACAAAGGTGATGGAAAGGTTCAACAAGCTAAGCTTCAGACTTTTAGAAGATAGTTTGAAAGTTTGAAGATGGAAGAAGAAGATATAACATGTTATCTTTTATGAGTTGATCAAATCATAAATCAAATTCAAAGTCTTGGAGAAATGTTGGAAGAGTCAACAGTGGTACAAAAGGTTTTGAGATCTTTACCAATGAGATATGATGCAAAGGTTTCAACAATCGAGGAGATGAAGAATTTAGCCAAGCTAAAGATGGATGAGCTTCATGGTATACTCATGGCATATGAGATGCAGATAGAATAAGGTAAACCCTCAAAGAGAGAAGCAACTTTCAATACATCAAAGAAAGAGAAAGCTAAGATTCAAGAATCAAGTGATAGTTCTAATGATGATGAAGATGACAATAGAGCACTTTTCATTCGCAAGCTGAAAAGTGGAACATGTAAATATCAAGGAAAATTACCTTTTAAATGTTTTAATTGTGGAAATATTGGACATTTTTTATCTAGATGCCCAAATAAGGGTAATGATGATGAAGAATAAAATCCTACATACAAGAAGAATTTCAAAGGTAAAGCCAAAAAGGGATTTGAGAAGCAGACCCTATATTCTAAGGATCCTAGCTCAATCAAAGATAGTGGAGCTAGCGATTCAAAAGAAGAAGATATTCTATTCATGGTAATACATGAAGATGATCAAGAAGAAGAAGAGGAGGAAGCTAAAGTGAATATGGAAGGAGAACTCATTTGTGCCCTAGAAGAGTTAAAAACTATTGAGAAGAAGAATTGAAGATTAAAGTGCCAGATTGAGAAAAATGAACAGGAGTCAAAGGAAATGATTGAAGATCTACGAGAACACTTTGAAGAAGCCAAGAAGAATGAAGAAGATCTAACAACATAGTTGGAAATAGAAAGAAAAGAATGTGAAAGGTATGTTACTAAAATTGCCTCTTTAAAAGAAGAGATTGAGAAAGTAGTCAATGATAAAGTAGTTAGTGATTCAAAATTTGAGAATAACACTAACATGCTAAATAAGATATTGGAAAGTCAAAAATAAAATTTAGATAAGACAGGGATCATATGTGAAAAGAAAAATAACTATGTTGAAGCTCTTATAAAAGAGGAAACAAAAAGGGGAGAAGTGAAGAATATAGAGGACATTTCAAATAGAGAAGGCTGGAAGGAACAAAGCTAAAAAAGGCAATTAGGTCAAAAATATACAGACAGGTCTTATTTTTATGGCTATTATTCTTATTGTAATGGATATGGTCACAAAAAATTAGAATGTAGAAAAAGAGTTAATAGTTTTAGAAATAAGGAGAAGGAAAATCAAGTAGAGTCAAGCAGAAGCCACAACTCTTTTGTTCCTCTATCAAGCTTTGATGAAGAGACCATAGTATGCTACAAGTGTAATAACTTTAGACACATAGATTGGTATTGTAGAAGCATGTTTGAGTTAGTCAAGAAGGATCAGAGTTTTAAAGCTCCATTCATCAAGAAGAAGGTTCAGACATGTTCATGACAGAAGAAACAACTTGAAGATTCTATGATGGTTCAGATAGCTCTGTATGTAAGAAATAAAGATCAGCCATGGTTGATTGATAGTGGATATTTAAGGCATATGATATGAGATAAAAGTAAGTTCATAACTTTAAATAAGATCAATGGTGGCACAGTGAGATTTGGAGATAAAACCACTACCAGGATAGCCAAAAAAGGTACTTTGAGTTTGGATTATGGTAGAATTAAGACAAAATATTTTATATGTAATAGGTATTAAGCATAATCTATTGAGTGTTATCCAAATATGTGATCAAGGATACACATTAAAGTTTCATTCTAAAGGTTGTGAGATTAGAAGAAAAGATTCAAATGAGTTGATTGCAGATGCCCAAAGGATAGGGAATAATGTGTATGTATTATCAGATATCTTCTCAAAGGCACGATCAAAGGATTCATTCAAAGATCTACAAGAGGAATTGGGAGTAATTTCTATTACTTCATGCCATTGATGTTTAGCACTAGTTGAGGGGGAGCTAAGTGTTAGCTCCAGGTAGGTCCTTTGCCATTGATGTCAAAGGGGGAGAATAATAGGTATAGGTACAGGTGTAGAAATAGGTACAAGGAATAGATACAAGTTGCTATAATAAGGGGGAGTTATTGTATGTTTTTAGATGACAGGATATGTAGGTGACAGGATATGGCATTTTCAAGATTGAGGTTGCCATCAATGACAAAGGGGGAGATTGTTGGAAATATTGTCATTGATGTCAAAGTTCTAGCATTATTGGTGATAAAGGCCCCATTGCATTTAATGTTGTTTATAATAGATATATCTTGGCTAATGTGAGTTGATATTTATTTAATATTAATGAATATATTTTTGGTTACATATGAGACAAAAGAAGTGTCCATGGAGAAGTCAAAAAGTCACAGGGTAAATACAAAAGAAGGATGGGATGCATTTTCCCATGAAGAGTCATCTTGGGGAATTCCAATAGTCACCAAGTGAAGACAAAAGAGGAAGGACACAATTTATCATGAAGGGACACTTTGAGGAATATGAAAAGTCACCAAGATAAGTATAAAAGAGGGAAGGACATTTTTGCTCATGAAGGGTCACCACATGACTTTTCAAATGTAAGGATATGAAGGGTCATACAATTTTGGCACCATTTTCCATGAGGATTGAAGGGTCACAAAGGGGGAAGGCCAAAGGTCATTTGGAAAGCTATAAATAAAGGCTTGAGAAGCCATTTGTAATAAGAATGAGAGAGGTTGATTTGATATTGTAATATCTAGCTTAGAAGAGAATTTGAGAGAGAAGAATATTTTATATTTATTTGTTATATCTAGCTTAGAAGAGCAAAGGTGAGAGATAGGAAAAAGATGTTGTAATGAACTATCATTTGTTGAGATAACAACATTGAGAGATAGTTGTGTGGTATATACAAAGGGGTTGGTGCTCCTGTGGCTTGGTGCTCATGAATAGTTATTGGGTTGGTGCTCAACAAAGGGGTTGGTGCTCTTGTGGGTTGGTGCTCATGAATTGTTGCTAGGTTGGTGCTCGATAAAGGGGTTAGTGCTCTTGTGGGTTGGTGCTCATGAATTGTTTTTGGGTTAGTGCTTGGCAAAGGGGTTGGTGCTCCTGTGGGTTGGTGCTCATGAATAGTTGATAGGTTGGTGCTCAGCAAAGGGGTTGGTTCTCTTGCAAGTTGGTGCTTGCAAATATTGTTTGGGTTGGTGCTCATTCATATGCTTGAGATTGCTCTCGATGGTTTTTCCCACATTGGGTTTCCACGTTATATCTAGTGTCTCTCTTTATCTTGTGTGGTGTTTATTGTTTAAGTTTTATTGCATATCTTGAATGTTTGATTAATTGGAATTTGGTTAAGGGAAAGTTTTATAAGATATATGATATATTGATTTAGCCCCCCCTCTCAGTATATCCCGTGCTTAACACCTAATGATGGATCATAAATGAGGACACATCAATATGCAAAAAAAAAATCACTAAATTAAAGATATATCAATATAATAACATTTCGTAGAGCCATTACTCCCAAATCAGCTTATAAGACCTATGGTGAGTGAAAGTCTTTGACTAGTTTTAACCCTTCCAAGGAGCAATAGGGAAGGAAAGGTGAAATTTTTATTTTTTGAAGCTACCAAAATAATATCATCATAGAAGTGAGTATGGGGAATATCAAGAGACATCCCTAAAGTGCCTTCACCTACAAAAATCCATACAAGTCCGTACAATTGGCTAAAAACTCCCTTTTTCAAGTCTTTTCTTGATTTTAACTTGCACTTGTAGACTTGGTTAGTTAAAAATAGTTATTTAAGACCCCTTAGGATACATGTAATTTTACATCACCATTTTAGACTTGTAAAATTCCCAATAAACCTATACAAAACATTAAATGCCCATTTTTAACCTTTGAAAAGACCCAAAGTGACATGGAACACTAATGCAAAGAGTGACAAAGGATAATATAACATTTATTTACATTAAATGGACTATGAAACATTTCATGACAAATTTTTTACGTATGGGGTTGACTTATTTTTATTGAGGGTTAAAAATGGTCAATAGTTCCCATGGGCACTCCCTTTTATTCTTCGTCCTTTTGCTCCCATTCCCCCTCCACCTCCACTGCTTTCCTTATTCACCCCTTCCATTTCCCCTAAACTATGTCCTATTACCTTAAATACAATCTAATCCACCCTTCCTACACCTCTTGTAACCTAAGGAATGGTTTCAAGGTCACAAGCACTAGATATGAGCAACCAAGGTGACTCAGATGTAAAGTAGAGCTTCAATCAAACACTAGGGAGCATGACGAGGACATTAACACATAGGTTCATCTAAGAGTGGAACTCAATGGTTTTTTATACCCATAAGGATATGTTATCCCTCACTAAGGTGATGAATTAAATAAGGTAATAAAGGATGGTTGAGGATCCACTTTCTATTCTCTAGATAATTCATGGTATGTTAAAAAATCTCCTTGAGGACATGCAAATCTAGGTTAAAAACTTGGAAGCCTAGGTGAAGATCTCTTTCCACATTAGACTAGTTGGGTAGGTTAAGGACACCCTCTTACTACTCTTCTTATTTATCAAGAAGGTAGTAGAGACTCTAGCTGACACCAATGTGCTTATCAAGCTTACTTGGAGAGGATTACAGAGATAGATGGAAACTTTAGGAAGCTACTGGTGGTGATTAAAAAAGGCATGTTCTAAGAAGTAAAACTAATGCCAACACTAGACATGGGTTTGTATCAAACATGTGATGGTAACATGAAGGCAAATATAGAGGAGTGATTATTTTTGGCTCACACTGTAACTAGGTCCTTGGAAGAGGGCATGGAGAAGATATTGACCTATTTTAAGGAGGTCAATATCTCTATGTTATTCCAACTAAATGGAACCTTAATAAAGTAAGGATAATTTATATTCCACTTTTTTTAATTCAAATATGTCATGAGGGATAAGGTTTCCAAATCAAATAAGGAAGGGGCTTGGGCAGTGCTAAAGTTATCAACATAATCCATGGAAAGCATGAACTAGGTCTCTGGGGTCTAGGTGTCAATGGAAGCACCCTTCCAATTCTACCAAAGGCTACTAACTCAAGTATAGGTGATATTTAGGGAGCCCCCAATGAACCTTTCCAATATAGACAAGGAATTTGACTTCATGGTAGATTCATTAGAAGCTAGAGATGCAAGATCAAAGTAATTGGGAGTCATACCTTCATAGTCACCTTTATTTATCAACTAAGTGGTCCCCCATATATCTTTAATGGTTTTAAGTGGATTTTTTTTTTAAAATTATGGTTGTAACTATGATGAGTGGTCATCATGGCCCAGGATGGGAATCTCATGCTATTTAAAGGTAAATCCCATCCTCATCTATATAAGGCAAAGACATATTGTAATATAGGGGTCAACTAAAAACTTGCTCAAAAGTGTTGTATTATAGCTAGGATTTCACCTAATTTTTCATTCATATCTATTAATTATAAATTTAGACAAGATTCAATATTGCAACAACACTTTCATATTGAATAAAATTCCTATTTTCTAAAAAGGGTTTGTTCTGTGTCTCAGTTATCTTTCATATCCATTTTTGAATGCTTGTTAATGCTAGATTAATTAGATAAACACTTTGATACTTTATGTTTTCTATGGTTAAGATTTGATTATCTATCATAATAATTATGCAATTTTTCTCATTTCCCTTTTATAGTTATTTTATTTTTTTGTTAATATATAAATTATCATTGGGTGTTTATGTTTAGTTTACTATAAACTCCTATTACACATATTTAGTAAGGGCTCATATTTGAGGCATACTCCTAGTTACCTCATACTCTTCCTAATGTGTGTTCTTGGAGGTATACCTTTAGTGAAACTTAGTATATAGTTGTATAACTATGGCAAGGTCACTTGGTTCGATGATCAATGCATTGATTTCATTCCATACCTAGAGGCTCCCTTTTTTGTCTTAGTATTCCTTCCCTTTTTTATTTGTTTTATAGGATTTAAGTGCAATTTACCCTTGTGTTTAAAAACAAAAAATCATAATACTTGAACCCCAATAATAACCTTTGATAATTAGACATGTGCACAAGAAATTCATATTTAACTTTCAATGGTAATGTTACATATCATGGAGATTATTCATGAAGACTCCATTTATGAATTCAAATACCCATATCCATACCATAGGCTAATCCCATATCAGTCCTAAAATTGAGGATAATTTTTTTTATTTATCCACATCTTCCCTCTTAGAGAATACCCAATCTCATGGTTATTTCATGGAATTAAGAGATTAAACAATATAATAAGTGACACGAAAATGAGGGTGATAAGAATATTTTAGGATTTTCATCAATTTTATGAGTGTGTAGAGATTATTATTATTGATAATAATGTACTAACCATTGTTTGATTTTCAAGCATCCTAGAGATGAGTTCATTAGTTACTAGGTCTAGGTCCCATCATGGTTAATTGGTGATTCCCCCTACTTTTCCATAGAAAACCTAGGCTCAACCAATCTAGACCTACCATGATTACAATTAGTTTGTCCTTATAGCCTCTCCTAAGTTCATATTCTAAGATGGCCTGGTTAGCTATATCTAACGTTAACATCCCAAGAGTGGTCCATGATTTACCTAGGAACCCTTAGAGGTATCTTTCTCATTTGAGCCCAAGCATAGAACAAACTATGAAAATACACATAATATCTTGTAAAAGTACCCCAAGACTTATAAATATAGAACATGATGATATTTCATGTAAGATTTTACCCTTCACACTAATGGATTCATCATATCATTGGTTATTTAACCTTTCTAAAGAGCCTATTCCAATTTAGGACCATTTCAACATTACTTTCCTCACCTAATTTGGATAAGTGATAGAACCAAAAATCATGTACCAATAATTTGCTTACATAAAAATGGAGAAAAATGATCTTATTAGAAACTTTAATGCTAGGTTTTGAAATATTTACAATTAGGTCACCATGATTTATCAACCTAACCCTTAGTTCACACTTGAAATGAATAAGAATGTGCTTAACCCTTGGATAACTATGTTCCTAAAGAATGATGTAGCCATAGTAGACCTATCTTTGGCTTATGTCAAGGCCATCAAATTAGATATGAAAATAAACCCTCAAGGTCACACAATGACCCCCACTCCTAATGTGCTACCATAGGTTTCCATGTTGAGGTTTTTTCCCAACATTAATCATAATAACCCAATGCTTTAACCACTCCCTGTAATGGATCAACTCTCATTGGGTCATCCTACTTCAAACTAAAAACTAGGTTTCCTTAACCTAGGGGGTCATGAACTGACCCCTTTGAATCAACACTAGGTAACATTGGACATGGTTAAAAATACCCAAACCACACCTATGGAGTCCACTAGGAATGACTTAGATTCCATTCAATAGATGGTACAAAAACTTGCCCATAACTTCTTTAGGCTATAGAGGCAAGTGAGTAACTCTAATGTATAAAGTTTCAATAAAAAATTCACATATTAAGGACCAAGTAGGAACTATAACCATCCTCACAATATCTTAGAACCTTTAGCAAATAGGTTATCCAAAATCAATATCTTTGAGATAACCTTACCTAAATGGTGTCAAGTGCATAACATGATAGCACACAAGGAGTTGTACTACATGGAGTTTGGTTATAATTTTGGATATTTCAAAAGTAAATGAAATAATATGAGGTGGTCCCTAATCATCTTAAATTCTCCAACTTGAATAAATCCCCTAGTATTGATATGGTGTTAGAGACCATGGATTTACCTAGATAGTAAAAAAATTATCTAGAGGAAGGTATTAGTGAGGTGTAGGCATTTTATCAATTCTAGAGGAGAAGCTACAACCTCAATAATATGCAGCAATAATATCCCATTACTACATTGACTCCCCCTAATAATGGTGCAACCCCACCAAACCAAAATGCTAGAAACTATCCCCCACCTCCAAGACCTCAAAAACCTAAGGCACCTATGGAAACCCCACTAGTCCGAATTAGAGGAGGTTATATCATAGTGGAATATATGAAAAATATCAAGGCTAAAATTACCCTTCATGAACTTCCTCAAATAATAGAGCAATAAGACTTCTTGCTAAAATCCTTGACTCAAAAGATGACCCTACAAACCTAGCCAAAACTAAGAGTAGAACACACCAATATGGTCATTCACAAAAATAATATGGATGTGCTCCATTTCCTATTAACCATTCAATTTTTTAGAATTAATCTACATAAATGCTTAGTATATTTAGGAACCTTAGCCAATGTGATGCCACTAGGCATATGCGAGAAACTTACATTAGTCCCCATAAAGTCAGAAAGGTAGTGGTCTAGCTAGACAAGTTAGAATTAAAAATGATAGGTACAATGCTCAATGTCCACATCTAGTTTGAGTCCAATCTTAGGATTTAAAAATTCATAAAAATTCAAGTAGTAGATATCCCTAAATCCTATGGCATGCTCCTTAGTAGTTATTGGTCCAAATCCCTAAATGGGTATATGGCCACATATTTCTCCCATATATGGTTATCATGGAGATGATTAATCAACCAAATATAGGTAGATAGAGAAACTCACATGAAACACATGATATCTAAGTATAATTCCATCAATGAGAAGGCAAACCTAGTTTCTTCAGACCTAGGCATCTACATGTTGAGCACAAAGCCACCCAAATATCAATCTAGTCATGGCCCATACCTGCTTGGCCTATGGTATCTTTATATATATTGATCTCATTCTAAATAAGGTAATCAATCTAGTCTTATACTTGTATATCCCTTAGGGAGAAAAAATTTATCATCATATAGGTTATAGTTTCCCTTCATTAATAACCTAACAAAGTATGAAGCTCTAATCCTAAGATTGCAATTTATTAAAAATATAAGGAAAATTAACTTAGAGTATTTAGTGGCTCTGAGATAGAGGTCAACCATATTAAGATTAAATTTCAATGTAAGCTATCATACCTTAGGAGGTATATGCATAGGGCTTGGGACCTAATCAATATGTTTAACACATTAAATATCATCCCTATTTCCTAGGAGGAAAACCAAGTAGTAGATTCACTACCATCTATAGCAGCTAACCTAACTCAAATGGATGACACTGAGTTAAAATATTTATCTATGTAACTTTTCTCATGTCCCTTTGTCCTTGATAATGTTAAAAAAATTAGGTCTTTGATGGATGATGACAAGTAGATCATCTAATTTTTCAATAATAAGGTAATATTTGAGACCCAAGTTATAGATGAGAAAGATAGAGACAACCCCAGGAATGATCTAAATAAAGATGGGATCCTATATATTCATGGGAACTAGATCCTAAAGGGGATAATCTCATTAGAGAGAGCATTCGATGCTTTATACCCCACATCCCAAGTACAAAATACTAATTTTGAAGACCAAAAGTTTTGACTCATCAACCTCAGCCCAAAAAAAAATCCCTAGATGGTTAATGTGGGTCTTAACTGGATGGACCATGAATTGGAGTAGTTGCGAAGGTTACTATTGAGATATAAAGACATGATTGATTGGACCTATGGGGACTATAATGTCTTTGAACCAAAATTAATCACTCGTACTATCCCCCTAAAACCTAGCTAAAAACCCTTTAGGAAAAGACACAAGCTAATAAACCCGATCCTAGAGCCCTCAACCCATAAGTAAGTTCATAAGCTACTTTTGGTAAGGATAATTTTCTTAGTCTACCACTCCATCTAGGTGGATAATTTGGTCTCTATGCAAAAGAAGAATTTAGGAATATGCATGTGTGTGGACTTATACAACTTAAACCAATCCTTGGATAAAGATAATTACCTATTACCATCCCTCGATGAGGTGATCTAAAATGTTAGTGGATCTCAAATAACATCTTTTTTGGATGGCTTTTTTGAATACAACTAGGTCCTTGTCAACGCATAAGATATGACCAAGACTAATTTCACCACCAAGTGGGGCACATTTCATTATAAATTAATACCCTTTAGTTTGATCAATGCTAGTGACACTTTCCAAAGGGAAATGGACTTTTATTTTAAAGGAATAATAGTTAAAATTTATAATAATCTATATGGATGACCTAGCTATGTTTTTAAAATATAGGTTAAATCATGTGCACCAATTGGAAGGGGTATTTGAAAGATGTATAAGGTATGGCATTTCCCTAAACCCAAATAAGAGCATGTTCAGTGTCACTTAAGGTAAAATTATTGGTTAAATTGTCACAAAAAAGGTATTGATATCATCCCTAAAAGGGTGGATGTAATTTCCAAACTATCTTTACCTAATAGTAAGAAGGAACTTAAATCTATCTATTATAAAATCAACTTTGTGAGTTTATTTTTGGATTTTCTAAAATGATATAACCTTTGAATGCAATGTTAAAATAGTATAAAAAAGTGAAATAGCATATTGAATCAAATACATCTTTCCAGGATATTAAAGATAATATTATGCAAGCCCCAGTCCTAATTAGATCAAACTATACACAATATTTTTATATCTACACCTTTATATTAAAGCACACCATTGTTGCTTACCTCACCTAAATATTATAGGTAAAAGAGAACCCCATTAATTTTATGATCACTAACCTGAAGGATGTCAAGCTCAGGTATTCTACCCTAGACACACATGTTTATACCTTAGTTAAGGAGGTGAGTAAATTCACACATTACATCTTCCAAAATAGAGTACACACTATTGTCTTGGACTTGGCTATAAAATAAATGATGGGGAAGAATGATTTGGGAAAAATAAGAGACTAATATATGATAAATTTACAATAATACAACTTCAAAATCAATCTTAAAAAACTAATTAGAGGACAAGGCCTTACTCAACTAATATTAGAGATAGAATTGAAGATTATAGTGAACTAAGTAGACTAGAAGGGGATACTAAAATCTAAATGGTATGCCCTGGTCATGCACTTCTTGATCTATAGAAACACACCTTTGAGACTCAACCACACATAGCAGAGGGCCCTCTGGATGAAGGATGTGCAATATATGTTGAAGAAGGGAGCTCTTTTCATAAGTAACCATGAAGGAATCTATATCCTATATATATCCCAAGAATATCCCAATGAAATAATGACAAGTCTCTAGGAAATATTGGGATCTAGCCACCCATTATCTAATTCTATGGATCATAGTGTTCTTTGGTCAGGATACTACTAACCCACACTATTCAAATATTTTCATACCTATGTCTTCTTCTACCATTCATGCTAGAATTTTCTAAAATATAAACACCTACAACAATGCCACTATAGCCCATTTTAAAGTCTAAAATAGTTTCACAATGGGGGTTGGATTTAATGGGGGTCATCAACCCCATTTCATCATCCAACCATAAGTTAATTCTTGTAGGCACGAACTATTGCACCAAGTGGTCTCAGACAATTTAAACTAAAAGAAACACCGCTACTAAATCCATAAAGTTCCTACCTTTCAATATTTAGAATTCATAGAATGGGATCATACTAAAGTTCTCATCTAATCACTACCAATAAGGGAATAGATTGGTAGAGTCTACTAACAAGAATTTAGTTGATGCCATATATAAATAAACTAGATAAAATCCCTAAGAATGACACACATTATTAACTTTCACCCTATGGGTAGACCACACTAGATATAAGCAAGCCCTCAAAAGCTTTCCTTTCTTTCTATTTTATGGAATGTAGCCAATCATGTTGGTCACACTTAAGATGTTGACTTACAAGTTCATGTAATAATTCATATAGCTAGATGATAAGGTGGATTCTAGATTCCTCAAACTAATTAATTTAAAGGAATTTCAAGATGAAACTCTATTAATTTTCAACAAACACTAAGATACAATCTAAAAGTGGTTCGATAAGAGTGAAAATATCAGGACCTTTAGGATCTCTAACTTGGTCCTAATGTGGGACAAATCTCAAAATAAAAAAGGCCAACATTCAAAATTTGATCCCCTCTATATTTACCCATACCAAATAGCCAAAATATTGGGCTAGAATGATTTATATCTCAAATATATTGAGGGAAACAAGCTACCACTTCCATTAAATATGTAGTTCTTGAAGCACTATTTCTTGGCTTTCCCCTCTATCATAGTCTTTGAGTAATCTGAGTAGGGGTGATGATGTATACATTAGATAGTTTATTTTTGTTATGTGTTTGCTTTAATTATATGTTTTTGTTTTTCCCCTTTGATTCATTCTCTATTTTTTAGTGTTCCTCTGATACCCGACCCTGTTAGTAGCTACTCCAAGTGATGGACAAAGCTTGGGAGGATTATTGAAAAGTAAGAAGATCCAAGTTAAAACCTTTGATTTAAGAAAGTCAGGGATGGTAATTAAAAATTTTAACATTTAATATTTGATATTCTAATTAATATAAAGTAAAAAAGTGGATTTTATAAAAATCCACATCCTAATAGGGCCACCAAACTACACGTAATATATTATTTCAAGAAAATATTGTATTATTTGAGAAAATCAAAGACTAGTTGGGTATTCAAAGATTCTTCACCATCTATTCACCCTTAGTTTAGTCCCAAACCCTCAATGGAATAGATTAATAAATGATAATATTTTTAAAGGGAAGCTAGGAAAGAGATAAGAAAAGTATGTAGAATATAAATTTTGAGTTTACCTTGAAAGGGATATACAGATAATCTCCACCACAAGATTTTCATCTTGGATGGTAGTGGAGAAAGGTCATGAATAGGATGAGAGGTATATCTATCAAGGCCATAAATTCTTGTCTAGTATCATAAAAATGACCTAACCATCTTCCATATAAGCCATCAACACCCCCATATGAACCCTAATAACCAGTCCAACCTCTATTGCTTGAATAAAATCTTGGATTGAATGGAAAATGAAAAATCACTTCTTACACACACTACAGGTCATTTATAGGGTGAAAATCTCAGCATGCCACTTTATATTATGAGAATATAATGCCTTGTATTCTATATTATGTATAAAAAGTCATCTTATAATATGTTTTATGTGAAATAAGAATAATTTAAACTATTTGGGTTATAAGATCTTGTCATCACTTTTCATGTGGAAGTCACCATTTTTTATGACCATCACACCCTATTTAATTTGAAATGGGAGACCCCTCTAAAAAATCCCAAGGACCAGATCTCAAGGGTCCTTTATTTTATTCTTTATGGTTTCTCCTAAACTAAAATCCTTAGAATATTATGTCACCCAATTTCCACAAGTAGTAGTGAGCCTTATTTGATTTTATGACTAAGGTAGACTTGTTATTTTATGGATTAGGATGATAACATTGCAAGTCTACTTTCGATGAAAGTTCTTAGAGTCTTATTCTTTTCCAAAAGCAACAAACCCATCATGATTCATATAAAACAAAAAATCTCAATGACATAAGAGTAAGTATTAAATGTATTTCATGTCTTTTCACTTCTTAGTCTTTTTATGTATTTTATAGAGTTGTCAAAGTGGCCTAATCAAAAGGAACCACATTATTGAGTTTTCAAAGTGGCCTAATCAAAAGGCACTAGCATCCTAAGTTATTAGAGTGGATAGTCCTTATAACTATTAGAAATTTCAAGTCCCAAGAGAGATTGGACTAATCAAAAGGCATAACATCACCATGTTGTTAGAGTCCCTAGACATGTTATAGATGTCAGATCCTAGAAGACACCAATCTAATTAGAAGGTGCTACATTAATAAATTATTAGAGTGGAAAATCCATAAACCTATCAAAGATGTCAGATTCTAGGAGATCCCAACCTAATCAAAAGGTGCCACATCACCAATTTATCATATTAACTAATCCCTATACCTATAAAATATGTCAAATCCTAATAGAAATTGGCCTAATCAAAAGGCACCAAATCACCAAGTTGTAAGACTGGCCAATCCTTATACCTATTAGAGATGTCAAATCTCAAGAGATCCCACCCTAATCAGAAGGTGAAATGTCATTGAGTTATCGAATTGGACATTCCTTAGAATTGTCATAGATGTTAGATACTAGGAGAGCCCATCCTAATTAGAAGGCACCATATTGACCAGTAAGGTAGATGAAATGGCAGCCACCTAAGGCCCCAAAAGGGTAAGAATGGAGTATTAATGAGGCTAGATAAACATTTGTAAAGTGACACATGTACTTAAATGACACCTCAACCTTCCTAAGGGTGTGACATAGAGTAAAAAATGGGGCTTAGGTGTTGACTATTAATAGGAGGATCAATGGAGAGATAATGTGTGTCCTAAAGTAGGAGTTAACCAAGAAGCCTCTTAGGGATGTGAATGCATGCCTACCATAGATTGGATATAAAAAAAATATAAATTTGTGATTAATTAGATAACTTTAAATCATACCATCACCATTGTTAAATCCAAATGATGGTAGAATAATATGGGATCCAAATTTAACTCTAGATTTAGAGGTAAAGAGAAGAGATCTAGCCACCAATTCAAATTTGAATTCATAAAAAGTGAGACACAAAATTCCATTAATACAAAAGGTTATGTTCATGTATTTATAAAACAATAAATAAATCACACTAACAATTACTACTACATACCTTGGAGAGCACTCTAACTCTTATCTTTCTAATTCTTGTAGAATACATGTGTTTCTTGCCTCCTACAATCAAAGCCTTCCTATTTCCCCTCCATACCATTATATTATCTACATATTATTCAAAACCAAAGGATTATTATGAGTATTGAGATACCATATTCCTAGATATATTGACTAATATCAAGAATTAAAATGACATTTTTAAAGCAGTCAAGCAGGTGCCCAAAGACTTGGGCTCCAATGGTGACCAATAAGTAAAATTTAGTAATGTCATTTTATCTTAAATGAAATGTAGACTTCATATGGATGAAACTAAGATAGAGGAATTTACATATGATATAGTATTTAACAACCTCTTTATCACTACCATTTGAGTATAGAATGGGATCCATGACTAGGTATGCTCACCCAACTCTTGGCACCATATTGTTGATATCTTTAATAATGCCTACAAGGTTTACTAATCCCTCTCAGTTTATAAATTATTTGATGATGTGGTAATATTAAGGGAATGGACATAAACATACCAAATATACAATGTATTATTAGACTTGACTAAGAACCCAAATGTTAAATGGGTCACCAAGGAGGACATGAATGCATACATAGTCTGCACCTTCTGAGAGTAAGTTTTGGTAGGCATGATTCTACTGAAATAATTAGTTAAGAACTTACACATTAATTAACTATGGGTGCCCCTCCTCCATATGATATTCACATGTTTAGAATTTACAAACATCGGAGGAATGATCAATATCAAATTGGTCAATGCCATCATAGATTCCAGAGCTAGAGGCAATTTCTATATGATTAGCTATTTTGTGGACATGGTCTATAGGATTCTCTCATTCAAACCTTTAGATTTTTATGCATTATTTATTGAGGACTTGATGCTCTATGTAGTATTTAAAAAAATTTATGGACACTATTTATAGAACCACATATAGGACATATCCAAGTAATTTTATTTAGTGGTCTAAAATGTGATCAATGAGGCCTTAATTCCATAGTTATCACAAGCAATTTAGGACTCCATCACCACCATCAGGGACTATTAGTACTGCATAGATGATACTATGATTTGAATTGTGGGTGTCCTCAAGTAGCCCCTCTTCTTGTTGTATTTCATCTTGAATCATCTAGTAGATAAATAGATCACCTACTAGGTGGTGGAGGGCATATTTGGATTTTTTATAAGCTACTAAAAAAAGGCATGCCCACTACTCTTGATCACTATCAGGTACCACATGTACAAAGCCTTCCCTCCCCTCTAGAATATGGCATCCTAGAAAGACTCCTTCATTATAGGGAGAGTCAATATCCAACATTAGGACCCAAAGGGGATTATTAGAGCTTATTTAGCATAGTATTTGACCTACCTTAATATTAACTATGGTCATCAAATAGAGGATGAAAATGAGTGATACTTGGCTGCTATTGATAACCAGGAGGTGTTGTCATAGATTACAATAAAGAAGAAGAAGAAAGTGAAGAAGGTTTGTGTGGGCCCATCTAGTCCCCCTATGAATCTTGCTCTAGTCTAAGAGTTTCCAATATAGACTAGTCTTATTATCTTCAAGAAGATTTTATAGGGCATATTACCACCTTCTCCTCCTCATGTTCCAATTTTATCTCTACCTCTTCTTATGACTCCTACTCATTTCCTATTTTCACGTCTACTTCCTATAGTCACTAATTACACCCTGGATCCACCTTCACCTCCTTTATTAGCTCAAATAGTCTATCCATGACTAGGCCAAACCTATGTTACTTAATGGCAAGTAACCTAGGTATATGTAACTCAACCACCAATACCTCAACCCTAGGATATAAAACCCTAAGGTTAGATGTAATTGATAGTATTAGGGTGAACCTATAAAGAGGCTCAAAATAGGTAGTGACATAAGTTCCACCAATTACACATCCCATTTATTCCATATCCCTTTTTTCCCTCACTTATGTTGCTTTCCAACTACTAATCCTAATACCCACACATTCTTTTCCACTCCCATAAGCCCCCCAAGAGGTGCCTCATATTTTCCCCATTTCACCCCCTCCATAATTTAGCCAAGTACCTTTGGCCTCAATCCTCCCAATCATCTACATCTCTTTTCTCCCTTCTACACAATCTATTTCACAACTGAGAACCATCTTGGTGTCTTCTTTGGGTTTGCCTTTAGTCTAGATACCTTCAAGTTTATCTTCATCTGTGAGCATGGATATAACCATTGGGAACATACCTTCAATGGTATTAACTATATTAGTGTCCCCTCCAATCATCCTAGTGCCTCCCTCATCACTTCTAATTCCATTTCTATCGGTCCATATGATTCTTGATGTACTAGTTAGTCCTTCCACCATAATGTTTAAGGATGACCTAAGTAAGAGTATAAATAAAATGTATAAGGAAAATCACATTCAAACTCCAATTTTAATGCCTACTCCTCCAATCTAGCCTCATCCATTGACCTAAATGGTTCTTTTGGCCCTAGATAGAACACTTCAACATATTTCTCCTTAGCCTCCTTTTTCCATCATAGAGGGTGCCTTTAGATTTGTATTTGACCAACCAATATCTTTCATTATATTTACTTACCATATCATAGGAGTAATTAACCCTATATTTAACATGACCCAAGAGTAGTAGAAAGCATAGATGTTCCCATGTGCCTCCCCTTTTGTTCTTCCTCATTTCACTCCAATGCCCCCCTACACCTCCACTTCTTTCCTTATTCACCCCCTCCACTTCCTCTAGTTTCACTCTACCTCATCCTCAATCCTTCACCACCATCTAGGACACCCTTCCTATACCTACTATAACTTTGGGAATGGTCCTAAGGTTGTAGGCATTGGAGATGATCATCTAGGGTTACCTAGATATACAACGGATCTTCAACTGAACTTCATGGAAGATGAAGAGGACATTAACATAGAGATTTTCTAATAAGGGAACCTAGTGGTTTGTCAGACCCATCAAGATTTTTTCTCCCTCACTAAGGTGAGGAATTACACTAGGGAAGAAAGTATGGATGAGGATTTACTTTATGTTCTCTAAGAAACTGATGATATGTCATAAAAACTCCTTAAGGACATTCAAATCAAGGTTCAAAATTTTGAATCATAGGTGAAGAGCTCTTTCCCCATCACACTAATTAGGTAGGTTAAGGATTCCCTCTTACTACTCTTTTTATTTCTCAAGAAGGTAGTGAATACTCTAGCTAATACCAATGTGTATATCTAGATGACTCAAACTTACTTAGAGAGGATTGTAAAGATAGATGAAAAATGTAGGAATCTACTAGTGGTGATTAACAAAGGTATATTATTAGAATTAAATCTAATGCCAACCTTAAACTTGGGGTTATATTAGATGTATTCAAGGATCATGAAGGATAATATGGAGGATTGGTTTTTAGTGGCTCACACTATAACTAAGCCCTTAGAAGAGGGTAAGAATAAGATATGTACTTACTTCAAGGAGGTCAATATCTCTATGTTATTTCATCCAAATGGCACCTTGTTAGACCAAGGATAATTTTAATTCCACTTGGGTTAATTTTATAGGTTATTAGTGATAAGGTCACCAAATAAAATAAGGAAGGGGCATAGGTGGTGATAGAGCTATCAACACAATCCATGGCAAGAATCAACAAGGTCTCTAGGGTTTAAGTATTAATGGAATAATGCTTCCAAGTTTATTGAAGGTTGGAGACTCAAGCTAAGGTGATATTTAGGGAAATCCAAATGAACCTTGCCAAGATAGATAAGTAATTTGAACTTGTGGTGACTATGTTGGAGGCTAGAGAAAAAATTAGTTAGGAGCCAAACATTCATAAACATCTCCACATATCAACTAAGTGATCCCCTATAGATCTTTTATGGATTTAAAGGGATTTATTTATTTTGAATTTTAGTTTATGGTTATAACTATAATGATTGGAAATGATGGCCTAGGATGTGAATCTCACACTATTTGGAGGAAAATCCCATCTTCATCTATATAAGGCAAAGCCATATTGTAATATAGGGGTTGACTAAAAACTTACTTGAAAGTACTATTAGATTATATCCAAGATTTCACCTAATTTTTCCTTCGTCTCTAGACTATAAATTAGGCCAAGATAAATTATTATAACATCACTCTTCTTAATGAATATAATTCTATTTTATGCAAAGGGTTTATTTTGTTTCTCAATTCTCTTTCATCTCCATGTTTGAATGTTTGTCAATGCTAGATTAATTAGATTAATAATTTTATAATTTATTAATGTTATGGTTATGATGTTCTTATCTATTATAATCATTGTTTGAGTTATCTAGTTTCCCTTTTTAGTACTACTAATTTGTGTGTTAATATATAAACTATGATGTGGCAAGAAAACATTATTCACAAGACAATATTCATTGGTACTATTCATGATGATGTGGAAAATTATAATTTAATATGGTGATGAGGCTTCTTGATGATGCGGAGTCACTAGTTACCTTGGTGAGGTGTCAAGGACACTATTCTTTATGTTACTATTTGATACTATTTTGCACTATTCCTAATTAGCACTATTCCTAACTGACACTATTCATGATTGGCATCAAATCACTATTCAAGATTGTCTTGGTGGAATGGGGTGAATTTTCCATGGGAAATTGGTAAAAATGGAGATAAATTAGATTTTGGAGGTTGTGATGATGAGGAGACATATTTTTCTAATCTAAATTGGAATCTCCTTTCTCTTTTGACTACCATGTGACAAACATGTGAGCGTGGCACATTTTATGAGATACTTTATCATTATTCCTCCCATGTGAAATTATGGCATGGATTTCTTCGTCTTCACTCTTTAATTTTATCATGATTCAACCCAAGTGGAGAATATGGCATAACATTCTTGTACCTTGCTCTTTTTTGACATGTGAACCCATGTGGATTGTGGGACATATTGTTTACTTGTCTCCCCTCTTTTCTCCTTATTCTATATATTGTTGTAATCTCCTTTGGTTAAGGTAAATATTTAGGAGACTCATTATCTTGTGATGCCAAGTTTTAATGGGTTTTGGGATAGATTGTTTATGCTTATGATAAGGGATAAGATTTGTTGATAAAGTTTTTATAATTTTTGAGGAGATTAACAATAATATTTGAGTTAATGAATTTAATTTATTTTCAGTTTGTGTATGATATGATATTTATTGAGAAGATTATGTATTTTTTAATACATTTTTTGGTTAGAGGCCACATCAAGTGGTATCATATCCACATCAACTAGTATCAAAGAAAGTTCTGATTTCTTGGGTAGAGGATGCTAGAAGAGAGATTGAGTTGAGATTGTGAATGTTTGTTTTATTTTTTAGGTATTAAGATGAAGAATTAAAATAATATTGGTAGAGTACCACTAAAATAATAATGAATAAGCTAAAAACTAGGATAGGTTGATGGAATTGTTGATTGAAAGATATGAAGACTATGAGAATGCATAAGAAGAGGACTTGATGTGGGATATGATGGACTCCCTAAAAGTAAAAGTGGATACATTGAGAAGAGATATAGCCACGTGGAAGAAACATCAAGACTGAAACCATGGAGAGTTGAATAAGAGAGAAGATAAAATACAAGATAAGATGAAGAAAGAAATTTCCATGAAAGGCATTATGAGAGAAGAGGCTTGTGAGCATCACATAAATGAAGGCATCTAGGTGGAGGTGGATGAGGGTGATATGGAGGTGGTTTTTTATCCACCAAATGAAGGAGACTCATTAGTTGAAAATGGGAAGATATTTTGGATTCCCATGAGTGGGATAATTTTTATTTTTTGGTTTGTGATGGCAATAACTTTGCTAATTTCTAGTTGGGAGTGATGGGTGTGCAAGCTAGTGCACATGATGATAATGTAGAGGAAGAGAGCATCCATGAGGATATGTAAATGGAATAATTTTTTACATTTTGAGTTTCAAGGAGAGGAATATTGCATCTATGAGGGGTTGCTTGAGAATTTAAGAGGGCAGTAAAATATTATTGCATGTTTCCATGGTGGAAGCATTAAAAGAAGAGGCTGTGCAAGTGAATACACAAGAGAAAATTTTGGTGGAGTTATAGCCATGTGTAGGGGATGAAATAAATATTATGGAAGGTGAGAATATTACCATGGGAGTTTTTATGGATGGGACATTGGCAGCCCATAATTAAATTGAAGAGCATGTGAAGCACACAAGCTTGGAAGAGGAGATGGATAACATTCCATTGGAACATGAAGGAGTTGGTGTTGAGGGGAATTTTGTTTTTCCTAATGAAGATGCACATTATGAGAGTGTATAGGATATAATTTAAAACATAATAGATGATAAAAAAGTGGATATTATTTGTGATGATGTGGATAATCCAACAAATGGTTAGATGATGTGTGAAGAAAGCCATGATGGATTTTGGAGGTGGATAGATAATGGTGGGCTTGAGCTCATGTGGATAGATATTATGCATGGTAGAGAATATTAGTGGAGGAAGTTTGTTTATTATGGTGGGATTCAAACCACATGTGGATCCATTGATATATGGATATGTTTTTGGAGGAAGAGGATGGTTTACAGTCCTGTGAGGATGATTTCAAAGCCAGTATGTAGATGCTCGAAGAGGAGAATAAAAAAATTAAAGTTCTCCAAGTTCCATGTTTTATTTGAATGGGTTTCCAAGGAAATTTCACCCCATGACTAAAAGATTTGTTCTACCACTTACCCCCTCTATGTGATTAATAAATCACATTAATTAACTCAGATGTCTAATGTAATAGCATCCAAGGGATCGAGCATCTTGCATCACCCAAAAAATAGAGTGGTGTGTTATATATATTATATAATGTCATAGATGTAATTAGGAAAAAACATAGGATCTGAGTTGTTTTTCAACTAGAAGATAATGATGTGGTAGAAAAACACTATTCATAAGACACTATTCATCGATACTATTTATGATGACATGGTAGTTGATGATGAAACATGGTGATAAGGCTTCTTGATAATGTGGAGGCACTAGTCACTTTGGTGAGGTGTCAAGGATACTATTCTTGATGTTACTTTTTGTTACTATTTGGCACTATTCCTGACTATCACTATTCATGATTGGCATCAAATAATTATTCTAGGTTGCCTTGGTGGGATGGGGCACATTTTCCATGGGAGAGTGGTCAAAAAGGATATCAATAAACTTTTGGAGGTTTGTGATGATGATGAGATAAATTTTTATATTCTAAATTGTAATGTCCTTTCTCTTTTGACTAGCCATGTGACAAGCATGTGAGGGTGGCACATTTTCCTTGATCCTTTGTCATTATTTCTCCCATGTGGAATTATGTTATGGATTTCTTGGTCTTCACATTTTCCTTTTATCATGATTCAACCCAAGTAGAGAATCTAGCATAGAATTCTTGGACCTTGCTCTTTTTTTACATGTGAACCCATGTGGATTGTGGGGCATAGTGTTTAATTATCTCCCTTCTTTTCTCCTTATTTTATATATAATTATAATTTACTTTGGTTAATTTAGGATAGTTTGGTAAGAAATCTTGTGTGAAAGCTTTAAGAGCCTCCTTGGCTTAGGAATCCAAAATTTTAATGGGTTCTGGGATAGCTTGTTTAATCTTGTGATGAGATATAAGCTTTGTTGATAAAGCTTTTGTAATTATTAAGGAGATTAATGAGAACATTTGAGTTTATGAATTGAACTTATTTTGAGTTTATGTATTCTATGAAAGTTATTGAGAAGATTGTGGATTTTTGAATCCATGTTATGGTTGGAGGCCACATCAAGTGGTATGAAAGCCACATCAAACTATCACATGGTGTTTATGTGTAGTTTACTATAAAATCATATTACTCATATTTAGTGAGGTCTCATATTTGAGGCATACTCTTAGTTCCCTTAGACTCTTTCCACTATGTGTTCTTGGAGTTAGAACTTTATTGAAACTCAGTCTATAGTGGTATAACTATGGAAAAGTCACTTGGTTTGATGAAAATGCATTGAGTTTATTATAAACCTTGAGGATCCTTTTTCTACCTTACTCTCCCTTCCCTTTTGTGTTTTTTTCTAATATTGAACTACCCTTTCCCCTTATGTTTAGAAACACAAAAACATAGTACTTAAACACCCGTAATAACCTTTGATAATTAGACTTGTGTACAAGAACTTCATAATGAAAATTATATAGTAATGTTACATTTGTTGGAGACTATTCACATAGACTCTGTTTGTGAAGTCAAATACCCTCAGACATGCCCTAGGCTGATCCTAGATTAGTCCTAAAATGGAGGATGAAAGTTTGTAGTTTTCCCCATATTCCCTATTAGGGAATACCCAACTCATAGATATTTCAAGAATTGAGATATTGGATAGTATAAAAAATCTATCATACATGTATCTTATACCTACACATTAATATCTCATTATGCACCATGATGTATGTGAATTGTCTTCTACATATATAATATGTTTGAATTCTATTGAGACAAAACTACTAGTTCAATATGATTACACCTTGATACTTGGTGAAATGATTCATATATAACCTTGTGTAATACTACACAACCCTAAAAATTGATAAAATTGACATATTTTTCATCCATTCAGACATACTTTTGAGCTAGTCATTTATATTTTCACTTGCATTCCCTTTGGAATTATTTATGAAACATAACTTCTATGACCATCACCTTTTTCCTTGTCCAATACTTACATATTCAGACTTAAAATATTCTTTGAAAGTCTATGATATTTTGTGTTTTTTATGAAATCATGTACTCTCCCTATCTATAGATTATATGATACCTCATTTCCTTTTTTCCACTACAAACCTTTTACAAAACCTATCCAAATTATACATTCAAAAAACTTGTGCTCTTGCACCTTCTAGGTTGAAACATCTAAAAACTTGAACTTGATTATTCTTGGAGATGTGGGATTGGTCACTCAATTAGGATGATCCTAAATCATACTCCTAAGGTAATTAAAATTTGAGCTCATGCTCATAATTAGGGGATGAGTGTCAAAGTGACTCTTTTAGGGATCTTCCAAGGCCATGATGTTCCCTTCCATTTGATGAGTTATCTAGGCATGTTTTCTCTATGTTTCTTCCTCTTTAATACCCTTGCTAGGTCATAATCCACCCTTATTTGCCTAGCTCTAATACATTCATCTTCTACTAACCTAACCTTGGCTTATTTTTAGTCCATACACATCATCCCATCTATATTTATTCTTATTTTAACTCTCTACTTTTCTCTCATGGTTATGTTCCCACCTCTAATTGTCCACCTGCACCAAATTTTTGCAATAATTTTTCTCTGCTTCAATTTTTTCACACCATAACAATTTATATCTATGTATTATTTTTCCTTGCTTTTTTGAATTGTAGTGCATTCACATCCACCTTCATTTATCTACTTCGACCAAAGTTATCTAATACCTTTTGTTTTTTCCCAACATTTTTTCCCTTCAAATCTTTATTCAACTATTTGTACTTAATTTATTATTTTAATACTATGGAAATAAGTCATACCTATGATCCATCCTTCATCATGTCCTTTTAAATACATCCTTTCAAATTTATATTATGAAATCCTTTTAGGTCCTTTATGCTTGTTACTAGACAGTTTTACTTGTACTCCTGTCATGCTCATTTGTATTTTCTTCACTCCATTCTCCTACCATTGAAAACTTTAATTTTCATTCTTGTACTAATATTATAGTTAATCACTACTCTTTATTCACCCTTTCACTCATTTTTCCTATACCAGATTCAATTTGATCATTACATACCTTTATATATTCTAGTAGTATCTCTCCCCTATCATGCAAAATTAAAATTATGCTCTCCTTATCTACTTCAAGTTACTATTTCCTTACTTATCCTCCATTATTTATCATTTACAAATTATTTTGTAAATAATTTTATTATCCCTTCTTTGCATGATTCATAAGAGTATCTCTCTATGATGATGTAAGATTATCCTACATGCTCTTCTTCTTTCACATCCTATGATGACTTATGTGTTCACATCCACCTTAATTTGTCTACCTCCACCAAAGTTCTATAATAAATTTTATTTTTTCCAAAATTTTCCCTTCAAACCTCTATTCAATTATGTGCACTTAATTTATTATTTATATACTATGGAAATAAGACATACCTATGCTCCATCCTTCCTCATGTAATTTTCAAGATATAATTTCAAAGTTTTATTATGTACTCCTTTCAGGTCCTTTATGCCTCTAGCTTGACACTTTTACCTTGTACTCCTATCATGCTCAATTGTCTTTTCTTCACTCCATTATCCTACCATTGAAAACTCTAATTTTCATGATTCGACTAATATTATCATTAATCACTACAATTTTTTCACCCTTTCACTCATTCTTCCTATACCATATTCATTTTGATCATTTCGTACCTTTCTATCTTCTAGAAATATCTCTCCCCTATCATCAAAAATTAGAATTGTGTTCTTCTTATCTACTTTGGGTTGTTATTTCCTTCCTACTCCTCTATTATTTAGCATGTACATCATGTTGTGTAAATAATTTTTTTATTGATTCTCTCACATGATTTATGGGAGTCTCTCTTTGTATGATGATGAAGGATGCTCCTACATGTTCTTACTCTTTCAAATCTTATGATGCCTTATGTGGAGTTTTGACTACCTTATATTCTTCCACATTTTCACTCAAGTCAAATGGTTCACAATATTACTTATTTAATTCTCTCTCTCTATCCATTATACACCACTACAAAAGTTCTTCTACTTGTTCCTTCTCCTCTATTGTTTATGTGAAATAATATTTATCCTTACCAGGATCAAGAATTAAGATATTCTTTTATGAATCTTCTCTTTTTATATATTCCATCACAAGGATCTCTCCTTATAAATTTATACCACCTTATTATGAATAAATTTTATTATTTACACATTTTATGTGAAAACTCTCCTTGCATGTTTATATACAATTTCATTCACTTGTACCTTTTTAACCTTATATGTGCACATGCCTTCTCTATGGATCAAAATCCACCTTTGGAATATTTTTATTGGACTATATAGTTCTTATCAATATTATTTACCCTCATGTGTATCCTTTATTTTGAAAAATGTATTGTTATCTCTAGGAAAAATCTTTAGATACAAGCATTTTACTTATTCTCTTTCCCTTAAGTATTATATGCATTCCTTGTGTAAAAAAAATTGTGCATTATCTCCTATTTTCCTTTATGCCTCCAAAAGGGCATACTTATTCCACCTTGTTTCCATTTTCACACTTCTCATTGAAAAATGTTTCTCATTGCATGCTCTTCCAATTGTCTCTACTTGATCATGTAAGCCTTTAGATGGAACTTGCTAAATACATTCCACCTTTATTTTAGGTACATTATTAAACCTTTGTGCCTCATTCTAGTTTTTATACATACCATAAATTTTTGTTGTGTATAATGTAACTTATATTCCTCCACAAAATTTCTCTTTACTTCACCTGATTGTGATTTGTCTAGGGAAAAATCCCTTAGGAATAAATTTTATAGAACCTCTCCTTTAGGATTCACAACTATATATTCTTCCTATTATTCTATTATGATCCTTTCTTTATGATATTATACACAATCTATTTCCTCTTTCTTATTCCTCAAAATAGATACACATTAATCATAATATGATTACATTTAAACATGAAATTTAAATGAAATCATCTTATATTATACACATTTATTCCTTGAGACTTTCAGTATCCTTAACCACTCTAGTTTATCCTATGGTTGTGCCACCTACCTTAGAAATTTTGACATCACCAAGTCCTGACATCTTACCCTTTAGTTGCCTTCTCATCTCATATTTATTATTTATATCTCTAGTAAATTTATATTATATCACATATACTCCTCTATGCAAACTCCATCTTATTTGAGTAATAAATACCATTATACATGAAACAATTATCCACATCCAATACCTAATCCATCAATTATTTAGGGTCTTCTCTACCTTAGAAATTTTGTGCTTTAAATTCTATATGACTCTCTACATACACCAACACACTTATATATGGTTATTATTTATATATTTTTGTTCCCTCTTCATGGGATTATTATTCTTAACAATTCCTTCCTCTTGTACTATTATATTTTATAGTATGTGAACTCTAGGTTTTATTTCCTTGATAATATTTGATATTTGTGACTCTAGGTCACATCTTACCTTGGATATATATTGAGCTATCCATTTCAGATTTAACTCTCTACCAATATGATCTTTATGGGGAGTAAATATTCCTATACACACCTTCTACCCAATGTGATTTTGTTGGAAGGTGTTATCTTCTTCATGTTCTAACTACTTGTAGGTCATCCTTATGTTGGTGATATCACCTCTAGCTTATCTATTATATGGTTTAATTTCCTCCTAATTGGTAATATGTCATTTATTTCACCCCTAACCTATTTTATACATGTAATTATTATTATTCAACACACTTTTAATTCTCTTACTTCCAACTCCTTCCATATTTGATTTAAAATTTGTGCATAACCTCACCATTATATTTTTCTTCTGAGTGCTTCTTATGGCACTTCCCTCATCAGTTTTACACATGATACTTATGCCTCTATATATTATTTTATAAAAACTTGGTCAATATATTATTTAATCCTCAACACTACTCACCACTACTAACTATTACACTTTTTTTTCACAATCCTACATAGGTGCTTTGGAGTTGTGAAATTAATGTTGTGAGATATCTATATGAGATCATGTGTATCTCATCATATTCACTAAGTCATATTTTATTTCACCACTTTTATTCTCTACCCACCTTCCACACATTTGATAATAAAACTCAACTAGATACCTTACATTCAACACTTTGCTAGCTCCTTTATTCTAACTTAAATCTCACTATGTACAAGACTTAACATTGCTATGATACTAAAAGATGCCATTCTGGTTATGGATCATAGTGAAGTAATGTATTAAACACATTTCCTAACACTCTTGCATCCACTCTTAAACACCAAATTCATATAAATGGTTATTTTCATTCATGGAATCATGAGGTATAAGATATTATAATATTTTTAATTATTAGAATGTATCTCTCAGCTATCATATCTAGTCTTTAGATTTGGATATCTATTTATCTATTGATATCTACAATGATATTGTATTATATCATATTCTAATGAACATGTTAAATGTTTCATATATTATTTATATGAAGATATTTCCCACTCTTTTCTTATATATAATTTGATATAATATTCCTAAACGAGATAACTTCTCAAAACTAACTTGACATTTCCTTATATAGTAGTCAAACCTTAGTCACATATGAATTTTCCTCCACATGGATCCAAACAATTCATTAAATTATGTACCACATATATTTTCAATCTATAAAAGAATATGTAAGCCTAATCTATAGGCATATCACTTATAAGGTCTTTGATTCACTCAAATCTAGTCTTCAGATCAGGATAGATCTATAGTCCATCTAATTTCACCTATCCCTATCTTAGAGTTTACTTTAATTTTACATAACTATTCAGGTTTATAGATGGATAGGTGTAGGCATATGTGGGGTTGTCAATATTTTATATTATTTAATACTCTACCTTGTGTCATGTTAACTCATATGTAGGTTGATTCTATCACACATATCCTCTTTACACACCTTAATGTGTATAAAATATCCTCTATGTATATAATATGTGTAATTTTTATTGAGAGAGAATTATCGACTTGATACTCTTTCACCTTGACACTTGGTGCAACTATGTATAGGTAAAATTATGCAAGCCTACATAACCCAAAACTTTGATAAAAAATAATTTTGTGGATCTATTCACTCATGATTATGAACCCTTCACTTATATGTATTCTTGTTTTCCTTTCATAATTATGCAACATAACTCTATTTATGATATCATTTTCAATAGTATAATCATTATGTATATATGCCTTGGTTATTCTTTGTAAGTCTCTCATCTTCCATATTGTTATGCAAGCCTCAACTTTCCCTACTCTAGAAAATAAGTAATATATTATTTTATTTTATTCACTCTATATATTTTATAAAACCTATCCAAATTATATTCCCTAAACACTTTCACTCTTACACCTTTCATAGTTGAACCTTCAAAAAATTGGATTTGTCTATCTTTAGATATACAATATTATAGATTCAAGTAGGACACTCTTACATCAAAAACATAGAGAACAAACTTGATTGTTTTATATTAAGTTGAGGTAAAGATAAAATTTTAAAATACCATAGGAAAAATCAAGATAATAACCATAATTAAATTAACATGTGATAACAACCCTACCCTTTGTGAAATATAAAAAGATATTTTCTGCTTGAAACATGAGAGGAAAAATGAGAGAAAAGAAGTATCTAAATCTCTATATTATTAAATTAGTGGAGATTAATTTAATATAATCTTGAGTCAATGTTAAATATACTAATAATATCATAGGTAAAGTATTCTATAACATGAAGAAGAAAACCTAGAGACTTAAAATGGAAGCAAAAGGTAAATGTCCCATAAAACATAGTGAACAAGGTTGAGAAAACATTAGATTCACACTTAATTTCATTCATATAAGTTAACTAATATAGGATAAATAGTGACATTTTGTTTCACATAATCAAAAAATACCTACCAAATATCTCTAAAATTATGAATAAATTTGATATAATCATATGTATATTGAAGAAAGTCTTCTTCCAAATATTATGCTCAAGAAACTTTTTGATATAAAATTATGTCAAAGTTTCATGATTCACACAAATAATTCATTGAAATGGATTAACTAAATTTGAAGGATATAATATATCTATTGAAAGTATTTAGGGAATAAATAATTGATACCTTTAAGGAATCTAATATGGCACAATTATTCATAGCGAATAATAAATTGACAAGTTCCACTAAATTGACAAATATTCTAAACAAATTCATGATTCCATTCAACATAAAAATGTTTGAGGCCAAAAAATACGGAAGCCAACACACCATTTATTTTATCCTATATATGATCGATAAGTTAGATGATTTCATTCAAGATAAAAGTGTCTGAGGCCAAAAAGGGTGGAAGCCAACACACCATTGTTATCTTTTATCAATATTGAAACCCCCTAGCACAAACACACATTTTTATTGACAAAAGTTTAACTATTACTCATAATTATATATGTATATAAAATAGAAGCATACTACCAATTATGACATAGGCATTGAAGTGGAAAAAATTGTCTAGTTGAAGGATAGTTCCCAAGTGATAAGTCCAAATGGTCTTGGAAATTTAAAGTTTATTTTTATATCTCTATTTATAAAGATGAAAATATTTGTTTACATAATATTATAAATTCTATAGTTTTTTAATAAGAATGATAAGATGCAATATTTTATGTATGTGGCACTAATCCATCTATTTATATCAATATATTCATAGATCTTTTTATTAATGAGGAATACGTTTGAAAAAATTGCACACTTATGAAATATTTTTGGATGCCTTGTGATTTTGCTTATGTTTTTTTATCTCAAAAATTAAATTTATACTATAGATATTTGATCTTAGGGTGATCATTAAATGAGAATTTTTTTCTTCATTAGTAATTTGTTATATTAAGTGATTAGACAAATTAACTATTTATATGACTTAACTCTAATTAATTTAAATTACTATGGATGAATGTGTTTTTTTACAATTCACTATTGTTAATTTATGTTACAAAGTGATGCTATGGGAATTTATTAAAAATTAATTAATATTTGGACTCTCTATAATGTTTATATAAGTTTGATTGGATGTTAAATTTAATAAATGTTGCATAATTTGTAGTGAATCTTTGGAAAGTGTTTATTTTACCAAAAATATCTTAGTAGCAAATCTAAATCTTTATTTTATACCCTATCCTTTCTCTCCTTTTCATGGTTTCTTATTAGATTCAAACCATGTAAAATAACATAATTTTCAATATCCATATTTAGGTTATATTTAAATTTTTGTTACGTACAACCAATTTGATCAAAATTAAGATTTTATTGATTAGGTAACAATCACATTGCTTAACCACACTATTCCACCACTTGGATATTTATAGCATGACATAACTACACATCTATCTTGGGTGATATTTTATGATCCTAAAATGAAAGGGTGAAAACCCATAACATGTTATATCATGTTCAAAATCTTGCATCACTAGGTAGATGGTGCTAAATGAGGGCCACATTTGAACCTATAATAAATTCTTCATGTTTACATTCACATGGATTTGATTCATCGATGAATTTTTAATTAAAATTACATAATATTATCTTTATCCACACCATCATATATTAGGTGCTTAAAACAAACATAAATTTATATATGAATTTATAAAGAATCATAAAAAAATAAATTTGACAGTTCAAAAATGGGTATTGAACCATTCTAGATTTCCCACTACATAGCACTAGAACCACATTTGAATCTACCTTGATGATACACTAGCCTTTAAAAATACACATATAACATATTTATGGAAAATTTATGCTAGTAATATTTAGGAATCACCCAAGTTCACTAATTGATTAGAATTTTAGTCCATTCACATATATGGTATCCTAGTTAGGTGGAAATGTAATGAATTCCCAAGGATATGTCTATGAGTTACCAAGGAAAACTCAATGATATCTCCCAAAATACACACTTGATGGAATAAAAATAGTTTAGGTACATATCACATCATTAAATTATATTTAATACTAATAAAATTAGAGTGTGAATATGTTACATTTATGTTTTCCCCATTTACACTTCAAGATTTTAGATATGAGTGTTTTTTAAAATTTATTGAGAATTCAATTAATGATTGAATCTGTTTCAAACCACCTTTGGCCTAATTAATCCTAGTGTATTGTATCAATATTTATATATTTTAAAATTAAAACTCAAAAAAATAATTAGGACATTCAATGTAAGATTATAGATGATGAATAGCTAGGTCAAACCATTATATTAACCTAGTGTAGAATTGGATCATGAGATGTATAAAAATGCACTAAAAATAATTATTATTGTATTCATCATACATTTAATTAATATAAATTAATTACCTATATATTATGTGAGGCCATAAATATTAAAAAATAGTTTAATCCTTAAAGAAACATACTTAACACCATTCCCAAAAATAATCAAAATGTCCCAATGATAAATTGCATTCAAAATCTCAATTAGAATGTCCCAATGCTCAAACCCATCTTAATAAAAAACATATTCTCTCTGAGACATGTTGATCCTAACCAATAAATTGAGTTTATTAAATAATTTTCCCATTGATACCATTGCAAAACATAAAATTCAAGCCTTTGTATTGGTTTTTAATAATACAAAGTGAATTCAATAATAGATGAAATCAATGTAATTCAACTCATAGTGTAGAAACTAAGCAATAATTTTATCATCCTTAATAATAAAGTTGGTAATATTATTAGGAAAATTACAACCCATAATTACACATATCAAAGGTAAAACCATCCACCAAACCATCCTAATAATCATGAGTCATCCCAAAATAGAATATTTGAGATCAATATTTATGAATTATCCTTGCCTACGTAATTCATGGTTTAAAGTACTACCCAAAATTAAAAACTATATTATTTTGAGTTTTTTAATTCTTTCAAGATATTCCAAAATGAAATATAAGGATACAAGGTATTACCAATCCACCATAACATATCAAACATGTCTAGTACCCCTTATTGGAGAGGGCCAAAATCAAGTATCAGGACTAGATATGATCGAATGCATAAAGAAAACACTTTGTGTAGTAGTGAAATCAAACCAAAAAAAAACATTGAATTACTATAATTAGTTTCATTAGCCAAAAATTACATAATAATGTACATTATATAGTGAGGAATTAGGTCACCCAAAAAGGTAATTAACTCAACTCACAATTATAAAATGACTTAAATTACATTTATCCTAATGACATATTATTAACCTAAGAAAGCTAATTATACCAATTAGGTTGTATGCATCTAGTTTTTTTTCCTTTGACAACTTGCTAATTTTGACACTAACATCATCAATTTCCTTTAATGATCACTAATCCCATCTATTTTTGTCTAATTTATCCTTACTAATCCTCCTAGTCTTATTTGTAGCACCCATTTTCATTATTCTTCATTTAATAACCTTATTCCTACCCCACAAACCAATTAATTCACCTAAATCACCATTATCCATTAAAAAATCTTGTATTATCTAATATTTGGGAATTTTAAATTCCTTTCCACCTACCCTAACCTAGGAGTAGTCTTTCCTACAAGTCTACTCCCTAATCAACTAACACTTGTCTAATCACCAACCTAACTTCTCTATAGTAATTATTAACCCCTACTAATGTATTTTATAACTATCCAATTATAGAATCATCCCTATCTTAACCCTCATCTCTAGAATCATCTAATTGTAGAGGCTTCTAAGGAATTTTTAATTACATTTAATTATCTCTCCTTCCTCTATTTAAATTAGATCATCCTCCATTTAATTTAGGTAAAGAAACCCCATGATCCTTCATGATAAATCATATATATTATAATTCTACTTATCCATTGATCAAAATATCATATTATTTTGTCAAGAATCAATCCATTCATTAACACTAATTTTTTTGAGTCTATACATAATCTATGATCATTTAGTATTTTTCTTATTTTGATCTTAATTTAGATCACTTAACTTTACATTTATAATGTTTTTATGAATGTTTCATTAATCTATTTGCATTTTTATCCTAATTGCTTTATATTTTAATGGTAGATTATTATTTTGAATAGCTTTGGTTAAATTACATAATCAAATTTAATTGCTCAAAATCTTGATATCATATTTGGAGGCCATAGTGGGAGCCCTAGTTTGAAATAACAATTGTGTGTGAGGTGTGAAAATTTTCAAATTTAAATATTGGTTATAAATAATTTTGGCTCAATTTTTGTAAAAATAATAGCCTTTAGGCAAGCTACAACTTTGACCTATCAATCATAATTTTACTATCATGATTTTACATCTGATAGTTTTGATTTTGAACTTAACCACTACGATAACCAACAGCTATTAGGTTCTCTGACCGTGTTATTTTTTTTCAATAAAAATTTATTATTTTATAGTTACAATATTGAATATATAGTTGAAATATTGAATATATAGTTGTGATTTTGAATTAATTCAAAAATTGCTTTTAATTGTACTGACAAACTTTATAATAAGAACTTCTATTCTTTTGGATTTTTATCTGACATTTTGTATTGTAAGAATAAGGGGTAAATTCTTATGATATGAAACTATCAAGATACTAATTTATATGAAAAATAATTTATTTGTAGTAGTGGTTTTGATTTTTAGTTGTGACTTTGACCTTGTGATTTGTGGTTTAGAACACTAAGAATTTTTAAAATTTTAAATCTAAAATATGCTTATCATCTATTTATAAATATTAATCACTATCTTTAAATATTTGTCTCTATGTTTTTAAGTCTATCTTTTACATGGATTGAAGGCTATTGGGAAGGATTTATCACATCTAATTAATTATTTTCCCATCTTATTGTAGCATCACAACTACCATAGTTATAGTTTTGAACTATATTGATATTCACCTAAATTATGTGTTGTAAACTATTATAATTATTTTTTGATTCAATAATAACACCTTTTATCAACTCAATTTTTTTAATGGTTCTTAGAAAATTTATAACTCAGTGGTTTTGTAGGTATTTTCTTATTAGGAACCTAGCATGAATAGTCAAATTTTTTTTAAACTCTAGTTTGCATCTCATTTTCTTTCATCGTAAGGATTTTATCATTTCCAATTATATATATCACTTGATTAAAAATCATATATATACTTGCCAAAGGATAATTATACATTATTTTTTATGCATTTAGTCTTATTGTTATCTTTTGGCTATTTATATTTTGTGAAATATCATAATTGTCAAGATACTCTAAATCATGATTTTGGTAGATAGTTCTTTTGATTTGTTTGGAAATATCACTTATATAAATTTTTGATTTTGATTGTAATCTATGATTCTAAAATATCTCTTATTTGGAGTCATGATTTCACAAGTCCTATAATCTATTTGTAAATTAACTAACCACATGATAATCATAGCATTAAACTAATTATTTACTATATCACTTATTCACCATCTATGATTTTTATGTCATATCAATAGTTTTATCTCATTGTATGTGATTTTGATTTAAGTTTAACTATTTTATAACTATTTATAATTAGTTTTGCTTATTGTAGCAGTGAATTTGCATTCAAAATTCCTTGATTTTTTACCTTCAAATTATCCTTTTAAGTATGTTCTACAAGCTATTTCCATGGACAGAAGCGAGTGTTTGCATGAAAAGTTTGAGTTGTGGACTCAAGCTTGCGTCTCTATTATTAGTATTACTATTTTTAGAGCCCTTGTTGAAGAGGCTTAACTATTTGTTGTAAGAGCATGCTCATGTTTCCTATTTTATATATGTAGGAAAGATCTTCTTAGCTTAGGTAGTAGAAGAGTGTAGAACTGTAATAGTAGAACATTGTGAATGTTTGAAGGACAGTACTGAGTTGCATCAATCCAGGTTGTTGGATTTGATTGTACTTGAGAGAGAACTCTTGAGGAATAGAGATCTAGTGAGAGATCTTGTGTGCATCTGAGAGAGGTGTGGAAGAACGAAGTTTCTTCAATTGTATTCCTATTGTAAAGAGTTTTAATACAAGTTTTCAAGGTGTTTTCTTGTATATCTTGTTCTGTGTTATTTATCATTTCAGTTACTTATCTATCTAATTTATTTCAGTGTTTATTGCTGTCACAATTGTAATCTATTATTGGTTTGATCCCCCAACAAGTGGTATCAGAGCCAGGTTACAGGTTCAGAGCTTGATATTTGGTATCAAAGCTCAGGTTCACTAACAGGTGGTTCAGATCTGTGTAGTGTGTTTGGATTACAGGTTGCTCACAGGGGTTTCTGCAGGGATTTCTGTTTGAGTGGGAGAAGCAATGGCAGAAGAAAGTAAGTTGAGAATGGAAAAGTTTAATGGCAAGAAATACCAACATTGGAGAATGCAGATAGAGGACTATCTGTATCAGAAGGATCTTTACTTACCGTTAGGTGGGATAGCAAAGAAGCCCAAGGACATGGAGGATGAAGAATGGGAAGTTCTTGACAGAAAGGCTCTTGGGTCTATAAGACTAAGTCTGGCCTCCACTGTGATATCTAATTTGTCACAGGCAAAAACTACGGTAGAGTTGATGACTACGTTAGCAAATATGTATGAAAAACCCTCAGCTTCAAATAAGGTATATCTTATGAAGCAGTTATTTAATTTGCATATGAATGAAGGTGGATCTATTTCTACTCATCTGAATGATTTCAATGGAATTGTCAATCAGTTAAGTTCTATCAATATTGTATTTGAAGATGAAATAAAAGCTCTTTTAATATTATGTTCTTTGCCTGAAAGCTGGCATGGCTTAGTAATGGCAGTAAGTAATACTGCATCTGCATCAAATATTTTGAAAGTAGAGGATGTTGTTAGTGTTATCTTGAATGAGGAAATACACAGGAAAAGCACAGAAGAGGCATCCAGGAATGCTTTAAGTTTTGAGAGCAGGGGAAGGCAAAAAGAGAAGAGCAAGAAAGGCAGAGCAAGATCCAAGTCTAAGGGGAAAGGCAGATCTAAATCTAGAAATGGCAGGAAGCCACAATGCTAGAATTGTGGAAAGATGGGGCACATAAGCAGAGATTGTTGGTCAAAGCCCAAGGAGGACAACCAACATGAAGGAAAGGAAGAAGCCAAGATTGCAGGTATTGCACAGGATGCTTTAATTTTCTCTTTGAATAATAACATAGAATCTTGGGTATTAGATTCGGGTGCATCTTTCCATGCTACCCCTAACAGAGAATATTTCAGTGACTATATCCATGGAGATTTTGGAATAGTGTACTTAGGGGATGATGAGCCTTGTAAGATTACTGGCAAAGGTAAAGTGCAGCTGAAGATGCAGAATGGCAACACATGGGTGCTGAGAGATGTGATGCATGTTCCTAGTTTGAAGAGAAATTTGATTTCTGCAGGTAAGCTAGGTGATGAGGGTTGTACCGTAACTCTCACAGCAGATTCTTGGAAAGTGACCAAGGGTGCACTTGTTATGGCCAGAGGTAAGAGAGAAGGTACTCTCTATTTGTGTAACTGTGTTATTAACAAATCTCCTTCAGTTTTATCTACTTCAGATGTGGATGCTAAATTGTGGCACTTAAGGCTTGGCCACATGAGTGAGAAGGGGATGTCAATTCTTAAGTCTAAAGGTATGCTTTCAGATTTGAAAAGTATGGATCTAGAATTTTGTGAGCATTGTGTATTTGGAAAATAGAAAAGGGTTAGTTTTCTCAAGACTGGATCTACTAAGAAAAGGCAGAAGTTGCAGCTTGTTCACACAGACGTGTGGGGACCGGCTCAGGTAACCTCTATTGGCGGATCACGGTACTATGTTACATTCATAGATGACGCCACAAGAAAGGTATGGATCTACTGTATTAAAAAGAAATCTAATGTTTTTGAGACTTTTAAGATTTGGAAAGATATGGTTGAGAATGAAACAGGCAGAAGATTAAAGTGCTTGAGATCTGATAATGGCGGTGAGTTCTGTAGTCTTAAGTTTAATTGGTATTGTTACACTCACGAAATCTGAAGGCAAAGGATGGTTCCAAGGACACCTCAGCAGAATGGTATTGCTGAAAGGATGAACAGAACTATCATGGAGCGTGCAAGATGTATGAGATTGCATGTAGGGTTGCCCTTAGAGTTTTGGGCAGAAGCAGTTGACACCGCAGTGTACCTGATTAACAGAGGACCCTCTACAGCTCTGGATGGTGGAATTCCAGAAGAGGCATGGACAGGTAAAAAGGTCGATCTCTCATATCTCAAAGTTTTTGGTTGTGAAGCCGTTGTGCACATAGATAAGGAAAATAGAAAGAAGCTTGATGCTAAGTCTATGAGGTGCACGTTTATTGGCTATGGCTCAGATGATTTTGGTTTCAGATTTTGGAATCTAGGAACTAACAAAGTAATTAGGAGTCATGATGTTGTTTTCAACAAAAGAGTGATGTACAGTGATCAGATAAGGAAGTTGGATCAGTCTGGGCAGAGCAATAGTGAATTGGACGAAGTTATGGTCCAAAATGAGCTCGTGGGAAAAAGAAATAATCACTTGCAGGAAAACATAGAGACCGATGTCGGCAGGTCAGGAACCGGCGTCGGCAGTACAAAAACCGATGTCGGTCATACAGAGATCGACGTCGGTAGACCAGGCACCGAGGTCGGTCAGGCAGAACCGATGTCAGTTAGTGACAGGTCTACAGGTGGCTGAGGTCGGTCACTATCAGAAAATTTGGGTGGACAGATTGTTGAGAGCGAGTCCAAGACACCCATCAGGAGGTCTGAAAGGGTAAGTAAGCCTCCAATTAGATATTCTCCTTCCTTATATTATTTATTGCTAACTGATGGTGGAGAACCAGAGAGTTTTGAAGAAGCATTACAGGTGGAGTCCAGGAGTAAGTGGGAGCATGGCATGGTTGAGGAGATGGAGTCCTTAAGAGAGAACCAAACATGGGATTTGGTTGAATTGCCAGCTGGTAAGAGAACATTGAAGAACAGATGGACCTACAGGTTGAAGGAAAGTGAGGATGGACAGATGAGATATAAGGCCAGATTGGTAGTGAAAGGATTTGCACAAAAACTAGGTATTGACTTTGGTGAGATTTTTTCTCCTGTTGTTAAGATGACTTCTATAAGGGTTGTATTGTCTTTGGTTGCTTTTGAGGATTTGCATCTCGAGCAGCTAGATGTTAAGATAGCATTTCTTCATGGAGATCTGGATGAGGAAATTTATATGGAACAGCCAGAAGGTTTTGAGGTCAAGGGTAAGGAGAAGTTTGTGTGCAGGTTGAAGAAAAGCTTGTATGGCCTCAAACAAGCTCCAAGGCAATGGTACTTAAAATTTGATAGGTTTATGACTGAGCATGGCTACAGTAGGTGTCAATCAGACCATTGTGTGTATTTCAAGAGATTTGATAATGGTAGATATATTATTCTATTGTTGTATGTAGATGACATGCTGGTTGCAGGGTCTCACATGCAGGATATCTCAGAGCTTAAGGTAAAATTAGCTCAAACATTTGCTATGAAGGATTTGGGAGCAGCTAAGAAAATCCTTGGCATGAGCATTAAGAGAGATAGGAAAAATCATAGGTTGATATTGTCTCAAGAAGATTATGTGAACAAGGTGTTGGAGAGGTTTAATATGCAGGATGCAAAACTGGTAAGTACACCTATGGCTGGACATTTTAAGTTAAGTAAAGAACAATGTCCTAACTCACATGAAGAGGTAGAGTACATGAGTAAGGTTCCATATTCTTCTGCAGTAGGAAGTTTGATGTATGCAATGGTGTGTACTAGACCAGATATTGCCCAAGCAGTGGGAGTAGTAAGTAAGTATATGGCCAATCCAGGTAAAGAACATTGGAAGGCAGTTCAATGGATCCTTAGATATCTGAGAGGAACCAGCAGTAGACATTTGTGCTATGGAGGTTCAGATACTTCTCTACTTGGTTATGTAGATTCAGATATGGCAGGGGATTTGGATGGTAGGAGGAGCACCATAGGTTATGTTTTTACTGTAGGTGGAACGGCGATTAGCTAGATATCTAAGTTACAGAAGGTTGTTGCCTTGTCAACTACAGAAGCAGAATATATTGCAGCTACAAAAGGTAGCAAGGAGATGATATGGATGACACGGTTCATGGAAGAGCTTGGAAGGGAGCATGGGAGTTGTAGATTGTATAGTGACAGTCAGAGTGTAATCCATTTAGCTAAGAACTCAGCTTTTCACTCAAGAACCAAGCACATACATCTAAGGTACCACTTCATATGGCAGGTATTGGAAGATGGTGAGTTGAAGCTGGAGAAGATCCATATAGACAAGAATCCTGCTGATATGCTAACAAAGCTGGTTACGAAGGAGAAGTTGAATCTTCATTCAACTTCTATTGGTCTTCATGATTGAGTTGAAGATGGGGGAGCTAGAAGATGTTGCTATACAGGTACTGGTGCAGCTGGTTTATCTCCAAGTGGGAGATTGTTAGGGTGTGGAGCTAAAAGCTTCACCAAGGAGCAGACTTAAATAGGTTTGGGTCTACACAGATGCCGACGTTGGTCAGGAGCGACTGACATCGGTCAGTTGCAGTTACAGAGGCACCGACATCGGCAGTAGGGCCAGTTGGCGACGGTCACAGGCGAATAGGCAGGAACCGATGTCGGTTACCTGCATGTCCAGAAAGCTATTTCCATGGACATAAGCGAGTGTTTACATGGTAAGTTTGAGTTGTGGACTCAAGCTTGCGTCTCTATTATTAGCATTACTATTTTTAGAGCCCTTGTTGAAGAGGCTTAACTGTTTGTTGTAAGAGCATGCTCATGTTTCCTATTTTCTATATGTAGGAAAGATCTTCTTAGCTTAGGTAGTAGAAGAGTGTAGAACTGTAATAGTAGAACATTGTGAATGTTTGAAGGACAGTACTGAGTTGCATCAATCCAGGTTGTTGGATTTGATTTTACTTGAGAGAGAACTCTTGAGGAATAGAGATCTAGTGAGAGATCTTGTGTGCATCTGAGAGAGGTGTGGAAGAACGAAGTTTCTTCAATTGTATTCCTATTGTAAAGAGTTTTAATACAAGTTTTTAGGGGGTTTTCTTGTATATCTTGTTCTGTGCTATTTATCATTTCAGTTACTTATCTATCTGATTTATTTCCACATTTATTGCTGTCACAATTGTAATCTATTGTTGGTTTGATCCCCCAACACTACCCATGGACCCCATAAGGGGAACTATATCTTAACCTTGATGGGGGATGATGCCCCCAAACACTCGTATCTTAACCCATCATTAAAAATTTATAGTGTATAAATCAATTATTTTTTATCAGTTTAAACTAATCACTTGTCTTGAAGGTCATATTTTGACACATTTTTGTCTTTGGCTAACATCTTATCTTACAAGTTACCCCTAAAGATTTCCAAATTGAAACTACTAATCACTTGATTTGTAGGAACCCTATTAAATATTTTGGAAATTTGAAAACCATATTGTGAGTCTTGAAGGATAAAAAATAACTAAAAAACCCTTTGATTTTTCATTTTTAGGGTAAAACATGATATAAAAGTAATTCTCATGCACTTATCATAGTCCTAGGGTGATTGTGAATATGGATTTCACGACTATCCACAAGTCCACACTCCATGTCCTAGCAGAATATAAATAAGAGGGACAACTATCATTAGGCCAAGTGGGAGACCCCATATAGAATCTTGTGATGGAGAAGAGTTAATTTTATTACCCAAGCATTATAAAACACCCTATACAAAGTTGGTCCACATGTATCTAGTGTATATCAAGGACTCCTTTAGAGAGCCTGCATAACCTAGAATATGGCCTTCAACCATAACATGCCACTTGATATTAGAGTTAATATCATCACCCATAGTTACCACTATGTGAAAATGGGGTTTAGAGGGTTTGAGAGATTATGTAACTAGTCACCAACCTAAAACCTCACTTGTGAAGCCATTAGATGGTCCAATCATTGAATTACATTCCTAAATCAATTTATTAGTTATAGGTTTGTGGTTTTATTGATTTGGTGAGTGTTAGACCAATGTTGTTTGTGATCTAAGTCAGCCTTTTACCCAAGCATATACACAAATATCTAGGTCTCATTCACATATCATCATCTTATAAATCCGTATCAATATCCTTTTGTGCATATTTGTTTTGTATATTTCTGTACATCCTTTTAAGCTTATCTCATTTTAATTTTTATCCTATCTCTCATCACCACTCTCATATTAGTCACATCCTAGTATAGTATCATCCATTTATCACCAGTCATACCCCCATCACTTTTATACATTAATCCATTCTTGGCATCCCTCCATCACACCTTATTATAATATAGCCTCATACTCTTCACTTAAAATTAGCATTAATTTTCCATAGTGTCATATTTATCCCTTAAGACTAAAATCCACCTTATTTATAACCAATATAGGTGACATATTGGTCCTTTTTATCACCATGTCCTCATATCAACTTGTATTTTTTTAATGATCCTTAGCATCCTAAAGACTAAAATCCACCTTATTTATAACCAATATAGGTGACATATTGGTCCTTTTTATCACCATGTCCTCATATCAACTTGTATTTTTTTAATGATCCTTAGCATCCTAGGAAAAACCAATCATTTTTCTTGACCTTGTATTGCCTAGTCACCTTATCCCTTGTATATACAATATATCATAGTCATATTCCAACCTATCCTTACCTTGTAATCCTTTCCAATACTAGTCATCCCATCAATTATGTATTTGTATGTTGGTCTTCACCTAAATTGTTAAACAACTCTTTCTACATCATAGTCCTTATTATTAGCTTGTTTGTGTTCAATAAGGTTTAAATCTAATCATATCATCCTCTTATACTAATCCAATCTCATCATCATCTAATCCTCCTTAAGTCAATTATCTTAGTCTTGAGTTTGTCTCAATCTAATAAATCCCTAGTCAAAATTAGTCTCTTAGGATAATATAACCCCCTGTCAAGTCTTAGAACTTGTCATAACTCACCTAGTCAAATCAAGCCTTAATCATCAACATTATAACTCATGTCTTAATTCATATTTATTCATATTTTACTACCTTATCTAACATCACATCATATCAATATTGGGTTAGACTTGAGATCAAAATAAAGTAAGTCCTTTGTTCAAATTTTCTCCACACATCCCATATTCATCCTTCAATCTTTCCATTTAATCCCACAAACTTACCAATTAGGGTTGGAAAATCACATCATCCAAAATTTATATCATCTATATTCATGGATTACAAATTAAATTTTGACATATTGATTGATAAATGCCTCATTATGAACAAATATATGCTCCTTTCTAGGTTCCTTAAAATAAACACTCAAGTTTTTATAGACTTTGACACATTACCTCTGATTTTCAACCATTCACATTCATCTAGTTATAGCCTATATACTACCCAATTTTAATCAATCCCTCACTCCACTAGTCATATCCATTTGTTTGCCCCTTCTTCTATTAATAAAGGTAATCCAATCTTAGCCACCTCATATACTACTAGTTTTTCCACCCAATTGCAACAACAACCATCTAATCTCAAGCCCAATGCTTGATCATCCAAGTCATGAAGTGAAGAAAGTCACTATAATCCTATTATTATATCCTTAAAATCACTCTTCCAACAAATTATTTCCACAAATATGATGATCTATCTACCCATACAACATACTGATCCTACCAAGCATAATCTCTCTTGGTACAAAGCAAACCAATACTATATATATATATATATATATATATATATATATATATATATATATATATATATATATATATATATATATATATCACTGAACCTAGGGGAATACCATTAATCAGTGTCACAATTTTCAAAAATATGTCCAACGCTTCATTGAATGTGGTGACATAAAAATAGAGAATGAATCATATGAGTCTACATCTAAGGGTAAACAAGAAGAGGTATGTTAAGATTCATTTTCTAATCATGATCAATACATTTCCTTTTCAATCCAATCTGGGTCCATCTTCCATGGTCCAATTATCTTTGACAAATACTTTATCGACAATGAGTTCAATTCCCATAAACTTATTCCTCTTTTCTCTCATGATTCCTTCTTATATGGGCCTATTTTTTTCAAATCCATTATTTACCCATCAGGTATTTTGTAGACAAATAATTATCTATTAGCCGCATTACCTCATCAACATTGCATGTACCCTCATCAAATTTAGAATTAGATTCAATATAAGTCTTATATACTTTAGGATCATGTCCTACACTAGTATCCAAATTAGAGGCCATGTCAAAAACATGATCTATAATAGACATTACAATCCATGATGCCTAACTATTTGTGGATACCTCAAATTTAGATGTCAACTAATGATAAGGCAAATATTTTGATCCTAATTAGGATGATGAAGTAATAACAAATTTATTACAAGATTTATCATTCAATGAATTTGATTCTACCATAAATTCATGTCTTATAGATAGTATTAGTGATCCTTTTTTAATCTTGAGGAAATTTTCTTCGATGTTGAAATTTAGTCTCCTAGGAAACCCTATGAGGACCATGTTTCCCATCATCATGCATTGACCTCATCCTACCATTTACCCATCCTTAATCCATAATATACCCTTTCCTTCCCATCAATAATTATTTAATAACCTCCTTCCATAGGGATGAATAGGGACATACATCATTTGACTCTTCCTCACATAATGTATCATGTGCTAAATTTAAAAATATCCAAGATAATCATCTTCAAATAATAAATTATAATCATAAAGCTGATATTGTTATATCAATAAGTTAAAAAATTCAAATACTTAGCCACAATCATTTCAAAAGTCAAATCCAAGTCATAATCACCAAAATAAAAAATTAAATTCCTCTAGTGAAGCCTAAAATTAGTTATTGGTAGCAAGTCAAAGACCAATCCAATTTGAATATAAAATCCTTATCAAGAGAACTATAATTATGGATGACAATCCTTCAGCTAATTAGATCAAATAATGGCCACAAATTCAAATTTTCTTGGATTTCTTAAAGTCCTTTGTCATATGGAACCAATCAAATACAAAATCTCCAAAATCTCCAATGATGTGTGTGAATACTAGTCTTAATCCACAAACACCCATCACACATTTGTATCATGATCATATCATTAAATAAATTTATATACTCTAACATCAAACCCAAACCCTATACCCATCCATAGATCACCTCACTATACTAGGTAACATTGTCTCTCATAGGAGTGACGAAGACACCTCGTATAGATGTCTAGAGGGGTCTTAATCAAGAGTCAATGAAGGTCAAAAGGACATAGTGAATCTAGAATAAATAACATAGTCATAGTATCACATATAACTAGAACATATTTTGGATAAATATCATAAAAATATTTGCATGTTGTATCTCATCCACCTCTAATAGATTAATATGCCAAAATTTAAAAAAATAAAAATAAAAAAAATTGAATGGTGAAAACCAATTTTATAGCACCTTGGGAAATTACCATGGTGAAAACTATTTTTCATCATCATGTTAAATAATTAATTATCTACATGTAGCTCAAAACTTTAGGGAAAATATTCACTTCATCTCTATAGTCATATCTCACGTTCCTTATCAACCCCATCCATGCCATGGTCTAAACATCTTTGTCTATCATGTGCATCTGTGCCTTATCTATATATATTATATCAGTACTTCTCATATTAAGTTTTCTAAGGACATGGAAGATTTATTTATAAATGTTTTGGAATCATATTTTCATATCTTTCAATAGACACTCGAGTAACTAGATATTTAGTTCCTTCATAATGTGGTTATTGGCAATCCCTAGTCCATTCTTCCTTGGTTCTTATTCCATTTTTCATCATAATCATCATATTTTTTTCATCCAACCATTATTCCATCCATCCTTATCCTAGTTTATATGCTTTTTATTCTCTTTTATATTAACCCCATTTGTATAGTGTACACACATATTCTCAAAAGACCTATAAATTGAAATATTCCCAAAAAAACCTAAAAATTATAAAATAAAAAAATCCAAAAAGATTTAAATTATCTTGTCTTATGTCATGAGTATCCTAATCATCCTATCTAATATCTTAGTCTCTTATCATCTTGCCATATTACCTTATCTTATATCCTAGTGGTCTCTTCATTTTTTCATCTTGTCTTATTTTATACCCTAATCATGACATCTAAGTCCTTATTCATAACCTTATCATAATATAAGTCTTTAGTCTACTCAAAATATATACCCTTGTCTATGTATATAACCTTAATCCAAAATCAAATCATCATGACTGACTTAGTCCAACTCATCACCTAATCAATCATCCCATTGACTCCCATTAGGACAACAAATAAGACACTAATCACAACACATATCTATGTAGATACTTGTGTATGCTACTTGTATGATCTATTTTATTTGAGTTGTTTTCATATATTTTATCATGTATATTTTTTCATATGTTTATTTTCTTATCTATGCTTATCTTATTTTATTAGTATTTTAATTAGTCTTGAATCATGTCTCTTTCATCAAGGATGCAATGAATGAGAATGTTATGATGGATCCAAAAATATATAATAATGCTTTTAGGTGTCATATGCATAGCTCATCATTTTCACCTTTTATAATCATGCACTTTGGCATAATGTCCTCTCGGTCATACTTATATCAAGGGGCATACTACCTAATGATATATTAATGTTAGATTTCTTTAACTATGATGAGACATGTTACAAAACTGATATCTTGATAATGGATTATACCCATGATTTATTCTATCCTCTCTCACATGTATAATTGTCTAATCATATTAATCCCATCATCAAGTTGATCAATGTAATCCACTCATCTAATATCCAATAATTCTTCCAACCCATTTATCATCTCATCTATATCATCTAGTTACTCATCTATCATCTCTCTAGTCATCAACATCTAACATCTCATCTCTAATCATTTCTCTTAGTCCTCAATATTTATGTCTAAAATTTGTGTCACAACCTTTATCTAAAAAATAACATGTTTAACATCCATAATCATTATCCTCCTCTAGTATATGTTTTAATATATCATCTATTCTAAAATACATTGAATTTATTACTTTTTAGACTATGTAAGTACTACTTAGTCACATAATGTATCTAAGGTCAATTCATACACTCTCTCATCTTTCCCCATCATTCATCATCACATCTAAATTATCCTTCATCATCATCACACCTTGAATTGTCAAATATTTGAGCTAAAATATCATCAATAAATTATTCAATTGATCAATCCCTATCCATTTTGAAATCATCTACCAAATATTTCTATTAAATCACTTACACTTATAAATTATGCACAAAAAATCACAACATCCATCTTTTCTTCCATCAGTCATCCATTATCACCAATAGGTTAATTTATAATTTAAATTTTATAAATTCCTCCTTCAATTGCAACATGCTAGGATTGTAAATTTAATATTTTCTTTAGTTCCCTTGTATGCATCTTGATAGTGGAAATATTTCTATTAATAACATTATAGCTCAATAATTAAATGCATTACAACCCAACTCTCCCTATTCATATTTTGGTCACTCGATCATATAGTTTCTTCTCTCTCATATTTACCATTTTATCATTCACCTTTGGATTTAATCTACACTCATCATAAATCTTATCAATTCATTGCCTTATTTTTGCTCGATGCTCTCCAAACATGTGTCTTTACTTGGGATGTGTTTAAATCTCATGGCCTTTATCATCTTGGTATGCATCTCTCCCTAGGTCATGTGTCTTTTCCTATGATACATATAAAGCTTGCAACCTTTTGTATTTTTATAATCATGTTATGGTTTATTCCCCCTTGGGATGTGTCGACAACTATGACATAATCATTTCTTCTCCTTTTGCATATGTATTTACTAGGGTTATCATAACTTTGTAGCTCACTTCATGTAGAATTCATTTTATTCATCATCAATCTCACATATAGCATTGGAAACCCTTGTATATTCTCACCCCTGCCCCTCATTTCTTCTTTTTGAGTGACCATCCATCTCATTTTTATCCAAATGTCCCCTTGATGGGGTATTATATCCACTAACATCATTTAATAAAATTCATCAATGAGTGTATTTATTATGTGTTATTTTATGAAGCCTATTTCCAAATTACAATGTATTTCAAATACTTTAAATTTAAAAGGTACTATACACTCTTTATGTACATCTAGCAAAGAACTCTACTTTCCACTCTAGGATAAAGCATATATAGTTAAGGTACCATTTCATCAGGATAGCTTTTGAGAAAGATAAGTTGAAGTTATAAAATATTCATACTAGTTATAATCTATTAGACATGATGACTAAGGTGGTCACAAGGGAGAAATTGAAGCTATGTTTAGTTTTAGTTGGCCTTCATACATGATAATGAAGGGTTGAGAAACCTGCACAAAGGAAATCAATCTCCAAGTGACAAATTATTATGTTATGGAGCCTATTTTAAAATAATAATGTATTTCAAATAGTATACATTTATAATGTACTATACATTTAAATTTTTTTGGATCCCTTTAATCAAGAATCATTTTGGGTTGACTTTGCCCATGGTTTTGGTACCCATTATTTTATAAAATTGTTATGTTGATGTATTATGTATAGATGGATATTAATTAGGTAATATATCATGATAATAAGGGTTTGAGAAGGAAGAATAGAGTGTGTGAATTTATGTGCAAATTTAGGAGAGTTTATAGAGTGCATATCCAAACAATATTTGTGCATTGTAATTGTGAGAAGATAGATCTAAGAATGGATTGTACTCTTGTGGCTTGAAATAAAATATGAACAAGTGTTTCTTGGCGGATATAGCTAACATTAGGTGAACCACATTAAATCTAGTCTTATTTTTGTGCAATTTTATTTATGTTCTTTATGCATCTCTATTCATATCTATTATTATTGCAATTCTATGAAATTGTTCTACATCAATTTTTGATTTATTCCTGACACTATGAGAGACCATTACTCCTACTTAATTCAATCATAATTCCCTTTCAAAGAGGGGTAAAATGTATTCATTTAAATTTTCTCATATTCATCAGCTTTCTAATTTGGACACTAACATCATCAATTTCATTTAATGATCACTAATCCCATCTCATTTTGTCTAATTCATCCTTACTAATCCTCTTAGTCTTTTTTCTAAAACCTCTTTCCATTACTCTTCATATACAACTTTATTCATACTCCATAACAAAATTAATTCACCTAAATCCCCATTATCCACTAATAAATCTTGTCTTATCTAATATTTGGGAATTTTAAATTTCCTTCCACCTAACATAGCCTATGAGTAGACTTTCCTAGAAACCTACTCCCTAATCACCTAACACTTGTCTAATCACTAACCTAAACTCAATATAATCATAATTAACCCATCCTAATGGATTTTATAATTTTGTATTTGTATAATCCTCTCTATCTTATCCCCCAACTTTAGAATCCTCTAATTTTAGAGGCTTGTAAGGAATTTTTAATTCTTTTCAATTCTCCCTCCTTCCTCTATTTAAATCAACTCATCCTCTATTGAATCTAGGGATAAAATTTATGACCTTACATGCCCATCCCATGATCAAATCCATTATTACTCTTTATAAAATTAACAACTAATCCATGTCTTGAATCAAGCCAATATCATATTATGCAAGAAAATATGAGTCTACAAAGTCAATTCATAGTCAATCCATAAGCATCTAATATTTTTCTTGTTTTGATCTTGATCTTGAACACTTAGCTTTAGGATCTAATGTTACTATGAATGTTTATCTATTTTTATCCTTATCCTAATGTCTCTATATTTTAATGTTAGATTAATATTTTTAGTAGTTTAAGTTAAATTGCATAATCAAAATCAATTGCTCAAAATATTTATCTCACACAGGTAAAATTACATAGTGGGAAAAGCCTACACTAACACACCCATTAAGTGTAGCTTAGGTGGGAAGTATAATTGGGTCCTTACACAAAATCCTAATGAAGTAACCAAGTACATAAAAAATATCCCTAGAGGAGGAAGATGGAACTTCTTGAACCTTAAGAATAACATGCAAATGAAGACACTTGATCTAAGTGAAGGGTTTGGTAAATATATCAAAAAGTTACTCCATAGTCTAGATGTAACATATATTAATGAATTCATCATGGATAAGCTCATAAATTAAATGAATGTGAATATTGATATGTTTGGTCTATTGATGGATGACTTTATTCCTTTAGATCTAGATTGTGCTTTGGTTGTTGTAAAATATGATTGTTTGTCATTTAAAATGGATATCAAACTTAGGGAGAATCTATTGAAGTTAGATAGTCTCAGTGGCATCATTAATAGATCCTGCATATTTTGATTATATAAACCAAGGAAAAAAATTTAGTCTAAAGTATAATTATGATTATGAATATCACCAACCAAATCTAAATCTATATAACTAATCAAATTAACATAGATGCTTACTCCATAGTGAATCCTAAAACTATGAGTATTCTAAATGTAGTGTAGAATATACTTAGCTACTTTATAAGGTATTTCATGTGGTTCTTGCATAAAATTAGAGATTATGGTTGTATGTAATTGAGACTAGAAAATTCTATAACTTATCCTACTTAATAATGATCAAGATTAGAGAAGGTAATCAGCTAACAAGTCCACTTGGAAATACATTTATATCAGGGTCATGATTAATAATGGATCCAATAAACTTATACTAAGGGATATCTTATCACATAATGACAAAGAAGAGGTTTCCAAGGCTTACAATCAAATGCTATTTTTTGATAACCCAAGCTAGGTATTATGATTACAATATTATTAAACAAGATAATATATTAAATAACCAAGCAAAATAATTTAGTAAATGCATATGTAAGATAATGTGTTTCTCACCAAAGTTTGTGGCATAATTAGGGAAGATAATAAACATGCAAATATAATTATATCATTCATATCTCATCTAATATTGAATCAAAACCAAAATTTTATGTACATATTATTAATCCACCATTATTAAACATCCCATGGCTCATCAAATAAATCTTGACTTAGGCATATTTTGAACTTTTTACATAACCTAACCTAATAAAATCTATTGTAATAAATACAAACATTCTTCCTCCCTCTTATGATCTCATCAATACCACTAAATTTATATATCTCAATTCCACTAAAAAATCATCTATTGAAAAAATCAATAAAAAATTACCAATATGGTTGACTTTACTCAACCAATTATCCTTGATATAGAATCTATACCCACTATTACACAAAAAATTATCTTAGATGCTAAAGCCACTAATGTGAGACAAATACATTATGAATGTGATATTAAAGGTAATAAAATCATTGATCTCAAATTGAATATAGAATATTATGGACCTCTACCTATACTTACTAGTGACGAAGTTATACTAGATCTCCTCCATGCTAGAGAACCTCAACTTCCATGCCAACATCATAAAATTGATAACTTTAAGAAAAAATGTTCCATTTTTAAGAATTTAATTGCTAGTGTGTATCCTAAAAAACATCCTATTTATTCTCTCCCTCATAATCCATAACATTTACAATAACTAAATGTTATGGTCATCAAATAAACTACAAAAATAGAATATATTACACTGACATATCCTTGACCTATCACCATTTTTAAAGATCCCACTCCTCAAGAGAATGACAAATTTAGTCTTTTATTTGAAAAATATCATGAAGTTTTTGATTGGTCATATGAATATATGATAGGAATTGATCCTAACATCATTTTTCATAACATCATCACTTATCTAGATGATAAACTTGCTAGACAAAAGCACAAAAATCCACCCCTCAAATTTTTTCCTTATATCATAAAGAAATAATTAAAATTTTAGATTCTAAACTCATTAATCCCATTGAATACTTGAAATGGGTCTCAAAATTTTTTCCTATTCATAGTAAATTCACCATGGTTATTTGTATATTTTTTGAGTATCATAATCTAAATTTAACATGTCTAAAATGTAATTTTCCTTTACCTTCAATAGATATTATAATTGATTATACTATTAGGTGCAAAATGTTAGAACTCATTATTGGTATCTTAGGACAACCAAATTCACATAGTTCCTAAAGACCAATATAAAATAAAATTTACCATAGAATTGGGTACCTATTGTTACATTAAAATGTATTTAGGTCTCAAAAATGTCAAAACCACCTATCAATGTGAAATGACCCATATTTTTCATTATCTCATTCAAAAAATCATTGAAAATTATGTGGATGACCTTATTACCAAATATAAAAGTCATAAAACTCATCTTCATTATTTAGCTATCATTTTTTATTAACTCATTAAATATAATGTTAGACTCAACCCATTTAAATGTGTATTTGGGGTTACATCTAGTAATGTTGTAGGATTTTTAGTTTCCTTTCATGAAATTTATGCTAATAAATCTAAAATAAAATATATCAACATGCATATTCCTTGATCCATTTATAACATATAAAAATATCTTGGAAAGCTTGGGTAAATTCATCATTTTGTTTCAAAAATGGCTTACCGTATTTATTCAATTAATTATCTTATTAAAAAGGTAATGCTTTGAGTGGATAGAGTTATGAAAAAAATCATTTGATAGTAGGAAAGAATATTTTCTTCATCCTCCTACTCTTCATCTACCTTCAAATGACTATCCACTAACTATATATACATTTTCTACCCCCATATTAGTTGGGGTAATGCTTGCACAATAAGATGACATTGGTAGTGAATATGTTAGTTATTATATCAACTAAGAATTAATCAATTATGAAAAATGTCATACCAAGGTAGAATGTGATTTATTCACTATATATTTTGTAGCTAAAAATCTCCATCATTATATTATATATCAAAATACTTGTGTCATTATTCATTCCAATATGTTTTGACATTTCTTCTCCAAAGCTTTTTTACTGAGAGATAGAATTGGCAAATAGATGGTCCTATTGATGGAATTTGACCTTAAAATTGTTAAATAACAAATCTATCAAAGAAAAATCCATATCAAAATAACTTTTGATGGCTTCCTTACCATCTAAAAACCACCTTCAAGATACTCTCTTTGATGAATAAATTATTTATATTGAAGGTCTTAACCAAGAAATTTATCTTAAAGATTATTTTCACAATTTCACTACTGATCTAGAAGCAAATAACCAATAAAAAATTGATCTCACTCTTTTTAATAATAAATATAAATCATTCATCAAAAAATTACTAGAAATTAAAGTACATGAAGATACTTGGACACTTTACTTTGATGGTACAAAATGCCTTAAAGGAGATAGGTTAGGTTGTATTTTAACCAACCCACATGATAAAATAACACCTTTAACATTTTGTTTTACTTTTGATGTCACCAATAACATGGTTGAATATGAAGCTCTAATACTAGGCATGCAAATCATAATTGAAGACATCCCATATTTACATGATTTAGGTGATTCATAATTTATATGTTGATAATTTAGTGGATATTATCAATGCAAAAGTGAAAAATTAATGACATACCCATCAAATCACTAATATGCTTGAAAAATAATTTCCCTCTTTTACCATCAAACTAATTCCAAGAGATCAAAATTCTATAACATATTTTATCACTTCATCAAGATCTCTCTTTCACCCTCACCAATTACTTCATGATTCTCAAATTTTTATTCAAATGAGATCATCACCTTCATTGTTACAAAATAAAAATGATTCTCTAATTTGTCTTATTGAGGTTATTACTATTTGACAAATCCCATGGTAAAAAACATAATTCAATTCATCAAACATCAGACTTACCCTCTAAAAAATATTCCCTTGAACATAATTGAATTTACAAAAAAAAATTTAAATGTGTACTTTGATACAACACCCTTTACTATCATGATGGAGAAGAAACCTTACTATATTATGTAATGTATAAATAATTTATTTATCTCTTATAAAAGGCACATGGGGGAATTTATGATGGTTACTATATTAGCCATGTTATTGCTTAAAAATCCTTACATATGTGTCAATTTTGGCCTACTCTTGAAAAATATGCCATTATTTTTGATAAAAAGTGTAATCCTTGTCAACTATATGGAAATCTTATCCACTCTCCTCCAATTGAACTCAAAATGGTGGATTCTTCTTGGCCATTCTTTATATGGAGATTATATCTCAATGGAAACATACCTAGATCACAAGATGGTCATGTATTCATTATCACTGCCATTGAATAATTTACTAAATGGGTGGAATCCATGCCTCTTGGTAATTTTAATGGTATTACTATCTCCAAATTTATTCTTATTCAAATCATATATCATTTTGTATTTTTTCATACCATCAATTTTGATAATGGTGGTAACTTCAAAAATGAAGATATGAAACAACTATGTGTAAAATTCAAAATTACACATAAATTCTCAACACCTTATCATCCTCAATATAATGGACAAGTAGAAGCCACTAAAACAATTTTGAATAAAAAATTAAAATATACTATTAGAGAATATTGTATTGATTGACACCTCCCTCTCTATTCCACATTTTTGGCTTACTACACTGGCATACACACTACTATTAGGGAAATGTAATTTTCATTAAATTTATAGGTGTAGACACTAAAATTACATCACACACATGTGCATAATTCCCTATGTCAACCCCCTTAAACCCATTTTAATAATAACAATTAATCTCCTTAACCCATACTTTTACCCCTCACATATTTAATTAATTTAAAATACTTAATGAAGTTAATTAAAAACTCCTATTGCCACCTTACCTGGCCACCTCACCCTATGACTAATTCTCACCTGATGAGTCACCTCAAAACCCATTCCCCTCATCCTAACTACCCAATACTCATTCCCACTTCCAAACTAAATTCCTAAACAATTACTTCCTTCCTAACCACTTATTTTTACCATTTTATAATGAGTGTCACACTTGGCACAAACAATAACAAAAAGCAAGCCAAAAATAGTAAGGGTTACCTATTCTAGGGCCATCAACATTGGTCAAACCATGGTCAATGTCAGTGGGATCACCAATGTCAGAAATATAAGCCGAGCCCCAACCTAAATTTTAGGTCAATAGAAATTAATAAAATGGATTCTTACTCTCATTTAGGCTCTCAACATTCTATTTTTTGACATGAAGGCTTATAATCACCCTAAGTAAGTCAATCATAATAAAAAACTAAGCTCTTGAGGACCAACAACACCTACTTATTCTCTCTATTTAGGTATTTAGGTTTAAAATCCTTGATAGGGACCATCAACCTGACACTTATCATTTAGTGACCACCATAGCTAAGTGCATCATTGATACTATATGTCATTTAAATATTGATTCTACTATTTATTTATATCTACTCTACATTTCTTTACACACTTCTGATTGTAACCTTATGAGGGAGTTATAAAGCCTCCTTTCTTGTTTCCCCTTAGCCTAACATACCAAACCTCTGACTAGACTTAACCAAGCCATAATCTCCCTCTCATAACTCTCCCAACCTCCCTGACTTGATCCAAACCATTTACTAGACTCGAGAAAGCCTTCTACAAGATCCTAGACAATTTCCCCTACCAACCTCGGTAGCCTAATCGACATCGGTCACCTCACTACTGACCTTGGTAGTATAACCTATATTGATCACTCCCTTATCGACATCGGTGACTTTGGATTCCCTAGCCTCTTCAAAACCTACCTAGACTTTTTTTAAAACACAAATAGAGTACCTCACCTGCACCCTATCACTCTCTGCTATGTATAGGTTGTTAATAATAGTAATCTTATGTCTTTTTCACTCTCTTTAACTATTTTTAAGTTATTTATTATTATTTTTCATCTCAAAATTGGATTGTTATCTCTAGGTAATTTTCACACTTCCTATAACAAGTGTGTAGCTTGGCTTGTGGTAGTGTTTTCTTATTGTAGGTAGTCCTCCCCAACCAAAGAAGAGTGCTCACAATGTATAGATTTGCTACACAAACCAAATTTGAGTTTATTCTAATCACTTATCCCCATCCTTCTTTATGTTTTCCTTTAAACTTAAAATAGAAAAATTTAGTGAAACATTTTTTGCATGCCCGGTGGGACCCTATAGTTTTCCTTGGGTTAATTTCTTGTTTTAAACATTCATATAGGTGTATTATAGTGAAAATTTCTTTTTTTTCACTTCCTCCTATTTTCTCTTAAAAATGAAAAATTCAATATCTTATTCTCTGTTTAAAAGGCATTAAACTAAAATTTTATTTCTTTTCTCCTTGCCTCTAAAAGTAATTTGTCATTTTTTTAAAAAAAGAGAGAGAATCCATTCTTTACTTCCTCTTGAATGCACATTAGGATAGTGAAATTCATACTCTATTCCTATTTTCTCTCTATTTTCATTCAAATCTAAACATTTTAGATTTGGGTTTAAAAATTATTGCATTTCATAAGTTTGCTTGTTGCATATTAACGCACCTAGTTAATTACAATCATTTTGAATGAATTGTAGTACACCTATGTTACACAACCAAATAACATTCACATAAACAAGAATCTAAACTCATCTGAGAAAAGGCCCATTAGGATTTCATCACCTAGTGGATCACCTTACCCTACCTAGCTATCCTACCTGGATTTCACCACCAAAGGGAGAAACCACTTCCTTCTCTGGTGGAGTATAATCTCTAGACAGAAGATATATTTTGGATAAGTGGCCTAACTTAGATCTAGGTTTGTGAAGTGTAGAGCACTAGCTCTTATAATAAGTCACATACTTGGTATAACACAAATTTATTCTTGAGCACCAAAACTAACCTGAAACCAACTCTAGATTATTTTATAGTACCTTTGATAACTAATGTCTCTTCTCACTATTTGATTAAGGCATAGGCCAACATGAGACAAAAAAATTATCTTTAGGACTTCATAGTTGCTGGTTGAATGTTTTTTTCTACTTTTTAATTGCCTTCTATATTTTTGAGTTGGTAAGGATGCTTTTCTATTGATTCACAAAATCAATACTATTTCTAAAAACTTAGCTTGTATAACCTATTATCTCAGGTTTTTTAAGTGTTATTCCTTCTTACATAGACCTTTTACATCCACTATTTTAACTAGTTTCAACCTCTAATTTATTAAAACATAAGATTTTCCATTTTTTAAGATTTCATAATGATTGAAATCAGTTAACCCCATCGATATCAATAGACTTTACTTACTGACATTGCTTATTCCATTGACATCGGTGAACTTTTCCTATCGATATTGGTCACTCCCCTACTGACATCGATGACTGTGTAATTTCATTTCCTCAAAACAACAAGCTAATATAACCCATTTACCTACACTCAAACCTAGTTTTTCTTTATTCTATTTCATATACAGGGTAGTAAGACTATCTAAACCACCTCTTACATGCTATTGACACAAGCTCAAGCCAAAATTCTTACTGATTACACAAGCTAAATACCACTTCCACCTTCCCCTCTCACTTTCAATTCTATCATGGAGTATAATTCAGATATAGAGCATACTCCTAGCCCTAACCAAATTCCCATTTTTCTTAATCGAGATCAATTTTTTGCTAAATTTCTTGATCACAATGGGTAGCCCTTCATCATTACCTTGTTATGAGCCAAACACATAATTCTTTGGGTGACCCAATCTATGGTATACCAACCTCTTTAATGAAAACAACCTTAGTTTTAGTTGTCTCCAATGTTTTCCCCATGGTTACCTAAACCACCACTTTGATGAGTAACCCAACAATAAATAATATTCAAAATATAGCATCTCCAACTACCCAATCCCACCTAAACCTTGGTGTAACTTCTTTACTTTCACAACCACAACTAGTTCAAATAAGTCATACCCCATTCCATAATTTAGTGTTACCTATTCCATCTACCCTCATGCCTATAATTACTCAAGTTATGACTCACCATTAATCCAATCTAACCATTCCAATAATCCAACCTATAATAACAACAATCAACCAAGGCATAGTCTCCAACCTAATGGGACAAGTCCCTTTTCTTTTTGCACCTCAGCCTATGACTCATTATCCTTATGTTGCCCTGATACAACCTCAACAAGCTATGTCATATGCTCCCTTTACTTCCTATCAACTTCCCTATAACTTAGAAGGTATCCCCATAACTAATCCCCCTTCAAACCTCATTAAGATGCTAATGGACAAGATGTCTAATCTAGAGACATCCATTTTTGGTTCAAATAATGTATTATCTTATGATTAGATATGTAATGAGCCAATCCATCCTTTTGTGCCTATTTCCCCTTATCAAAGCAAATGGGAACTCCCTAAAGTTACTCATTTCTAGAGAAAAGAGGACCCATAATAATATTTTTGAGCATTTAGACATGCTTATTATTTAATAGGGCATGATGAAGCATTACTACTTCTCACTTTCCCTATGTCTCTTTCAAGTGCTACCTTGGATTGGTATAGCTCTATACCTTAGCACTCCCTTTTCTTGTTTACCCAACTTACACAAATATTCCTAGAGCACTTCTCTATTAAAATTTATAAGAAGGTTTCTATAACATACCTTTATTCTATCAGATAATTTGATGACGAGTCTATTGTAGATTTTGTCACTCATTGGAGAAGCTTGATCAATCAACTCTACTTCTCCTTACCCCAACTTGAGATAATTAAGATTTTCTTAAGGGCATGTGCTAAGCACATATCATCCACACTCTGGGTACAAACTTTCCACACATTTGATGAAGGTTTTATAATGGCACAAAAACTTGAGGTTCATGCTAAAGATTAGGGCAAAGTCAAGTTGCACAGTAAGAATCCCAATACCAAGTCAAATGAATTTTCTTATAAAACTTCTCCCTTTAACCAAAAGGCTAAAGGATCTACCAACATAGTGGTCATTAGGTCAGTCTGTTCCACAACCACAAACCAATCAAATTCTTAAACTTTTCAAAATCCAACCAAGCAATTCTAACAATGGTATGAACAAATACAATACACTCCCATTAGGGAATCATAGACATCCATCTTAGAGAAACTATTGCAACAAGGTGTCATAACCCTTCCTCAGATTAAACCTCCTATATATTTTGACCCTTCCCATCTTATCCCAACTTGTTACAAGGAAGATGAGTTTTGTGGTTACCATCAAGTTAAAGGCCACAACTCTAATAATTGTAAGTCACTCAAGAACATTATTCAAGATATGCTTGATAGAGGTGATCTCATTTTGGATAATCCTAACACACCTCCTAATAAAAGTATGGATGTGTTCAAACACCCTTTTCCTAACCATTCACCAAACTAAAATATTATCTAATCCATAACTAACTCAGGTGATCATAATATCCATATGGTTAATATGGTGTTTTCTTTACCTTCAATCCAACCTTCCTCTCAATAGGAGACATCTATTTCATTGACTCCTCCCCCACATTCTATGCCATCTATTTTTCCCATTCTTCCTCCTTAGGTATAAGATCCTATTTCACCCATTTCACTCCCTCAAGAAGAAGATCCTCCTTTTGCACTCCTTTTTCCACCTGAGGAGCTTGTAATGCTAATTCCATTTTCACTAATATTACCTATAATCTTACCACTTGAATACTACACCCTACCTATTCCTCAACCACATGTTGAATGGAACATCATTGCTACATTATACCCTCTTGAGGAACCTTATTTCCCTACTTATCCTCTACCTATAGAGAGTGGTACCCCACCCACTTCACCTTTGTACCTAGAAGAGTCCATATCACCTACTCCCATAATAGATGAGAGACATATCATGCCTACTCCAATTACATGACTCTTACCCCTTATTTTACCTATGGAGGATCATAATTTACCCATGCTTCATCCACATGTTGAGGGAGACATAATACCTATGCTTTACCCTCTTGAGGAACCTACTTCACCTACCTCCCCTCCACCCATGGTAGATTAAGTCTCTTCTCTTGTCTCTATCAAAGAGGACCCTATTGCGGTTCTTTCTCATCTTTGGCCTAAAATAGCAAAAACCAACAATTTCCCTCTTTCCCAAACATCATAGATTTATAAAAACACAATTTTAAGGCTTACATCAACTTTGTCAAAACCCTTTTCGTGTTTGGTGAAAAGTCTAGAATTTCTTGACTCTATGAATCTTGACCATGTGGCATTTTAGGACTAACTTAAAACTCTCTATCCAACACAATGAATGTCAACCTTTACCACAAATCCCCTTAATACCATTTATCTTAAGGTTTTTGACAAAGCTAGAGCTTCTTCACCAAAATCACCTAAAGTTTAGCCATCTATGTTAGAACCCTCATCCTTGTATGAATCTATTACATTAGATAAAATTAGGCCCTTAGGTGTGCACCCTATTTATAATTTAATTCATCCATAGGTGAAGTTAGATTTAACTCCTCAACCACAAGTTGGAGTTTCTCACCCTAAAATATAGAATAATTTTAAGCCTCTTGGATATCATTGAACCCTTCTTCAACCCTCAACTTTACCATTCATTTTGGGGCCTCACCCCTCTACTTTAGTTGGAATATCACCTAACCAAGCTAAATAAAAGGTTAAGCTACCTCCACTCCTACCTTTTCCATCTAGTGGGCCTCTCACATCTGACACTAAGAAAGTGACATAAAAACATGTAACTCCACCCTCACTAAAAAAGGAACCACATAAAATTACCTTTCCAACACCAAAATAAAATAAGGTGTCTACTCCTATTAACACAACAAGTGTGAGTCCACTTGCAAGCTCTCAAAGCTTTTTCTTATGTCAGTTATTGCAATCTTCAATAATAACTCTTCCTCCCATTAAAACTTATAGTCTTCTTGGAATGAATCCATCTTGGTTTGATGATACACAAGTGTGTTTATATCATCATTCACCTAGACATGATATTGAGAATTATAAATCCCTCACAACAGTTATTTAGCAATACTTTGATGTCGACACTCTCTTCGATGACACTACTGTTAACCTTCTTGTTATTATAAATTTGTAATCTATAGTGCCTCTTAATATTCCACCTAAATTCAAACCCAAAGATGTCATGATAACCACTTTACCATCTCATTTACCAACTTTTCAAATCAACATAATTAATGTGGCCACACGGTCACAAAACCAAAAAGATAAAGCTAAGGAAAAGGTCACTGCTCCTTAGACCCATCCCTTCACCAAAGACACTCCCCCTACTAATCCTAATATTTCCATCTTGGGTGTTCCTAAAACAACATCTTGAAACATTATTCAAAGCTCAATGGTGAAATAGCTTCACCAAACTCTTATGAAAATGTCTTTGTATGAGTTAATCCAAAACCCATCCCAACACCATAAAACTTTGATTAGTGATTTTCAAGTGATTGAGGTACAATCAGATGATCCCCAACCTCTTACAACTTTGGTAAGCTCCCTTAATTCTATCTCCCTAATTTCTTTTAGTGATTCAAAAATTCCACTTCAACAGTCTAAAGATCAAGATTATACCCTTTTTATTACTACATATATTGATCAAACTCATATTAAGAGAGTTATGATCAATGGGGGAGATAGTATTAATATTATTTCCACCTATGCCTACAAACAACTATCCCTTCCTGACAATTGCATATCTTAAACTAATGCATTACTCCATTCTTTTAATGATACTATAGCTACTACGGTGGGCACTATTATCTTACATATTCATGTAGGTCCTTGCACAATTATTAAGCTCTTCTATGTTGTGGAAATATATTTCCAATATAACATACTACTTGGACAACCTTAGATATGTGCTATGGCATGTGTAACCTCAACTTTGCACCACTATGTCAAGTTTGAACATGATAGACAAGTACATATTATACCCACTAATCCACCTCCATTTAAAAAAATTAATATGACCTATAGTCCCAATGATGTTCTCATCCCATTGAAAACATCATCTTCCTCACATGATGCTTTTGAAGCTTCCACAAACTCCACTCCCATAGTTACACAAATACTGGTAACACAAACTTTTGATAAAGATCCCATGGAGGAGACCTTTCAATGTTTGTCACTCGATGAATATCATTTATTGACACTTGACATGTTTTATACTCCATAAGAGTATGAAAGGCTTCACATTCACCTAAATTAGAATCCTTTTATTCGGATGGTCATCCCTTATGGCCCCCCTAACCTTCAAACCAATTTCACATATGGTGGAATTGATCAAGCTCCTATTGTCAACAATCCATCTTCTTTACCACAACCATTTACCTGTGACTTCTCTTTCTTGAGCAACCATAGATTCACTCATACCCATCTCTATAGGTGTGCTTGGAAAGGATTTGGTTTGGGTCATTACGAACAAGGTGTCCATACACCTATTGACTATCATACTAGTAACACCATTTAAAATGATAAAAAGAGGCATGGGTGGGATATAACAAACTGAATAAACTCACTAAAACCTCCTATGAACCAATTGTTAAATAACCAATCTCTCCTTATCCACCTTATTCTCCACCATCACTTACTAAATTAGAGGTATCTATACCTTTTATTATTTTTTCAATAAATGCCATCCATTTGGGGCCTCTCACCTATCATCAAAGTAAGGAAACAAGTTCCCTTCCTCTTGTTTATCCTAAAATAATTGATGAAGACTCTCCCACTATTAACACTATCCAATGTCAAGATGATGATGCAATTATCAATTAAATAGGTACATATGATTCCTATATCCAATGATCAATCCCATCTAAAATGCAGGCTATGTTAAATGAATCAACCATTGACATTAACCTACCCTCCCATGATAACCTTCATGTCCTCAAGATTGGCCAATCTTTAGATTCTTCTGAACAAGCTAATTATACCAAATTTCTTAATGACCATAGTAAAGCCTTACTTGGTCTTACAATGCATGCCTAGTATTGAACCCTCTATCATCACCCATAACATTGTCACCAATTGAGATGCAAAACCTATTAAGTAAAAGCTTCACAAAATTCATCCTCATATTTCTCTCCTTGTCAAAGAAGAGCTCTAACTCCTCCTCTTTGTTAAATTTAATCAACCCATCGACTACCCATAATATATTTCCAATATTTTTCCTATCACAAAAGTAAATGGGGGAATCCACATTTACACTAACTATCATGATTTAAATATTGCCTCTTTAAAAGATGATTTCCCATTACCTAGTATCATCCAAATTATTGATCTAATAACCAACCATGAGATGTTATCACTTATGGATGGATTTCATATATAAAATCAAATCCTAGTCACTCTTGAGGATCAATACAAGATAACCTTTACTACCCCATGGGGGACTTTTTGTTATCAGGTCATGCCTTTTGGCCTAATTAATGTTGGTGTGACCTACCAATGCACCATGACCAATATTTTCCATGATCTCCTACACAAAATTATGGAAGATTACATGGATGAATTACTTGGAAAGTCTAAACTTCTTTAATAAAACTTGGAAATTCTCAAAACCATATTCACTCATCTCCTCTAATATAACATTCAACTAAACCTAAAGAAATGTGTCTTTGGTATTCTTTCCAGTAAACTCTTAGGTTTTATCATTTTTTCTGTGGTATCAAGGTCGATCCTACTAAGGTTAGAGAAATACTGGAGATGCCTCAACCTAATAATATCAAACAAATACATAGCCTTCAAGACAAACTTCAGTCCATTTGCTGCTTCATTTCCCAATTGTCTGATCACTGCCAACCTTTTCACCATCTCCTCAAAAAATATCTCTTTCAATTAGATTACAAATTACCAAGAAACCTTTGATGTACTTAAACATACGTCCTTTCCCCATTAGTTCTTATTATACCTAAGTAAAATCAACCTTTCTACCTATACATCTCCATAATAGACCATTCTCTAGGTGCTATGATTGCACATTGAGATGACCAACATCGAGAGTAGGTGATTTATTACATAATCCACAAACTTTATTATTATGAGACTCGATATACCCACACTAAAAAACTTTACCTTACATTGGTCTTTTTTGCCTCTAAGCTTCACCATTATCTCCTAAATCACAAAACTTATATGGTCACCCATACTGATCTACTCAAATACATGTATTCCAAACCATATCATAACCAATATGTAGCTTGGTGGCTCATGCTTCTTGCTAAATTTGATATAGATTTCATTCAATGAAAATCTATTAAAGGGCAAACAATCATTGACTAGCTAGATACTACCCCTTTACCTAATAATCAACCTTTAAACCTTGAATTACTTGATGAATCTATTACAATGCTCTCCACCGATGACATATCCTATCAAATGATGATGTTATTTGATAGATCTAAATGCCAATATGGTGGGGGTATGGAGGTCATTCTTATTCCTCTAGATGGAGAGCCTATGCCTTTATCATTTAAAATAGATTTTGAATGCACTAACAATATGGCCAAATATGAGGCTTTTATTCTAGGAATTCAAACATCTATGTTCTTGGGTATAAAATCCATAACCATTTTTAGTGATTCTCAGCTAGTATTTAACCAAGTTAATGGTTTCTACCTAAGCAAAAATGAAATTCTATAGTTTACTGACATGATGGCTTCACTTGCTTCACACATACCCTCTTCATCCTCCTCTTCAAGAATCTATGTCATCATGCATCGCTTAACATTACCCTCCTATGTCTCATCTAACATCTTCTTTGTCAAAAATGTAACAACCAACCCACAAGACTTATGGTAAAAACAACTCTCAAATTATCTTTCCTTCTCTATTACCCCTCCTTATCTTTCTAATAATGGGAAATGGGCCTTCATAGAATGTGTTTCTCATTACACTATAATAGGGGGACTTATATACAAGTGAAGTTTTGATGGTCTTCTCTTTAGATGCCTAACTAGTATTGAAACTCCCTTTGCTATTAAGGAAGTCCATGATGGGATTCATAGTGGGTATTTTAATGGTCACATAGTTGCTAAATGTATACTTATACTTGGCTATTATTAGCCCATACTTCATCAAGACTATGCTGATTACATTAGACATTGTGTCAAGTGTCAAAATCATGCTAACCTCCTTCATGTTCCTAGTCATGCATTTCAAGTCACCAAAGACTTTTGGCACTTCTCCTAATGGGGCTTAGATCTAATTAGATAAACTAACCCTCATTCATCACTTTGTCATCATTATATCATTATTATCACTAAATACTTCACCAAATGGGTCAAGGCCATCCCTCTCATCTCCACTAAAGCTGACAAAATTATTGACTTCATTAACAATCACATCATCTATTGTTTTAGTATACCTCACTAGATTATAATAGATAATGGCAATTCTTTCAAAAACAAGACTGTTCAAAGTCTTTGTGATGAATTTGGAATTAAATTAATCTTCTCATCACCATACTATCCCCAAGCTAATGGATAGGTAAAATCTTTTAACAAAACATTGACCAAAATTCTCTTAAATGTAGTCAATGATACGAGAAAGGATCGAAATACACACATTCCTTTTGCTTTATGGGCTTACCACACTAGCATTTAAACCCCTATAAGTACTACACCTTTTTCATTGGTATATGGGATGGAGGCTATTTTGCCTCTTGAGGTCTAGATTCCTTCTCTTCATATTTATCTACATAATATACTTACTAATGACGAATTTTGCTAAGAATGGTTGGCACAACTTGAATTGCTTGATGAACATCATCTCATAGCCCTAAATCACCTCCAAATCTGTCAAGAGTGTATCAAATGTGCTTATAAAAAAAACCTCAAAGACTAATATTTCAATATAAGAGATCTCATATTAAAATAAAATCAACATGTGATGAATATGGAGAAAAGCAAATGGGGTAAGTTTTCTCTTAATTAGCTTGGACCTTATATCATAACTCACAAGTATGGCTCAGGTACTTATCACTTATCTTCTCTTGAAGGAAGGCCAAAACTCGAGCCTCTAAATACCTTACACCTATGACCATTATTTTTTTAAACAAGCATCACTTTACTTAGTGATTAAATTGAGCTCATCCCTTGAGCATTCCTATTATATTCATTTCCCTTCATCTTCACCCTTACTCTTATGCACTTAGATAACTTACACAATGGTATGGTTTTATCCTCATAGTGGAAAAATCCTAACCCTCTATAGTCTTATCCATGACTAAAAGTAAAAAAACAAAAACAAATAGGATATTTGAAAAATTTATAAAATCTTAGATCATGCTTTTCAACGTAGACTACTCCCTTGAAGGACAACTGTGTAACTTCCCTTTCCTACTATCAATAGACTGTTCCCTTATAGGACAAATATTTAAAATTAAAAATAAATCCATATACCAATCCCTTGAAGGATGGTGAATCTAATATTTGTTCTTAAAGGGAAAAATAAATTCAAAGGGTTCCTCATATCTTTTCATGACCTTACCCTATACAACATCCCATTGTAGGCTTCCCACATTAATCAACTTACACATTAAAAAAAAGAAAATAATAATAATAATAATAATAATAATAATAATAATAATAATAATAATAATAATAATAATAATAATAATAATAATAATAATAAGCTTTAAGTCATGGACTTGCCTATATTAGTTCTCGGGTCACCCACGAAAGGGACATATCATTTCTACTTTTTAGGTTATGCTACCTAAACATTTTTCCTAATTATAGCCTTTTTACCCTTATAATATTTCAAGGGACCATGAATCTCACTTAACATAAGGTAAACACAATGATTCTCTAACAAACACAATGGTTCAAAAATATAAGGCATGAAAGAGGCTCATTTTCCTAAGCCTATTTATGTTATAAATTACAGTCTTTGCCAATGCACGAACATTATACCTCTTTATTTTCCCATCCACATCATATGTAGATATCTCTATTTTAGATGAATAAGTAATGTCATACCAACACTAACAAAGCCTGCTTAATTTATTTTACACATACACCATCACAAATATGGAAAAATGCTAAAATAAACTAACATAATTAATCTATTCATTTTAAGCATACACCATCACAAATATGAAAAAATGCTAAAGATGAAACTAACCAACCAACTATGCATATACCATCACATAAATGGGAAAGGCTAGTCTAACTCAAATAACATGATCAACATTAACATAGAATATCATAATCATCATCCATATCATCATCATAATCATAAGAAATGCATCTCAAATAAACACATGACAAAAAAATGAACATCTCATATATATTATATGTGATCAAAGTACATGTTCATCATCTACATCATCATAACATAATAAATCTCTCTCAAAATGTACATTTCACATTTTTATCTCATAATCCAGTATACATGTAACATATATAATCAAAACTAGTAACCTCTGACACTCAGGGTCCTTAAGACTCTTTGCATGGTCATGAGGAAGTAGTGCCATCACCACTCCTTATTCTTCTACATTGATATGAGCTAGAATCCATTACATGTGACATTGACCTCTCTTTCTTTCTAAACTTTGAATATATCTATATCTACAAGAACTCTCTAATCAGCCTCTCATAATAGGAAATCTCATCTAGGGTAGTTGAATATCTTTTCATAGATACAGTCTATGAAGGACCCATAGCACTTGGTGATGGCTCAGCCTATATTGGTCCTTGTGGTGGTGGTGGAGGAGGAGTAGCCCAGCCTACTACTTTCAAACTATCTCTCTCTACTATCACTATAGTCACCTGACCCTATAAAACAATCACTTAGCCCTGTAGTTTTGTACCCTAACCTTATAGCATGCCAATTTAACCCTATAACATCACCACATACCCATATAAGGCTAAAACCTATTCCTAGACTATCTCTCAAGCTTATATTACTACATCTCAGGCATATGCTACTATATCTTGAGCCTATAACACTACATCCCTTTCTCTAACTAACCCCTATAAATCTGGTAGTGGCCTCTTAACCTCCATTTCTAGATGTAACCCTACCCACCAAGCTATATAGGATACTATACACCCTAGGTCCCCAATACTTGGCCTTACTATTAGCTCCTCAAAAACTAGCCCATCTATCTCCTAGGGCAATGGTAGGGGTGCCTCTATGTCATCTTACCTGTATCGAGGGAAAGTAGGAAAAATATCTTGTAGTAGCCCAAATTGCCTCCTAACCTATGCCATGGGTACCATCTCTAACTCACCAGCCCATCTCCCCCTAAACCATAGTGAACTTTGTAACCCAACAAGCTACTCTACCTACCCTCTAAAAACTAGATATGTTAGATACGGTCTCCACAAGATATCTACAGGGATCAAGCCTTTAATCATGTGCTTGTAGTAGGCAATGTCTCACACCACACCATCCACTTGGGTCTATGTCATCCCCTCTCTCCACCATCTAAAACCAACCCTAAATCTAGCTAGGATAGTGCTAGGTAATCCCAGTGGTCATGTCACCACTATGTGCTCATATGTCAAATAGTGTAGTAGATGACCGACACATAAACTATATCACCATCATAGCCTCAAACCCCACAACTCTCTATATAAATATGATAAAAATATTAGACCCCAAGCAAAAAAAGTCCACTACTCAATCATCAGTGTAAGTACACCTATTAAAGCAATGAAAATCTCCCTTTGTCTACATCTATTAATGCATACACCATGATCCTGATCATCACTAGGATGCTCAGAGGATGATGCTCCTCATCAACCATATAAAATGGATCGTATCCAAAACTCATAGAGTGGTAAGTCACCTCACTGACATGTTCTCCATATAAAGTGACCATGTATATTTCATGCTCCTTTCTCAAGCATGTGAAGAGATTCTCACCCTAGAGTGATAGATGTAGAGTCCTATACACATCCTTCTACATCACTATCAACTCTCTGGTTAGTAGATAAAAGGTGTTAGTGGTATGATTAGACCTCTCAATCAAATCTATCTTTAGAGACACATCCCATATGACTTGATAGTACCATTCACTCCTTTTAAGCCCATAGCTATCATATTCTCCCACTCATCTAGAATAACATCTCTCCTCATATGTGTCAATAGCCTTGGAAGATGATCTCATAGTGTCATCTCCATCCTCACTTGCACCTATACACAAACAAATTAGGTCACATACATTTTAATTTACTCTATCACCACCATTTTCCCTTCTCATTGGGAGAACTACATTGGTTTGAGGCCCTAAACTAGGTTATGTAGGTAGCACTCAGTTGACATGGGGTCTTCTAAGGTTAGCTCAGCCACAAACCCACCTTACTAACCACCCTAGGCTTCATTACTTCTATCTCTCTCTATCCTAAGCTTGATTGCCTCTCTCTCTCTCTACCCTAGGCTTCATGACCTCTCTCTCTACCTTAGGCTCAACTTCTTCTCTCTCTACCCTAGGCTAAATTGCCTCTCTCTCTCTCTCTCTCTCTCTCTCTCTCTCTCTCTCTCTCTCTCTCTCTCTCTCTCTCTCTCTCTCTCTCTCTCTCTCTCTCTCTCTCTCTCTACCCTAGGCTTAACTAGCTCTCTCTCTCTACCCTAGGCCTACCTACCTATCCCAACTCTAGGCCTCATAGCCTATATTCTTGACTCTTGACATTATGACATATCTTTTAATATCTAGACCTCTCGACCTATCTCAACTTACCTTTTTCCCTAAAACACACTTTTTTATATATTTTTCCTAGGTTCTGGGAGAACTACATTAGCTTGAGGTCCTGAACTAGGCTATGTAAGTAGCACTCAGATGACACGAGGTCTTTTGAGGCTTGGTCAGCCATTAGGCTAGTTAATTGCTTCTGCGAGAGATCTAAAACTCACATTTTCTCTTATTTTTCTACTTTTTATTAGTCTCTAATGTCAACATTAATGTCAATGTTGGTGCTTTATCAACCTACATAACAACTTACATTGGTAAGAAACTACCAACCTTGGTGCCTTGTCAGCCAACATCAGTCAACCTCATTGACATTAGTGATTGGTTTGACCCTAAGGATAAACAACCCAAAACCAACCTTACCCATTACCCCTAAAAACCTACCCACAAAACCCCTTAGCTTATCATATAACTACTCTAATCTATTTTCTACCCATACATTACCATTTTCTACACCCCCACCTCCCATTTAGCCTAAAAATTATAAATACCAAATCAAACTAGTGTAGTCTCTAACCTCATCTCTCCATCTCCTCCTAGCTAGCACCATTGGCTCCTCTGGTTGTGTGCCTCCCACTGGGTCCCCTCCTTGAGTTGCCATCTCAAATCACTCTCAAGCTCTATTTTATTCTCACCAATCACCAAGTTGTAAATGAGTTTGGTTAGCCACCAAACCCCCTTTTATCGAGTTTGGTCAGCTATTAACATCAGCATTCTTGACCTAACCTATCGATGTTGGTGATTACACCTACTAAAATTAGCAACATTACCCTAGGTTTATTGATGTCAGCACTTTATATTACCAATATCAATAAAAGTAACCAATTTTAGCACCATTATAATATATTTTTCCCCAACACAAAACCCCCCAATTTTTCAAACCTTACCCATACACTAGGGTAACTAAAGATCACCTATATCTCCCCCAACCATGACAAAACAACATTGAAGATCACTTAAATCTTCACCCTTGATGACCTTGCTTGGAGATCATGAATATTTCCCAACTCATTGACTCTTTTACACCACCCTTGCATTGCTTGTCCTGACCACTTAGGCTATTATGCTATAGTTGGATATTATGCACACATATGTATATTAGATATTATGGATGGAAACCAAGCCCATCCTGTCACATTTAATCCTTTTTTATTTCCTAGGGGCACTTCTTACCTCAGATACCTATGACACATTGATAATTAGAACTACAACTTTGATTAATTTGACCTATCAGCCATCACTTACAAGCTATGCTTTGGTTACTTATATTTGAGTCCTCCTTAAATTTTCCTAGTCTTGACTTTGTCAACTATAGATCATTATGACCTACACATACGGAGTGATACTCAATTCTCCACCAGTCATGTAATTACCTTTTTTTAATCAAATTGGTACCTGATTTTAGTTTTTCCTCTATAGATTCCCATTTTGAGGGGGGATTTTATTTTCTAACTCTTAGTTTTGTCTTACAACATGTCAATATAAATTACAAGACAAAAAGGGGCAAATATAGACACCAAAATTATGTCACACACACGTGTGTAACTCCCTATGTCAAAACCCCCCTTAAACCCATTTTAATAATAATAATAATTAATCTCCTTAACCCATAATTTTACCCCTCACACATTTAATTAATTTAAAATAATTAATTAAGTTAATTAAAAACTCATATTGCCACTTTACCTAGCCACCTCACCCTATGAATAATTCTCACCTGATGAGTCACCTCAAGAGCTGGTCCCCTCATCCTAACTACCAAAGACTTACTCCCACTTCTAGACTAAATTTCTAAACAACTACTTCCTTCCTAACCTCTTATTTTTACCATTTTATAATGGGTGTCACACTTGGCATGAACAATAATAGAAAACAAGACAAAAATAGTAAGGTTTACCTATTTTAGGGATATCAACATTGGTCAAACCATGACTAATATTAGTGAGATCATTGACATTGGCAATATAAACCAAGCCCCAACCTAAAGTTCAAGTCAATATAAATTAAGAAAATGGATTTTTATTCTCATTCAAGATCTCAACATTCTATTTTTTGACATCCAGGATTACAATCACCCTACATAATTAAATCACAATCATTAACTGAGCTCTTAAGGACCAACATCACCCACTTTTTCTCTTTATTTAGGTATTCAGATTCAGACTCCCTGATAGGGACCATCAACCTAGTACTTACCATTTAGTGACCACCATAGCTAAGTACATCACTGATATTATAGGTTATTTAAATATTGATTCTGCTATTTCTTTATATCTACTCCACATTACTTTATTTACTTCTAATCGTACCCCTATGAGGGAGTTACAAAGCTTCCTTTCTTGTTTCCCCTTAGTCTAACATACCAAACCTTTGACTAGACTTAACCAAGCCATAATCTCCCTCTCATAACTCTCCCAACTTCCTTGACCTGATCCAAACCATTTCCTAGACTTGTAAAATACTTTTGCAAGCTCCCAAAAAATTATTTCCCCTACCAACCTTAACAACCTAGCTAAAATCGATCACCTCACTACCAACCTTAGTAGTATAATTGATATCGATCACTCCCTTACTAACATTAGTGACTATGGATTCCCTTGCCTCTTTAGAACCTACCCAAACAACTTCTAAAACACAAATAGAGTACCTCACCTACACCCTGTCACTCTCTGCTACATATAGGTTGTTAATAACAATAATCTTATCTCTTTTTCACTCTCTCTTTATCTATCTTTTAGTTATTTATTATTCTTTTTCCTATCAAAAGTGAAATATCATCTCTAGGGAAGTTTCCCACTTCTTAGAACAAGTGTGTAGCTTAGCAATTCACTGATTTATTTGCTAACAAACATCTTGTGGTAGTGTTTTTTTATTTATAGGTAGTCCTCCCTAACCAAAGAGGAGTGATCACAATGTCTAGATATGGCATGCAAACCAAACCAATGTCTGAATTATAATGAAGGACCTTGCATAATACCATGATTTTGTCATAAAATATTTAATATTTATTAAACTATCTTTAAAATGAAGTGTTTTTATTATAAATTAAAGCAATGGTTAAAGATTGTGATCTCATACTCTCAAAATTGGTTTTGTTTCTTTTATGATAACACCTTCAAAACAAACTATTTCTTCTTGTTTCCCTATGCTTACATCATTCTTATGATATATAGTCATACTTACATGTCATTGTATCATTTTAAAATTGACACATTTTTGTGATTTGAGGTAACTTAATCATTTCATGTTCATTCTCTTTTTCTCCCCTACATTAGTTCCACTTTAATAACACTAAGGTCATTTTCCATATTTCATTTTCATTTAACATACAATCTTAAGAATATTAGACACCATGCTATCTATGTTCTTTTCCTAAGCTAACAAGTCTAATTTTTCTAGTGATAGTCATTTTTAAAACCCATGTTGGTTATCCAAATCCATATGGAGAAGGAATAGAAAAAAGACATAAAAAGGTTAAAAACCAAATCATTAAAAACAAAAGGAAATGATAAAAAGGTATCTATAAATAAATAGTCAAAATCACACCAAAATACATGATTATTAAGCACATATTATATTCTAATTGAAGATCAAATTCCATAGTTGGCTTCATTACAGAACTGAGGTCCATTAGGGTGCAGTAGGCTAATAGACTGGGATAGGATATTTTAAAATTATCTATATTTATACCAAATTTCTCACATAATTACCCAATTTTCATACTATATCAATTAATATATAAGGGGTCTTGATTAATGGGGAACAAATTGTAGGAAGGTAGGTCTATTTTTATTTTTTATGCATATAGACTTCATGGGAAGATATTTATACTTCACTAGATAATCCAAATTCATATGGCTAAGGTAATTAATCTAAGAGTCCTTAATGTCAAAAAACATCTTGTTTTGATAAATTAATTTGAGTGTCCTGATTCCATTAAATATTTTATACCTTGGTGCCACCCATTTCATTCCCCCTTGATAGACAAGTTTATTTCTTAATCTATTTCCCAACTTCTATATTCCTTATTCTTCATCTCTTCTTAAATACATGCTATTAATAGTTTTATTTTGTATTAATTAATCTTAAGAATAAAATTATATTTTTGAGTGAATATGATTTAATTATTTAAAACATTATCTTATCCTTCTCGTATTTCCTTGATTTATTTAAAAACTCACAAAATTATTTGTCAATCTTTTTACAAACATTTTTTTGTTCTACTTTCTCTTTGTTAAGTTCTTCCATTTTTGAATGAGTTTGGATTATTACTTCTTACTCATTAATGTTATTTAATCTCATGTTATTTTTATATAATTTTTTAAGAATAGTTTTTTTTTACTTATTTTATATTGATGTTGGATTTATTATTTCATTTTCACATGTCCTTGATTTGATCTGGTTTGTTACTTTTCTTACTTAAGGTATATTTGTTTGGGTTTGTCAATCATTTATTAGCCTTGGATTTATGGTTACATAATTTAATATCATTTTAATCCCATTTTCCTTGGTATTTTGGTTCTAATTTAGAATTTATCACCCTCCCTTACCAATGGTCCAAATGATTTATTGAGTTATGAAAAGTTCATTTATTTTTATTTTATTACATTTATTTATTTTTTCTCTTTAGTTTTATATCCTTAAGGTTTGTCCAAAGAAATTAATTCACCCTCTAAGATAAATAATATAAATTCATTAGACAACCATTCACTAATAAAGGTAAGTCAAGGTACGTATACATTAATTTCAATTATCTCAATTATTTTTTTATTGTCATTTCAATTTATGAATTTTACTACAATTTATTAGCTCAAAATTGTGGGTTGCTATGTTCTTTCTTGAAACACCATCCCATGTTAAAAATACATGACACATGATGTAATTTGAGTGGGGCATATGTATATAAACAATATTTTTAAATTTTATCAATCATTAATGATTTCTTGTACAGGAACCCACTGAATATTAATCTCTCTGCATGCATGCCTTAAAGGGTACCCCAAGAAAGGGGTTGGCATACCTTTGGTTCTTCATATGATTTTTGGACCTTCTACCACCACCTAAAACCATCACAAACTACTCTTATCTGACTCCCTAAGCATTTAAAACATACTTATAGACTTCCCTAAGCAAATAACCATCCAAAATTGTCCATACCTAAGTAAAATCCCCCTTTTATCATTTTTCCTTCTATGTCAACTGAGTCAACACCATTATGGATTTAACACATGTTACAAAACTATATCATCCAAATCCAACATAGTTTAAGACTTAACATCTCTATTTACCACCTAATAAAGTCATCTGGACCCACTTCATGAACTAAATTCTTGGGAGGGTTTAGGGTCAATAAGTGGATATAAATACACCCTTAATTTCATTTCTAAAGAGAGTATAATTTTAATTTCATGTCATTAATACTCACAAATTTGATTATATAATAAATATGAGATTTTACTAAATAGGTTTTTACCTTGGAAAAGTCTTACTTATCTTTTGGATTTCTTGGATGCATAGCAGAAGTATTATATCCTAAATTTGATTTGTCCTTATGATCCTTATAATACAAAACAACCTCTTGTAATCACCATTAGCCAATTGACATATTGAGTCATGATGAGGTCACTTCAACAAGGTAAGTATATTTCAAGCCCTTTATATTTCAATAATTAGATATTATAGAGCTAATAGATTTGAATTATATCTCTCCTTGCTTAGATCATTTCTATGTTATATTAAATAAATTTGTCTTTTCATGTTTATTGTCTTACTCATTTATGAAACAAGATTTTTTTAGCATATTATTTACTTGCATATACATTTACTAGATTAGCTTGCATATTTATTTAGTAGATTAGCTTGTTTAATATAATTGAAATCATAATACCTAGCTAGGGTTATAAAAAAATGATATTTGACTAGAGGCCTTAGAAACTTCTTCCTTATCATTATGTGATAAGATATCCCTTTGTATAGGTTTATCAGATCTATAATTATTCATGACCTTGATATAAATGTATTACCAAGTGGATGTGTTAGTTGATTACCTTCTTTGAACTTGAATATTATTGAGTAGGATAAGCTATAGATCTTTCTAGTTTTACTTGTATATAATGGCCATTTAATATGAAATGTTAGTTTTAGTATGCATAAGGTAGAAGAGACTTCCAACATGTTGTCAATATGAGGTATCATCAACCAAAGTATATGGATAATCAACCCCAATCTTCACACTAGATAGAAAGGAAAGGGAGTTGGAGTTGGCTTATAGTCAATAATGTTAAATCATGAAATAAAATTAATAACATAATTGGATTATGTAATAGTGATCTTAGAGTCACACTAAGAATTTTGAGTCCTAAGGAATTAATAAAAAAATCCCAAGTAAGTCATTGAGAACCTATTAGATAAAATAGTTTTTGTTGTTGTAATGGTGGATAAAGAACTCCTTGTGATCGATAGGTCATCCATAAAGATAATTAGAATAAATAGTGAATCATCAGACTAAAAGCATAGATATTTGGATTAGAATCACATATAGTGAACCTAAATAAAATAATAAATGAGTCAATATTATCATACCAATATTGAGGAGATTTTTGACACCATGGATAGATTTTTGAAGTTTTCAAAATAAGGAGGAATCTTCCATAGATTATTTTGGTTGGTCCATGTATATTTCCTCTTTAATGTCACTGTGAAGAAAATAAATATTCACATCCATATGATGAACATCCTAATGATATGTTGAAATTATGTCAAGAGTGACATGGATTGAGTTCATTTTGGCAATTGGGCATAGGTATAGTCAATGTTAGGTACATGAGAAAAACACTTTACAACCAAACATGCTTTAAACTTGAATACAAAACCATCTACTACAAATTTTTTTGGTAGATCCATCTACATCCAGAAAATTTTACTCCATTAGGAAGAGGGACTAAATCTAAAGTGTTATTCCTCAGTAAGAAACTATACTCCTCTTCCATAGCAATATGCCACTCAAGAGTGTTTGATGCCTCATGAAATGATTGTGGATCAAAATTATATGTAATGAATGCATGTGGAAATTTTGAATTATGACTAAGTTAACCTAATGTATGATGTATCTCTAACCTAATTACCATCACTTTGAAGTGTCTATACAGTCCAAATAGGACTAGAAGTTGGACAGTCAGGAAGAGATTCTTTATCCTCTAAAGATATTTTGGGAGAAGGAGAAGGTGAATCCTCATCTCTAATGTCATCATAAAAATTAGAAGAATATTTTGGATCATCAAGAAGATACTTAAGTGGATCTAAATGAAAAAATTGTAATAAAATTCTAGTGTATCCAAGTAAAAAGGAGAAGTGTTAAGTGTGGAATTTGAAGGACTCTCTTGAAAATGAACACTCATATAAAATAAAAACCCATGTGTAACCTTAACATCCTCAGGATATCCCATGAATATGTAAGGGTGACTCTAAGGTTTTATTTCCTTACATTTCCTCATAGGAATGTGGACCATAATAAGAGATACAAAAACTTAAAAATGTTTCAATGTGGGTTTCAGACCACTCCAAGCTTCATAAGGAGTGATTTCCTTTCATTATTTATGAAGAACTTAGTTTTGGATATAACAAGCATAGTTGATGGCATCAACTAAATACTAAGGTGCATGAGACTTGGATTATAGTATATAGTTGTCCATTTCCTTTAAGGACCCATTCTTATACTCTAAAACACCATTATGTTGAGTATTATAGGAATTATACATTATAGTTCAATCTCTTATGAAGTGTAGAATTATTCAAAATGATTACTGACATACTCACCACCATTATTGATGTGAGAAATATTGATAGATTTAAATGGATATTTTTCTAAAAGCACATTGAAGTCCTAAAAATGATCAAACACATAAAATTTTTACTTAATAAAGTACACCCAAGTATACCTCAAAAATTCATCGATGAAATTAAGCATGTATTTATCTTTTTGAATGAAAGAGTTGGAAATCATCTAGTAATGTCACTATGAACCAACTCCAATATTATTGTAGCTCTCCATGATTTTACTTTTTCATAATTATCCTGAGGATGCTTACCATGTATACATATTTAGAAAACTCTATCATAAAAAATGAACACGTGGAAACCCTAAAACCATGCCATTATGGATAAGTTTATATAGGTAGTGATTATTGAGATCACTAAATCACTCATGATATAATTTAATCATCCCATATGAATGAGTGATAAGTGTAATAAAGGGTTTATTAGGAGAAAAATTTGAGAAAGTATACGATTATGACTAAGGATATACTTTCCCAATTATAACTATGGAGTCACTATATACTTCCCTAATAACTACTGAATTAGGTGTGAACTCAACTTTCTCTCTTGAACTGATGTGAGTTATCTAGTAAATAGATAAGATATTAGTGGATAATGAGGGAACATATAGAAAATATTGAAATGTCCCATCATTCACTTAAACAAATACTATCTGACTAACTTCTACATAATTATCATCACCCAACAAGATAGAAGGTATAGAACATAGTTCTAAGGATGATAAAATCTCTTGTGATGAAGCCATTTGGTATGAAGCACCCTAATCAATTACCCATGTGGAAGGATAAGTGTAACTAAAAGTGATTTTCCCTTATCTTTGATCTTTATACTATACTTTAATTTAGAATATTCTTGTGTTAATGAAATATAATTGGTTGAGTGAATGATACTCATATTATGCTTCTTAAGCATCTTTGTTAATTGATCAATTTTATTCTTCATTTATTTAGTTTATTTATTCCCAAATTTATTATATTAATCACATGCGATTCTCTCTTTGTTATTTTTACTACTTAAATATGAATCATTTGATGATTTGAACTTACCTCAGATTTATCATTCATATTATACATCTTCTCCTTACTACTAGAAGCCTTCTCTTTTTCATGACTCATAATTAAGTCATGAAATTTATATGAATCTAGTGTACCCATTTTAATAATCATGTCTTTCTCTTGAGTCAAGTCAACAACATACTAATCCAATGATGGCATGGTTCATGTACATTTGAGGGAATATTTGATGGCATGGAAGGTAGAAACAAAGATAGAATAGTTGGAACCCAATTTTGAAAGGATGGAAAGAATCAATTGATTATCCTTTTTATTAGTGTTGCATAATTTCAACTACAACCTAAGTGATTTGAATTTTGTGAAGAAGTCTTGTATGGTGTCAAAGCTTCCTAGTCTAAAATTGATGAGCTAATTATCCAACTCATAACCCTTCATTAAGTCTTGATTCTCAAAGAGTGTTTCCAATGTGGTGCACACTTGATTATGAGTAGTTGTAGATTTAATATGAAAGAGCAAGTTAGGAGATCTAGATAGGAAAAATAGACCATAGGATTCATCACTTATATTGTACCACTTCACATTCTCTACATCTAATTCCAATTATGTTTTTTACCCATAATGGTTTGGTGTAAGCCTTTACTCCTCAAGATGATTTATATATTGACTTTCCACTCATGATAGTTGAATGGTGTAAGATGGAACTTGAGACTGATCCATGGTAGTAAGTAAGTATGTGCTAAAGTGAATGTGATAGAAAGACAAAGATATGCAACCCACTGAATCTACAAAAGTTAAATTTTAAAAGGTATAAGAATAACACCATTATTGAAAACTTAAAAAAACTTGCACTTTAAAAAAAATGGTTCATAAAAAAGATCTGCCAACTGAAAATTATATAAGCTTGATGATTTTTTAGTTGTAAAATAATTTTCCATTTTGCATAAATTTGGGTGTGCAAAGATTTTGATGCAACTTTGTGAGGAAAAGTTAATCCTCCTTAGGTTTTTTATGACCAGGGGCTCTAATTACATATGACTAAGGGGATAACAACTAGGATGAATTTCATCCCTTGATGATTATCACTTGACACTATGATGTGACTAGGGGAGTGATGTCACTCCAAGATTACCAAACAATCTAAATGAAAAGTGTCACCTTCCCCTTATTTAATGGTGTGCAAAAAATTTAGGAGGGTAGAGAAATGAGGTGGAAAAATAAAGACACTATGGAGATAAGGATCAATGGAAACAATAAGTTTTCAATGCATTCTACATAAATTGAAAGGTGTTCAAATAGGGGTAGAACCCATGGGTGATCTGAGCTCTAGGAAAATTATGAAATGTGTAAAAGAAGGAATTAGAACTTGTGATGTGTTCATATAGGGGAACAATATGATCTATTCATGTGTAGATGGTCAAAATTGACATTGTTTTAATTATGTGTTATCAATTTGGATTACACCCTTGAGGCAAAGGAGTTTAAGGCCTACCTCATTCATCTGATATAATGGATTCACCTCTAAGTGTGGGTGGCTTAATGGGTGAGGTGAGTCTCTAATTTTGGGGATATCTCACCTAATGCATCATCTAAACTCAATACCTAAACCTACTTATTTTTATAATGAAAAGGGATAGGATAAAGACATGAAATCAAACCTAAGATATATGAGGTGATACACCAATATGTTATGTCTCCTCTACTTGACCCTTCAACAACACTTTATGAACAAGATTTTTTTTTACTAACACACTCTCTCTAAAAGATTCCTACACATTAGTACTTTACATGGAGGTTATGCTAATGACTATGACCTGAGTATGATGAATGAGAGGTCCGATTCAAGACATTATCAATAAATATTCACTTCAAACACCATCATTGGCACCTTCACACACTATGTAACCTACATAAGAATGATTCACTATCATTTAGGTGAGAGGTAAGGATATACAAATGAAAAAAAAGTATCAAACATTCATAGAAATAAACAAACATGAAACACACTAGATATTAGTAATGAGGAGGTTGAATCTATCTTTGTATTATCTCAAATGCTACAAGATATAAATATGTATAAATTTATTATACCCAATATAAGGATCCATATAATGGTTTTCTAATCTCAATTTATATCACATGAGAAGGAAAGAGAAGGAGAAGGTGGCATAAAAGTGTAGTGTAGAGACAATGATGACCATAATTCATCCAATAATTAATCACAAACATGAATGAGGGGTAGTAACAGTTACATAAATCCTCCCATGTGATGCCTATGGTGGCATAGTGGCCTTCAATAAGCCTTTTGGACATACATGTGTAGTGTAGATGACCTTTTTTTGTCATAGTTGACCCCATGAAGGCACCATTATCTTTTAAAATGATCCATTACCCTTTGACATGAAACAAGAGGTCATGTACCTATTATGAGAGGTAAATTACATGTTTGAACATGTACATTACGTGCCTAACTACAACTCTTCGTGCTATTCTCAACTTATTTAGTGTATTTATCCTCTTAGTGGGAGAGAGACCTGAGTCTTAGGTATATTCAATAATGTTTTAAACTTTGTAATTGATTGTAAATGTTGACACAATGGTGATTATACTATATAAATCCTCTTTATCATGTGAGTAGACCTATAATACTCTTCCCTTAAGGCAAATGAAGCTTATCTCTTCTATTGAGTTCAAGTCTACTCATTAGGATTGTCTATACTAATGTAGGGATTTAAGAATGGTTTTTTGAAGACCATTACACATTGTCATAGGCTAAATAGACCTTCTTACTCACTCAAGACCTTTAATATGCTGAGGAACTATGAAAACAAACCCATAATTAGACATTATAAACCATTTCTTTGCATATTCTACTTCACATGTGCCAAATTCTTGGTGCACAGGGAGCATAAAAGAACTATAGGTGTCCTACTAATGTTTTCAATCTATTTCATGGCCATTTGAGTCATAAATAATAAATTATTTACCATCAGGTTCTCCATGAGGGTTTCAAATATTTTGGAGTGGCCTACCATCTTAATGATGGTTCATAAAGTAAAGACATTGGATTGAAAAATTACATCCATAAATTTTGAGTATATATAGTCCCTCAAATATCATTAACATATCTTGGTCCCATTAATCTTTTATGGTGATATATGAGTAAAGGTTGGTAGCCCTTTGGTTTCTCCATGGTAGTCTCAACATGCTCACAATCTTAAGGATTATTCATAAAGTTGTCCCATAAATCCAGATCTCTCTAACATGGATGGAAATTAGATAAGGGTACTCAAATTACCTTAATATAATTGGTACTCATGAACTTATTCCTATAATATTTTAGAAATCAAACTTGTATCTCAAGTTGGCAGACTATGATAAAAGAGCTCAAGGAAGGTTTTTAGGCCAAATTGTAATTCTCTTGTCATACCCTACCCATGAAACCTCTATCAATATGTTTAACATCATCATCTAAACAATTATAACCTTAGATATACCTAAGTAACTCAATTTTACATAAGACTGGAGTTGGAGGTTTGAGGGCTTATGTAGGGTTTTAGGCCTTTAAGGCCTAAATTAATCTTCAAGGCACAAGACCACCTATAGGTGCTTATGGTGAATTCAAAGCATTATTAAAATATTTTCCCACTTAAATAAAACCTTTTACATAGTATCATGGTGGCCTAAACCTATATATTTGTCATTTTTATCCTTTAGGCCTATTAGGTTCTTAAGCTAGTTGATGCCAATGCTCTAAGTAACCTTATTTCTTTTTATCCTCACTACCAATGGAGTTGAAACCCTAATATAAAATACCCATAGATATATAATAAGCTTATTATAATTGTGTATCCCTCATAATTTTTAATTAAAACACACTTTAGAATCATATGCACATGTTGTGTGTGAGGGTCTAGACTCAACAAACCTAAATATGCCCTTTAACCTTGCTACCTTTTCTCAATGACAAATAAGATCACATGGGGATTATGATAGATAATTATAAGGTTATTACTATTAAATTTTATTATTTATTACTTATTTTTCATTAAACTAACCAAGCCTTTTTCTCTCAACTAAAGACCATCTAAGCTACTAGACAGTCTTGTAGGTGTCCATGGACTATATCTATAGGGTCATAATGAGTTGGTATTAACCATCTTTTCTTGATATTTATCCTTAAGTATTCCTATCCTAAAGTGATTTTTAACACTTTGTATATTCATGTAATCTATAATATTACAATCGTGTAAGATATTCTCTCATCAATTTTGAGGACAACTTGAGTTTCCTATAGGTGATCATTTAGGGTTCTCACTACATCCTTAGAGTGGGAATATCTTAATTATAGTCCTTTAGCATAGTTGGTATTTATAGCCCCAATTAAGAGTATGCTTTACTAGGTTTATGAAACCTTGATGTCTTAATATACTTCATAAGTTATTAATCCTTTTGAGAGGTCTTTACATAGACCAATGTGACACCTTAAACATAGGATGGACCTATAGGTGATCATTTGTCATGTGATTAGGTTATTTTATTCTTCAGGATCTTATGCATCTCATTGCTAATCATAATTACTCTTTAAATAAACTTGTATTATCCATATTTATTTAAAATTAAAGATCAACTTGGAAACCTAAGTTGTGGTATTTTGTAATTTTGAGTTTGGGAGATAAGGTCCATTATAAGGTGAAAATGTCTTGATGTATCTATCACAGATCAAATGTTTATTTACGAGGCCTCATATGGATTGTTCCTCTCTAATTAACAACACCTATTGAGACCTAAGTATCCCTCACCTAGGTATTTAACAAGGTAAATGCATTTGACTGAGTGAATCAAGAATCTTGAGGGAGAAAATGAGATCTACAAGTCCTCAAAAACTTTAAATAATGCAAAGTAACCTTAAAGCATGCTAAATAGCCCATGGATTCTTTTGGATCTAGTTTGTCTGTGCTTATCTTGAGGGCCATATGGAATATATTTTATTTTGAAAGAGGAGATCCTCCATATTCTAAAATCACCCCTACAACCTAAAAAATACATCATTAATATACTCTCAGCCTAGAGATGGATTTCCATGAGGAAAACTAAGTCATGCTTGGAGATTTTCTCCTTCCTTCACATTATGAGCATAAAATAACTTTAAGGAGATATGTTATGACCAAATGGTGATTAGATGAATTATTTTAGGAACATGGAGGAAGAAATGGGAACTTTTCACTGATCACCCTTGTGTTTTACTTCTTCCTAAAACATAAGAACCTTAGCACATGAATTTGAAATCTGTCAACCATGGGAAATTGGGTGTTGATCCAACCTTTCAAGTTCCATGATAACATGCATATTTAGGATTTTATGACACTCATCATACCTATATAGACCTTTCCCCATGCTTAAATTTCCATAATAAGCTTAAATGTTTCATAAATATGTTTGCAATTAAGCTTATGGGGTTTGTAAAAGGGTTAAGATCACTTGGGAGTCTTAGTGATTATTCATAAAGCCCAAGGATTTTATCTACAAATGAATGAAATTAATTACAATCCTAACAATGACTCTACCTTTGGATAAGATCTTGGGCTCTAAATCCCCCTGTATGGACCATACCATTCAACTCAAATTAGCCCTTGTGAGCTTACTAAGGGTTTAATGGAGATCACGTTATAATGTTTTCCTTTCTCTTGTATCTATGAGCATGGATTATTTTATGTGATACCTATAATGGATCCCCTATAATATTTATAACCTCTTTTGACTCTGACCTAACCATACAAGTTAATACAAATCTTAGAAACACCTGTAAAACATCATTTCTCTACATTTTTTAGGTTTGAGATTTTAAAATCCCATTGGTAGACAAGAGGAGGGAAATGAGGAGTTAAGTATACAATCAAATCAAAGGGCATGGGTGGATGGAAGTTAAAAATGTCATTTTTTCAAGTGTGTGGGATCCTTTTGGAGAATGAGGGGTGTTTGACTTCTAAAAACACCCTCTTTTACACATGAAACTTCCTAAAAATGATATTATGATGGTAATGAGACCCTTTTAGAGATATTTTAACCTTGATAATGACTTAATGATGTCTTAGGGGCCATCATAACACTATTCAAATGGTTTGAACACCCCTTGAAGGAAATATATACATGATCTCAAATGAAATATCAATTGAATAAATTACCTTAACATTTTCTAAAAATCCTTACAATATTCTAAGGCTTCAGACAAAGCTACCCTTCCCTCATTATACTAGCTACAATCTCCTTGAATTCTAGCATTTTTAATAAGTGCTTATCATGCTTAAATAGACACATGATAGGCCATGGGCTACAACATCATAGGTCAAGCTTCCATCAGTGATTTTGGATCATAAGTACCACATAAATACTTGTTATAGACTATTATACACAATCAACATAAGATGGAGCCTTGACACAAGTTCAACCAATATGATATGAGGACCACCATGGTTTTTTAACATAAGCTTACTACTTGAATATATTGCTTCTAATCCTAAGGACAACTGACCCTCTCCTAGAATATCAAGACATATTAAGGACTTAATGAATATGACTAAGGATAATTTCAAGTGTTATGAGAGGAAGTTGATCCTTCCTAAGTCTAAAGGTAAAAAATTATCAACATCATAAGTGACTCTTAGAGGTTGACCTGCCTGTTGGTCAAGAGAACCATCTCATACATGACAATCATGACTCAATTGAGATTAATTCTCTACTAGAATATTAAATAAACTTAGTACCTTACATTATCTTAAGTACTGAAACAACCTTACCACCCACATAACATGGACATAAAGTGAACTAATACCTAAACACCTAAGAAAAGAATAAGATAACAAAGCAACTAGCTAACAAAGCACTTGTGGAGTAGTAATTGGAGAAAATAAACACCTAAATACTATGTACATAGATAACATATATGATCTTTAATAATATTACTTAAGTAACACCCCATTGATAGGGACAAGGAGTTTCTCACCATTCAATCTTGACAAATGGAATGCATTATGCTCCTTGTAGTTGGTGATGATGTAAGGTCTACTTTATAGGCTATGAAACTTTGTGCTTACCTAGTTTATCTCAATATTCATCCCACTTTTGTTGATCTTGATGGTACCATATAAAAATCACATAATTATCTCTTGTCTCTTCTAGCTCTCTCAACTCATTCATCCTCATTTTCATGGAAATATTCTCCTTTAGCTCAAGTTGGTGAATGAGTTATAAACATGGTAACTCAAGTGATATAGGTAACCTTGCCTCTTTTATAAAGACAAAAAGGTATGTATAATGACCAATATCTCTCTTGTGGGTGATCTTATATGCCCACAAGGTTATCCTAAGTTTTTAATTCCACTCCCTTTGGTTATCTTCCATAGTTCTCTTTACAATTATGACTAGGTTTTTATTGGTGGACTTTACAAGTCCATTTCCCTATGGATAGTAGTTTGAGGAAGTACTAAGGTAAATTACATAATTTATAGATAATTAACTTACCCTTACACCACTAAAATCTAGTGAATTATTTTATATGATTATGGAAGGGACCCTAAATCTAGTTACTGGGCTATTATAAAACTCCAAGACTAATTTTTCATTTACCTCCTTAAGGGCTATTGCTTCTACCCACATAGTGAAGTAATATGTAGTAGACAAGACCCATTTTTGGCCTATACTATATGGAGGGTGTATCATGCCTACAAAATCTAGGCCCCACTACATGAAAGGTTTCTCCACTTGGATGGGCTTGAGGGGCAAGGTAGCTAGCTTCTATTTCTCAGTGAACATGACACATTTTTGACATATTCTAACCCAAGCATGGGAGTCTTTAAATAGGCTTGGATAAAATTAGCCTACTATAATTATCATTGTTTATGTATTCCTAGCTACAAAGTGACTTCTTACAAGCCCATCATGACATTGGTCTAATATCTTATCAACTTGGTTAGTCTCCACACACCTTAAAATCATGCCATCAAGATCTTTCTTAAATAGGACCCCATATACCAAAACATAAGGAATTGATTTCCATATATAATACCTTTTTCTTGTCCTATCTACACCTATATGAAATTCTCCTATCTATAGGAATATTACCATGTGTTGAGTCTAGCTATAAGAAGGTGTAGGTGTAGTTACTTGATGATCACTTTACATTGTGATAACCACCTCTTTGTTCTCCTTAGCATCTATTTCTAAGTGATCACACAATCATCTACCCCTTACTAATTTGGTGACCTTTACTTTTATGTCATAATCCATGCATCTAGTCACCCAACCTACCATTTTCTCACTCAAATCTTGATTAAGAAGGAAGTGCTTGATGCTAAGGTGGGCCTCCATAACATATATATTGTTTTTGGACACCATGTGTATGAAATTTTTAATACTTCTCATGACTGTGAGCACTTATTTTTCTACATAGGTATAACTCTCTTCATATCCCTCTAATGATTGGCTAAAGAAAGCTATGGGTTACTCAAGGACCTCACTATTTTATTACTTTAACATGGCAGATATGGTGTCATTATCAGGGAATATATCTCTACCAATTAGAGCACATATGATTACTTCTTGTATTAGCAATTAAACACAGAATTATACCAGAATGATAAAGTAGCTAGAAACTTGAGACAGCAAAGAATTTGAGAGACAATACACACTCTTGTATTAAATATTACTAGAAGAAAATACTATAAGGAAGATGCCACTTCTTCCTCCACCTCAAAGGCTTGCCACACCTCAAGACCTTCTTCCCTCTCTCTCTTGCTCAACACAACAACTCTATAGCCTGAGTTGTTATCCCTCCTTAAATGCTTTAGCTGATCTCCTTGACCTTACACCTGTAGATCTCCTTGACCTTACACCTATAGATCTCCTTGACCTTGCTTGCTTCAATGCTTTTACTTGCCTTCTTGATGATTACAATACATGCCTCATGGGTCTTTAAATAGAATCCCATGCTTACAAAAATAGAAATCTAACTACAATAATTAGACACATAGCTCGTGACTATAATTAGTCATTTGACATGCAAACACTTGCTTCACTTAACTGACTGTTCATCAACAGCAGTCCCAGAAATACACAGGCGACCGACACTGGTCCCTGCTTGTCTAGTGTTGCCGACGTCGACCGACTATCTGTCGTCACCGGTCTCCTTCTCCACTGCATCTAACTGACGTCGGTCATACTGCCGATGCTGGTGGCTCTGGTTCTTTAGCATCCTTCCTTGTGTCTGCAAACAGTTAAAGCTTTTAGCTCCACACCTTAATAATCTCCCACTTGGAGATAAATAGATGCAACTGTACCTGTACCTATACACCATCTATTTTGTTCCTTAGGATCTGTATCCCTCTTCAACGTCACTCTTGAAGACCAACCACCATGCAAACCTGTGATGCAATACCTGTATCTTATGCCACAAGAATTTTGTTGCTCCCAAATTCTTCATGACATACTTCTGAACCAACTCTACCCTTAGCTCAGAAAACTCCCTATATATGAAACCCTGCAACAAGTAACACAAACAGTAACAGGATAATGTAGCTAATACTATCCAACTTGGTAACGATAAAATACAATGGTCAAACCTCCATTGTCTGCAGCCTAAACAAGACCATATACCATAGCCTTCTATCTCATGTGTCCATCCACTCTCTTCTCTAATATGGGAATCCATCCCTCTATCCAGTGCTTTCTTCCAAATGACAACACTACCAACAAATACTTGTTTGGCTCTTCTCCAAGGACTCACACTCCTCATTCATGCCAAGCTCCCACTGTTTTTGGATTCTACCTGCATTGCTTCTTCCATCTTCCTAGTACATGACTATCAATAAGCAATATAAAGAAGGTGAACAATGAATATGAGGTTCACATACCTTTTTTGACCTCCACATGGGTGTTTGAGACTTATAGATCCACCCAACATCCATTCCAGTGACCAATATCGACCATCTCCCAGTCTGCTCTCGACCGTTGTTAGTTCCCTTTACTGACCCTGACTACCAACATCATTTCCCTGGCTGACGCCGGCATCCCTCCTGCCGATGTCGGTCCTTATGACCAACGTCGGACTTCTCCTACCCAACCTACTGACCCTGTTGGTCTGCACACGATCGATGTCGGTATCTGGATGACTGACGCCAGTGCCAAGCTACCGACATCGGTGTCTATGTGTTCCTGTAAGTGATGAAATTTTCATCCATGATCTCTTCTTGGATCAAACCTCTATCCATGCTACCCTGCTCAGATTTATTCAGCCCCTGTGACTGATCTCTATCCTTCATCTCCTCTGTAAACACCAAGGCTTCTTTGTTCCTATCAAAAGCATCAAATTTCCTTTTTCTGCAATGAACTGTATCTGTGCTTTCCAAATTTGAACACATACCTTTTGAATCAAGAACTTCCATTCCCTTCTTATTCATGTGACCAAGCCTATTAGACCACATCTTCAAATCTACATCAGAAGTAGAATCAGTAATACAAGTAGACAGATAAAGAGTATCTACTTTCTTCCCTCTTGATAAAACAAGTGCTCCCTTGGTAACCTTCCAAGAATCCACTGTGAGGGTTATTGTGCATCCCTCATCTCCCAACCTTCCTACAAAAATCAGACTCTGTTTCAGAATTGGAACATGCATGACCTCTTTCAACACCCATGTGTTGTCAATCTGCAATCTCAGCTGCACTTTCCCTTTGCCAACTATCTGACAAGGCATACCATCCCCTAAATAGAGCACTCCAAAGTCTCCCTGTTCATACTCATAGAAAAAATCTCTGTTTGGGGATGCATGAAAAGATGAACTAGAATCCAAAATCCATGATCCTACCTGACTATCCGAAGAAAGCATGAGAGCATCCTGCATCACAATATTTGCATCCTTTGCTTCTTCCATACCTACATGTTGGTTCTCTTTATCTCTCAACCAACACTCCTTCGTATGTCCTTTCTTTCCACAAAACTAGCAGGTAATACCTTTGGACTCGGATCTCCTTCCTGACCTTGATTTCCCTTGCTCAACCTTCTCCCTTTGCCTTCCCCTGCTTTCTTCACTTAGAGCATTCCCTGATGATTCACCTATGCTTCTCCTACGTATTTATTCATTCAAGATCACACTCACAACATCATCAACTTTTAATATTTTAGAAGTAGATGCAGAATTACTTACTGCGATAACCATACCATCCCAACTTTTAGGCAAAGAACATAAAATCAAGAGAGCCTTTACCTCATCATCAAAAACAATATTGACTGAATCCAATTGGGTTTACCAAACCATGGAAATCACTGAGATGAGTATGTACCGATCCACCTTCTTGCATTTGCAAAGTAAATAGCTGCTTCATAAGATATACCTTATTAGAAGCTGAGGGCTTTTTGTATAAATTTGCCAAGGACTTTATTAACTCTTCTCTTGTCTTACACTGTGATAAGCTGGAAATCACAGATGATGCAAGGCTCAACCTTATGGAACCGAGAGCCTTTCGATCAAGAATGTTCCATTCTTCATCCTTCATATCTGTGGGCTTGCATGCAACCCCACCCAATGGTAAGTATAAATCCTTCTGATATAGATAGTCCTCAATCTACATCCTCCAATGTTGATAATTCTTGCCGTTAAATTTCTCCATTCGTAGCCTACTTTCTTCTGCCATTGCTGAACTCCCACTCAATTAGAAAACCCTGTGAATGACCTGTAATCAAAAAACAATATCCTACTTCCTACAAACTATAGCTCTGATACCACTTGTCAGGGAATCTAGCTCTACCAATTAGAGCACATATGATTACTTCTCATATTAGCAATTAAACACGGAATTATACCAGAATGATAAAGTAGCTAGAAACTTGAGATAACAAAGAATTTGAGAGACAATACACACTCTTGTATTAAATATTACTAGAAGAAAATACAATAAGGAAGATGCCACTTCTTCCTCCACCTCAAAGGCTTGCCACACCTCAAGACCTTCTTCCCTCTCTCTCTTGCTCAACACAACAACTCTATAGCTTGAGTTGTTATCCCTCCTTGAATGCTTCAGCTGATCTCCTTGACCTTACACCTATATATCTCCTTGACCTACACCTATAGATCTCCTTGACCTTGCTTGCTTCAATGGTTTTACTTGCCTTCTTGATGATTACAATACATGCCTCATGGGTCTTTAAATAGAATCCCATGCTTACAAAAATATAAATCTAACTACAATAATTAGACACGCAGCTCGTGACTATAATTAGTCATTTGACATGCAAACACTCGCTTCACTTAACTGACTGTTTGTCAACAACAGTCCCAAAAATACACAGGCAACTGACGCCGGTCCCTGCTTGTCTAGTGCTACCGACGTCGATCGACTATCTGCTATTGCCGGTCTCCTTCTCCACTGCATCTAACCGACGTCAGTCATACTGCCGATGTCGGTGGCTCTGGTTCTTTAGCATCCTTCCTTGTGTCTACAAATAGTTGAAGCTTTTAGCTCCACACCTTAACATTCATTGGTTGAGAAGGAATAAAAAATAATTCTTTGGATAAATCAGGGTTGAGAGTGGGTGCTTGAGTAATAGCCTATTTAATGGATTCAAAACTATTATTTCCTTCCCTAGTCCATGTGAAGTCCTTATGTTTCTTGAGAATATAAGTTAATGGTCTAACCAACTCAATAAATATAAGAATGAGGGTAGTGATAGAGATAGGATTTTACTCACCCTCTCAAGGTCTATAGAGAGGCATTCCTTAGACACAATGCAACCAAAAATTCTACCCTCATAGACTGTAATAATGCATTTTAGGGGTTCAAATATACACCATACTTCCTGCACCTATCAAATACTAATATTATATGTGTCAAGTGATCTTTGGCATCATTTGAGAAGACTAATATTTCATTAAGATATATGAGTACTATCTCATTGATGAGTTCTTGGAAGGGTACATCCATTTCCCTTTAAAAGGTGGTCTTACATTGGATAGTCTAAATATGTGCCCCACTTAGTTGAGAATATATTTTTGGGTTGGTATTTTTCCTTGAGCAACACCTCTTTATACCTTGATATCCATCAAGCAAGGATAAATGTTTTTAACTTGTAACTTGTTGTAGAATTTGATCTATGGATGGCAAGCAGTAGTGGTATCTCAATGACACCCTATTAAGATCTATAAAGTCTAAAAATAACCTTATCTCCCCATTATTTTTCATTATAGGAAAAATGTTAGCTACCCATGAAGAGTGTTTAATGGGGAATATAATATTAGATTAAATTAATTTAGTTAGCTCTTTCTTGGCGAGGATTTTAATCTTGGGATTGACTATTATTTGATTCTACCTCATAGGTTTGTCACTTGCTTCCAATTATATATTATGCTAAGATAAATTAGGTTGAAACCCTTTCAATTCATTGTATTCCCAGAAAAATATGTCTGTAAACTCCTTACACAACTCTATGAAGGTTGTCCTTTCTTCTCTAGTGTTCACTTTGCCTAGTTTGAGTAGCCTATATTTGAAAATGGTGACCTTTTCATATTGTTCTTCCTTGGTTGAAATGATAACCTTATATCTTCTCAATTCATCATCTTCATTGAAGATTTTATCAAGAGTCATTAATCCATTAGGAAGTTTTTTTGCATTCAATTGAATAATCTAGTCACCATACTATTATTAAAGTCCACCTTGATTCTTTGAGTAGGTCTCTTCTTGTAAGAAATATACTATATTTGTATCAATGTGAAATACTTAGCTATTGAATTCATTATCATCCATCAAGGGTTTGAAAACTACCTTGATTTTTGACTTATCCTTCAATCTCTTTACTTCACTTGGGATTTCATATTGTGCCCCTATTACTTCTAGCCTTTCTATATGTTGATGTCCCTCTCTTGGGATTGAGTGGATGTCAAAGGCCTTAAAGTCCTCTAAGAGGTCCCAAACCCTATGATTATATGCTTTTAGTAGTGTATTTTTGACTAAATTCTACCTTTTCACCTAATTTACTACCAATTCATTCTCTCCCATAACTTAGAGTATTTTGATACCTCTTCTCCTTTCCCATTTCAATCTATGAATGAGGACCTCATATTCTAGTATGTTACATGTGTAACTGAATTAGAATATTATGCAATAAAATTACCTTTGATTGGATGGAGAAACATGAATGATACATATTCCACTTCCATTCTTGAACTTAGAGCCATAAAAAAATAGTCTCCATAATCCATCATTGTCTTGCCATGTATTGGTAAGGTATGGTGTGAATGCTTCCTCTTCATGCATATAATATATTACCAAGATTGATTTTTCAGTGATCTTATATGGATCATAACCATGGTTATCTATCCCTTTCTCATCAAGTAGTAGGTTTTATATTCCCTCAAGTGGCTCAACTAGATCTTGATCATTAGGGTGCTCATCTTCATCAATAATAGTGTAATTGACATTGGATAGATTAGACATGTAGGGATATAAATGAAACCTATATATAAGGTCACACATAATGGTGATTTTGGTCCCATACCTATTTATAAAGACCATACAAGGTGAATCAAAAGATAGGTAGCTACCTATATTAGTAGTGAAATCCCTAGACAAACATAAGGTAAAATAGGGGTAGATCAACCACTACAACACCCTGGGATATGGTGAAATTGGGGAAAACATCTAGGATAGGTTTTAAGTATTTAAGAACACCAATAATCTTAGTATGTTACCAATCTAGTTACAAGGCTCCCTTAGAATTAGTCTCATATTTTATTCCCAACTTGTCTGCTATTGATTTTGGCATGATAGAAGTACTTGCCACACTATCTATCATATAATTATGTACTATGGAGTCTACTATTATGATAGAAAGATATAAGAGAGGAGATTTATTTACCTTGGTTGGTTGGTGTTCATTAGTATAACTAGTGTTGTTTAGGACTGTAATTTCTTTTTCTACTTTCTTATTCAAGATGTGGAGTTTAGACAACTCTTATTGAAGTAGGTCTTTCTTACTTAGAATAAGAAATGTGTCCTGTTGTCACCAAATCTTTACCCTATAAGAAGTTGTTCAAGATTATTCTAGATTTGGGTAATATGGGAACATTTTTAGGTATGTAGGTGTACCTATATTGTAAATGAGCCTCTAGGTTTAAGGGCTAGCTCCCTGAATATATTGTGCAATGCTTATCAATTAACATATTGCTTACTTATGGGAAACTAGTAAGAGAATGCATAAATTGAACCTACTCTAATGGAGGTGATGCAAAAAATATTTCTTCCACATGACCATCACATTTTTAACATAATGAAATAAATCATACAAACTAATCTCTAAGTATTAATGGGTTTGAACATGAGCATTTCAATATAGAGCTAAGATATGAACAACAACACAAGGAAAATAAACTAGAGGGAATATTGTACACTTTGAAGACAATTTTACACTTAAAAAAGATTTATACACTAGAATAAACTCTATATGACCTATTAGACTATGAAATCTTGATCAAACATGAAATAACAAGTGAAGTAAGGATATAAAATTATCACTTCTCATTACCATACATCACTTACAGACTTAGACAATTATTCAAAACTTAGCAACAAACTTGTATTAATGTTTAAAGTCAAATATAACATCAATCTAGTAGGGATTCACCATGCATGGTGTGGAACTAGTTTACAAGGGCCAAAATGGTAGTTACTTATATCATTTGAGAGAGATAAGTGGGAAATAAGAAGCCCAAAAGGGAATCAAATCAGTTTAACCTCATTCGAACCATGATTGTAACTACTTCTATAAATATGCTCATTCAATTTTTTTGATTGATCTATGATACTTAAGGTGGTTGAATATTTACATTGTTCTTTAATTGATGCTACCTTATGGTTTCAATGGTAGGATCAAGTTTTTATGAGCTGGGTCTTAGAATCAATGTAGTTGCAATCCTTGGATCAATTTTTTAGAGCTTTGTCCTGGTGCTAACTACTCCAAAATAGTTTATCATGGCATGGCTAGTGGAGAGAAGAGGTCCTTTTCATGATTTTGGTCCTTATAATGAAACCATTAGTTTCTATATGTATGCCTTCATGGCATCCATCGAAATGCCAACTCTTGTCCAATTGGGTCATGCTCAAACTAGTCTCCATGCTCATGGGTCCACTTATAGATGGAAAATCAATATAAGACTATTGGTTTTATTATTAGGTCTGAATAGACTATGCACAAGTCCTTCTTCTTATAATGGTAAGTAAAATTATATAAATGACCCTAAAAACCATTAAAATGTCAAACTATGGGTCTATATTAAGCTCCAATGGTGGTCCTTTATATTCCTAAACTAGACTGTATTAATATGTCCCTTTCATGGCATTTAAATGATCTTTAATGGTGGCATATACCCTTTGATAATACTACCATAGATCAACCTTGATCATGTGTTTGACCCCCAAGAATTCCCTTAGCTTTTAAACCTTTTATTTCATTAGTCATTGATGTGACTCAACTTGTTGACATATTAACCCATCTTGCACCATTGATCCTTCTCAATACGAATGACCCTGAGTCATTGATATTTCCCTTGACTTGTCAACTCTATCCAAACTTATGCCATGTGGTAGCCTAACATTTTATTTTAAGATCTTTTTGTCAGTCTATTAGCACATGCTCCTATGCCATGTGTCAATCTCTTGAGCTCTTTGCTTGTTTAAATCATCATAAACTATCAGATCAAGATGTATGATGAAATATAGATATATCTATTGGGACCCACTATTTTAACCCTAATGAATAATTTATGATCTTAAATTTAATGGTATATGGGATGTCATTTGATATTTGCATGACTATATTTGATGTCTTGTAAACTGTCAAATTAAGATCATAATGGATTTTTTCTGTCTTAAATTTGATGTCTACACGACCATCATATGACATCCTTGTGGATGTATTTGATGTCCTAAAAAGCATCAAAGTTAATCTCTAATGGATTTTTGTAGTGGATTTAACTTGACATTAACATGAATGTCTTATGATTTTTAATCAACTTTGAAGGGTTGGATCTTGAAGCACAAGAATCATGGAGGCAATAAATTTGTAAGAGATGTTCTTGATATTAAAATGGATGAACCCACTTGATCCACTAGTCCTAAAGACCTTATAAATATTTTTATAAAATATCAAAGTGAGCTACCCTACGAAATTATACATGATGTCTATGTACCTATCATGTTTTAAAATGGCTAAGTGTGGAAACATAGTGAATTTTGATTGAGAATCCAACTTTAAACATGCATAACTTTTGTCACGCTTTGATGGGTGACCTAAAACTTATCACATATAAAATAGGGACTAAGATGAACAAACCCATATAATCACTTTTTATTGAGACTTCCACACATCTAATATATGGCCTCATCAATATGTTCACTTGAATCTATTCGAGCTTCTTTGCAAATTTTCTAAGTATGGAAACTTAAAAAATTTTATTTAAGAGCTCAACTTTGAGTCTTCATATCTTTTGTTGCACTTCATTGAATTAAATAAAACATGGAATATATGTTCTTGGGACTAATGTGATCAAAACCATGTGACCAATTCTCCTTGATTCATCCACATGTGTCAATGATAACATTAACAAACTACCTACTGAAAATTTCTACCACTAGAACCAAAATGTTTAGATTAACACAATGAAGAACCAAATGAATGTTATGAAATTCCATATTCACTCCAAGCACTCCTAACATCCCATAGGGACTCTAAAACATTTTCCATCTACTTATCCATTATCAACCTAATCTATCCTCTAATTTTATTGATCATGATGAAGACTTGCCACTTACATATATGACTCTAAAATGGTCCCGTAGACACCAAATGACATAAATACCAAGCTAGACTATGACTAAACCAAAATGGCATATAAAATGACATCAAAAAAGCTAAAACATACCCTATGACATTATAAAAATCCCCTATACAACATATTGAGTATAGGGGGTTGATGCATTTTGGCCTAAGTGGAAAAATGGTCAACATCTTTGGTAATTTCCAAAGGGTGGTATGCTTGCTATGCCATGACCAGTTGTCTAATCTTATCCATTGGGATATAGAGTCACATGTACAATAGGTTTTACATACAAAATACCTTGAATAGTACATAAAACATAAGAAAATAATAGGAATAAAACACAAAATAAGGGACCATGTAAAAACACACATGTGATTCAAAAGTACTTATTAGAACACACCCCACACAACAAAAGAAACACACACCTATTATAATATTTAAAAAATAGATCTATTTAGGTTAAACATCTGATCATACCTTAACCAATGTCAAAAATGGTTCCCTAACATCTTTATCACTCCATGAAGGTAGCCTAGCATGAGGAATATGCTCATCACCAATCACTTGCATATGTAGGTGATAAAGAGGCCTATCAGTTTTGAATCTTCTTAGGTCTATAATTTAACTATCTAAGACCCTCATGAATGATATTTATTTTTCTCTAAGATCATTGGTTAGAGCTACAATCATCTTGATCATTGCCATATTTGATATACATTCCTCATATTACATAGTAAAAATGATGAAAATTGTTTCAACCTTTTTGTCTTCTTATATATGATATACTTGATGATTGGGATTATCAAGTTATTCTTATTCATGATCCAACCCCTCTAAACATGGATCAATACCAGATGGATCTCCTAATTATCCTTTAGGCACAAAAACTTCTACCTTGACCTCAATAGGTCCTTTTAGAATTATAAGCTTTTAAATAGTACATTGATGTCCATCTTCTTTAAAAAAATGCCCTTTACTTTCATAATTTATATAACACCTAGGATCCTTTTCAGTAGTTTCATCAGCAAACACACTAGACATACATTTCTTGGGAGAAGAATAAATATTACCAATCTTGTTAAATTCTTAACATATAGCCTCAAATCTTATCCATAATTCATCCTCCTCTTCTTCATGAGTGTCATCATCTAGAGCATATTCATCAATAATAGGAATGAAAAAATCATTATTCCCACTATGGTTCTCAATTAGATTCATCAACCTATGATCACCATATTCATGAATCATATAATTACACTCAACAATATGAGAATGTTTGACACTTCCCTTAACTCCTTCAAATAGCTCCTCATCTATGAGTTAAGTCCCAAGATCAGTTTGCTCAAAGAATTCATAAGCAACATGCCCATATACATTTGCACCATACTTATATAAAAACAAATAATAAATTCCCTCAATCTTGGAGGAAGTTCCATCATCTATAATGGAATCCTTTTCTTCATGAACAACATAATTCAAATTATAACTTATCTCAATGTCAATTTCAATATGAAACCTTACAAGAATTTGTTTCATAATTATAACCTTAGCCCTGTATCTTATTCTAAAAGCTAAGAAAGACTAGTTAGCTAAGAGATAGCCACCTATATTGGTTGCGAAGTACCTTGATAGGTAGAATGCAAAGTGGGATGGGAGATCAACCACAACTATGTTTTAGAAGATAGGAAAATTAAGACAACCATACAAGAAAACCTTCAAGCCTTTTATCATCCCTATCATCTTTGTAGGTGTACCATCTAATTGAAGGACCCATTTGTTATGTGTCTCAAATTTTAGGCTTAACTTTATAGCTAAACTTTGGGCATGATAGAAGTAGAATCTCCACTATCAACTATGTAATTATGTACCAACTTGTCACCTATAATGAGGGTGAGGTAAAATGGTGGAGGTTTCTCAACCTCAGTAGATGGTTCAACAATGGTAATAGGATAATTTTCAAGATTAAAATGGCCATGAATTTGATTTGAGGGTGAGACACTAGTAGGAATAGTAGATAATTGCTTTTGTAATAGTTTTTTTGGCTAGTCATATGAAGGATATCCCACAAGGAGATAGATGCTTTATAACTTTTCAAGGAATACACTATGGTTAGAGAATTAATACTCACCTTTTATTTTGTAATTAGAGGTAAATAATTAATTATAACTTTAGTAATAGAGTCAAATTTAATATAACATACCACATTTTGACTTGTTGGAGGTATAGGAGCTTTTGGAATTGTCACACTTGCAGCCATGCCTTGCTACCTTGAAGGAGGATTAGATGAGCTTGTGGGCATGCTATTTCCACCTCCTAGATCCTTCCTCTTATCCCTTTAATTTTCTACAATAGAGGTTCTTTGATATATCACAAAAGTTTCTTAAACCAAAAGAATGGTGAAGATCTCTCCTCAAGGTTGTCAATCCTCATTAACCTACATCATCACCTCTTCCTCACCAGAGCTTGATTTTTATTTTCACTAGCCTCCATGAATTGGTTTTACTTAAAATATTCTCCTTGTACCAAATTTCTATGAATTGGTACCATCTCCCTTGCATTGGTGGTAGAGTTAGGACTATATGCATTAGCAGGCCTATTGGAATTAGGTTGCCATTGACCTATTCTTCTTCCATATTGTTGATGATACTATTGTTGATAGGGGTAAACATTTTGATAGGCATCTTGCTGCATATTATATTTTCTATTTTAATCCTCTAAGACCAAGAACTTTTTTTTCCAATCAACATTATTTTTGCTTGCCTAAGAACCACCTTAGTTTTGGTATTGGCATTAGGCACTTGGGCTACATCTAGAATACTAGTAGAAGAATGAGACAATGGATGAATAAACACCCTAGGAGGCAATCTTCCATCTTGGATGAGACTATTCTCAACTTTGATATCAAAATCATATGTTTCAAGGAGACTAGAATCTCCCATATATTGAAGCATGACAACAATTTCAGTCTTAATGGATTTCAAGTAGTTAGGGAGCACAAAAATAGTAGGTAGTCTCATGAGAGGAGGCAGTCCATGCCAAGTCTTCTAAAACCTTTCATTTAAGTCATACACTATTTCTTTATGTCCCCTTATTATCATATTGAGCTCATATATGAGAGAAGCATGGTCAATTTCATTTCTAAATATAGAAGTCAACAACACTCCAAAATCATCCCATGTTGTGATGTATCCAAATTCTAGAGTCCTATACCAATCAAGAGCCTTTCCTTTAAGGGACATGGAAAGGAGTCTAATGGAAATGTTATCTTGAAAAATATTATGGAAACTACAAAAGTTATAAATATCTCTAATGTGCTCACTAGGTGTGATATGAATCTCACCATTGAATGTGGACACACCTTTTGTGGCATTAGGAGGGATGGCATCATATGCATGAAGTTGGACTTGATTATCAGTATTGAAGGTAGTGAAAACATGAGGTCTAGCCATGTATTCTTCTTTAAGATCTTCAACATCTTTAGCCTCTTATACCTCTTCCTCCATAGAAAAATCTACTCATTCTTTAATGGAAAGATTAGGCTTTGGATACTGAATTACAAGAGGAATTTTAGGCTAAATGGGTGGGTTAATAGGATTGGATTTTCTAGCAAAGGAAGACCTAGTGATGACCATGAACTCTAGGGGAAATTTTATAAAAAAATAATGGTCTAGAACTAGATTTACTTTTAAGGAGTTACCAAATTTTGAGTAGCACACCAATTTGTAGGTTGTGTGTGTCAAGATTAGTATTCACCTTGACAAGTTATCTTAAAGATAATGGGTCCTACCAGGTGTGCCAAAACTATTGTCACCAAATATTGTACCCTATAATAAGTTGTTTAAGCTTCTTCTAGATCTGAGCAACATGGGAACATTTCCATGTATGTGGGTGTACCTATATTGGAAATGAGCCTCTAGGTTTAAGGGTTAGCTCCTTGAATATATTGTGTAATGCTTATTACTTAAAATAGTGCTTATTTATGGGAAAAGAGTTAGAGAATGCATAAATTGAACCTAATATAAAGGAGGTGATGCACCAAAGATGTCTTCCACATGAACATTATATTTTTACCATAATGAAATAAATCATATAAATTAATCTCTAAGTCTTAATGGGTTTTAACATGAGCATTTCAATATAGAGGTGAGATATGAGCAGTAACACAAGGAAAATGAACTAGAGGGAAGATTGTACACTCTAAGGACAATTTTACACTTGAAAAATATTTATACACTAGACTAAACTATATATGACCTATTAGACTAGGAAATCTTGCTCAAACATGAAAGGACAAGGGAAGTAAGGATATAGAATTATCACTTCTCAATACCATACATCACTTTCAAACTTAGACAATTTTTTAAAACTCAAAAATAAACCTATATTAATGTTCAAAGTCAAAACATAACATCAGTCCAGTAGGGTTTCACCATGCATGGTGTGGAACTAGTTTACAAGGGATAAAATGGTAGCTACTTATAGCATTTGAAATAGAGAAGTGGGAAACAAGAAGCCCAAAAGGGAATTAAATCAATTCAACCTCATTTGAACCATGGTTGATACTGCTTCTATATATATATGCTCATTCAAGCTTTCTAATTGATCTAAGATACTTCAAGTGGTTGCATAGTTACAATGTTATTTCATTGATGCTCCCTGATGGTTACAATGGAAAGATAAAGTTGTTATGAGTTGGGTCCTAGAATCAATATAGTTGTAATCCTCAGATCAATTTGTTAGAGCTTTGTCCTAGTGCTAACTACTCCAAACTAGTTTATCATGGCATTCCTAGTGGAGAGAAGAGGTCATTTTATTGTAGTTTGTCATAATGATGAAACCATTATGGTTTACTTGTATGCCTATTAATGTAGTGGATTTCACCTAGGGTAGGATGCCTAGCTCCCACCCTTCCACATGTAACAATGGAAACTCCCCTCTCACCTGTGGGACTGGTGAAGTTGGAGGGGAGAGTCTCTAGGTAAGGGATAGATCCCTTTGATGCATCTAAGTTTTTCTAATGAGTTATAATACATATATATATATATATATATATATATATATATATATATATATATATATATATATATATATATATAATGGGGGGTTGAAAAGGGAGAAGGATTACAGGAAAATAAAACTACTCTAAGAGAGGTGATGCACCAAATGATTCAACCTACTCACACTCACACTTGAAACCATACAAACACATACATACACTTTAAACTAGAAAAAGGACCAGGCTACATGAAGCTTACCAAAGAGGCTTTAATGGAACACATAGAAAATAGGGACTCACCATAGGTGTTGTGGAAAGGGCACACTATATAGTAGCTTCTTTCTGTCTTTGTGCTTTTAGGTGCAACTCTCCTTGTCACTTGCAGGAATGGCACCTTATAGACACTAGGTGCATTTGTGTTAACCCTATGGAATCATTAGAAAGCAATGACTAAACACAAAACTAACACTCAGACACACATAAAGATATCTAACCAGAATAGAGGTAAAAAATGTGTTTATTGATTTTAGGTGAAAATTTGTCAGAGCTTCACCTTAAAAATGTGAAAGATAATTTTCCAAATGACAAGTACACAATATATAGAGGAAGAAAGGAGGCCTTTTGGTGCCCTTTTTACAAATGACCCATGTGCGCTCTGATCATTGGGAAGAACAAGCTACTTAAACATCATATGAGAAATTATGGGCCGCACCATTTGTCTGCAAACAAGACCACTCCTTCAAGACAATTACATGACTTGCCTACTCATTAATGAAAAATTAAGAAATCAAGTCACGCCATTAGCCATTTGTGCCTCTTGATGATCAATTCAAAGACACTGTATCACCTATTGGAGTAACTGCTTTAGTCAACGCCTTCTTTCACCACTTGGACTGCTTTGTCCATTTCCACACTTGATCCTTCTTCTACCTTTAAGCCTTTAAATTCCTTCAGGTTCATGCTTAAGTTTTCAAAGGTCAATAGCTACCTCACTTACACAAATTTTACGTCCTCAAGTCCATCATTCTTCTTGACAATTCATTCATGTCTTTCCCACTTGCCTTGGCTATTTTTTATTGATTCCAATAAGTGACACATGGCGTGTTCTATAGATGAAATAGGTAGGACACATGGTAACATCTGCTAAATTTATAGAAGCTTCAAACACCTTTGGAGAGTTATACTGAAAAGGATGTGTGGTGGCTTTTGCTCTCTTTAGCAGTTCGCTGGGGCCCACCACAGTGCTCGCAAGATAAAAAGGAAGAGATGATGGGTGTTTACACTTGTCAGCTTCCACTGAGTCTTACAGGGAATATGTGGCACATTTCACTTTTTTTAGAGAAAACATGTCAAAGCTTTCATGGTTTCCACTTGGCACTTTTTATGCTCTGGCTTTCCCTAGTTTTGTCACTTTCTTGCTCCTTCAGCCCTCAGACTATCTTCTTGGTGGGTCACTAGCTCCTTAGCTCTTTTCTGGTTGGCACTCAAGCATTTTAAGAAAAAATAGCTATTTCACCATCTTAAATTTGATGTCCATGCACCCGTCACTGCATTTGAATACCCAACAACTAGTTTTTTGTGTTTAACTTTGATGTCCTTGGACTCGTCACCCTTGGACCTTCCTTCAGCTTTCTACTTCGGCCTTTTCTGTGGACTTCCTTCTTTGCAACTTCCCAAAGGGAAGGTGACCCTTTAGCCTTTTGAAAATGTCCTTCAACTTGGTCGAGAGTCCCCCGCAAGGTCACTTGCCCTTCGGGGTCCTTCAACTCTTTGGCGGGTTCCTCCTTCAGGCCTTTGTTATTCCTTCGGGTTTTTTAGCTATAGCTTCCCTGAATTTCTTTAGACTTTTTGTTCGAAGGAATTCTTTCAGATAAAAAGTCTAAAAGAAATCATCCTTGTCTTTTGCTTTTGCCTTAAGTCCCTTTCTTTTGGGTTTCTTGCTCATGGCTCTTCCGAATTCCTTCAAACTTTTTGTTTGAAGGAATTCCTTCAGATAAAAAGTCTGAAGGATTTCTTCCTTGCCTCTGTCAACTACCTTCAAAAAAGTGCCCTTTGGGAAAGTTAAAAACTACCCTTTTGAAGGGTGTTTTCTTTGCCTTAGAATTTTTTTGAAAGAACTTACCTTTGTGGCTTTCTTTGTGGCCTCTTTGAAGTGCTCTCTACCCTCCACAAGGGCTCTTGAACACAGAAGTGCCCTCTGCAAGGGCACTTGTCCTTCAGGAGGATTAAACCTTTGACATTGAATTGCTCCTTTGAACCAACTATTGAACCAATTCATTGAACCAGTTCAATGGCTCAAACCGTTGTTGAACCAAGGCATCAAACCGTTTGATTAAACCTGCTGATGAACTTTGCATTGAACTTTGTTGATGAACTTTAATATTGAACCAAAAATGTTGAACCAATGCATTGAACCAAACCAATGAACTGACTAAGTGAACAAAGTGATTGAACCATCTGATTGAACTAAAACACTGAACCAATGCATTGAACCAAGCCAATGAACCATTTGATTGAACCAAAAAGATGAACTTTGCTGATTGAACCAAGGCTTTAAACTGAAGTGATGAACTTGCCGATTGAACCAAGGCATTAAACCAAGGCATTGAACCAGTTCAATGGTTCAAAGATTTTAACCTTCCTTGTGAATTTTTGACAAGAGTCCAAAGAATCTTTGCAAAACCTTGCACTCTTTGAACTAGTTCTTCATGTGTTGAAGGACTCACCTACAGAGTTTGTATAAAAATCTTCTTTGAAGAATTTATAGAAAAACACCTACAGAGTCCACAAAAATAGACCTGACTTGTGCAAAATCAAAAAAATGAAATGGCCTAGAATAGCAGGGGAAGAAGGGGACTAATTTTTGGCTTGATATACCAAAAATGGTCAACAAATTGGTGACTCCTAAGGGAAGCATGCCTTCTATGCTTAGAAGCTAGTTGCCTCAAAATCCATTGGGCACAGAGTTAAGATGTAACTTAAAGATCAGCAATGGCCCTAATAAATTCTAGACCCAATCACAAAGATTTTACCTCAAAAGGAAATGAAAACACACACAAAGCTAAGAAAACTATTAATATGTGCAAAAGGCACTTAGGGAAAGTAAGAGAAAAGTAAGGGAAATATATACATGATGGAAAAGGGGGTCTGTGGTAATGCTTAAGATGTATCCCATTAACTGGGATATACAGTTCTTCACCATCCAACTTGGAGAGTTGGAATGCATTATGCTACTTGCACTGAATGATTACATATGGGCCACTCCATAAGGTGTTAAACTTTGCATGATTTCTAGGCTTAACTCAGTCCTCATCCCATTTCAAGACAATGTCTCCTTCAGAGAAACCTTTTGATGAAGATTTCTTGTCAAAGTATCTCTTCATTTCCTATTAGCGGCTGGTCATAGAAGCCATAGCTTGGTCCCTTGTCTCTTGGAGCTCCATCAGCTCGTATAGCCTAACCTCCATGCTATTTCCTTCTAATTGTAGTTGGTGAGCGAGGTCCAAGGCTGGCAATTCAAGTGAAATGGGGAGCCTAGCTTCCCTTCCATAGATGAGCATGTATGGTGAGTTGCCAATTGCCCTCTTCAAGGTGACCCTATATGCCCACAAGGTTGTTTTCAACTTGGCATACCAATTCCTCTAATTCTACTCCATGGTTCACTTGATGATCCTAATCAGGTTCTTATTTATAGACTCAGCCAGTCCATTCCCTTGTGGGTAGTAATTAGATGAAGTGCTAAGATATATACCATATCTCAGTGCCCATTCACTTGTTTTAGTTCCCAAAAAAACTAACACATTATCTGAGATTATGGTTGTTGGAACCTCGAACATTGCCACCATGTCCTCATAAAAATCTAGGACTACACTTTCATTGGCTTCCTTTAGAGCAACAGCCTCTATCCATCTTGTGAAACAATCCATGGTGGTCAGGACCAAATTGTGTCTAGCATTGGAGGGAGGACTAATCATCCCTATGAAGTCTAAGCCCCATTGCATGAATGGTTGCTCCACTTGAATAGGCTATAAAGGCATGGCAGGCAACCATTTCTTCCCATTAAAAAGCACACACTTTTGGCACTTTTGTACCCAGGCATGGGTGTCCCTAAAAAGAGTAGGCCAAAAATAACTAGCTCTCATTATTCTTGCTATAGTAACCCTAGGAGCAAAATGACCACCAACTGGCCCATCATGGAACTCAGATAGCACCCTGTCAGCCTGACCTGCATCTAAACATCTTAAAAGGACTCCTGAGAAATCCTTTCTAAATAGCACTCCATCAATCAGGACATAAGGGAGACACTAGAGTCTAAAATATCTCCTCTTGGTCCTATCAAGGCCTTGTAGGCACTCACCAGTGAGAAGGAAATGCCCCACGTCTAATGTCTAATCTTTCATAACAACTGGTTCCTCTACTGTAGCTGCATCATGAATTACCAGACTATCCTCTTTCCACTGCTTAAAGTCTATAGAAAGGTGTTCACACATGCCTCCTCCTCTTACCATTTTGATGATCTTGATATCCACATCATATTCCATCACCTTAGTGATCCAACCTACTCTCTTTTCATTCAAGTCTCGATTGATCAAGAAATCCTTGATGCCAAGATGTGGGACCATGAGGTGGATTCTGCTTTTGGACAACATATGTCTGAATTTATTTAGACTCCATATGACCACCAGGACTTGCTTTTCCACATATGTATATTTGACCTCAAAACCCTCTAGGCCTTAGCTAAAAAATGCAATTGGTTGCTCAAGGTTATCATCACTTGCTTGGGTAAGCATGGCAGAGATTACTCTTCATTGCCAAAGGTGTAGAGGTTGAAATCTTTGGTGAAGTCAGGGCTGATCAAAGTAGGAGCCTAGGCTATGGCCTATTTGATTTCTTTGAAACTGTCTTTTCTTTGTGCTATCCATGTGAACTCCTCACCCTTCCTCAACATAGAGGTCAATGGCTTGACCACTTCCACAAAATTCAAGATAAATCTCTAGATGAAATTTATCCTATCAAAGAAGCTTTGCAGGCCTTTCTTGTGCTTAGGTAAGGATAGCTCCAGGATGGAGTGAACTCTCTCTAGATCAATAGTTAGGCCTTCTGAAGAAATAATGTGACAAAGGAGCTTTCCCTCATGGATAGAAAACATGCATTTCCTTATATTGAGAGAGATAATAAACTCTCTACACCTCTCAAAGATTTGTCTGAGGTGTTTCATGTGTTGGCTCACTTCCTTGAAGAAAATTGTCACATCATCAAGGTATACCAACATAGTATTATTTATCAGGCCTTAAAAGGCCATGTCCATAGCTCATTGAAAGGTGGCACCAACATTAGATAGTCCAAAAGTCATTTTCTTGTAAGCAAATGTTCCCCACTTGGTTGTGAAGGCTATCTTGTGCTGGTCACAGTCTTGCACCAAATCTGGTTGTATCTTGAATACCCATCTAGGAGGGAGAAATGCTCACTGCCTATCACCATTTGAAGGATCTACTCCATGATTGGGAGGGGATAATGGTATTTCAAAGAGACTCTATTGAGGTCTCTAAAATTAATGCATAGTCTGATCTCCCCATTCTTTTTCTAGACAAGAACAAGATTGGCCAACCAAGAAGAGTGTTTGATTGGAAATATTATCCTAGACTCAATCAACTTGGTGAGATCCTTCCACATGAGAGGCTCAATCATTGGGTTGATAGGCCTCTACTTCTACTTGATTGGTTTGGCACCTTCTTTTAACTTAATGGTATGTTGGGCCAAACTTGTGTCAAAACCCTTCAAATCACTATACTCCCAAGTGAAGATATCGGCAAATTCTTGGCACAAGAAGATGAAGGCCTACCTTTCACGATTTGTGCACACTTTCCTAAGTGCAAGTAGCTTATCCTTGAATATTTCCACCTTCTCATGGTGTTCCTCATTTGTTGCAATGCTTGACTTGTCACTTCTCATTGGTCATCTCCATTGAAGATACTCTCTAGAGTGACCAAACCTTTGGGGAGCTTATTATTTTTCAGCTGAACAATTTGGCTACCATATTGCTACTGCAACTTAACCTATTTTTTATAGCAAACTCAAATTCTTCCTACAAGAAGAGTGTTATTTATTGATTTTTGTTGAAAACTTGCCAGTTGGTGATGTTGTCAGGTATAGAGGGCCAGATTACTACCTTTAAGTGATGTGAACTGTGGTCTTAGCCTATCTCCCGAGGGATATCAAACTGGGCACCAACTGCTGCCAGCCTATCTGCTTGCTTGTTCTACTCTCTAAGAATGGAGGAAATATTGAAAGCAAAGAAATTTTCCACTAAATCCCATACCCTATGTTTTTAGGACTTTAGTAAAGAATTTTTTGTCAAAATTTGGCCTCTTACCTGATTGACAATCAGCTCACTATCACCAGAAACTTGCAGCTCTTTGATTCCTCTTTTCCTCACCCACTCCAAACTATGGATGAGGGATTCATATTTTGAAAAATTTCATGTGAAGTAAAATTGGAACCAAAAAGCTAAAAAATACCTCTCTTTTGAAGGAGAAACCAACACCGCTCCACCACCAGCTCCCAACTTACTTTTTGAACCATCAAAGTATAGTTGCCATAGACCTGAGTTTTCTTGGCTATATTTCATCAGATTTGGTATAAAATTACCTTCTTCATGCATGCAATAAATTTTGAGGCCCACCTCTTTTATGAATTTGTAAGAATCATGCTCAAAGTTGTCACTTCCCCAATCATCTACGAGCAGGTCTGCAACTCCTTCAAGGGCAGAGGATGGAGATTGGTCTACTTGGGACTCTTCTTGGTTAGTGATGGCATAGATGACATTTTTTGCCTTGAGTAAGGTTCCAGATGATCTCTATGGAGTGGCTTATATTTAATCTTGACTTTAGTCCCATACTTGGTTCTAAAAACTAGATAAGACTAATTCGATGCTAAGTAGCCACCTGTCTTGGATGTAAAATCCCTGGATAAGCAGATGGCAAAGTAAGGAGGGACATCTACCACTACCAAATCATGAGGAATTGAGAAGGTCGAGCAAGCGTGCAATGTCAAGCTCAAACCTTTTACCACTCCAACTATCTTTTTTGGGGTTTCTTCCAGTTGCAGGACTCCCTTGGTCATTTCTTCGTATTTCAATCCTAGCTTGTCAGCTATACATTTGGGCATCACCAAGGTGCTTGCCCAACTGTCAATGATGAAATTATACACCAAGAAATCTCCTATGACCAAGGACACATAAAAGGGAGGAACATTTTCTTCTTTTTGGGCTTGACCTGAGGTGGAAGGCTGTCCATTCATCATTAAAACATTATAAGCTTTTGTTGGGACAACTTATTCATCTAGCTCATGTAATTCTTTTTGCAGCATGTCCTTGTGCCCCAATATTGATAGTGAATCCCACAAGGAGATGCTCATGTGTAGATTTTTCATCTAGTCAACCACATTGACTCAAGGATTGCCTCCTTCAAATTTTATTTGGAAATATTTACAGCCTAAGGTGCAGGCTAAGGAGCTAGAGGTACAACTGGCAGTCTGACACTTGGGACCTTTTGATTTACATGTGATGAAGAAGGTATTGCTAACATTTGGGTAGTAGCTTGAGATTCTTCCATTTCTCTCTTTTTAAATCTTGTAGTGGCTGAAACATGATTAGCCTGATTATCTACAGCACCCACATAATTGACTAAATAGAATTCTCCTTCCAGATGATTCATGAGAGTAAAATTAGGCTGGGTCTGACGGTTGCTCATGCTGGGTTGCATTAGAGCCTCAAAGACTTGGGAATGGGCAACTACTTGATTGTCTTGTACATTTAGGTAATAACCCATCATTTCATTTATATAAATAGCCTACTCCTAACCATATCCCATGGTTGAACAACTTGGTTGTTCTTGCACCAGATTGTTTTGAATAGGCACCATAACCTTAAATGATGAAGGGGCACCTGGGTTGTAGCCTCAAAAGGGTTTGGTCTAACTAAGTTGACCCTATCCTTGATTGTAATTTTGGAAAGGGGGTCTTAGAGCTTGACCATACTATTAGTATCCTTGGTTTGGTTGGTTTCTTTGAGCTTGATGCCTTTTAATAGCCACAAGTTCATTTGACATATTTTACAACAAAATTTTGACTTCATGAAGCTCATTGGATGGATTAGTAGCTAGTTTTTCTATGCTAGGTAAAAGAGCTAATGTGGGCACAACAGTCTGAATTGGAGGCAACATTTTAGGGAAAAGTGGCATATGGGGTCTAAGAGCCATTTTCCCAGCTTACACTAGGCAATTTTTAGTTGCTATAGCTATGCCATAGGTGGTAAGCAGCACATGTCCTCCCATGGACTATATCATAATAGTGATATCACTATTCAATTCTCTTAAGTAATACAAGAAAGCATAGCTAGGATTAGGTCTTACCAGAACGGGGATTCTATCCCATGTCTTCTAAAATTGAGTGATAAAATCTTGCATGTATTCATGTGGGCTCTTTTCATGGTAGTCAACTTCTCAACAAGTGAGAGGTGGTCGCTCTTTTCCCCAAAATGGTCCATCAAGTGAGTACCCAATTCATTCCAAGAACCGATTGAATTTATGGCTAGAGTCCCATACCAGTCCAAAGCCTTGCTCTTGAGAGACAAAGCTAGTAATCTAGTTGCAATATTATCCTTAGTAAAATTATGAATATTGCAGAGGTTAGCAACATTTAATGTGTTCGATAACTATAATGGGCCCCTCTCCATCAAAGGAAGGCACACCTTTGAGGACTACTCCTGGAATTGGGTCATAATGTTGGAGATTCAAAGGACTTTGACCACGAAAAGTCACAAAGGGTAATGCCATAGCTATGATAGGATATAACCATGGCCTTCTTGCATAGATGTTCTTTATATCAGGTTTGGGAAAGTGGTTTGCTGAATAAGGATGGGTCTTCTCAAATCTCAATTGCTTTACTGAGTTCAAAGGCAATTCAATAAATTTGAAAGGGACACCCTTAGAAGCAGACTATGTGGTGACTTTAGGCATAAGAAGTCAAATTGGTCTTTGATTAGAAAATGAAGTTCTTACCAGTGGAGTCTCTAGATGCTAAAAATGATTGGTTTACTATAACAAGACCAACATCAATCCTAAAACTTTACTGAGTGTAAAAAACTTTGTCCCACTGGGCATGCCAAAAACTATTGACATAGTGGATTGCACCCGGGGTAGGGTGCCTAGCTCTCGCACTTCCACATGCAATAATGGAAACTCCCCTCTCACCTATGGCACTAGTAAGTCTGGAGAGGAGATTATCTAGGTAAGGGCTAGCTCCCTTTGATGCATCTAAGTTGTTCTAATGAGTTTTAATACATATATACAAATATATAATGGGGGGATGAAAAGGGAGAAGGATTACAGGAAAATAAAACTACTCTAAGAGAGGTGATGCACCAAATGATTTGACTTACTCACACTCACACTTGAAACCATATAAACACATACATACACTTTAAATTGGAGAAAGGACCATGCTGTAGGAAGATAAATAGAGAGACTTTAATGGAACACAAAAAAATAGGGACTCACCATAGGTGATGTGGAAAGGGCACACTGTATAGTAGGTTCTTTCTGTCTCTACGCTTCTAGGTGCAGATCTCCTTATCACTTGTAGGAATGGCACCTTATAGACTCTAGGTGTATTGGTGTTAACCCTATGGAAGCATTAGAAAGCAATGACTAAACATAAAACTAACACTCAGACACACACAGAGATATCTAACCAGAATAGAGGTAAAAAATGTGTTTATTGATTTTAGGTGAAAATTTTCCAAGTCTTCACCTTAAAAATATGAAAGATAATTTTCCAAATGACAAGTCTACAATATATAAAGGAAGAAAGGAGGTCTTTTGGCACCCTTTTTACAAATGACCCATGTGCATTTCGATCATTAGGAAGAGCAAGCCACTTAAACATCATATGAGAAATTATGGGCCACACTATTTGTCTACAAATAAGACCACTCCTTCAAGATGATTACATGTCTTGTATGCTCATTAATGCAAAATGAAGAAATCAGGTCATGCCATTAGCCATTTGTGCCTCTTGATGATTAATTCATAGACACTATATCACTTGCTGGAGTAATTACTTGAGTTGACACCTTATTTCACCACTTGGACTACTTTATCCATTTTTGCACTTGATGCTTCTTCTACCTTTAAGCCTTTGAATTCCTTCAGGTTCATGCTTAAGTTTCTGAAGATCAACAAGTACCTCACTTCCACAAATTTTACGTCCTCGAGTCCATTATTCTTGACAATTCATGTGTGTCTTTCTCGCTTGCCTTGGCTATTTTCCACTGATTCTAATAAGTGACACATGGCATGTTCCATAGCTAAAATAGGTAGGACACATGGTAGCATCTACTAAATTTATATAAGCTTCAAACACTTTGGAGAGTTCTACCAAAAAGGACACGTGGTGACTTCCACTCTCTTTAGCAGTTCATCGAGGCCCACCATAGTGCTCACGAGACAAAAAGGGATAGACAGTGGGTGTTGACACTTTTTAGCTTCCACTGAGTCTTATAGGGAATACGTAACATGTTTTACTTCTTTTAGAGAAAACATGTCAAAGCTTTCACAGTTTCCACTTGGCACTTTTTGTGCTTTGGCTTTCCTTGTTTTTGTCACTTTCTAGGTCCTTCATCCCTCAGACTATATTCTTGGTAGGTCGCTGGCTCCTTAGCTCTTTTTTGGTTAGTGCTCAGGCATTTTAAAAATAAATAGCTATTTCACTATCTTAAATTTGACGTTCACGCACTCGTCACTATGTTTGAATACCCAATGGCTAGTTTGTCATGTTTAACTTTGACATCCTCAGACCCATCACCCTTGGACCTTCCTTTAGCTTTCTACTTCGGCCTTTTATGTTGACTTCCTTCTTTCCACCTTCCTGAAGGGAAGGTGACCCTTTGTCCTTTTGAAAACATCCTTCAACTTGGCCAAGATTCCCCCGCAAGGGCACCTGCCCTTCAGGGTCCTTCAGCTCTTTGGCGGGTTCCTCCTTCGGGCCTTTATTATTCTTTTGGGTTCTTTGGCTGTAGCTTCCCCAAATCTCTTTAGACTTTTTTTCTAAAGGAATTCCTTCAAACAAAAAGTCTAAAAGAAATTATCCTTGTCTTTTGCTTTTGCCTTAAGTCCCTTTCTTTTGGGTTTCTTGCTCATGACTCTTCCGAATTCCTTCAGACTTTTTGTCTAAAGGAATTCCTTCAGACAAAAAGTTTGAAGGATTTCTTCCTTGCCTCTACTGACTGCCTTCAAAAAAGTGCCCTTCAGGAAAGTTAAAAACTACCCTTTCGAAGGTTGTTTTCTTTGCCTTAGAATTTTTTTGAAAGAACTTACCTTCACAGCTTTGTTTGTGGCCTCTTTAAAGTTCTCGCTACCCTCTACAAGGGCACTTAAACCTAGAACTACCCTCCACAAGGGCACTTGTCCTTCAAGAGGCTTGAACCTTTCATGTTGAATCGCTCCTTTGAACCAACCGTTGAAGCAATTCATTGAACCGGTTTAATGGTTCAAACAATGATTGAACCAAGGCATTGAACCGTTTGATTGAACCTGCTGATGAACTTTGCCGATGAACATTAATATTAAACCAAAAATGTTGAACCAATGCATTGAACTAAGCTGATGAACCGACTGAGTGAACTAAGTGATTTAACTATCTAATTGAACTGAAACATTAAACCAAGGCATTGAACCAATCCGATGAACCATTTGATTGAACCAATGTGACAAACTTTGCTGATTAAACCAAGGCTTTGAACTAAAGTGATGAACTTGCTGATTGAACCAAGGCGTTGAACCAAGGCATTGAACCAGTTTAATGGTTCAACAATTCAAAGATGTTAACCTTCCTTGTGAATTTTGGACAAGAGTCTAAAGAATCTTTGTAAAACCTTGCACTCTTTGAACTGGTTCTTCATGTGCCGAAGGACTCACCTGCAGAGTTCATAGAAAAATATTCTTTGCAGAATCTATAGAAAAACACCTACAAAGTCCATAGAAATAGACCTAACTTATGCAAAATAAAAAAAATGAAATTGCTAAGAACATTAGGGGAAGAAGGGGATCAATTTTTGGCCTGTTGGACCAAAAATGGTCAACAATGCCTTCATGGCATCCATTTAAATTCTAGCTCTTATTCTAACTAGATCATGCTCGAACTAGTCTCCATGTTTATGGGTCCACTTAAAGATGGAAAACCAATCTAAGACTATTGGTTTTCTTATTAGGTCAAAATAGACTATGCACATGTCCTTCTTATAATGGTGAGTATAGTTTTATAAATGACTCTACAAGCCATAAAAATGTCAAACTAGAGGTCCATATTAAGATCCAATGGTGGTCCTTTATATTCCTAAACCAAACTACATTACTATGTATTTTTCATGGCATTTTGATGAGATTTAATGGAGGAATATACCTTTAGATAAACTTGACCTGGCTTGACCTTGGTCATGGGTTTGAACCCTAGGAAGCCCCTTAGCTTTTCAACCATTTATTTCATTGGTCATCGATCTGACTTAACCTATTGATGTATTGACCCATCTCATACTATTGATCTTACTTGATATATATGACTATAAATCCTTAATATTACACTTGTCTTGTCAACTCTATCCAATTTTATGCCATGTGATATCCATAAATATGATTTCAAGATCTTTCTATTAGTTTTTTTATCTTAGGTACTTATGCCACATGTTAATCTCTTGATCTCCTTGACTGTTTGACTCATTGTGTACTATTAGATCAAGATGTAAGATGCAACGTTGACCATTAGATCTAATGGGACCCACTATTTTAACCCTAATGGCTACTTTACAAGCTTAAATTTGATGGTCTATGGGATGTCATTTTAATTTTGCATGACCGTATTTGACATCCCATAGACCATTAAATTTGGACCATAATAGATTTTTTATTTATCTTAAAATTGATGTCTATACAATTATTATTTGACATCTTTGTGGATGTATTAAACTTACCACAAACTATAAAATTTAATCTCAAATGGATTTTTGTAGTGGATTTAACTTGACATTACCATGAATTTCTTATGATTTTTGACCAACTTTGAAGGCTTTGGATCTTGAAGTACAAGAATCATGGAGGCACCAAATTTGTAGGAGATGTTCTTGATATTAAAATGGATAAACCCACTTGATCCACTAGTCCTAGGAAACTTCTAATAATTTTTTAAAAATGTTAAAGTGAGCTACCCTATGCAATTATTCATGACATCTGCATACCTATCATGGTTAAAAATGTATGTGGAAACTTAGTGGATTTTGATTGAGGAGACAACTTTAAACATGCATAACTTTTGTCATGCTTTGGAAGATGACCTAAAAATTAACATGAAACAACTAGGGACTAAGATAAACATACACATATTATCACTTTATATTGAGACTAGCACAAATCTAAGATTTGGCCTTGTCAATATGCTCACTTAGCTCTATTTGAGCTTCTTTACAAATTGGCTATGTATGAAAACTTAATGAATTTTATCTAAGAGCCCAAATTTGAGTCTTCATATATTTTATTGCACTTTGTTGGATGAGCTAAAACATGGCACCTATGTTTTTGGGACTAATGTGATCAGACATATGTGACCAATTGTCCCTGACTCATTCACATGTGGCAATGATAACATTAACAAATTGCCTACTCAAAATTTTTACCACTGGACCCAAAATGCCTAGATTAACATAATGAATAACTAGATGAATTATCTTCACTTCCATACTCATTACAATCACTCTTGAAATACCATAGGCCTTTGCAAAATTATACATCTACTCATCCATTAGAAACTTGATCTATGCTCTAGCTTCATTGATCACCATGAAGACCTGCCACTTTCATATATGACTCTAAAATGGTCCCTTAGATACCAAATGACACAGAGACCAAGATAGACTATGATAAACTATATTGACATAATAAATGACATCAACAAAGCTAAAAAACTCTATGACATTATAAAAATCCCCTATACAAGATCCTAACTATAGTGGTTTGACCCATTTTGGTTTGAGGGAAAAAATGGTCAACATGTCCCACATTGGTATAGTGATATGACCATTCTTCATATAGTCTAAAATTTTGGTGTGATGGATAGAAACCTTTGATTGTAGCTTAGGATTAGTATCACTACTTGGATCTTGAGTGAATTGAGGTATGAGTGGGCCCTTATCATTCTATCCCTTCTCATTTTGAACCTTTTAGATTGATGGGGTTTTAGGGGCTGCATATTACTTATTAGTATTCTAAGGTGGTTAATAAGATGAAGGATATGTTATCCCAACCTCTGAGTCACCACTCACTACCTTTATTTTAGCCCTTATATTGGCTGCAATAGGACTTTTCACCTTATTTTCACCTCTAAGATGATTGACTGCACATTGTCCAAAAGAGCTCTCTCCTTCTTGAAAGTTGATAAAGGTAGCCTCTGATGTGCTTTTCCTCCACTCATTCCTTTCTTATTTGGAATTTCAAATTGAGTTATGAAAGGGATATCTCCATGTTTAACAAGAGGAACTTCCTTATGTTGTGTAGGAGGAGATTGGTTGTTTTGTATGGAACTTGATTCTACTGCATAAGAGAAGTTTGATTATCACCTTCCATTGGGATGACACCTTGTTTATGATATTATCCCCATTTTTCAAACAATTTACCTTTTTTAGCATAATTATTTTGAGTAGGAACTAATGTTCTAGAAGTGTTGGTAGAATTAGGATTGAAGCTGCTATATGGCCTTACATGAGTGATATGCCCCTGACCTTGAGGATTAGCTTTGTATGAAGGTCTATTGAAATAATATAGTGAATATGGTGCTTGATAAGGATATTTTTAGGGTATATGGGGTGGGATTTTATGCCTATTTAAGGCCACTATCTTATTATTTTGTGCCCTGAGCAACCCTTCAAGTTTAACCAACCTATTCACCTACTCATTGTTAATTGGTGTAGGTATGTGGGAAATTATATGAACATGAGGTTTTATCTCTAGAAACAATGGCATGAGGGGCCTTGGTGTAAGCTTTCTTTCTTGAAAGAGAAATTTTTTCCCTTATTGCCACCTTATAGGCATCAAGTAATGTATTCCCACCCATTGACTATATCATGAATACCACATCAGAATTGAAGGATTCCAAATAATATAAGAAGGAATATTTTGGAATGGGTTTAACTACTATTGGGATCTTATCTCAAGTTTTATAAAACCTATAGTTAAAATTAATCCTAAACTCTTGAGAAACCCTTTTGATTGTGGTCAATTTATTTAGTAGGGATATGTGGTCACTCATATCCTTAAAGTGCTTACATAGGTGCTCCCCAAATGCATCCCAAATGTTGATGGATGCATGTGTGATACATATATACCAATGGAGTTTCTTTCCTCTTAATGAGGTAGCTAGAAACCTCATTACTACATTTTCTTGAGTCACATTGTATATTGAATGAAGGTTGGCTATCTATGTAATGTGCTCAATAGGAGTGATAGAGTTTTATCATGTGAAGTATGGAAGTATTTTTAGTGCATACATAGAGATATCATCAACTTGATTTAGGTTCAAATTTTTTCCACCATTGAAGGGTGCAAAGGCTTGGTTTTTAGGTCTAGCCTTTGGAGATGTAGGATTTACAATAGGGATATATTAAATAGGGATAGGAGAAGTAGGGGGTGTAGAATAGGGATTAGACCAAGGTTACCTATTAATTTTATAAAAATACAAGGATAACATAATGAACTCAATTTCCTTACCATTTGATGAATACCTTGTGATGACCTTTGGCATGAAATTTGGATGCCAATCTTCCACTAGAGAATTTAATCTCCATGAGATCATCAAATGTTGAGAGTAAGTGTTCTAACTTCCTTGAAATTCTAATCCCATCAAGAATGCCATAAATTATTATTAGTCTATATTTAACCATTGAGGCAAAGGATTTTTAGACCTACCTCATCTAGCTGATATAATGGAATCACCTCTAGGTGTGGGTGGCCTGATGGGTGAGGTGAGTTTCTAGTTTTGGGGATATCTCCCCTTGATGCATCATCTAAAATCAATGCCTAAACCTACCTCTTTTTTAATGAAAGGTATAGGATAAAGACATGAAATAAAACTTAATATATAGGAGGTGATGCACCAATATTTTATGTATCCTCTACTTGACTCTTCAACAACACTTTATGAACATGAAAATAAATGGTTACTAACACACACACACTCTAAAGGAATCCTACACATAAATGCTTCACATGGAGGTTATGTTAATGACTATGACCTAAGGAAGATGAGTGAGAGGTATGATTCAAGACACTATAAATTAATATTCACTTTAAACATAAGCATTTCCACCTTCACACACCATGTAATCTGCATAAGAATAATTCACTAGCATCTAGGTGAGAGGTAAGGATCTGTAAAGGGAGAAAAAGTATCAACAACTTATGAAAATAAAAAAACATGAAACACACTAGAGACTAGTATAAATGAGGTTAATCATTATTTGTATTAGCTCAAAGGCTAAAAGATACAAATGGGCAAAACTTTCTCATTCCTAGTAGAGGGATCCATACAATGGCTTTCTAAGCCCAATTTATAACACATGAGAAGGAGAGAGAAGGATAAGGTGCCATAAGAGTGTAGTGTATATACCATGATGACCATAATTAATTTAATAAGAATTTAAAAACATGAAAGAGGGGTAGTAAAATTCCTATAACTCCTCCCATGCACTACCTATGGTGGCATAATAGCCTTAAATTAACCTTTTGGGAATTAAAGTGTAGTGTAAATGGCATATATTTGTCATATTTGACCCCATGAAGGCACCATGATCCTTGAAACTGATCCATTACCATTTGACATGAAATAAGAGGTTATTTACCTATTATGATAGGGTATTTACATGTTTGAACATGTCCATTACTTTCCTAACTACTACTCTTCATGCCATTATTAGCCCATTCAATGCATTTATCCTCCTATTGGGAAAGATACCTGAGACTTAGGAAAATTAAATAATGTGTTAAACTTGAAAATTGATTAGAAATGTTGACACAAGGGTTATTATGCTCTATAAGGCCTCTTCATCATGTGAGCATACCTTTAATACTCTTCCCTTAATGTAAATGAAGGTTATTTCCTTAATTGAGTTCAATTCTATTCATTAGGCTTGTTTTTACTAATGTAGGGATTTAATAATGGTTTTTTGAAGAAAATTCCACCTATGCACAGGCCCAAGAGGACTTCTTAGTCACTCAAGACCTTTAAAATGCTTGGGAACTATGAAAATAAACCTAAAATTAGACACTTTAATCCATTTCCTTGCATATTCTACCTCACATGTGCCAAATTCTTGGTGTAAAATGACATATATGACCTATATGTGTCCTAATTTTTTCAATGTTTTTAATGGCCATTAGTGTCATTAGGAATATCTCCTTGACCTTCAAATTATCTATGAGGGTTTTGGAGGGTTTAGAGTGGCCTACCATCTTAATGATGGTTCAATAATTATAGTCCTTGGATTCCAAACTTAAAGACATGAATATTTAGTACATATTCCCCCTTTAATACCCTTAATATCTCTTGTTACCATACATCTTGTATGGTGATATTTGAGTAAAGGTTAGGAGCCCTTAGGTTTTTTTATAGAAGTTTGGGCATGCTCACCATCTTAAGGATTATTAATAAATATGACCCCCTAAATCTAGATATATACACCATGGATGGAAATTGGATAGGGATACTCAACTTCACCAAATATCATTGGGACCCTACACTTCCTCTTACAAGATGTGAGCATTCAAACTTGTATCTCAAGTTGGCAGACTATGATAAGAGAGCTTGACGAAGGTTTTTAGGATAAATTATCCTTCTCTTGTCTTATACTACCTATGAAACCTCTATAAATACCTATAAAGTCATAATATAATATCATATATCCTTACATCTTCTTAAGTAACTCATATTTTCACAAGAGTGGAGTTGGACGTTTGAGGTTTATGTAGGGTTTTAGGCATTATAGGCCTAAACTGATCTTCCAAGCACAAGACCACCTATAAGTTTTGTGGTGACTTTAGATACTTATTATCATCCTTTAAAATTCAAATAAAACCCTTTATATAGTCTCATGGTTAACTAAACCTATATCTTTGTTATTTTTCTCCTTTAGGCCTGCTATGGCCATCACTAGCCTATACTAGGTTTTTAAGCCAATTGATGCCAATGCCTTAAGTAGCCTTATTTCCTTATTTTAAAAATACCAAGAGAGTTGAAAACATCATGTATTATCCCCCTATATATATCATCATCTTATTTTATTTATATCTCCCTCATACTTTTACAATCAAACACACATTATAACCATATACATAGGCTATGTGTGAGGCTCTAGACTCAACAGACCTAAATAGGACCTTCAACCTTGCTAACTTCTCTCATATAATAAGAGGATCACAAGGGGATTAAAATAGATACTTATAAGGTAATTAATATACAATTTTATTCTCTATGACTTCTTTGTACTTAAACTAAATAGTCCTTTCTCTCTTAGATGAAGACCAATTAAGCTACTAGGCAATCCTATAGGTGTCCACTGATTATATCTACATGGTCACAATAATTTTTTATTAACCATATATTATTAAACTTTATCCTTTTGTATTTATATCTTCAAGTTATTTATAACACTTTGTATATTCATGTAAGCTCTAAGCTTACAATCATGCATGATATTCTCTCCTCACGCTTGAGGACAACTTGAGCTACCTGTAGATGATCATTTAGGGTTCTCACTACATCCTTAGATTGGGAATCACTTCATCATAGTCCTTTAAAATATTTGGTATTTCTATCCCCTATTGAGGGTGTGATTTATTAGGTTTATCAAACCTTTATGTCTATAGCTACTTCACAAGATATGAATCCTTTTGAGAGGTTTATACACAAACCAATGTGACATCTTATACTTAGGATGGACATGTAGGTGATCATTTGTTATGTGAGTAGGTTAATTTATTATTTAGGATATTATGCATCTCATTACTCATCAAAATTACTATTTCAATCAACTTTTATTTTCCATCTTTATTTAAACATGAAAATCAACTTGAAAACCTAAATTTTGGTCTTTTGGAGTTTTGATTTTGGGAGACAAGGCCTATCATAAGGTGAAAATGGCTTGAAGTATCCTTCATGGCTTTGATGTTTTTTATGAGGCCTCATATGCAATGTTCCTCTCTACATAATTCCACCTATTGAGACATAATTATCCTTTACCTAGTTATTCAACAATTAAAATTTGTTTGACCTAGTGAATCAAGCATCTTGAGGGAGAAAATTAAACTTTGGAGTGCTCAACCTAAAATAATGATAAGAAACCTTAAACCATGCTACATAGCACATGGATATTTTTGTATTTAGTTTGTGTGTGCTTATATTTAGGGCCATATGTAAGCTTGTTTAATTTGAAATAGGAGCTCCTCCACATTATCAAATCACCCCTACAACCTAAATAAGACATATTTCATATATTCTTAGCCTGGAGATGGGTTGTCATGAGGAAAACTAATTCATGCTTGGAGATTTTTTCTTTCCTTCACATTATGAGCATTGAATAACTTGAAGGAGATCTATTATGACCAAAATGGTGACCAGATGAAGTATGTTAGGAACATGGAGGAAGCAATAGAAACTTTACACAAGTCACCCTTGTGTCCTACTTCTTCCAAAAACATATGGACCTTAGCACATGAATATGGAATCTATCAACCATGGGGGGTTGAGTGTTGATCCAACCTTGAAAGTGTGATGAGAAAATTCTTAGAGGATTTTGGGACACCCATAAAACCTCTAAAGACCTTTCCCCATTCTTATTTTGTCACAATGAGCTTAAAATTTTCATAAATGTACCTTCAACTAAGATTATAGGGTTTGTAAAAGGCTCAAGACCACATGGGGGTCTTAGTGATTATTCATAAATCCCAAGGATTTGATCTAAAAACTAATGCCACTAATTGCAATCCCACTAGGGACTACACCTATTGTTAATATCTTGGTCTTTGACTCCCCCTATATGGACCATACCATCCAACTCAAATTGGCCTTTGTGAGCTTGCCAAGGGCTTGATGAAGATCATTCTGCCAATTTTGCCTTTCTCTTGGCTCTATGAGCATGGATTATTATTTGTGATGCCTAAAATGGATCCCCCATAATATTTCTAACCTCTTCTGACTTTGACCTCACCATACAAGTTTGTACAAATCTTGGAAACACTTACAAAACTTAATTTCTTTGCATTTTTTTAGGTTTGAGATATCAACTATCCATTTAAGGACAAGTGGAGGGAAATTAAGAGTCAATTATACCTTCAAATCAAAGGATATGGGTGGAGGGAAGTTGAAAAGGTCTTTTTTTCAAACATGTGAGACCCTTTTGGAGAATGAGGGGTGGTTGGCTTCTAAAAGACCCTCTTTTACACATGAAACTACCTAAAAATGATATTATTATGGTAGTGAGACCCTTTTAAAGACATTTTACCCTTGATAATGACTTAATGATGTCCTAAGGGAAATAATAACACTATTCACATGGTTTGAAAACCCATTAAAGGCAATATATGCATAATATCAAATGAAATATAAATTGAAGAAATTACCTTAACATTTTATTAAAAAAACCTTAAAATATGCTAAGGATTTAGAAAAATCCTTTCCTCCTCATACTAGCTCCGTTCTCCTTGAATTCTACCATTTTTAATAGGTGCTTGGCATGCTTGAATAAACACATGACTTACCATGGGATACAATATCATAGGTCATCCTTTCATTAGTGATTTTGGATCATTAGGACCACATCAAGACCTATTATAGACTCTTGTACACAATCAACATAATATGGAGCCTTGACACAAGTTAAAACAATATGAGATGAGGACCACCATGACATTTAAGACTAATCTCTCTACTTAAACATGTTACCTCTAATCCTAAGGATAATTGACTCTCTCCTAGACTATTAATACATCTCAAGGACTTAATAAATATGATAAAGGATAATTTCAAGTGTTTTGAGAGGAAGTTGATCCTTTTTAAGTCTAAGGGAAGAAAAGTATCAATAGTAGGTGGAGGATTTTTGAGGTGTGCATGAGTAGGTGATAAAGTCTGAGGTATTTATGAGTAGGATACAAAGTCTAAGGCATTAATTTATAGGAATTATAACCCATAGGTGGTAGAGTTTAAGGTGTGTGAGTAGGAAGTGTAACTTCACACTTGTGTAGGTAGAGGCTAAAACTTGATGCATGTCGAATAATAGGGTAAAATCCATATTCAATCATAACATGGAATATAAACTTATATTTTCACAAGTGAGGGGGGAGAACTTGATATTTATTGAGTAGGGGAAAGAACCCATCACCTATTTGAATAATGTAAATGCCCATTGAATTGGAAATATCTACTAAGGGATAGAAACATGCTAAAGGCTATTTAAAGTGCTTAGAAGGGTGGAAATGTCTACAGGGGATATAAACCTACCAAACTCCTTATATGGGTTAAAAATTCATCAAATCTTAAAAACACTTGGATATATAGATTTGGTATTAGTTATATTAAAAAATAACCCACATAGTTTATTAACAAACCTATAAAAGGTTATCCCTTAAAGTCAATAGATGTAATTGTTTTTTCAAAATTCATAAAATAGCCTTCAAACTCTTTAAAATGGTTTAATCACATGTTATATAATTAGGTCATGTGAATATCTAAATCTAGGGTTTGGGTACATTTTAAATTTAATAACACTATCTATTTTTCATTTGGATATTTTTAAGGTACATATTTATATTGATTTTCTAGAAAAAACATGAAAATGAAAATGAAAATTAATGAAAAAATATCAAATGAACTAGAATGCTATATCTCATAATATAGGTTATGGCATTTCACTAACATAAGCACTTTGATACCATGTCAGAGTGGTCTATAATTGAGGATTAAGACTAGATAGAATCAAATTCACAAATAAAAACTTGTGTAGTAGTGAAATCAAACCAGAGAAAAAATCAATATTTACATTATTATCATTAGGTTCATTAATAAAAAAAAGCATAAGGTAAATTATATAGTGAATAATTAGGTCATCTAAAAATTTAATTAAATTAACTCACAATTATAAAAACACTTAATGTAAATTTCCTCTAATGATCTATTATAAACCTAAACAAGCTAATTAGACTTTGTAGGTAAAACCATGTTGTGAGAAAAATCCCATAGTAACACCCCTAACACATATAATACTAATCCAAGAGGATAAGCATTCACTCTAAAATATAATTCATAAAATCTTAGATTTACCATTGGCATAATTTATAGCTCATCAAGATCTTTCCAATGGTATGTGGAACTTTAGAAATGGAGCTCGTATGCTTCTTATGCAGTTGGTCAAAGTTAGTCAAAGCCAATCAATAGGTGGTCAAATATGGTTAAAATAAAACAAATTTCCATCATATAATATTTAAAATATAGTTAGATGACATATATCTCATCTTAATCTTTCTGACACATTTTACAGTTTGAAAAATGATGTCTGTATGTGCAAGTTATGACTAATCAAAGTAATGATCAAACTTGATGATGTGCCAATAAAGTGATGTGACAATATGGATCAACCCAAGTCATTAATATTTTAATATTCCACCTTAGTAAATTGGGATAAACATAAACCTTCATAAATTGGGGAATAATTATCACCCCTTATTTTAAAAATGTAATGGATAATTTAAAATCCCATAAAATTGGGTATGGGATAATTATGAAATTTATTAAAAAAGATTGTGGATAATCATCCCAATTGGAAAAAGTGGACCACCCACAAGTGTATAAATGGGTGAGGGATTATTTTTAAATCATTGGTAATTAGAATTTGAATTCAATGAATTCATTCCAAGGTTCCAAAGCTCTCATAGCAGAGCTAGAGCTAAGAGCTGAAGAGCCGAGAGCCAGAGCCGAAGAGTCAAGAACTAGAGCTAAAGAGTTGAGAGCTAAGATCCATAGATAGAGATGATTCCATACATATTTATATTTTATATATTTTAGGTCATTTTATTCTATTTTAAATGCCCCAAAGTGAAGCTTTACAGATTGTGTAATGGCCAATATAGAGACCAGTCTACATATATCCTAAGTTTTGAAAGACTCAAAGAGATATTCAGACTTTAGTGTAAACTATGGAAATGTCCTAGACTCTAAGAAAATTTCAATAGTATTTTTAAATACCTATGATTATTTTTTAAGACCAATTTATAAGTTTATTTTTTAAACCTTTGGTGGAAATCTATAAGATTGTGAGATTGCATTTGTGCGATAGTAAGGTGGAAGGTCTGTTCGTGGGTATACTGGGACTTTCTAAAGATTTTTTATTTGATTTTTGTGAAATATTAGAGTATTTATTTGACAATCATGAATAATTATCCATGTGCTCACTTTTCAAGGAAATGGATTGGTTCATATTATAAGTGAACCTAGAGACGTAGGTATTGTCGAACTCTGTTATCACGTACTTGTCATGAGTTGATTATTTTTATGAATTCTTTTCCAAATTTTGATTAATTTTATTTATTAATCATTATTTAACTAATAATTATTTAGATATGACATATTAATGAAAAATTGAGAAATTTGGGGTTTGAGATAAATATGTATTAAAAGGTCAAATTCAGTTTCATTTCTTTGAGTGTGTTCAAGAAACTATGTAATTTGACAAAAGTATCCAAGGTAAAATATTTTTGCATGGAAATTATTACCATTTTATTAATAAATTACAACCAATGTAGCTATTATGTTGAAGACAATAAGTTTTCCTATCCAAGTTAACAACGAAATAAAGGAAAACTTTGATGAGTTATATTTTTTTAGTAGTAAGGGAAGAATAACTATGCACTAAAAAGTAAAACACAATAATAAAAACCTCTTACCAATTTCATTACTACAAATTATAGTTTCACTTTTGATCCCAAGGTAAATAATGATTTCCTTCACCAAAATGAAGTGACCAATGTCCTCTAGTTGATTCAAACACAACCCTAAATAGAGATAGATATAACATAATGTAATATATGAATAAAATCAAAGTGAATATCACTCTACATGAGTTGGAAAAAATCATAGAGTATTTTAACCTAATCTTGAAGTATTTAACTAAGAAAAATGATTTAACAAATAGAGAAAAGTACATGTAGGTGTCATGATTCATAATAACAAAAATAAAGATCCCCCTTTTTATTCAAAGTTAGGATTTTTTTATAATAATGTAAACAAAAATTTTAGTATATTTTGGCACCTCAACTAATGTTGTGATAATGGTAATCTACAAAAAAAATAGGTTTGACCAAAAGCAGGTCTGATCAAAGAGTTGTCTAGTTAGACAAATCATAAGTCAAGGTGATTGGAGAGCTGTTAAATGTTCACACATAGTTGGCCTTTAAAATTAGAGTATATAAATTAATAAATATTCAAGTTATGGACATTTTTTAGGCATATGACATGCTTCTTATCTAATATTTTTTTAAAAATTTAAACGGTCACATGTCTATAGACTTTTCCCATGTGGCTACCCTGGAGAGGTGTGGAAAATTAAATTAGAGTGACAAGGAACCTAAGATGAAATTAATGATCACTAATAGTATTTGAAAAAATAAAAATGTGAACATGGTTTAAACTAACATAATTATTTATAAACTCACAAATCATCCTGCCATTAATAATAGAGATAACTTGAAAACCATCTATCTTGGCCTTAGAACACTATACTTTGATAGAGCTCACTCCAAGGATATATCACATGGATTATACTAGTGGATCTTATGAAAAATATTACCTTGCCACGTACCATTTACATCTCCATTGTAATAACAACATTTTTTAATATGAGGATATGATTTTGTGTCTACAATTTTCTTTAGATAAAAATGTGAAAGAACTATAAATGTTTATATATTCATAGTCAGTGTTTAATCAATTAAGAATAAAATTTCAATTTGAACTATCAAATATGAATAAATATAAACATAAAGCTTCAAACTTGATTGATTCATTGGTGCTTTAAATATCATAGTGATTCCTTGGGAGAAAAACTAGAGTGTTGATTCATCTAAATGTTAATTAAAAATATATTTCCCTTGAATGATTATGAATTAAAAACATTTTCAATTGAAGTGGCCTCTTATCCATATATCCTATAAAACATGGATAATTTACAAGTTTTTTTTATGATGATGAATATATTATTATATTCATGAACAAATTTGTTGTCTTTAAAGTGTAGGTCATTGATGAAAAGTAAAAAGATTATTCTAAAAAAATGAGATTAATGATGATGGATAATTAGGCTAAAATAAAATCAAATTCCCAAGGGAATGGTGTTTCTTGAGAAGTTTTTTGACATAAACATATTAGATAAAAGGTGCAAGCAATAAGAGTCTTATGGATACAAGTTTTACATCATGAATTTAGGTTCATATGAAGAACCCAAACATGTGAACATTGGCTTCAGTTGCTCAAAGTTAGATAAATAAAAATTGAGGTAATTTTTCATATAGTATAAAGATGTGATCATGTAGTTATATGAGGAACTCAATATTTTTGACCCATGGCTAATAACTGACACTATCCCACTTATGGAAGGATAGAAACCTTTTAGCAAAAGTCATTGACTAGTCAATCCTAATTTTTGCCTATTATCTATAAGGAATTTAAGAAGTTACTCTCATCCATGACTGTCTTACTAGTCACACATTCCACATGGGTGAAGAACCTAGTGCTTATCTACAATAAGAATGGTTAAATTAAGATTTGTGTTGATTTTATAAACCTTGAAAAAGCCTCAAACAAATAAAATTACCCTCTACCTTACCTTGATGAATTCATTTAAATGGTAAGTGGATCTGAGATGATGTCCTTTCTATATGGATTTTTGAGCTTTAACCAAGTGTTGGTTGATAAGGATTATAGGATAAAACAAAATTCAAAAAAAATGTGGAAAAATTATTTACAAGATAATTCCTTACTATGTAATACATATAGGTGCCACATTTTAGTTTTCCATGGTTGTTTTCATTTCAATGTCTTGTATGGAAATGTATTATTATTTACATGGATGATCTAACTATATTTTACATGCACATGTCATCTCATGTGAGTATCATTTTCAAAGGTGTTTGGAAGATATAGGAGGTATGGTATTTACCTAAATATAAAATATAGTATATTAAGTGTTATCAAAGGTAATTTAATTATAAATATCATCACCAAATAAGGTATATCAATTGACCTTGATTGAGCTAGTGTAGTTTTTAAAAAAAAAAGTAAAAAGGAAACAAAATCAATTTTAGTTTTTTTTTTATAAAAAATAATTTATAGTTTAAATGAGATTGTAATAAATTTTAACACCATGATGAAATAGGATGTAAAAATAGAGTTATCACCTATAACTAAAGATGCATTTCAGGACATTAAGGAAGGCATTATGCAATCCTTAATATAGATCAACCTAAAATTCATAAGATATTTTATCTATACTATTTCATTTATGATCACACCATATAAATTTTATTAAGGAAGATAATTAATTTAAACACCCCATTTCATTCACAAGCACAAATTTTAAGGCATATTTAACAGTAGACAAGAAAGCTTATATAATAGTCAAAGTTGTCAAAAAAAATTACGCATTAAATTATTCATAACAAGGTCCATGCCATAGTTCTTTATCCCACATTAAAAAATATGCTTGGGTATAATTATCTAGGGGAATGTAAAGGAAAGTGGATCTCTAAGTTTTAAGAGTATGACATCAAAATAAAACAAGCTAAAATGTTGAGAGGTAAAAGACTCACTAAACTAATCACATAGATCAATTAATGTTTCATAGTTATGCAATCAAGCCAAATACAAGTTGAACCAAACTAGTGTTATGATCACATAAATAACTTCCTAATATATGGGTATTTCCCTCTATAATTAAAAAAAATCATAGAGAAGGGGTGTGAGAAGTAAAATAGTGAATTATATTTTAAATAAAGGATTTATGTACCATAAAAATTATGAAGGAATTTATCTTTAATTCATGACGAAGGAAGAAGCTAAATAAACTATGATCATGTTCCATGGAAAATTGGGAAGTGGTCATGCTTATGTTAATACAACACAAAATAATATTATTGAATTAGGATATTACTATCCTAAAATCATCAAATATATGCATTACCATGTAAGGACTTGTCACAAATGTCAAACATTTTCCAAAAGATAAAAAATTCACAAGAAAGACATTACAACTAGTGATTTAAAAAGGAACCTTTACCCAATAGGGAATGGATTTTATTGATATATTAATAATAAATATAATCAAGGACACAAATTTTTGTTTAAATCCATAGACTAGTGTACATGGTAGATCAAATAAATTTCCACAAAAAAATAAACATAAAAATAAGTAATCAAATTCCACAAATAGAACATTGTTATAAGGTTTGACACACCATTTTACTTGGTTTTTAAAAATGTAGATACATTTAAATCCATATAATTATTAGATTTTTCAAATGATAATAAGATAATTCTAAATTTGTCATCAAATTATTACTGCCAAGGGAATGGAGTGGTTGAACCACCAATAATAATCTCATCTATATTATTAATAAGGATATTGTAAATATCCAAATAAGTGTTAAATAATTTATAAATAATGAACTATGGGATAATATAACAATATATAAACAAGTATTAATATTTTATCCATTTAATTAGTTTACATATACAATGCAGTTTTTACCATTAAATTGAAACTACACACTTATTAGTTCATACATGAATACATGGGTGGAGATGAAAAATTACAATCAAGATTGTTAAATATTATTAGAATGTAATATTCATGAGACAAATTCATTCATAAAACATCAATACATGTTCTATATATAGGTTTATAAGAGGGAAAAGTTAAAATATTTAGAATATCATATTTGGTTCTACTATAGTAAAAAGCCCATGAGAATAAAGTTAAGAATGCAAAATTGGACATTGTGTAAATTGGTCCATATCAAATTTATGATATATTAGGTAGTAAAATTTTTAAAGTAAAATATTTTAAATGGAATGACCTATTACTCTAGGTGGATGGATATTACTTGAATCACTAATTATTGGTTGTGCCATCTCCATCTCTCTTGGACTAACTCTAAGTTTTAAATTTGGAATAGTGTAAGATTAGATAAGTTAGATTATTTTTATTTTTGTTCAATTTGTTTTCATATTTTATATTTTATTTTTGTTTTATTTATTATAATAGTTCACTTTAGTTTTGCCTTAGTTAAATAAGTCTTGTTGAAGGTGGCAAGATAGGGAAACTAAGAATATGCTTTCACTCATTAATTCTTGAAATATAAAATCACTTGTTTTATTCCATTTTGGTGATATTACTCAACCCACATAGAACCTAATCACATTAAGTTGGTTGGAAGATCTAGATTCAATAATTCTAGTTGAAAACATAAATACAAATAAATTAAGAACATATTTTCACTCATTAATTCTTGAAATATTCAATCAATTTTTTGATTCTATTATTCCCACATTACCTAATCCACAAGATAAGCTCATAAATTTCAATTGGTTGGAAGAATTGGATTCACTATGAAAACATTAAAATTTTGGAAAAATAGCCAAGTTTTAGTAAAACATCAATATCCTAAATTTTGTTATTATTAGGTAGATGGAAGTTATTTTAGAAGGGTCACATGAATGGATAAAATTATTTGCATTGGAAAATATCCAATAATACACTTTTCTACATTAAATATTTCCTCAATGGATAATTAAATTGTAATAAATATCATCCAAATAATTTTTTTTGACCATTTATATACCTTGGCTACACTAATTCCCAAACCTTTAATATATCTAATAAAATTAAACAAAAAATTAAAATTAGAGGAGAATATGAAATTTTCAAATGAAATTAAAAAAAATCCTAAGAGGGTGATTAAAGAAACCTCCATCAGGGATATGGATGCTTGGTTAGAAATGGAAAAAGTATTAGAGTGGAGATAAAGGTATATTTATGGGGGATATATATGTCTAACTAGTAATAAATCAATGCCTAAAATCTTACCCCTAACTATAACCATGTGTGTGTGTGCACATGCATAAGCGTGCATATATGTATACATGTATGGATGCATGCATAGATGTATGGATAAATGCATTGATTTATGTATGTCTGCATACATGTATGCATATATGTATTATGTATGCATGTATATATGTATGTTATTTATAAAATTCAGTGATTTATATTTATCCCTATCAAAATCCTTCAATGTAAAGTAAATAAATCATTAAATAGACTTATGACTCTTAAAATATATCAAGACCCAATATTTTGTGTGATGAGAATGAAATAAATTTTTAGATATTTGTTGGAAATAGAAAAATATTTCATAAATTAGATTATTTATTCAAAAGTGAAACTATAAAGAACTAAGTTCTAACCACTTAATAATGCATTCCTTAACAAGTATCTATTTTTTGTGACCAACATTCCCTCATTCAAATTTTTAAGAAATTTTGACCCCTTCATAAATTAAGATACAAACCTATTTTCAAGAGTTATCTTTAGATAAAAATTTGCCAAGTTGTGAGTTGAATCACAAGGCCAAAAATAAAAATAAAAATTTGTCATCAATTAATTTTGTGAGGTTTCCATGGTTCATTAAATATTTAATTACAATTAAACTTTATTATAAATGATCACACATATATTATTTTATGTTATTTCATGAACCCATTTAAAACACTCAATGGTTGCTCCAAAATATTTATCCTAAATATATATTTCATGCCATTATATTACATTACCACACATATGATTCTACACAGAAAAAGACCCAATCACACTTTGTAGACCATATTACAAATATCTCAATGTGTAAATAGGGTTACTTTTCACTTCTAGTTCTATTCACACTTTGGATCTCTATTACTTTGTGAATTTGTTGGAGATACCACATGTCATCATTTGTGATATCACTTATTTGGTGATCATATTTTTTTCTTTAAATATATGATCATGGGTTGGTTTTTTTATTTCATGCAATTAACAAACACATGAATATATCAAAAAAAAATTCTAAAATATCCATAGACTTCACTATAATCTCTTTAGGGACTCTATGACTCCATGAGGGCATGCTAATTAGATGGATTCCATGTGTCTCATTTGTGTATTTTATATTTTTCAATTATAATATTATATATTTGAACTTAAAAATATAATAAATACTTATTTATCTCTTGTGTATAGGTAAAGGGATGGACTCTTGTGATTATACATCAGATTTTACAAATTAATGGATCTAAAAAACCAATGGGAAAACGATATTAACAAAAGGATAGGATTAAAATTAAATTAAAATGAACCTAATATCACAACCCATCCACATTATTATGAATTTGTTACAAAACACTCCATGATTGTGTGAGTTGATAAGTAATCATATACTACCATGTGTCCTAACCCTAGCTAATGAATATGAAGATAAAGTGACGAGGGATTCAACATCGCTTGCTAACTCATTCAATAGGGTGTGTCCATGTATATATTTCATGTAAAAATATGTGAATAAACATGGATATATGTGACTATAAGTTATAATTAATTAATCAACATATCCACATAGTGAAAAATATTATTTGATGACGTGAAGGTAATCCATGACTCTTTTAGTGTGATCTAGTTAGAGGGAGACATGTCTCACTTTAATTTGACATGGTAAGATTGAATATGACATAAATTTAGATCTCAAGGTACATAAATCAAAATTGATAATGCAACATATCCTTATGAATTAAATATTATACCATAATAAAAAATTTCACTATGAGCACTTTGTGACCATGAAACAGTGTAATTTTGACAAGTAGATGATTGAGATTCTTCATTCAAGATTAAGGAAATAAGATTTGTCAAAAAAACATCCCCAATAAATTTTTTAAAATATAATTATTAAAATCCATATATTTATATTAATTCATAAATTTTATAAGGTTATATGATGTGACAAAGTCATATTTTTAAAATTTGAGTTATGAAAGAAATAGATGAAATTAATAAAGAAAATACTTTTTGTAAGTGACCACCATAGATAACCAATATTTAGAGAGTCGAGAGTATTTAAAATTTAAAATAAGACTAATAAAATTAATTTTACACATTTTAATCATTGAATTATCTTTAATTCAACAAATAATCATTAATAATATGAGACATTTAAGACAACAACATCTTCTTCTTTCATTTCTCCTCAAGAATTTAGATGACATACTTCCACACCCCATATTGTTGAGTATGATCACTATAATTCCTTATTTCACATTATATATGAATCACACATGATATTTTATGATGAGTAATCCACATAATATGAGACAATATATCAATATAGATTGATCATGATTTATAAAGTTGGACTACACCAAGCTACCATGAAACTTAAGGTATTTGCCTAGATATATATCGTGCAAAATATTTTTAATGAGTGTGTTATCAAATATTATGTGATCATTTATCCAAAACTAAATATTATATTGTATTATATTTTTGGTGTTTATTTTAATAATTATTATAAGTTACTCGAGCCTAGTTTTTCATATAACTAAGATGTTTCCCTAGAATTGCTTGAGAAGAATAACCTAATGGAGATATTGAGGGACTAGGTAGAGGACATATACTATTAGAATAATAGGTGTTATATTTAAACATACACCATAAAATCATTTAGGAAATGGGTTAGGGTAGGTATTATTATAATGAACAACTTATGGATAAACTTGGGTGGTAATTATGTGTCATGATCATAAATGAGAGAAAGAAACTTGCCCTATGAAATATTATCTCATATAATTCAAAACAAAAAAATTGAACATTAAAGTGAGGATGAAAATTTTATATGATGTCCTATATTGAATATTCCTATTATGATACTCTAAAATTTCACCATGTAGAATTCTAAAAAGAGCATAATTCCTCTAATTTACCATTCATGTTCATTAAAAAAAGTTATGTGTACTACTTTCAAGAGTGCATGGAGGAGATTTGAAAGTATTTATATCTCCCTATTTACCTATCCATCAATGAATATCCCATGCCTATACTATCAATTTATATGAGGGAATCTATCAAATATATTGGTTATTTTTTACTAGCAATTATTCATAGTGATTAATATTGAAGGAATTTTTGTCACACCCCTAAAATTTCCCTACTATGTCCCAAGAATCCTAACTACATAATATATTACATACCATTTTTTCACTGGATTAGGATTCATATATAATAATATAAATAATAATTCATGGCCACCCATGTTATTGAAGATATGCTAATTAATTTATAGAACATACTCCTTTACTTGGTAATTATTAGTACACAGAGGTTCATTCAAGTTTGATGATCACATGTAAAGACATTTGGACCCTAATGGGAATGTTTCCAAGAATATTTGTTTACTAATATGTAAATTTATGTGGTATAATTGACACCCAAATGATATATATTATTTTAGACCAGTAGATATAGTAGATTTTAAATAAATTATAAAGCACAAGGACTACTTTTTCCACTCAAAAACCCTAAAGACTAAAAAATCACAAGGGATTGAAGATAAACCTAATGTTTAGTTTCCACTATTAAATTAAGATATATAAGGAAATGATCCATTCTATAATAATAAATGGTTAGATGGGTCTCTATCAACTTCATCTAAAACAACTTCTTTAATGGTCACATCTACTCAAGTAATGAGGTCTCTTCTTATTTTCTATATGTATGTGACATTTATTGGTTTAATGAATACAACCCATGTTTTTACTAAAATGAGTATTTATTAATGTTAAAATGTCATTGATTCTAGTATAATAATTCATTTCAAGCCTTATATTTATTTTAGTATATCCATGCCATCTAGTATTTACAAACTTTGTAGTCACTAGTCCATAGTGTCCTAATCTAGCCCTGGAGTTGTATATAAATAAATTAAATAAAAACCTAAGGTGACTATTATGTACACTTAAATCAATCAGCTCCAAATTTTCCTATTATTATCCCATGATCTCTTTATTTTGTAGTGCTACTATGTTAGACAACCCTAGATCCATAAGTGTCTCACAACTCTTCCTCATGTTCTTATAGTTACACTTAGATAAGGAATGTTGGTGACTACCTCTCTTAATTATATAATTAATATTGTGGTCCCCAAAAATATGAGTCTTATAATACATATTGATTCTTCCATATCACAATGATTGGAGGTTGTTATGATTGATTTAATGTCATATTCCATGTTTACACATACTAATTCCATTCCACATATTCCCATTGTACCTACCACTTAATCACCATTAGTCAAAATATTCCCATGACATCACTCCCATCCCAACCATATCCTAATATTTTCTTTCATCCCCTATAGACAGACTGTGATTAAACATGATAAAGGAGAGGAGTCTCAAGGTGACTAGATTCATAACATGTAGTTGGTCAATGCATAAATAATAGCCATGATTATTTAAAATAAACATTAGGTCAAGCTTATATTAATGGAAGCTCAAGATTGAAAAAAAACCAAAATTCACACAAGATGGGACCCCCATTCTATGTGAAACAAAGGAAAAATTATTTTCATAACAAAAGAAGAGGGAAATGTAGAGTAAATAGGTAGACATGTCTATATATTATTACATTAGTGGAGATAAATTTGAAGAATAACCTAGTTTAATGTTATAATCACTAATAAGACCATATACAAATTCTTCCATGGAATTAATAATAAAGTTCAAAGACTGGAAAATGAATCCAATGTAAAGGTCTAAAAGAACATAGTAAATAAGGATAAGAATGCATTAAATTCACTCTTTAATTTACTCACATAATTTTACCAAGCTAAGATCAATAATGACCTTTTGTTAAACAATATCCAAAACTACCTTGAAGAGGTCACAAAAATAGAGAATAAATTATATGTAGTTTCACTTTTAGTGAAGAGAAGTATGATTCCAAATCATACGATCTAACAATATTTGACATAAACTTATGTTAGAGTTTCATGATTCACTCTAAGAATTCAATGGAAGGATATTCATTAAATTATAAGGCTACCATGTCTCCATTGAGTGGCTTTAGAGAATAAATTATTGATATCTTTAGGTAAGATAATATGCCACAATTTTTCACAAAGGAAAATAAATTTATAAGTGCCGCTAAATTTAAGGGCATTCTCATCAACTTCAAGGTCACATTCAAGATAAATTTAGTTTAGGTAAATAAGAGTGGTATCTAACTCATGATTGATTTTTCATGCATTCAATAAATAAGATCAAGAATACCAATGTAGCTAGAGTCTATCTTGGAATACCCTTGCACCATATGCTTTATTAGTTCCCAAAGATGAACTGTTGTCTAACAAGATAACTATATATGTCTCAAGTTTAGATGAAGACTTTTAAGTGTGTGAAAAATATTTCAAGGGGAAGTAAATGTCGATTTGAAGGATAGTACACAAGTGATAATTCTAGTTAGACTTAGAGTGTCACTTTATTTTTAGAGATGACAATCATTTTTTTGATGCTTTAGTCTTAGCTTTTAGACTATACATAGACTTATTTATATTTTTAAAAAGCATGATTACATGCAATATTTTTTAAATGTGGTGGTTACCTATATATTATTATAAATAAATTCATTGAGACATTTTATTAATGAAAATTATATTTGGAAGCTTCACATGCTTAAGAAATATTTGTCGATATTCTATGAGTTTGTTTATTTTTTTGCTTTTTCAAATCTAGATTATATTGTAGATGTTCTAACTTAGGGTGAATATTAAATTGGATTATTTTATTCATTTTGAAATTTTTATATTGATTGATTAGTTTATTTAATTGTTTATATGTCTTAACTCTAATTAATTTCAATTATTATGGATGAGTGTGCTTTTGTGAAATTCACTATTATTAATTTGTATTATAAAGTGATGTTATGTAAACTGATTCACAATCAATTAATCCTTAAAATGTTTATTTTGTTTATCTAAGTTTGAGTTAATGATAAATTTAATTAACATTAAAAAATTTATAGTGAATCTTATGAGAGAGTTTACTTTAGAAACAAAATCTTAGTAGGAAATATCAAACTTTATTTTTTCTTTTGCCCTTTCCTTCATTTTTATGTGAAACAACCCCCAAAATATTTTGTTTTAATTATATATTAGAGTATATTTTTGGATGCGTGTTTGACCTAATACCTAACTTGATAATGCAAGCAATAATCATTTAACACACTCATGTATGCATAATCAACACTGAAAGATGTGAACTAAGGTAAGTATATAGAGGTAACTACATATAAAGGGTGATATGGGGAAGCATGTTATCTCTATATATGTTTATGGGGTTCATGGAAAATTGATTTACACATACATAGATAGGACCTGTGTACCATATGTGGTACTCATACTTCTATATATGACCATTTCTAGGTCTTTAACCCTAGATAAATACCTCACTCTCCTCAGTGGGTTTTAGTTTTGTTTGAGGATGGTTAGGTTATAATATTAGTTTAATTAGGAAGGATAAATCTAATATCCTAGGTTATCATTTAGGTTAAAATATCTTTATGTTAAAGTATAGGTTATTAACCTCATAATCAAACATGATTTAAGACAAGTACTTATAAAAATAACTAGAAATCAATTCAACACATGTAGATTAATAATTAATTATGAAACATAATATGATTTCATAAAATAAAATATAACAAGAACATATTTAGAAATCAAAGCCTCATAGTGCTATTGTCGAGGTCATATTCACGTCACGACCTTAAGTGTCACCACACCATTACCTTAATATTTCATACAACACTCATTTAATAAGAATGAATGTCATTATTATAATAATGAATAATCATATAGTTATTATCAATATCATCATTCATCAAATAACCTTTAGGGTAGCCTATAAATGAATCTATGTAATGACTTAGCAAATCTAATGCAACATAATAAGACAAAGATATTTTAAAACATAATACGACCAAGTATCCATTTAATTATTCATTAACCATCTAATAATTTTAAAGGACAGAACATAAATATTATTTCAATAGTTTTAATCATTCTCCAATAAACTACTATCATCATAACCATTCATAAGAAGGGAATTTATTAAAGGAATCAATTATTTTCATATAATAATTTCCATTACCATCTAAGGAAATGTATCTTTTTATGAATAATCATAATAAACCATCACATTCTAGATTTGAACAAGTATAACTAAGCTTGTATTTAAATGAACTAGAAGGTGAATGACAAGTGATTTTCATACAAAAGAATACACGCAACATATATAAACAAAAATTCAACCAAGTTTTAAGTTGAGTGGAATACAAATAAAATGTTCCACTTAAATAAATTTTACAAATTTCTATTGGGCATGCCATGGGTAAAAAAGTGTGAAAATTCAGCTATCAAAAAGGAAGTAAAAGAACATGCAATCCGAGGAGATGAAAAACAAGTATGCATGCCTTTGTCATATGTTTATGCAATATTAAATGAAGTAGAAAATAAAATTTAGATAACTCAGTTTATTCAATTAAGTAATCTAATATAGTTGCAACATCTAGTTTAAATTAATTCATTTAAGACTTTTCAACTTCATCATATTTAATAAACTAACCTACTTAGGAATACTATAATGTCTATGAAAAATCTTAATTAAATGAGATAAATTTATCAACTCATGATTCATTTATTATTAAATGAAAGAATAAAAGTAATACTTTTCATAATTAACACATTTGCTATACATACCTTTATAAACAACTAGCTATGTCTTAAATAAATTTTATAGGCGAGGATTTTATTTATGTTTCTACATGTGCTAGCAACTAGTGAAATTAAATAGCCCATGCATAACTGAAACAAATAAGAAACCTCAATGTTCCATACATCTATGAATTCACAAGTATATATTGCAATGCATCAAAGATAATCATTAAGATAGTTTACTTTGTTAATCAAAGTCTATATGTTTCTATATCAAGAAGATATGTATATGTTTAAGTATCTATATGACCAAATAAAAAGATTTCTTTTACATTAGAACATAATTCTTAATATTACTTATCTAGTATAAACAATATGCTTCTAATTAATATTATGTAATTATCTAAGTAAATCCCACTTGTGATAAACATCAAGTAAAATTGATACTAATTTCCAAATCATATGATTAAACTAATGAATCAATATTGCAATGATTATTTTGAGTTAATAATATACAAGAATCCATCTCTATATAATCATATAAGTAATATTAAAAGAGTAATTATGCCTTAATATCATACAAAAATACCTTATCAATATTAAGGAAACAAATTAAACATTTTAGCAAGTTAATATACATGAAAAGAATTATATTTAGTAATGTATATCAATTTATCCTCTTACCCTTTAAGCAATAATTAAGCTTTCCATTCATTTTTATCATTCTATTATCAACACAGGTTAGTATTACATAACTAACTATTACTAAATCGAGATTGCATACTAACTATGTTAAAACTCAAATAACATTAATATAATCAACTAGTAAATAATGCGTAACTAACATAATTAATTCATTACCAAATTACTTCACATGTTTTCAAGATCATCAAGGCATGGAGTAGCAAGTGATTGAATTGGACAAGCCCTATTAACCAACCCTATGAGCCCAACCATCAATGGCCCTTACCACCCCAATCATCAATAATATGGTGACTACAATAGCTAGGGATGTGAAGAGAGTTATTGAGCAATTAGAATTTGAATCAATGGACATCTTGACAAAATAATGTAACACAAAAAAGATAAGTTCCATTGTGAGGTGAGATAGGAATAAATAATCCATCCTTGATATAAATTAGAAGGGATAACCATTTCAAGCTACCAAATGATATAGAATAGATTAAAAAATAATTCATTCTATAGCTTCTAAGATAACCATCTTGGATCCCCATCCAAGTATGTGGCTACCCTAAGCCGTCCTGACTACTAATTTATACCTTATGAATATAACATACCAGTTAAATCTTTACTTATTTAAGTATAGTCTAGGAATGGTAACCCAAAAATAATACAATAAAATTAAAACTAACAACATACATCTTAATGGATATAAACAAAAAAATAATCTATACAAACCATTCATTACACTCAGGCATACCAAATCCATAATACTTAAACCAAAAATAATATAAAACATTTCTGCATAACACACAAGTTCAACTCAAACCCTCATTTCTAATATATACATATGAAATTCCCTTAGAATTCATTTGACACCCTCAAAGTTTCTAGTTGAATTTAACCATTTTATACTCATGCCAGAACTTAACAGAGGTGAGTTTCTATGTATTATGCAAGAATTTATTCAAATAAAAAAAATTCCATAACACAGCCACCTTAATGTGCCATTAAAACAATATGTAGAGACTATCAAAGAATCCAAAAAAACAACAAGATCGATTAAATAAACCAGTCAAGACATGTTCAAGAAACCCATGACTATATATATATATATATATATATATATATATATATAAACCCTCATCTCTAATATATACATATGAAATTCCCTTAGAATTCATTTGACACCCTCAAAGTTTCTAGTTGAATATAACCATTTTATAGTCATACTAGAACTTAACAGAGGTGAGTTTCTATGTATTATGCAAGAATTTATTCAAATAAAAAAAATTCCATAACATAGCCACCTTAATGTGCCATTAAAACAATATGCAGAGACTATCAAAGAATCCAAAAAAATAACAAGATCGATTAAATAAACCAGTCAAGACATGTTCAAGAAACCCATGACTATATATATATAAACCCTCATCTCTAATATATACATATGAAATTCCCTTAGAATTCATTTGACACCGTCAAAGTTTCTAGTTGAATATAACCATTTTATACTCATGCCAGAACTTAACAGAGGTGAGTTTTTATGTATTATGCAAGAATTTATTCAAATAAAAAAAATTCCATAACATAGCCACCTTAATGTGCCATTAAAACAATATGCAGAGACTATCAAAGAATCCAAAAAAAACAACAAGATCAATTAAATAAACCAGCCAAGACATGTTCAAGAAACCCATGACTATATATATATATATATATATATATATATATATATATATATATATATATATATAAACCCTCATCTCTAATATATACATATGAAATTCCCTTAGAATTCATTTGACACCCTCAAAGTTTCTAGTTGAATATAACCATTTTATACTCATGCCAGAACTTAACAGAGGTGAGTTTCTATGTATTATGCAATAATTTATTCAAATAAAAAAAAATCCATAACACAGCCACCTTAATGTGCCATTAAAACAATATGCAGAGACTATCAAAGAATCCAAAAAAACAACAAGATCGATTAAATAAACCAGTCAAGACATGTTCAAGAAACCCATGACTATATATATAATGTAGTTAAAGTATAACATAAAACCCTAGTCAAACTTTAAAAACCACAACATAAATATATAGAACATAGTTGAATACATGACTCCAAAACTTGATCTGAATCTCTTGCTATAAATAACCCATGACATATATGTATAAAATAAAATAAAACCATTTAATGAGTAATAAAAACCCATATTAATATCTTGATAAAGAAGTCGTTAAAATAATATGCAACTCAGCCTTAAGAAATAACATAATTGACTAAATCAAAGATGACACCAAGCATTTCCCAAAATCTTCATCATATATATAAACATGTAAACTCTATAAACTATTTAATAATGAAACCGAAACCAAAATTTCATTCCATAGATCATATTAAAACATAGTCACATATTATGAAAACCTAAGTGACTGTTAATATTTTTGCATGCACCCACAAAGGAACATCATAATAAATAACCCATTAATAATTCATTCTAGGAAAGAAGTCAAGTATATAAAACCAAAACAACCATTTTATTTTTCTCAAGAATCCCTAAGGATAAAATGAATACAAGTCATATTAAAATGAAACAACAAATGTATATATGCAAGTGCAAGTCTAGATAAATGACCAGCTTATAACCAATTAATAGCTCATACCAGAACCAACAACAAAAATTAAAAATTAATCATTTCGTATAACAAAATACATAGTCAAATTAACCAATTTGAGTCCACATATTAGTTTGCACACCTAATAAACACAATTATATATATATATATATATATATATATATATATATATATATATATATATATATCTGTGTGTGTGTGTGTGTGTATGTATGTATGTATATACACACACACATATATCAGAAAATGAATATAATAAAGCCATGAAACCTATACAAATAGGTTGATGGAATACCCAAAATAATATACATGATACACAAAAAAAAAACAAAAACCATTGACCTTCCATTTCCACATAGAATCAATAAACCCAACAAGGTGAAAAAATATAAAACCCACAAAGTTTTCTCACATACATAATCAATAAAAAAAACATTTCCAAATCCAAGATTTAACAAAATCCAACTGATACAAAACTAGACAATGAATATATCTTTACTTTTCAAATTTACATGAAAAATACCAAATATTGATTCACATCAAATATTCTCAAGGTCTTTATGCATATAGAAGACCTAAGACTTCTGAATGCACATGCAACCTTTTAATTTCCAGGTTTTTCCACATAAATAATCAAATAACCAGGCATAGTCAAAATATATTACATGAAAATTTTAGAAAAGGACAATCTAAAAAAACCAACAAGATATAATGCATAAACCTTGAATTTCCAAGCCTTGTGATGAAAAATCCAACATGACCACATTAAAAAAAAGCCAATCAAAATCCACTATTTTCTCCATTTCCTTCCCATCTTTCTAACCCCATCAATTCTTTCCATCCACCACCTAACTCTCCATATATTCTATCTAATTCCCCATACCCATTCAATGTCCACATTCAATATAAGAAGTAAGAGATCCTCTCTAACATTCCCCAATGTAATCCCCACCAAAATTTCCATTCAATGCAATTGTCACTAAATGTCCCATCCCAAAGGATCGATCCATTAACCCAATAACCAACCAATAAAATCAAATGAGTTAACATTAATCAACCCAATTAACATCAATAAAACCAACTAACACCATAACCCATTCAAAGTGTATGCTACCAACTAATAAACAAAAAAATCAATGTTAATAAAATCAATTAACATTAATCATGTTTATGCCATTGACTATATTCCAACAAACCTAACAAATAAATCAGGATTTAATATTAATGTTAATGTCTTCACATAATAGACCATGTAACATAATAACCATGCCATCATCTTTTTAGCATAAGGTTTTATATAGTCTAGGTAATAGTCCAAGGTGGTTGTCATGGGTAGGTCTAGGTATGTCCTTAGAAAAATCCATTCATATAGGTAAGTAAGATCCAAGTAGGAATATGGGGGTTTAAATAGATTTTATAGGAAGGAGCAGGCATGAATTAGTTATGGAGTCAAAAATAAAAGGTTGTAGACACAAATAAGAATAACATAACATAACAACTTCAAGACAACATGCGACAAACAAAAATAATGGTACAAAAATCATATGAATGAAATGCAACAATTATAAATGTCATGATAGTGACATAATCAATGAGTAAATTGAGATGTACAATGATGGTAAATATAACTAAAAATCAAGTATACCTATCAGACTTATATGACTCCTCAAAATTATCTTTGGTACCTAATGTACCACTACCAACATTTGCTTAGATCATAAGATAATACCTTCAACAAAAAAATTAAATCAATAATACAATATCAAATGATCGATAAATAATTATAGAACTATAATAATATAAACTATAGTAATAACCTATAAAAATTATCAAGTGATGAATTATACATGCAGTCCAAATACCACTATATCAAGTCTAATCATATAATCCAACTTAAGAAAATCAACCAATATTTAGATATACATCATTAATAATAATGTTTTGAACAATAAAATAGATTATAAAAAAGGTAGGGTCATAACACCACCCTTGAAATGGAGTCATCTTGGTGACTAGTTAAATAGCCATGCATAATGTTGCTTGAAAAGATGTGCATCATCCCAAGTAGCACATCTTTTGCTCAGTGGGTCCCAATGCACAAAAATATCCTTTATGTATCTATTTCATATCTTAATGTTGTCATGGTTTAGGATTCTCACTGATTCTAACTAGATCTTTTACTCTTCTTTGACCGGTAAATGATCCAATCCAAAGCATGAGATGGATCAAGTACATATTTTCTTAGCAAAGTAAAATGAAATACATCATGAATCCTTGATAGAGAAGGAAGAAGATCCATCTATTAAGCAATAGGACTAATATTTTCCATAATTTTAAAGGGCCTGACAAAATATGGAGCTATCATGGAAGCTTTCCCAAATTTTATAGAACTTTTTTATGGTCTAACATGCAAAAAAACTTTATCACCCATGTTGAATTCACATATAGTTCTCTTTTGATTAACACAACTCTTTTTCTAATTTGAAGCTATTTTTAAATTATTCCTTATTAATTCCATCTTATTTTCATATTCCAACAGTAAATTAGATCCAATAATAGCTCTATTTTTCAATCTTTCCCAAAGAAGAGGAGTTCTACACTTACACCCATATAGAGCTTCAAAAGGAGCCATCTTTATTACAAAATGTTAAGAAGTATTGTATTCAAATTCAAATAGATACAGGTAATATTCCTATTTAGTTTTTTGATCTATGGCATACATGTGCAACATGTCCTCAAACAGTTAGTTAAGCCTTTCAGTTTGACATCCATTTCTGGATGATATGAAGAATTGAAATTTAGTCATGTTCCAAAGGCTAAAATCAAAGTATGCCAAAATACTAAAGTGAATAAATTATCAAAGTCTAAAATAATCACTTCATGTATGCCATGAAGTCTAACCACTTCTTTTATGAATTTTTTTGCAAACATGGAGCGTCATCCATCAAATTTCCAATAATGAAATGGCTGACTTTAGTGGCCTTATCAATTACCACAAGAATAGTATCATGCTTACTATGTGATTTAGGCATCCCTACAATAAAATCAAGTGATATTATAAACCACTTTTCTCTTGGAATATTATGAGGGTACAACAACCCTCGTATATGGCAATGTTTAGCTTTAGCTTGCTAGCATTCAAGGAATTTCACCACAAAATCAGTGACATCTTGCTTCAGTCTAAGAAAAAAATAGAGAATTATCAACTTATGCATCATCTATGTGACACCTAGATTAGCATAATAAGTTGTATACACTTATTTTAACATAGAATTTATTAATTTACCCAATTCGGGTACATAAATTTGCTTTTATACTCTATAAGTCCATCTGTTTCAATAGAAAAATCAGAAAATCTCTTTGATAAAATCCCATTATCCAAACCTAATCTTACATCATGAAAAAATTCATTAGCAAGCTATTTTTCCAAAACAATACTTCTAAAATTTCCTTGTAAAACTAACAAGGTAGAAAGGTACATGCATCTTTCGAGTGCTTCAGCCACATGATTCTCCTTGCCTTTGACATATGATACATCCATGTCAAAATTGCTTATAAATTCTAGCCACCTACACTAGCATGAATTTAAATCATCTTGAAAAAATAAATACTCAAGGATAGGGTGATCAGATTTCACCTTGAAATTTTTTCCCAATAGAAAATATTTCCATTGTTTAAGTGCATGGAAAATGGTTTCAAGCTCCATGTCATGCATAAGATAATTATTTAATCTATCCTTTAGTTTCCATTAATCATAAGCCATAAATTTTCCATATTGGGTCAAGATGCCTCCATATCCTTCCTTAGAAGCATCAGCCCAAACTTCAAAATTACCATTTGGGTCTAAAATGATAAGAATAGGTGTTGTTATTGATGATGCCTGGATATGTATCATAGGTGCCTAGAGTGTATAAGAAACACTTCTCATTTTTGAATTCTTGATAATTCAATGTATGAGTTATAGGTTGTGATAATCATATTATATTTTGATGGAATAAAGGTAAAACAAATGATTTGTTTCACAAATTTATATTAATTTGGTGGTTGGGACCCACTGTGGACAAATAGCTGATCTATGTAAAATATGAAGTATTTTGTGCTAAGAATAGTAAATTATGATAAAAATATAATTTAATAACTAATCTAAGATGGATATTTACAATGACAATTAAACTAGAGTGAATTGATTAAAAAGGAGTAATAAAAAGGGTAGGGTAGAGCAGAAATATGTTGCTGATTTTCATTCCAAATATCATGATAAAGTTCAAATATCATCTAGATATGCACTTAACCAATGTATGACATGAGATAGAATAATCTCAAATCCTATCATGCCTTAAGAAAATATCTAAGAATAGTGTGAAATAATGTAAATAAGAACCATATTCACTTTAAAGATTTACTCCTAAAAATAAAAATATTATCCCAAATGCAAGAAGAGTAAAGAAAATGAAATGACCCTAAGATCTTTCAATTAACATAGCATTGGCACAAGTTAACAACTCTTTATTCAAAGGTGTACATAAAGAATTCATAGGAATAATTTAAATATGAAAATTAAACTAAGCAACTGAGAGAGAAGCCATGATAGCCAACACAGACAAATATTGGACAAACTTTGTAGATTACTTACTTATATTGCTTACTCTAAGTTTACAAAGTAATTTTAGCTCTAAGAACTGCTTCCCCATTTTACAATTGACAATAATCATTTATAATGAAGCATTTTGGTTAGTCATAACTAATTACAAAAGTACAAGTGTTAGGACAGTTGTCATTTCTACAAATGTTATAGGATACACTAGACTTTCCCTACTAGAATGATCTATAGGTAATGTGTTTTACAAGTTACACATGCCTTTATAAAAAGAATATTCCATTATCAAAATATACAATGCTTAGCTATAGGAAGAATATTCTTAATTCAACTAATCTTTGGGACCCTTGTGCTGCTGAAGTCTCCTATTGCTAATGTAATATTATCATTGATCTTTGATGTTGTTCATAAATTAGATTCAAATTAACAATATATTACATGAAGAGTTCAACTTCTTAGTCTATTAGGTTTCTAAAATCTCTATTATTTCTTCCTAAAGCCTCTTTGATGATCCTAGCTTCAATAATCTTTTCCTCTACTATTAGAATCATATCCATGATCCTATTATTATAAGCATCAATCTTACCTATGCGTTGGTCTTTTCCCCTTGTATAAATTGGGATTCTCTTTAATTTAATTCATCATCTCTAATTAGACCAATTAGACTAGTTGTGATGGGATCCTTGACTAAGCTTCCCAATACATGCACTACTCTATCCACTGACTATCTGAGATCATTTGAAGACCTCCCATCTCCTAGGACCATTTGATTGCATCTTCCCTTGAAAAACTTTTCCAAGCTATCATTGTTGGAAATTCTATTAAATTTCTCATTAGTGGACTATAATTCAGCTTCTAGGTCAAATTCTCTTGAACAAATGATAATCCAATCTTCCTTGGCTCAATTATAATGCTCATAGGGTTTAATTAGGGTTTTCCTGCTTCATAGGGTTTTTTTGAAGGTTCTTTAGAGATTTAATGGTCGAAGCTTACCAAATCCATATGAACTTTGTACCTCAAGTTTTATTTAGATTTCTTATTTATACATTTGCCTTGTCATAAATTTTCAAAATCTCTTGATCTAACTAGTCTTGCTTATGTGGATCTACTATGGCATCTCCATGGCATCCCTATGAGATTTTCATAACATTTTGCTCGTTGATATTCAAAAACTAATCGTTACCTTTTAAAAATTCTTGCTTGATTTCACATTATTGGATCATCCTTGCATAGATCAACATAGACCATCTATCTCTATTCGAGAACTTAAATGCCATTGGCTACTCATTACATTTCCCATAGTTATGACACTTGTCACTTCCACATTCACCTTGAGCTTTTCTGATATGTCAATGTTGATTTTGCATCATTGATCTCAATTTTATGGATCAATCATGCTCTATTAATCTTGATCTATTTAATTTTGCCTCTTTCTCCATAGATCATTGATCTAAATATATATGTTCATCTGTGTATTATCAATCTTCAAAAGATGATCAAACTCTAATTTATGTCCTATAACTATGTCAATTGTCATCTCCATGTTCACCTTATATTTTTAATGTTTTCTATGCACTATTAGATCATCTTCTTCCAAGAAAATATGATCCATTGGATCTTGATCTATAAGGTCAAACTCTATTGGTTGCTAAGTTTTCTTTGGCTAAGATTGTGACACTAGTAACTTTATCACTTGTCTTTGGGTTCCATTAAAGTTTTGACTCGATATGCATCATTGGATCAATCTAGCTTGAGACACATACCATTGATCTCTAGAAGATGCTCAAACTTTATCTTACGGTTATAGCCTTAACTTTTGAAATTTAATCCTACACTATTGATCATATTCATCTAGGCAAACATGAATCATTGATCCTATCAATAAAAATGATGTTTAAGTTAGTTGTTAGAAAAATAAAGAACTTAGCATAATGTTTTGGACTATGGTTTTTATTTATTGTTAATAAACATGATAAAACCTTAGGTCAAAAAATTTAAGCTAAGTTTTGATACATAATAAAGGGGAACCCACACATAATAACAATACTTGGCATAAAGTATTAGGATAAGGATTTTTAGGCTAAGTCTATAGACATAACAAAAGGACCTGATGATTAGTTAAACCATGTAGAAATAAATGGGACCAAGGTGGCTCAAGAAAAAAAAGAGACCAAACATAAAAAATTTAGACTAAGGTTTGGTAGTGTTAAACATGACTAAACCTTAGGATAAAAATAGAACGAAGTCCATGACATAATAAATCATTCTCATGCAAATTGTTTCCACCAAATTTGAATATGATTCGAAGGGACCTAAGCTAGGGTAATTTAAATTAGGGTTTCAATATGAATTTAGTTTAATTTTCATCAGACCAAAGGCTAGTAAAAGATCAAATTGACATTAAGTTATGGAATCTAAGACACTGCCCATTTCTAGTGGACATTATTGAAGCTGTAACTTGAAACATAAATATCAAGTGTTAAAAACTTTAGGCAAGATTGAATCATAATTATGAAAAAATATGAAAACCAAATCAATTATAGATGATTTTCAAATAAATATAAAGTGAAAAACACTCTAATGGTATTGTAATCAGATGAATTTTCAAATTTAGGGTATAAATTTTCACAATTTAAGATAAGGGTCCCCATTTTTCAAAAATGGGGGTATGTTGACCTCAAAAAATGGTGACTTCTAGAAAAAACATAGAAATATGTTAGAATTTAGAGACTCTAGTTTAGACTAATGATTAGGCTAATTATTCCATTTGATAAGGCACCATCATTAAGATCATTTCATGGTTAGAACAAATATTGCACATTCAAAAATCAAGATCAAACATCAAGTCATATCCGTGTTGTGTATGTGATTTGATTCCACTTATTATTTGCCATGGGATTTGGGGAAACAACTTCCAGACTTCATGACTTTAGTCATTAACACTAATTTTTAGCATATTTAGATATTTATTAATAACCATGATTTATCTTAGGAAAGGCTTGTGTATTACTTTGCTACTATATAGGTGTCTGTAGCCCCAATAGAGATGCCTTTGGATCAAATCTAGACCTTGTTCCACTACCATCTAGGTGTCCATAGCCCTGATGGAGATTACTAGAATCACCTCTGCTTATAAAGCCTTTTGAATTTTTCAATAAGCTTTTATTCTTTTGTATTTTTAGATATTTTGACTTTCTAACAAAGGTTGGAAACTAGATTATCCAAATTTTAGTATTTGGTCACATGTTTGATCTTCATACAATCATCCTTGGCTGTAAACTTTATCCCAGGTAATTAATGTTTTTTAATTGCAAGAATGATTATACCCTAATAATCCAATCTTTCACCTTATATATTTAATCCTTCTTAGAACCAAACTTAGATCATAATAAGGTTTAAAATCTTAAGGAAAAATTAACCTATATATTAGTATTTATTAGTTTCTCTAAACTATAATATTAAGCTCACATCTCAATAATCCATGATCAACCAATGCTAAGAAAACATACCTACATTATTGAACTATGAGGTTTATTTTGAGAAATCCTAAAGATATCGATCTGAGGGTTATCCAAAATGACTTATTAAAATTAAGAAATAAATCCAAGAAAGAAAATAAAATAAACACAAATCAAACAATCAAAAAAATATATACAAACACTATGCACAAACAAGGGATAGGTAGGAAAGAACATAAATATACTAACCTAGACTACCTAAACTAACTATAACTAGTCTTATAATCATTACATAAAGACCATAAGTGGGATAATAGATAAATGGTACTTGAGGTATTATCCCTTGGTGGGCAGTGTGAACTCTGCTCCTTGTAAATATTTTAGATTGACGGTGTTGTCTTCAAGTATCTCAATAATCTAATAGGGACCTATCTAGAATGGCATGAACTTTCCATCTTTAACCTTAGTTTTAGATGCCTTATCCCAAATAATAACTAATTCTCCTTTCCTAAAAACCTTTATCTTTGAATGCTTATCAAACTACCTTTTGATTGTGGTTTGGTGTCTACTAAAATTGAAAAAAGCTTCTTTTGTTGTATCTTCCATCTGTATGATGTCCAACAACCTTGAACTTAAAAATTCTTGGTCCTCCTCCTTATATTCTTGCATGAATTTTTATGTTGTAATATTTAGGGTGATGGGGAAGATGGGTTCTTAACCATAAACTAGCAAGAATGGTGATGCCTTGAGATCTTGTTTGACTCTAGTTTTATTTTCCTAAAGGGTATACTTAAGTAGCTTGTGCTATGTTCTAGGTTTATCAACTATAGACTTCTTTGTATCATTCATCAATTTTTTATTCATTGATTTATATACTCCATTACCTTGAGGATAATGGTTTTATGAGAACTTGAGAATGGTGTTGTTATCATGTGCATATTCAATCATCACAATGGATATAAAATTAGATCTATTATCATAGACTATAGATATAAGTGTCCCAAACATTGTGCATATGTTTTATTTTAAAAATTTGATCACTTATTTAGTTTTGCACTTTTTAGTTCACATTTCTTTAATATATTTGGTGAAATAGTCATTAGCATTCAAAATGTACTTGTGACCATTAAAAGAATTGGATTTAATGTCCCCCACAAAATCTAGTCTCCATTGGGTAAAGGGTTTATCAATCATTATTAGTCTAAGTGGCATGGTTGCCTTGGGCTCTTTAGTGATGAAGACTTAGCATGAGTGGCATTCTCTCATATACAAGTGAGCATCCTTAAAGATAGTGGGCTAGTAGTAACCAACTTTAAGGATCTTGTGGGCTCTAGTCCTTTCATATGGATGTCCACTTCCTAGTTTTACATGGAATGTGATCAAGATCTTATCTACCTCTTCCTTAGAAACACACCTTAAGTAAATTCCTTCAAATTTATTTTTGTACAACACTATCTTTTATCAAAAAATGATTTACTTTAAGCCTTAAATGTTCATTAGGATCATGCCAATCATTAGATTGAAAACTTTGTTGATCAACCTAAATAAAACTTAGTAGTTTAAGATTAGTATTAGAAATCAACTAAATTAAACCTTGGCATCTTACCAACTATATAGTCTTTATTTCAAGATCATATTCTTAGAGAATATGCATCAACTTACCTCTCCTTTCTCCTAGTTCATTTCAACTTAACATGAGCTTATTGGTAAGGTCTGGTAGGATTGCATGCACCTTATTCCTAAGAATATAATGCTTAAGCCTTTTCACTACCTTAATGAAAGCACATGTTTTTTTGCTAATCAAAGATTAGTTTAACCTAGCATTTTTAAGGTTAGTGATTATAAAATCTAATTGATGGCCACATCCATCTATCCTCTGAGTTAGAACTAAAACTATTATATGATCTAAAGCAAAGAAGAAAAGATAAAAATCATTAGTAAAGTCTAGACTTATCAGGCCTAGGGTTTGTCCAATTACCTCTTTGATGTCTTTGAAAGCCTTCTCGATCTCTTCATTCCATGTTATTTTGACATCCTTCTTCAACATATCATTCAGTGGCTTCAAAAAAATTTCAAAACCAAAAATGAACTTTCTTACAAATATTATTTTACCAAAGAATGACTTTAGTTTCTTCCTAATATTAGGGGGATATATATTGTATATTACATCTACCATATCAAGGTCTATATAAATTTCCTCCTTAGTGATAAAATGTCTTAATAACTTTCCCTTAATAACAAAAAAAAAAACTTTTATTTGGGTTAAGATAAATTCCATACCTTCTGCATCATTCAAGTACTTGTTATAGGTACATAATATGATCCTCCCTATTTTTAGAAAAGATATTCAGATCATCCATGAATATGATAACGCACTTACATACAAGACCTTGGAAAGCATGATCCATATCCCTTTGAAAAGTGGATCCTACATTTAAAAGTCCAAATGACATTATTTTGTAGGTGAAGGTGCCCCACTTAATAGTAAATACACATTTCATCTTGTCTTCTTAGTTCACCAAAACCTGATTAAACCCTAAAAACCATAAAGAAAATATATCATAGTAGAACCAAAAACAATTTGGACTACTTGGTCAAGAGAAGGTAGGGGTAATTATCCTTTTCAGATGCTTTATTTAAATTTGTAAAATTAATGCATAATCTAATTTCACCATTTTTATTCTTGACTGATACTAGGTTATCTACCTAAGTGGAGTGTCTAATTTGAAACACAATCTTGGCATCTAAGAGATTCTTGACCTCTTTTTATATCAGTGGTTCTAAGACTAGGTTGACAAGCCTCTATTTTTGTCTAAAAGTTTTATAGTTTTAATTTCAAGGTATGGTATGTGTTATGACCTTTGGATCAAATATATTTAGGTCATCATAGGACCATGTTATGACATATTTATATTTGGTCAGAAATGCTTTAGATATTTTGGACTCAATTATTATATAGGTTGTACCAATATTAACTAGCTGAGGTTGACCTTGAAGTCCAAGATGAATTGCATTATAATTTTTCTAACTTACTTTGGGAATATTGATAGTCTTAGTTGGTCTATCTATGAAAAATAGTCTCTCTAAGGAAATCATGCCTTTGGGGATCTTATTATCATTCAATTAAATGACCTTGTCATCAATTTTTTTTAACTTTTTAATAGTATTTTCATTGACTTCATCTATGACATGAGCTTCAAATGTTCCTAAGCTAGTCATGAAGTCTAGAATCTTTTGGTCATCACTAAATACTTGTATATGGTTTACATTATTAGGGACTAAAGGACATGAAACTAACTAAATACTAAGGTTATTAGAGTCTTGGCCTAGTATAATATTGGTAGTTGCTGAGGTAAGCTCATCATTAGCCTTGTTAACTTCCCTAAGGATGGAAACAATGTTAAAATCATCAAAAGATTCAATCAAATCCTAGACTCTAAAATTGTATCTTTTAAGAGATGATAGCTTACATTAGTATTTACTTCTTTGATTAACCACTAGCTCTAAATAATTATATACTAGCAGTTCCTTGACTTTATACTTGATGGCAAGTTACAATCATAATATTAAATCTTCATATTCTATGAGATTGTTAGTGAAAGGAAATTTAAGTCTATAATAAGCATGATATTATTTACCAATAGGTTTAGTAAGAAAAATTCATACTCTAGATCTGGAGTTACACCTAGGACCATTAAAATGTAGATTCCATAGTCCAGGCATAATATGAGAATATTTAGAGTCACATACCTTATAAGTCTCAAGAGTGGACACTTTTAAATTAGAGTCTACCATGTTAACCCTTTTATTGATATCATTCTACTCGATGATCATGTGCTTCATTTTAGGCTCTCTTTCTATCCTAATTTGGTTGGGGACTCCATTCCAAGGTAACCACATATGTGATCAATATATTGACATATAACCATTCAAGATCATAGTCTAGTCTTTGATCAATAACATCCCATAAGCATCAGGGATGTACACCACTTGGATATCAATGAACTATTAGATCCTTGGATCTGAGGCAATCTACATGTGAACATTTAACAACTCATCAATTACTATGACTCTTTACTTATCTAACTAAGTTACAACTCTATCAAACTAAATTAGAGTCAAACCAAGTTGCTCACAAATACTTGTAGGCATGATGTTTGTAGATGCACCTGAATCTAACAAATAATTATGTAAGTTCTTTCCAAAGATTTTGACTGATAACAATAAAGGTGGGACATCTAAATTTTTCTTGTATATTGCAACATTGGCATGTGAAACATTTTGAAACTTACCAGTCTTCTTAGATAAAGATTCTAATAATAGATCCTTTTGTTCTATAATCTGAGTCAACTCATGCAAGGTAATATTAGATTTTATCTTTTTCATTTCCTCTAATATATTATATCTAGTCCTATTGGAAGAATTAGATTTATCAATGTTAGATTTAGAGGTACTTACCTTAGAAGGCTTTGGATTATTGTTTGAGGTAGTATCAGGATGAGTGTTGAAGTTATTTGGAGGACTTAAGGTAGTCAAAGTTTGTTTCTACTCCCTATTCCTCAGAGGATAGGTCTTCTTCAAAAATTGATAAAAATCATGAATCTCTTCAGGAATATCCTCAAGTTCATTATCCACTTGGAAAGGGAACTCAATTGTCTCCACCATGAGAGTTAAATCAAATGATCTAGATGACCTTGAAGAACCATATGTACCTACATCACAATCCTTATTAGGGACAATTAAAAAAGTATCTAACTCTTTTTTAAAGGATTCAAAAGCATTACAAAATTCAACACGGTCTATTTCCCCATGCTTAAAAGTGCAATGAAATCTTCAATAGTTAGGTAAAGTAACATCAACAAGATTTATATTAGGCACATTATTTCTAATAGATGGCTCATTTTTTTTATTTTTTTGTAAACTATCATTTTGAAATCTATTAATGGGCCTATTGAACCTTTGAAAGAGAAATTCTTACTAGATCTCTCTCTAGTATTGCCTACTTGTTTTTACAACTGAAGGAAATTAGTGTTAACATTTTGAACCATTTTGAGGATAGAATCACTCTCATTATTTAGTGACTTAAAACTATGAACTTGAGTATTAATATTAGTTGTAGGAATTAAAGATTTTTGAACCTGTGGATGAGATCCATTGGAAGAATTGTTCAAGATTCCCAAGTTTTGAAGAGGATGTGAATGACTCAAAGGTAGTTGGTTTAAGATTGGAAGTTGGCTTAGGGAAGACATATTTTGGTTGGATTCAGGAATGACATTTATAATAGGTAAATGTGGATTGACAATAGGAATGGATTATGCCAATTATCCTTGAGGTTGCATATGGTGATTAATGATCACAACCTCAACATAATCCAAAGCTAATATAATCATAGGCATAATAAATCTCTTTATAAACATAGGAAGTAATGGGATCCATGGCATCCTTATAGAATTATAAAGATAAAGCCTCATCAAGTATATAAGGAGCAATGGTCCTACTAAACATCTTCTAGAATCTAGCAGTAAAGACTCTTACGGGTTCATTTGCATGTCTTTTCACTATGGTGAATTATTGGTATAGGACACAAAGACTAATGATTTTACCAAATTGATTAATGAAAAAATTGTTAAAATAAACCCAACTATTAATATAGTTTTTATGGAGGTTGAGAAACCATTCATTTGCAAACATTTTTAAATTAAAAGGGAATAGTCTACAAGCTACATCTTCATAAGTCACATTCAACAATCTTAAATAAATTTTGAAAATCTTAATGTCTTTTGTAGTAGTTATAATCCCACTAGGATTAAAATTAGGAAAATATTTTTCAATATCATGAGGAATTTCATATACCACACCTAACACATTGACTGAAGAACCACCTAGCCAAACCATACCTTGACAGGAATTGAACATAGGAGCACCTTGAATTGGTGAAGTTGGAAAAGACATTGAAAGTCTATGCTTATATTTATGTCACCTAGTTCTCCTATGAACTTATAATTAAATCAAAGGGTATCTAGTTTTTTAACATGACCTTGTCTTAATTCTTGTTAATTCTAGCTTGTACGATTTGAATCTTTTTTTAAATACAATGTGTTAATATTATCTTTATAGAGAACAATGATCAAACTTGTACATTAAGAAGATTTTGCAAAGATTTATGTAAAGGACAACAAAATACAATAATATTTAACTAATTTATCACAAATATGTATCCAAACATGTGATTATGATTGATATTTACATGTTTAAGCTCAAATAAAGTCAAAATTTCAAAGGATCTATCAATCATTGATCAAAACAACTATTACTAGACTCAAACCTATTGAATTGACAAAGCTTAAGCCATATTTAACACAATTAAGCATATACCTTCAAAGATCATTGATATTTATCTAAAGGAAGAACAAAGATAATTTAAGACCATAAATATCAATGATCTTTACATAAATATGTTAAAATAAACACAAATACTCAAATAATACATCAATCTTTGAACAAAATTCATAAGAATGAGTGAAAATACTTCAAATATACAAATATCTAACTAGGCCCTCCTTTTAGCACTAATGAATCCCCTCCTATTGATCCTTGAATATGTGTCATAGGTGCCCAGAGTGTTTAAGAAATACTCCTCATTTTTGAATTCTCAATAATTCAATGAAAGAGTTACATGTTATGATAATATTGTTATCTATTGATGGAATAGAGGTAGAACAAATGATCTATTTCACAAATTTATATTAATTTGGTGGTTGGGAGCCACCATGGCCAAATAGTTGATTTATGTAATATATGAAGTATTTTGTGTTAAGAACAATAAATTATGATCAAAATCTAATATAAGAACTAATCTAAGATGAATATTTACAATGATAATTAAACTAGAGTGAACTTGAAAGGTAAGCAAGAGAAAAAACATGTTGCTGATATTCATTCCAAACATCACGACAAAGTTCAAATTTCATCTAGACATGTAATTAACCAATGTATGACATGAAGTAGCATAATCTCAAATCCTATCACGTATTAGGAAAACATCTAAGGATAGTGTGAAATAATGCAAATAAGATCCAAATTCAATTTAAAGATTTACTCTTGAAAGCAAACAACATTAGACCAAATGCAAGAGTAAAGAAAACAAAATGAACCTAAGATATTTTAATTAACCTAGCCTTGGCATAAGTTAACAACTCTAAATTCAAAGGTTAACATCAAGAATTCATAAGAAACATTCAAATCTAGAAATTAGACCAAGCAAGTGAGAGAGAAGCCATGATAGCAAACATATAGACAAATATTGGATAAAATTTGTAGAATTCCTTGTTTGTACTACTTGTTCTAAGTTTACAAAGTAATTTTAGCTCTAAGAACTCCCTACTCATTTTATAATTTACAACACTCCTTTTATATAATGCAAGGAAGTATATTATTTAGTCATATCCAATTTCAAAGATACAAGTGTTAGGATAGTTGTCCTTTCTACAAATGTTTTAGAATACACTAGACTTTCCCTAATAGACTGATCTAGGCAATGTGTTTTAAAAGATGCACATGCCTTTATAAAAAGAATATTCTATTATCAAAATATATAATACCTATATACAAGAAATATCTGGGACCCTTGTGATACTAAATTCCCCTATTGATGCTATAATATCTTCATTACTCTATGATGTTATTCATCAATTAGATTCATATTAACAATAGGTTCCATGAAGAGTTTAACTTCTTGGTCTACCAGGTTTATAAAATCACTGTTATTTCTTCCTAAAGCCTCTTTGATGCTCCTATATTTAGTAATATTTTCTTATGCTATTAGAATCATATCCATGATCCTATTATTATCAGTAGAAGTCTTACCTATGATTTGGTTCCTTACCCCTTTCATAAACTAATATGTTGTTTTCTTGAATTCATCATCTATAATTAGACTAATTGGACTAGTTATGATGGGATCCTTGACTAATCTTCCCAATTCATTCACTACTCTATCCTTCAATTGTTTGAGATCATTTGAACATCTCCCAGGACCATTTTCTCACATATTCCCTTGAAACACTTTTTTGAGCTATAAATTATTGGAAATTTTATTAAATTTCTCACTAGTGGACTATAATTCAGCTTCTCAATCAAAATCTCTTGAACAAATGATAATTCAATCTTCCTTGGCTCAATTATAATGCTCACAAGGTCTAATTAGGTTTTTGTGCTCACTAAGGTTTTTTGAAAGTTTCCATAGAGATTTAATGGTGGTAGCTTGTTGAACTCATGAAATTCATGCCTCAAATTTTATTTAGATCTCCTATTTATACCTTTGCCTTACCGTAAATCTAAAAAATCTTTTGAAATAATTGGTCTAGCTTATGCGGCTCCATCGTGGCATATATATGGTATCTCCATGGCATTTTCTTGGCATTTTAATCATTGATATTCAAAAAGTGACCATTTAATTTAAAAAATTCCTACTTGATTTTGTACCATTGGATCATCCTTGCATAAATCAACATATACCATTGATCTCAATCTAAAAACTTAAATGTCATTAGATACTTGTTATATTCCACATGGTTATGACACTTATCACTTATGTATTCACCCTAAGCTTTGTTGAAATGTCAACATTGATTTTGCACTATTGATATCAATTATATGGATCAATCACACTCTGTTGATCTTGATTTACTTAATTGTACCTCATGCTCTATGTACCATTGATCTAAATGTGTACATTGATCTATGTACCATCAATCTTTAAAAAATGCTCAAGCTTTAATTTTTGGCTAACAGATATGCCACGCATCATCTCTATGTTTGTCTTAACTTTTCAATGTTTGATATGCACCATTGGATCATCTTAATTTGATTCAATTCACTCCATTAGATCTTGATTTGTAAGGTCAAATGTCATTGGCTATTAAGTGTTCTTTAGCTGAGATTGTGACACTTGTCACTTTCTTGCTTATCCCAAGGCTCCATTGAAGTTTTGAATTGATACACATCATTAGATAAATCTAGCCCAAGAAAATGCATATCATTGATCTCTGGAAGATGCTTAGAATTTAACTTAGGTTCAGAGCCTTGAATTTTCAAATTTAATCCTACACCATTGACCTCGTTCATCTAGGCAAGCATGGATCATTGATCCTACAAATAAAAATGATGTTTAAGTCAGTTCTTGGGAAAATAAACAACTTAACATAATGTTTTAGACTATGGTTTTTATTTTGTGTTAATAAATGTGATAAAAACTTAGGTCAAACATTTAATCTAAGTTTTGAGACATAATAAAGGGAACCCCACACATAATAATAAGACATGGCATAAAACCTTAGGACAAGGCTTTTTAGGTTAAGTCTATAGACATAACAAAAGGTCCTAGTGGTTAGTTAGATCATGTAGAAATAAAAGGGACCAAGGGGGCCTAGAAAAATAAAGAGACCAAACATAAAATTTTTAGACTAAGGTTTGGTCATGTTAATAAATATGATTAAACCTTAGGTTAAAAATATAACTAAGTCCATGGCATAATAAATAATTCTTGTGCAATTTTTTCCAACCAAATTTGAATTTGATTCAAAGGGACTTGAGCTAGGGTAATTTGATTGAGGGTTTAAAGATGACTTTAGTTTTATTTTCAATAGACCAATGGATAGTAAAAGATGAAATTAACATTAAGTTATGGAATCTAAGACACTACCCATTCCAAATGGACTCCATTAGAGCTGTAACCTAAAACATAAATATCAAATGTTAGAAAATTTAAGCAAGATTGAATCAAAATTATGAATAAATATGCCAACCAAATCAAGTGTGGATGATCTTCAAATAAATATAGATTTAAAAACACTCTAATGGTCTGATCAGATGAATTTTTAAATTTAAGCTACAAATTTACATATTTTAAGACAAGGGTCCTCATTTTTTATAAATAGGAGTATGTTGATCTCAACAATTGTTAGTATTACTTGTATCTTGGTAAAATCCTCCTCGCACTAAGGTGTGCATACAAATTTCATACCTTTACACTACAAAAAGGTAATGAGATGGGTTATGCTATATTTTTTTTAACAAAACATTGATAATAACCAACCAACTCATGGAGCTCCATACTTCATGCACATTTTTAGGAGTAGGCCAATCTTGTATGGTTTTAATTTTTGCTAGATCTACATCAATGCAAACTTTAGAAATAATATGCCCCAAATAATGAATTTTTGATTCATAAAATGTAGATTTGGAGAGTTTCTCATACATCTCATACTATCTTATTTTTTATAAGACTAAATGAAGGTTTTGATCATGTTTGGCCTCATTTTTAGAATAAATGAGAATGTCATCAAGAAAAACTAGCACAAAATTATCCAAAAAGTATTGAACCATGTTGTTCATAAGATTCATAAAGGATATATGTGCATTAGTTAGGTCAAATGGTAGAACCATGAACTCATAATGTCCATATCAAGTTCTAAAATCTATTTTATGAATGTCCTCTTATTTGATTCTCAGCTGATCTCAAATAAATAATAAAGAAGACTAAAACACCCTTTATTTGGTTAAATAATTCATTAGTCCTTGGAAAATGATATTTATTTTTAATTATTGCCTTATTAAGGAATCAATAATTAATGCAAAGCCTTAAGGTACCATCCTTATTTTTCACAAAGACCACTAGAGTACCCCAAGGAGACAATTGGTCAAATGATTCCACTACCCAAAATTTCTTGTATCTAAAATTTTAATTATTTTCAGTTAGACACATTCATTTTGTATGGAGACTTAGAAATAGGGGAAGATCCAAGCATTATATCAATATAAAAATCAAACTCCTACTTAGGTGGTAAACTAGGTAGTTTTTTGGGAAAAAAAATCATGAATTGCTTCAAAATAGGAAAATATGAATGAACTAATTCCTTTTCATTTGTTAATTCCTATAATTTGACTACATTAAGATTGAAACCCTTCTTAATAACCCTTTTTAGTTATAAGGCTGAAAGTATTTTGTCTTTTTGAACCTTATATGCTTTGTAATTCTACAAGTTATCTAAGGTCATTAATGCACTAAACTCTTTTGCCCACATAATCAAGTGTGGCTTGATGTTCATACAACAAATCCATCCCAAGGATGAGATCATAAGACCCTAAAGGTGTGAGGAATAAATTAACCTTGGTCTTGAACATACCAAGTTCAAGTTTTGCTTGTTCTAAGCATTCAAGAATAGGCACTTTTTTATTAGTACTGAACTCAACCTTGCAACCTTATCTTATCAAGAGAGGTTCAATTTTACATTTTTTAGCAATAAAAGGAGAGATAAAATAATTATTTTCACTTGAATCAATAAAAATAGTCAAGGAGAAACCATTTATTGTACCTATGGTTTCAATTTAAGTGGTTTTTAAGTTAGCATTATGATTATCATCTACAACATATAACTTGAGATTAGATGCTTAGCCTAATTTTATTTTAGGATAGTCCTTTTAATAATGGTTGTCACCACATTCCCAAAAAATAATAGGTCTATAATATACTACCAAAATATTATTATCACACTGGTAGGTCCACATTGGTTGTTTTGATGTTATTTCTTTTTTTTAAAACTAGATTTAGATGATCCATGAGACTTGAAATTTCTATTCTAATTAGAATTTTATTTGAAATTATTATTGCCACAAAAAAATCTATATTTTTGATCTAATTTCTAGAAGTTCTTGTTCATGGGAGAAAGGATTTTTTCTTTAGATTGCTATCAATTTGACTAAATTTTTTTTCTTGTCTTTTGGTGAGACTTTTATTTTTCTTCAACCTTATAAGTTTTTTCAATTACTTATACCAAATTCCTTAGGTTCATCATATTGACATCATGCATCAATATTTCTTTAAGCCCAAGTTTGAACTTAGTAATCTTGGTCTTTTCATCATGCATATAGTTCACATGACACAACAAATTTAGAAACTTGTTCACAGACTCAACAACAAACATGTTTTCTTGCTTTAAAAGCTAAAAATCATTGATTTTTTCTCTTTATAGTTGGCATTCATGCATCTTTTATGAAACTAAGTCTTAAAAACTAACCAAGAAAGGTTTAATGATTGATATACTTCAATGGCACAAAGGTGATTCCACTATAAAGCTACAGGACCAACCAGTTGATAGGCTACCACCTTGGCTTTCAAATTTGATGGCATGTTATGTAGGTTGAAATATTTGTACAAGTGTACCATCCATGCATCAATTTCATCACCTGATTCCTCACTCAAAAAGGTGGGAAATAGAAGCTTCTTTATCTCTTTGTTTATTGGGTTAATTATGGTCAAAGGGAATTCTTAAATTGTAGGTTACTCTACTTGTTCCATTTCCAATCTAGGTATTTCCTCTTGGATACCCCTTCAAAATTATTTATCCTTTGCTTTTAGTTGTCAATCTTACCTTGTAAAGTGTTAAGGGATATCAATATTCCACTGAGGAACTCATGATTATCAGTTAGATTCCCATTGACTACATCAGCATTTGGAACCTTGGTATTATTGTCAACATTATTTATTGGTATCTCTTCTTAGTTATGAATGGGGATATGACCATGATGATCCCTTCCTCATCTTCTACCTCTACCCCTAAATGGGCTGACATTGAAAGGGTTACTAAAGATGTTGCCTCTACTTGATCATGTTTTAACCATCCTAATAATTACAAAGTGATAACTCAATATATTACAAAATTTAAGTAAGAATATTCATTCCCAAATTTCCCTAGAGAAGAAAACTATTCTCATACCAAATGAACCCCCCCCCCCAAAAAAATAAAATAAAAATAGAATTGTCTATCATAGTACATTTTTGGATACGTATTGGACCCAATACCTCACTTGTTGATGCAAGTGATAATAATTTATCACACTCATGTACATGTAACCACAACCAAAGGAGGTGAACTAAGGTTATTAACTAAAGGTAACTATGTACAAAGGGTGTTATGGGTAATCATGTTACCTTTATTTATGTTTATGGGTTTTGGCATGTATCGATGTATGTATACATAAATAGGACTTAAGTGCCATATGTGGAACTTTTACTTTGACATAGGACCATTTTTAGGTCCTTAACCCTAGGTAAATACCTTACTCTCCTCAATGGGTTTTGGTTCTACTCAAGGATGGTTAAGCTCTAAAATTAGTTTAACTAGGAAGGATAACTCTAATATCCTAGGTTATCATTCAGGTTAAAATAGGTTTATATTAAAGTACAGGTTACTAAACTAATAATCAAACATGATTTTAGACAAATAATTATAACAAAAACCAAAAATAAATTAAACACATGAAGACTTATAATTAATTATGCAACATAATATAATTTCATAAAATAGAACATAATAAGAACAAATTTAAAACTCAAGGCCTCACAGTGCTAATGGACAAGGTCATAATCACCTCATGGGTTTAAAGGTCACCATACCATTACCTTAATATTTCACACAACACTCATTTAATAAGCATGAATGTCATTATTATAATAATGAACATTGATATAATTATAATGAATATCGGCATTCATCAAATAACCATAAATCAATTAAACACATGAAGATCTATAATTAATTATGAAACACAATATAATTTCATAAAAGAGAACACAACAAGAATAAATTTAAAACTCAAGGCTTCACAATACTATAAGCCAAGGTCATAATCACCTCATGGCTTTAAATTTCACCACACCATTACCTTAATAGTTCACACAGCACTCACTTAATAAGCATGAATTCCATAATTAGAATAATGAACAATGATATAATTATGATGAATATTTTCATTCATCAAATAACCAAAAATCAATTAAACACATGAAGATTTATAATTAATTATGCAACAGAATATAATTTCATAAAAGAGAACACAACAAGAACAAATTTAAAACTCAAGGCCTCACAGTGTTACCGACCAAGGTAATAATCACCTCATGGCATTAAAGGTCACCACACCATTACCTTAATAGTTCACACAAAACTCATTCAATAAGCATTAATGCCATTATTAGAATAACAAACAATTATATAGTTATGATGAATATCATCATTCATCAAATAACCTTTAGGGTAGCCTACAAATGAATCCATGTTATGACTTTATATTAACATAGTCAATGCAATATAATAAGACAAATAGAGATAAAAATTAATACAACCAATTATCTAATTAATTATTTATTAACCATATAATCATTTTAAAGAAAATAACACATATTTAATTCCAATAGTTTTTTTCATTATCCAATTAACTATTATCATCATAACCATTCATAAGAAGGGAATTTATTAAAGGAATAAATTATTTTCATATGATAATTTCCATTACCATCTAAAGAAATGTATCTTGTTATGAGCAAGCATAATAAACCATCACATTTTATATTTGAATAAGTATACCTAAGCTCGTATTTAAATGAACTAGAATGTGATCAACAAGTGATTGTCATACAACATAATGCACGGAACACATACAAATAAAAATTTAGTTGAGTTTCAAGTTGAGTGGAACCCAAATAAAATGTTTAACTTAAATAACTTTTAAAATTTATGTTGGGCATGCCATGGGTAGTAAGGTGAGCAAATTTAGCTATCAAAAAGGAAGCAAAAGCACATGCAATCCAAGGAGATGAAAACTAACAAGTATGCATACCTCTATCATATGTTTATACAACATTAAATGAAGTAGAAAACAAAATTCAACTAACTCATTTTATTCAATTGAGTAACCTAGTATAGTTGCAATATCAAGTTTAAATTAATTCATTTAAGACTCTTCAACTTCATCACATTTCATAAACTAACCCACTCATGAATACTATGCATGTATATGAAACATATTAATTAAATGAGAGAAATAGATAAACTCATGTTTCATTTATTAATAAATGAAATAATAAAAATAATACTTTTCATATTTAACACATGTAGTATACATACATTTATATGCAACTAGGTATGTCTGATATGTATTTTAGAGGTGAGGATTTTATTTATGTTTCTGCATGCAATAACAACTAGTGAAATTGAATAACCCAAGCATAGTTGAAACAACTAATAAACCTCCATGTTTCATACATCTATGAATTCAAAAGTATATATTATGATGCATTAAAGATAATAATTAATCTAGTTTACTTTGTTAATAAAATTCTATATGTTTCTATATCAAGAAGACATATGTATATGTTTATGTATATATATGACCAAATTAAAATATTTCTTTTGCATTAGAACAAAATGATCAATATTACTTATCTACTATAAACAATATGATACTAAGTAATATTATGTAACTACCTAAGTAAATCCCACTTATGATAAACAACAAGTAAAACTAATTCTAATATCCAATTCATATGATTAAACCAAGGAATCAATACTACAATGATTATTTTGAGTTAACAATATAAAAGAATCCATCTCAACATAATCATATAACTACTATTAAAAGAGTAAGTATGCATTAATATCATATCATAATACCTTATCAATAGGAAGGAAACAAATTAAACATTTTAGAAACTTAATATGCATGAAATGAATTACCTTTAACAATGTATATCAATTCATCATCTTACCTTTTAAGCAATAATTAAGCTTTCCATTCATTTTCTAGATTCCATTATGAATACAGGATAGTACTATATAACTAATAAATACTAAATCAAGATTGCATACTAACTATGTTAAAACTCAAATAACATTAATATAATCAACTAAGTAAAGAATGTGTAACTAATATAATTAATTCATTATCGACTTACTTCACATGAATGAATTGGACAAGCCCCCCTAACCAACCCTATGAGCCCAACCATCGATAGCCCTTACCACCCCAACCATCATCAAGATGGTGGTTGTGGTAACTAAGGAAATGAAAAGAGTTCTTGAGTAGTTAAATTCCAAACTAATGGACATATCGACAAAATAATATATCATAAAGAAATATATCAAGTTTAATTCTGAGGTGAGATGGAAATAATTAATCTATCCTTAATATAAATTAGAAGGGATAAATATCACAAGTTATTGAATTATATATAATGGATTAACAACTAATCTACTATATAGCTTTTGAGATAATCAGCTTGGGTCCCCATCCAAGTATGCAATCAACCTCAGTCATGTTGACTGCTAATTTATACCCCAAGTATATAAAATACCACTTCAATATTTAATTATTCAGGTCTATTCTAGGAATGGTGACCCAATGATAATGCAATTGAATTAAAATTCACAACATACATCTTAATATATACAAACAAACATAATAATCTAAAAAAACCATCCACTACACTCAGGCATAACACATCTATAATACTTAAACCAAAAATAATATAAAACATTTCTATAAAAAAACACACTTAGAGGTTTAAAATTAAACCCTCATCTCCAATATCTACATATGAATTTCCCTTAGACTTCATTTGACACCCTCAAAGTTTCTAGCAGAATATAACCATTTAATACTCATGCCAAAACTTAACAAAGGTAAGTTTCTAAGTCTTACACAATAATTTACTCAAATAAAACATATAATTTTCCATAACATGACCACCTTAATTTTCCATTAAAGTAATATGCATAGACTATTAATAATCCAAAATAATATCAAGATCAATTGAATAAACCAATCAAGACATGTTCAATAAACCCATGACTATATATAAAAATCATAGTCAAAATATAACATAAAACCCTAGTCAAACTTTGCTTTAAGAACCATGATATAAATATATATAATGTAGTTGAAGACGTGAATCCAAAATGTAGTCAAGATATCTTTCCATAATGAACCCATGACATATATGTATAAAATAAATTAAACTCAATCAATGAGTAATAAAAGCCCAAATTAATATCTTGATAAAGAAGCCATTAAAATAATATGTAAATTGGCCTTAAGAAATAATACAATCAACTAAATCAAAGATGACTCCAAACATTTTACAAAATATTCATCATATATATAAACATGTAAATTCCATCAACCATTTATTAATGAAACCTAAATAAAAATTTCATTCCATAGCTCATATTAAAACACAGTCACATATTATGAAAACCTAAGAGACTGTTAATATTTTTACATGTAGCCACAAAGGAACATTATGATAAATAACCCATTAAGAATTCATTCCAGAAAAGAAGTCAAGTATATAAACCCAAAACAACCATATTTATTTTCTCAAGAATCCCTAAGGATAAAATGAATACAAGTCATATTAAAATGAAACAAAAAATGATATATGTAAGTGCAATTTTAGATAAATGACCAGCTTATAACTAGTTAATAGATCTTATGAGAACCAACAAAAAAAATTAAAACTTAATACTTTCATATTAAAAAACACATAGTCAAATTAACCAGGCTGAGTCCACATACTAGTTTGCACACCTAATAAACATAGTATCATTTATATACACATATATCATCCATTGAATATAATAAAGCTATGAAACCTATACAAACTAGTTAATGAAAAACCCAAAAGAATATACATCATATGCATACCAAAAAATTAAGTCATCGACCTTCCATTTACACATAGAATTGATAAATCCGACAAGGTGAAAAATAATAAAACCCACAAATCTTTCTCACACACATAATCAATAAAAGACATTTCCAAAACCAATATTTAACAAAATCTAATTGATACAAAACCAAATAATTAATATATCTCGATTTTTCAAATTTAAATGAAAAATATCAAATATTGATTCACATCAAATCTTCTCAAGGTCTAAATACACATCCAGAAGTCCTAAGACTTTTGGTTTCATAAACAACCTTTTATTTTCCTTGATTTTACACATAAATAATCAAATAACTAGATACAATCAAAATATCTTACATGAAAAACATAGATAAGGACAATCTCAAAAATCCAACAAGATATAATATATAAACCTTCAATTTTCAAGCTATGTGATGAAAAATGCAACATGACCATGTTAAAAAAACCATTTGAGCTCCACTATTTTATCCATTTCCATTCCATTTTTCTAACCCCATCATTTCTTCCCATCCACTACCTAACTCTCAAAACCTTCTATCTAATTCTGTATACCCATTCAATGTGAGGAGAGATAAATCCTTACTAACATTCCCCAATTCAATCCCTACCAAAATCATCATTCAATGAAATGGCCATTAAATGACCTATCCTAAAGGATCAATCCATTAACCTAATAAGCAACTAATAAAATCAAACGAATTAACATTAATCAACCCAATTAACATCAATAAAATTGATTAACACCATAACCCATTCAAAGTCTATGCCACCAACTAATAAACAAAATAATCAATGCTAATAAAATAGATTAACAATAATCTCATTTATGCCATCAACTATATGTCAATGAACCCAACAAATAAATCATGATTTAATATTAATGTTAATGCCTTCACATAATAGACCATGTAATGTAATAACCATGACATCACCTTTTTAGCATAACACTTTATATCATGTAGGTAATAGTCCAAGGGGGTTGTCATGGGTAGGTCTAGGTAGGTCCTTAGGAAAATTCATCAATATAGGTAAGTAAGATCCAAGTAGGCATGCAGAGGTTCAAATATAGTTTGCTCAAAAGGAGCAGGAAGGAGTTATTTGTGGAGGCAAAAAGAAAAATCTACTACTGCAAACAAGAATAACTAAACACAATGACTTCAAGACAACATGTGACAACCAAACATAATCATAAAAATAACATACAAACAAAATATAAAAAGTATAAATGTTATGACAATGACATAATCAATGAGTAAATCAAGATGTCCAATGATGGGAAATATAATTGTAAATCAAGTATACATGTTAGACTTGTCTGACCCATCATAATTATCTTTGGTACCTTATGTACCATTTCCAATGTCTACCTAGATCATAATATGGTACCTAAAACCACAAAATTACATCAAAAATACAATATCTAATGATCGATAAATAATTTTAGAATTGTAATAATATCAACTATAGTAATAATCTATAAAAATTATCAAGTGTAAAATTAAATTAGCAGACCAAATACCACTACATCAAGTCTATCCATATAATCCAACTTAAGTAAAGAAACTAATAGTCATATATACATCAGTAATAATAATGTTTTTAACAATAAAATAGATTATAAAAAAAATAGGTTTGTAACATGATGCTCTTATTGTTGATGCATGTATTGTGTTCCCTATGTCACTAGGGAACAAGGGGAAAGTGAGAAACTCAATTTTAATTATTGGAATGATTTGGAGATTAAGTTTTTTATACAACCATTTCTAGGAATAACATAAATGGTAGAGATATGGTTACCACTTTGTAAGTCTACAAGCAGACCCTACTATGGTGACACTAGATGTTTATATAGTGACACTTTTCTTGCTAATCTTTGTGAATTATCTTAATATTTGCCAATTAATACCTAAAATGCAAAAAAATAGTGGGTATGTACAACATGATCTAAACTAAGGTGATTAATGGGTAGATCCAAGAGTGAGTAGGGTAAGACAGAAAGGGGTTGTGCTTAAGATGACTAAAGATACAAATTCTTCTAAAATCATATGCAAAACACATAAAATTAACATCTACCAACTCTAGCGTAATGCTCAAAGATAATTAAATGTAGTTAAAGCTTCATATGAATAAAGATGCATATGTTTAATAGCATAATTTTCATAAAGATAACTCACTCATAGTAAATTTCAAAACACATTTATTTGTAAATAAGAGGAAAAACAAAGCATGTATACTATCAAATTTGTCAGCCTAGCATTAAGCTCAAACTAACAGATGCATGTATCAAATGTAATTTTAAAATTATTTGTAGAAATGAAATAATCAGACAGCTAAAAGCATGAGAATTCAAGAATCATAAAACACACACAAAAGAACACTATAGACAAACTCTCAAATTCTTTGGCTCTCTTGTATTAATTCTTGTAATACTTATTTTTTAGTTTAAAAATGAGGGGGATACCCCTTTTTATAGGCTCAACATGTCTAAGACACATTTGAGTGGGCCCATAAAAGGTGTCCAATATACAACCAAGTGGCTTAAAATACCACATTACAATGGAATATTCTATATTTAGATTACAAAACATAATTGAATATCCCTAAGGGCTGAGAGGTTGTTGAGATGTTTGTTTCTATTATAGTTTTTGTTGCCTCTAATTCTTTTTAATTTCTTCCTAAGTCCATAATTCAACACATGCCTAGTCATCTTTATATATTCAGGTAAAATCTAGGGTCATGGGCCTTAATAAACTAGGTATGTCTTGGATCATCTTGCTATACTCTATGATTATGGGACTCAGTGTTTCCTCAATTGCCTCTACTTTCTATATCCTCTAATTAGTGAATGCCACAATGTTTATCACCTCGATGGCCATCTTGGAACTAGCTATATCATACTAGAATTATGAAAGGAATAGTTTCATTTTTGCCTTAAACTCTTGTTCATCCATGAAGGATCCATCAATATTGGTCACTCTAGTGATCATGTCATCCTTCATTAAGTGGGATATCTTAAATTTAATTTTTTCAAATGATCTATTTGCATCCTTGAGCTGATCCAACCATGTCTTTAATATCTTCCTATTAATGAGGATGGTCTATATATGCATAATGTATTCAAGATGCAACACCTTTAGGTCATGAAACTTATTAATTTTAGCCACTCTCCCCAAGTTAACTAGCTTGGTGTCATAGAGGGCAAGACTTTGGTCAAGTTTAATGACCCCTTTGGCTTGCTTGATCTCATCCCCCTACATTTTATTCATAACCTTATATAAATTAAAGACATTGGTCCCAACATTAATTATTGAAATCAAGGTGGTTTTTGGCATAGTGGGTAGTGTTTCCTTTTTTAGCCTCTTTATTTCTTGTTATATCCCTTTCACTAAGGCAATAGTTGATTCCACTTATGCTTATACCAAGGATATAGGATCCTCTACCTATTCTTGTACCTCTTTATGGATACCCTTATTATTATTTATCAAAGTTAAGAGTGGATATTCAATTTCATATATCATAGTTGAGTTTGACTGTGGTTTCTCCACTTATCTCTAAACTACCCTCTTCATGGTGCCAGTGGTGGGGTCAAATGTCATCCCAATTTGGGTTAGAGTTTGGATTATCTAATACCTCCCTTGCCTTATTATCTTCATCATGTTTATCACCTAATTTGGGGTGGTTATATTTTCTATCTATGTGGGATATTGTTTCAATGGGAGGGCATGGGAAAAGGAAAAAGCTAGGGCTATAGTTGGGATATACAAATTGGTTGGGTCTAATTGACCAAGTAGATAAAATAAGGACTTAATAGGGCCCATGTTGAGCATAAATTAGGGTAGTGTTAAAGGCCCAATCATTTGGGATGTTGTGGTGAAGGAAAGTGTATTATACCATGTGAATGACTTTGGAATGGGTTTTAGTGGCTTGTTGGGTGGAAGGGAGCCAAGGGTGAGTGATGCACTTGATGTGGTATCCTAAAAATAAGTAAAACCCAATTCTTGGCTAAAACTAATCCTTTGGAATCTTGGTGGAGGTGGGATGTTGGTAGTGGCATGGGAGATGAATTGGGGAATTCTACCTCTAAATGAAGCAATGGTGGGGGATGTGAACATAAAGTGTGAGCAACAATAAAAGTAGGAGAAGTTGTAAATGTACTAGTGATTGGAAAAGAATATAATGGTGTATTAATTAATGATGGATATTGGGAGGTTGATGAAGGGGACACTTCTCCTCTCATTATAGTCTTAGTGGATCTCTTCCTTGTGTAAACTATTTAAAAAGTCCTCCTAGCTAGTGCCTATAGTACTTCCATTTAAATTTAAATTATTTTCTATCCTTCCTTAAGATTAATGATGTTAGGACATAATTTATCCAATATTTGTGTATCAAGCTCCTAAATATATGTAGAAATAATTATAGGACCCTAAGAGGGGCTAGGCTAGATACTAGCTTCTCCTAGCTTAGATCTCAGAATAATGTCTTGCACTCTTGGAGTGGCTTACAATGGAGGCCTATAGGGTCTATTTATGATGAGAGGAGCATCCTCATCTTCTTCTTCTTTCTCTTCATAATATTTATTAAACATTTTCCCATGATTTGGTGGGGTATGTGGCATTATTATTCTTATTTCCTTCTTTCTCGATTGAGCCTCATTTCAAGTCCTATATTCTTCCTTACAAAATTTCTTAGGACTACCTCATCATTCATTACATTTAGATATATCCATTTATGCACCTCATCTTAGTGCTTGTATTTTATATCCATATACCTTTTGAACTTGACGAGGTTCTTGGCAAAGACTTGGTTTGAATCCCACATTTTGTAATCATCCTTAGGCAATAGGTAAGAATCCCTATAAGTCGTACCCACTAAAATGTCTTGCCCTCTTATTATCTAAGTTCTCCCTAGCTTGAAAGGAGTCTTATGGGGGGTTATTTTTTTCTTCTTCTTGAAGAGGCCATCAACTCCATGAATTAGTTGATATTCCATCTCTTTTTATACCAACTTCATTGGCACATATCTTGGTATTCAAAGGGGAGCTACCATTACCCCTTCCACTTAGATGATAATATAGTTAAGGTATAGCTAGAATCTACCCATGTCTCTCAATGTCATTCTGACTTCAAATGGAACCATTTGCATTTCACATTCAATAATTTACTTGTAGATAAGAGGATAATAATCTTCTATAATTATCTTGATGTGGTACCTAAAATGGTGAATATGCATTATAGAATATGTCAGGATCACAACTTCATCTCTCTCTAGAGACCATGTGTTTATCCCTAACTATCTAGTCACACATATGACATCTAATAGATAACTCATTATATATAATAGAGCCCCATTCTTGCATGTGTCATTCATAGCAATAACCAAATTCTCACTAATACTATCCCCAAGTGAGGTAATCTATTGATACTCCATGATTAGTTGTAAAAGTGGGATAGTATTTATGTATTCATATCTAATGTACACATATTACTCAATTTTTGAACTTATAAATAGGTAGATTCACCTTTTCATTCATGTAGAAAATCCCCTTTGGGTCAGTTACCTATAAGGCCAAGACTTTGTCTAAAGAGTAAACTGCATACCATCTTTTGATGTTGCTCTAGTTATATTCCACCTATGGTAGAGGTTAGTCATATTACATTTTAAAACTAAGCCTAAAAATGAAGGAAATCAAGATCTCTTGGTTTAGGGACTTAAGCCATCTATCCTCACACTTAGACATCTTAAAGATTCCATATACTAGGTTAGTGCATGGCATGACCTCCAATTTTTCTATGGATTTATGAAGGCCAAAAGCTTGGATTATGAGGATATCATAAGCCAAGTAGATGATATATGGGATGGTTTTTAACTCATCATGTTCCCTATCCTTCTCAAAATTGTAGTAAGCATTGTTTTAATGTGCATCTCCCAAGTTTATGGCCTTAAGAATGAACTCTATGTCCTTAAAAATGACTAAATTACCATACTAAAATAATAAATCATCATTTCCAAATGCAATGCCCTTATATGAAGTGGAGGATCCCACTTGTTCCATTTATATAGTCTTTTGGGTAGAAATTGACCTATTTTATATCTTTTTTTAGCTTTAAAGCTCCAATAATGGTAGCCTAGATGCAATCTGTGAAGAGCTTAATCTTGGTTGAACTTTGAGAGCATATATAGAAAAGAGAACAAATGCTTAGGGATTTCAAATGTAAGTATAGGTAAAATAATTATGTTGGGGATCATTTTGTAGATTGTTTTGATTAATGCAAGTTTTGATGGTGATTCTAGTTCATGCCACATTAATGGCAAGCTAATCATATTCACAATCAAAATAATCCAAACTATTGATTTTGACATTTAATTGTCTTAAAATCAAAATTTATCATTGATTTGATTTTGATTCACCATAAATTGTATCTTTGAAACTAAAATATACCACCTTATGACATGTTTCATGCCACCTTGGATCTAGCTAGGTGTTCATGGGGCCTAAATGTGACTAAGCTACTTAGTCAACTCAAATCTAGACATGTGGCATTTTTTGATTACTATCAAGATCTCTAGATGTAGCTTAATGTGGTGAGTAATTTTTACCCTACCATGTGGAATCCCTCTATTCATGGCTACTTATTAGGTAGGGCCTTCTAATTTTAGTTAGTTATGGGAGTGCCACTTGTTACTTTTACAATTAATTAAGGTTTCTTCTTTTCTAGGTGTCTCTTTTGTGAGAAATCATGGCCTTAATTTGATCGGTTTTACCTTTAGAATGCCTCTAGGTATTTTTCATCAACATTTTTTTGAATGTATGTCTCAAGCAGAGCCATGTGTTAATTTTAGAGATGATCTAGTTGATCTAAAGATGAAGCTTTATGGGGATGACATGCAACATCATCTTACAGGTTTGATGGGGATATGCATTACTTTGATGGGCCTTCAGAGGTGATCAAATGGTTCTTTAAATAGAAAAATCATGATCATGACAAGTGTCATCATCATGTAGGTTTGAAGGGGACACAGATCATTCTCATGAGATTTTCTTCATTCTTCTACCACTTATCACTGTCATAAAGGGCTTGGATAGTTGTATATCATCAAGCCTTGATCAAATGGCTCAAGTGCATCCACATGTTTATTTATTGGGATCCCATGAGATTTGGATTGGATGAAATGTGGTGTTGATAGGCATTAGTCTTGGATGAGTTTTAAGGAAACACAAATCAATTCAAAAGGTTGCTTGGGTTTAAATGGATGTAGTGAGGACATGTGTCAATATCTTGTAAGCCTTTATGATTAAAATATGAAATGTGGTGACTTGGATTGAATAGGATTTATTATATGGGATAGGATCTTGACATGTTATGTATTTTAATTCCAACTACTAACTCATTCATGAGCTCTCAAGATGGATCTGTGTGGTTTGTGGGCTTCTCGGATTCATTCTAAGTGTCATATGTGGAGTGAATGCTGGTAAGGTAGACATCTATCCTCTTTAGGTTGAAATATTAAATTTGACATCCCATGAGGCATATCAAACCACTAGTTTAACTTTGACATCTTGTGAATTCATGTGAGAAGTTAAGTTATACTTCAAGAAATGTCAAATGCTTATCATAAGCATAATGAAGCTAATTTAAAGAAAAACTATGTATGTAAATGATTTAAATAGGATGTAATGTTAGTATAGTAGGATTTAGTGAAATATATTATGTTCATGCTCATTTTAAAACCATGTATAACACTTTATAAGGAAGGCTTGTCTGCACATTTTGAATATTTTCATGGTTAAAAATTCATCATTTTGAAAGGAACTTAAAATGACTTGAAATAAATCAAATGTTTCTAAAGTCTAATCTACATTGAAAAATGAATATCTAATCAAGAAATTAATAGGAAGTATTAGATAAGTTTTCTATATGGAAAAATGACTTATTAAGTTTGGCATCTTAGGCATTTTGGAAAATTTAAAATAAAAGGGTCCTCATTCTAGGATAGGGGGTAGTTGAACACTTACATTATATTCAAACCATGTAAAATAAAATAATTATTAATATACATATTTATATTATATTTTATTTTATATTAAGTGGAACCAATTTTATCATAGAGAAGACTTTCTTGGGTACCACATTTATTAACTGCACTATTTCACACTTGGTTATATATAAAATTGCATACCTCCAACTCGTGTTATGGGCCATATGTTATTATCCTAAAATTAGAGGGTGAAAACCCATCACATGTCAAAGAGTTTTCACAAAATTGAATCAAAATAATATTGATAATTGTATTAGTATAAAATAATGTCTATGTCAATAAGGTTAGATATGTAAACAAATTGAAAACAAGTTATTAATTTATAAGACTATGTTCCTTGTTATATTATATTTATTATATAAATTTAAACCATATTGATAGTGATTGTTGTACAGTTAAATGAAAATTTATTTTATTAAATACATTTTTATTAGGTTATTTATCTATTCATGTAATTATAGAATGAATAATATTTGAATGACTATTTTATCATATGGATTGAGTCTTGTTCTAGTCATGCATACATCATATTGTATTTGTGATAAATATCTATAAATTTATATTTTTATGAGATGATTTTGAGTAAGTTGATGTATTCACTAGATTATATGTTCCAAAACCTTATTCATCATCACATACATGATTCCCCATTTAAAAAATATATTAATAATGTAATGTAAAGTGATAACATTGGTAGAAGAAAGATTGATCTTCTTATGACTTTTATCCTGTAGTAGAGATAAAGACTTTGATAAATATTATTATAAAGATAAGTTTCATAATAAATATTATATTGGGATGAATTTTTGGATATTCTATCCATGTTAAATGAATTTGTATAATTATGTAACCATTTATTATGTAGATTGAGTTTGTTGACTTGATCAACTAGGTTGTAAGCTATGATATGGGGAAATGAAGTGTCAAAGTAACTAATGTAAAATATTCATTGGATATGGTATAATAAGGTTATAATTATGTATAAAGGTATGATAATTTGATATGAATAATTTAGACAAAGTAACATAGTCCTCTCACTAACAATCCTTTCATGAAAGACAATTAATCAAGTCTCCACTCACACAAAATTATCTAGGAAATTGTACATATATCTTGGTAGGTCATGGGTAATATAATATCAATAATCAATTGTGATACCACCAAAAATAGCTAAAATATAATAATATAACCTTATAAACACTTACTACATGGTGAACATAGTTATAATACAAGATCAAGACTACCCAACCCTATTATATAAGTATAATTATATGAAATATAATAAAATTATAAAAATTTGGTCATTACAATGTAATCATTCCACTTGTAATATAACATATAGGTTTTCCTAAGTCTATTAATGTATTAGGCCATAAAAAATCATCCACCAATCATGAACCAATCCAAGTAGTTAGGAGATGAAATTATAATGGTATTCTTGAAAAAGTCTTGAGTGCTTGATGAAAGGTTATTCCCTACTATTTTATGTTATTGGTATCTTTAATGATCAAATGTAAATAAATCAAGTTGAGTTTTGAGACATGGGAACATTCATATTTATAGTAGTGATTAAAATTCACTATTTTTTAAGGAATGTTTGTTTACATATCTATGATTATGAAAATATTTTCTTTTTGAATTGAAATAATAATTAAATTTATTTCAATGTTAGAATGGATGTATAAAATTATTTATATCCTTCTCTTTTGAATTTTTGAATGTGAGGTGATAAAAATGAGGATGAATTAGTAATATTATTGTGATTAGTGTTATTAAATGTGTGTGAGAGATAAAGAGAGAGTATGTATTAAAATATGAAGCGAATATTGATTCATGTGTACCTTTTTTATCAATATCCAAAATTTTAGCATTTTAAATTACTACAAACCACAAATGACATATCTGAGAGAGGGGGGGATATGAATTACACATTTATTTATGTGTGCCTTTTATTATATTAATATCTTAGAATTTAGAGTTCTAAATGACTATGAACCACAAATGGCATGCTCAAAATATAAAGAGAGCACTAATGGGTTCTCCTACTTCTTTAACATCTTGATTATGTGCTATATATTAATAGTAAGGAGGTAAAAAATTTCATGATGCATTATCCTTAAGATTTAAATACATAATGTGCACACTGTTGTAAATGAGATATACTAGAGGATTTGCCTTGACCGGTTTATTTTACTAGGAAGTTATATTTAAATAATAAAAAAATAAAGAGCTCTTATAATTTTTAGGAAATATAATGAGTTTATTTTTAAATATGGATTTGATTCTACAATTTCCAAAACTATCCTTTACCAATTATACTAGTTTATGAGTGGCTAGTTAATTAGTTTCTTGAGCCTTTGGGTTTACTATGGGTTATGCTAATATTGGAGTTTCCATTGTATCTACTTTCACATGGTTCATATTATATATAAATGGATGATATTTTGACAAATATAATCTAGATAAAGTATCATAGTCCTTTAAAAAACATTCCTTTCATGAAAAATTAAAAAAAGTCTCCATTCTTACAAAAATGGTATATTACAATATACAAATATCTTATTAGATCATTAGTAATATCCATACAACAATCAACTATTATTATTAGGAATGTGTGAAGTGTAATTCACACACAATTTAATAATTTAAGCTTGTGACAAGTGTACAACATAACATATTTTGTATAAAATATGGTTTCATATAGGATAATGAAACACATAGAAGTTTAAATGAATACATTGAATAATTTAATACAATAAATGAAAGGTAAATAATATGAAGATCCATAGTATCTTCCCAGGATATATATATCCTACATTTTTTAAAGGGGATCTTAGCTAGTTAGAATGAAATTAATGAAAAAGTTTGAATTTGTAGCATGCCTCTTGAATCTTGTAGAAATAAATATTTAATGGAGTTTATATTATTTTTCAAATTAATGCATTATCATTTCTTGTTTAAGTTGATTTCATAAAAGAATAAGAATGACATTACATACACATAATTGTTTTTATGTATAAGAATAAATTCCTATGTAAAACATTTGACTAAGTTTACCCTTAGTTATTTATATAATTCCCTATATCAATGAAATCCCATCATAACATTCATAAAATTAAAAACATAGCTTGTTGTAATGGGAGATTCCATGATTACTTCTAGCAATGGTTCTATTATTAGGACATGAATATATTTAAATTGTTACTTAGTCAAAGGGAGCTTGAAAATAGGCTAGATGTAAAGATACATAATTTTTCAGAGGAATAAATTGTAAGGATAGGAATATATGTAGAGGAGATTAATTTTATCACATCCATGGATTAATTTAAGAAACATTTTCATTCAAGTTTCTTGAGTTGCTACTAACATGTATATCTAGATTTTAATACTATATATTTATATCCTATGAAGTGAAACAATTTGTGTGGATCAAAGAAAAGTTAGAATAGTTGTGCAACCTAGACACTAAATGGATATGTGAAATTTACCATTGGGTATAGACTATAACTGATTGGTATGTTGTGGAAGTTTTTAATCAGGGGTATATTGCATCCATAGTTGCATAATTTTTTGTATATGGATCAAAGGATTTTTTTTAGGCAACTCCCTTTATTAATTTTTTAAAATGTCACAGTGCCAATTATTGGCAACTTGGAGTAGTCACTCAAGGCACTATGTGGGTGCAAACTAGAGGGAGTTGAATGAAGACTATTTGAACCAATGGATCTAAATCAAAACCTAGATAACAAATAATATAAAGAAGTAAGATGATGAAATAATCCTAGGGATTCAAAGGTAATTATGAAAAAATAAAATATGGAATAATAAAAACTCTATAAGAGATTAAGAGCCATATGTAAATGCAAGTAGGAGTAGAAGATAAGCTATAAAGAGAATGATAGTAAAGAGACATCTAAAATAATAAATTGAATCTAAAGGTTAGAAATGAATTGGAAGAGTTTTAAGGGAATAAATGAACCAAAAATAACATGGAGACCAACTAGGAATTAGAATTTGACCCAAAAATTGAGGAGGAAACATAATGGATAAATGTCAAAGAGGCTATTAAAGGGCAAGTACAACAACTTAAATATAGGTTTAGTGAGAAACTATAGAGATGAATTTTATATTTTGAATGTGAAGGGTAAATATTCCAAAAAATAAATGATGAAACATAGGTTTAGACTAGGTTTCAGAGTGGTCATGATAGATACTCCAGGTATGGTTCATTTAATCTAATGGTATGCATCCCCTATAACTCTTTTAATTACATATAATACTAAAATAAAAGTGTTTAAATATATAACAGTAAAGATGAGGTGGTTTGAATAAGTCAAAATAATATTATAGAGACATAATAAGGAAAGTGGAGGTGAATATAATGCATCCATTGATTCCAATACTCTTGGAATTCTAAAATAATTTAGTGAGTTTATATATACCAATGCAATCACCAATCAAACCTATTATAACTATCCCAAGTATATGAAATATGTCACTAAAAGGAGGTTTTATTAATTTTATGTCATATTATGGGTTAAATAACCTACATTAGTACTATTGACCTGAAAAATTAAATGGTAGATTAAGGGTGTGATAAATTACACATACAAGCTCCTCAAATGAAGCTTCCTTGTCTTACATTCTATGTTTTCTATTTTTATGACTTGTTTTTACTTTGGTACTTCTTTGATGCTATAAATTTATTGTTGATATGATATTTTGGTGTTATTATTTGGTAGGATGCTCTATGTTGTTTCCCTCTCTTGTTTATTCTAGTTGTTGTCCTTTTTGTAGCTGGGAGGTTGACCCCACTCATTAAAAAACCACTTCTGTACTCATGTATTATCTAGATTTTGAGCCTTTTTTAGTTATGTATTTCCTTATTTTATCTAGATTTTGAGCCATTTTGTATTGGGTATGGTCCCATTCAAAACCATTTACCAATACTAAAAAAAATTACACATACAAGAAATGTAAACTTATAGGAGTTTTTAATAATTGAGATCTAGAATTCATCTTTTAGAATAATCATGTAGTTATGACCCTTCAAAATGTCAAATAAAATTTTATAGTATAATTCAAGATGCATTAGTGTGTTATCCAAACCATTATAAATTTTTAAAAAATTAGAAAAAAATGGGAAATTTTATATGTGATTATGATCACTAGTATTTTTATGTGATTAATAGAGCAAACTTTTAGTTTTGGAATTTAGACAAAGCTACTTGGTTTATATAAGACTTGTCAAATATGATTTAATTTTATATAGAACAAGACTAGTTTACCATAAAATTTTATGAAATATCTAGTGCGATTAGATTTGAAAAAATATAGGACCATGGATAAAACCCTCCTAACATTACAAAAAGTGATGTCAAGTTAGATGCAACATTTCACATAATGGATGAACTTTGAGAGGGGAAGACACAAATATTATATGTAAGGTGAATTAAGTTTGGACATGATTGTCACCACAAAAATGAATTACCAAAGGTAAAAATAGATTTATGTGAAGTATGCCACACATGTAGGACATTCAACTATTAATTGTCATTTATTATAGTAGTATGTGTGATATTCAAACAAATTCATCTATAGTTTATATAAATCCCATAACCATGATGGAAAAATGGTAGGGATATATAAGAGATAAAATAATACATAAATAAAAATTTCTTCTTAGTGACTACATATAAATATATGGTTCCAAAAACTAGATGTGCTAGCTCAGGATGCTAAGGTCACAACACAAGGTCAATGGAGTCCCTTAAAAACACAACCTATACCTAGGTGGACTCCTTAATATCCTAAAGTGAAAATAGGGTGGATTATTTAGTATAAAATGTGGTGTCATACTTATTATTATTAGTATAAACCATGGTGTAAATATCCTTCTCTACAATATCAATAGAGAATGACCCCTATATCACCATAAAAATAACTAAATTGGACACCTCCTTCATTCCAAAAGAAATACAAAGAATAATATAGTCAACATCAAGGGTGGGGATCACCTAAAATATAAGGATGTTATCAATAAATTTATTAGGGAGGTAATAAAAACCAAAGTAAGGGAATATATAGCCATGGAAGCCTATTACTTGTTACCTATACATGGAAATGAATCATATCACATGAAATTATCCGTGTAACACATAATGGAAAAACAATTACACATTTTGTAAAATTATGGGTTAACATAATAATATGGATTTAATAATTTTATATGAGTATAAGAAGAAGAATACAATGGTAAATTTTAGCATGGTACATTATCTCCTAAGAACTAGGTTTTTGTCTAGGTTGTTACTAAGAATTGACATATATGAAAAAGTCTTCCACCTTTAGGGATGCTTGAATAAAATGTAATTAAAAAAGTGTGAAAATACAAGTATGTCTAACTTATTATAGAGAATATTTTTATGAAATAATAAACCTATATATTATAGTAATCCAAAATCATAATGTTAATGAAGGAGATATTATGACAATCAATGACCAAAGGTATGGATAAATTATTTGGATCTTGCAATAGGATGGAGTAGTCATAACTCTGATATAATTGATAAAAATGGTAATTAATATACAAAATTATGATATCCAAAAATATTTAAAACCTATTACATAATTTATTAGATTTTACACAAATAAAAAAATAGAGAATAGAGTGGGTGTTTTGGTATGTCAAAACTAAGAAACCATGGGATGTGGATGTTGTAATGGATATTGAGGTCATAGGAAATGAATTTTCCAATGTTTATTTTATTTTATATGAACCATAAATATTATTCCAACTTATACTTGGGAATAAATTGGAAGCATGGATTTAACATACAACCTTATTACTTTGAGTTTGGTGGACTATGGTTGATTCAAACCTATTGGGAGACTAAAGATGTAAAGATAAATATGATTTACTTAATTCTACATGGATATTTTGAATTGATTGACATGAATACATATGATAATAATTATTCTATTATAACTATAAAAAATGGGACTAAAATAATTGCATGACCATCAACAAAATGAATAACCAATTATAAATACACCAAGAGGATGTTTTTATCATTATACATTTAAATAAAGCTAAATAAAATAAATACATGATACCATTGGAATTATATTAAACATATGCATACAATGATTATAGTTGGTTAAAATTTAATACAAATAAAAAATAAGAATCTATGGAAGCATAGAGTTTACTTACTTTTCACAACTTGTATAGATACTAGAGTTACAAAAAACAAAATAATCTTGAGTCTGACAAATCCAAAACATAAGACCTATCCATAGTTTCAAATGGAAGAATGTAATTGATCTATAAACTAAGTGTATATTCCATTTTAAGCTTCACCAATATGGATTATTTAAAAACAATGGGTTTCTCTCAAGTTTTATGCAATAGAACAACACCAAAAATGTTGTGTTAATGTGTATTTTATCTATTATGACTGACATCTAAAACATACAAAATAATATACAACCCTTCACATTAAATATCCACATGATACCTCCATTTCATATATTAATTCACACTTGAAACATGTTACTACTCTATACATGATTGCAATTTAAATTCATGCATATAAGTGCAATACCAAATGTGAAGTTATTTAACCTTTATGAGTAAGTCTTGAGCTCTCTTAAATGTTTATGTATTCACCTAGTTGTAATGAATATAAACATGATAAAAAAATGAAACAAACAAATAAATAAAGAGTGATAACACAATAAATGCCCTCGATAAAATAAATGTGATAAATCTATAGCAAGAGTTAATCAATGCTTTCTCATCTCCACTATATTTTATAGTTTAAAATAACTTGCATTCTTGTGATTAAAATTAAACTAACCTCATGCTATCATATACTTGTAATGATGTATATGAATTTTTGGTGGAAGACTTGACTCTAAACCAAGAAAAACTACAAAAATTAAGTATCTTAGTTGTGTAGTCTTTAACTCTTATACATATAGAGAAATAATGAGATGATTAAGTAAAAAATTAATAAATTCCTCATATGCATACACTGGAATGTATTTATTTAATGCTTTTTTCCTTATAGTCTTTCTTTGATCTATATTCCTATAATCTTCCTTGCCAAGAACTTTCTTTATGCTCTCCTAGCCTCAAAATATTCCAATAATCTCAACTAAACCACTAAAGAGAAGGAAAAATGTTGGAAACCATTAAAATTATTGTGGCTGTAGATTTATACAACTAGACCTAGAGTTCTACAGTCTGGATATGGAGTTTGATAGTTTAGCATTAGAGTTTCACTTGAAATAAAGTTCAGTAACTTTTGAAGGCCATAAAATTTTCATACAAACTCAAAATGACATGTATTTTAATTTGAACTTATCTAGATTTTTGAGAGGAACTTAAATATGTACTTAAAATATACTTTTTATGCCAACTGTATGTTTTTTTATCCTTTATAAAAGAAACTAGCATTTTTCCAAGACTCGATATGTTCTAAATTACTCATGTTTTATAGTGCATTTTATTTTTGATTAAATTTAATGATATACATGAGAAAATTTTGATCACATAACCAAAATTTATAGTATTTAAGGTCCCAAAAAAATATAAAAATAAGATGAATATTTACCTCCTATCTTCCAAAGTAAGAAACTAATATTACCATCTTGTTGGGCATTAACTTGTTTAGGTTTAAATTTGATAAACCCTTGAATAATAACTTTGTTAAGGATATAATATGATTAAATTTTGGATAATAACTTACTTAGGTTCTCATTTCTACCAACTAGCCTTATTGCACTATTTGGTGTCTTAGTCTTCTTTTTGGTTATCCATCTTAGCCCCTTTGCTATAATACACATGATTTTAGGGTAGGGTGGGCTTATTCATGATGAGATGAACATACAACATCACCCTTTCTATTCACAATTATTTTAAAAAGTGAAGAAAACATATTGAATTGTATATTTGGTGCTAAAACAATTAACCATGCTTACAAATTACCCTTATCATGGGTATTATAATTTAAAAATTCAACATACATGGATTGGAAGCACACAAATCCATTTAATTTTTTTATTATATCTTGAAAATTAAAATTTTCATCAAAACAATACAATATACAATAAGGGAAACATATTAAATTAATTAAATTAGATGCCAAAATGTACATACATAAAAACCAATGGTCTCCTTGTGGAGTGCTAATCACCATGGACATAATTTTCACCATGTATTACTCACCCAATGGCATGCCACTTATTCTCCCTTCATGAAAGTACCAATTTAGTAGTAATGAATCATCTCTAGAGTCCCATACAAAATTATCTCTAGAGTACTACAACAAGATCCTATGTTCCATATAAAACTTTCTCCATAGAATATTATATCAAAAGCAATGAAATATCAACTTCTATGACACTAAAACCTAGTATGATAACATATTTCAACATTTTCCATGTGAATACACCAATTTAAAAAATTCATGATTAATATTTGATATAGTTTTAATGTTCATTCCATAACCAACATAGACATGCTATCAGTTCTGATTTATGAAAGGTAGCCTATACCTCCATGCTACAATAATGTGAGTTCTCAAATGCATGTTGAGATATTTATAAGCAAATAGACATGCTACACATGATGTAATTCTTAATTTTCATGGATAAAAAGTAAAACTAATATGTTATCACTTTTGTGATACCTTAGCTTTAAAATTATTATTGGATCTTTCTTACAATGTAGAGTGCCCATTATACCCATATTGTCACATATTACAACAAATCAATAAAAAAACATGACAACTTATCAATCAACATGATCATGAGAATTATATAAATAATATATCCAATATGATGCAATGGGTTGTTCATATATATGATTCTCAAACTAATTATATGTATACTCCATATCTTCTCTTATTGAGTGACATTCATAAATTTTATCATACAAAATATGTTAGTTTGCTTCTTTCAATAAAGGAACTTAATAATCAATTTAGAGGTGATTACATATGCATGCCCAAAAACATCTAGTATATTAAAATACTCTATCCATGGAATCCATAATCAATTTTTACCATTAACAACTTGAAATGATGATGATTAATCCTCTATGAGTTGATCATACTTTATGGATTTTATCTTGGATAAATTTTAGATGCAAATAAAAATTTGATTTTTGAAACTATTCTTCTAAGGATTGATATCTTACCATGTTTAACTTTATGCAATGGTGATGGGTGCTCCTAAATGGGCTGATAAACTTCATGGATTATTTCTTACCTAGGTAGGATTATACAATTTTTATCTCTTCTATTGGAGATGATCGATAAGCTTCTTCATTATATACATATTACTTTGTAGGTGCACAAATAACTTTCATACTCCTTGTAGATGTCTCTTTCTTATATGAATGCTCCTTATAATTCTTTGGGTGAAGTTGTGGATGAATGTTGCAACATTTTACATGTCAATGCCACTCATATTGTAATTATTTCAATACTTCTTGCTCATTCTCTAGTAAAACATGCCCTTCTTACCCTTCTCCACATTTAGTTTTGGAGAGTGGTCTTTACAACTTTCATCCTTCCTCTTCAATGGCATGTGCTTATTTTGGATAAATTTATTATTCCAACACATGGCCACACAATGGTTATTTATTCCAAAATAATAACATTGATATATATACCATTTTTTTAAAAATGACCATTATTCATATATTTTAATAAAACAATGGAAGATTGGTTCTTTTCATATCTTCTTGGGCTACCTTTTGTGTAATCATTGTGAAGGTTTAATGTTTTACATACTCCTTCAGGATGATAACCCTCTTTGGATATGCATTGTATTATTCATTGATTCCTTTCCCATCATTGAAAGGTTTTCCCTTTCTTAATTCCAATATACATTCACTCACATGGTCATGTCATGACAATGTGTTATCTCCTTATGCATAAAGTTGTTGTACTCTTATTAGAGACTATTTATTGGTAATTTTAGGTGGATAAATGTTACCTTCCTATTTATGAGATATGTGTAATTATTTTTAGAATTAAAATCATCATTATATTTGATAAAATAAATTATGTCACTACCTTGCAGGGCTATTTTTTTAGAGCTACCAGCTTGGAGTCTTTGCTTTTTGAAGCTTTCATTACTAGATTTGCCTTGGATCATTATTTAACTCCTTATTTTCAACCAACATATAAAAAACTTGTGTATTTAGGACTTTCCTCAAATTTTATGAGATTATTAATACCTTATCCATTGATCACAAGTCCTTTTACATCATAATCCATCTTGGTTAGCAACTTTAAGCCAAAGTACTTAGTATTATTCTCAAATTTACCAAACGAAGCATATAAATCTTGATGGAAGGAAAGAGAATATGGTGGATTGGTTAATTTTCATACCTTTTTCATGGTTTGTTCATCTTTGGTAGAGGATGGTCCCCTTGGCATGGTAGAAACTTATATCTCCACTTTTTCATCATTATCTTGGAACTTGGCCAACATCTCTTCCTTAGTTTACAACTCATGTTAAAACTCTTAAATGATAATCTTGATAAATTATCCATGGTTGATCACTCTATCTTGTATATCTTATTTCTCATCTTCCAATTTCTACCACATATTTATTATTTTATAATTTACCTCTTGAATTTGTTGATTTATATCTTCAAAATCTTGAAGCCTTTCCGAAAATCTTTGCCCATGGTTGAAATTTTTAAACCAAGAAGACTACACTTTATTTTCAACACAAAAACATGGAATAATATATTAAAAAAATGCATAAATGTGTTAGGAAACCATTTAAAGGTAAAATTAAAACCCTCTCTAATACCAATCTGATCCATAAACTAGGTGGATATTTTACTCGAAGCTTCAACAATATAGATTCTTTCAAAACAAGGGGTTACTCTTAATTTCTATTTAATATAACAACATCAAAAAATTTGTGTTAAGACGTATTATATCTCTGATGACTAGAAAATACATCATGAAAAATAATATGAAACTTTTCATAATAAACCTCCATGTGATACCTCCATTGCATATATTCCTTCACACGTTCCACATGTTAATGCTTAATACAAGATTATAATTGAAAAACTTTCATAAAATTATAAAAAAAATTATGAATTTATTTAAAATTTATGAGTAATTCTTGAGTTCTATTAAATTTTTATGTATTATCCTATTTTCAAGGAATGGAAACATGCAAACAAAGGAAATAAACACATTAATTAAGAGAGATAACAAAAGACATACACTAGAAAAACTCATTGTGAGAAAACTCTAGCAGCCATGAATCCATGCTTCCTCATGTCTACTATGTTATAAAATATATTTTTTTTTCCTTATTGGGATTATAAGGACACCAACCTAAATGAATATTATACTCATAATGATATCCACAATGGTTAGTGGAATAGAAGAAAATCTATTGAATTTTGTTATCTCAATTGTGTAGTCTTCAACTCTTATACATATAGAGAAATAATGAGTTTATGAAGTAAATAATTAATAAATTCCTCATATGAATCAAATTTAATACTAGTAATTAATGATTTTATATATTTTAATATTTATCTAATTCTTATTCCTCTTATCTACCTTACTAAGACCTTTATTTATGCTCTCTCAGCCTTAGAATAAGCCAAGAAGCTCAACTAAACTACCCAAGAGAAGGAAAAACATTGGAAACTATTCAAATTCTCTTAGTTCCAGAGTTATATAGTTGAATATAGATTTATACAATCTAGATCTGGATGTTGACAATTTGGTTCTGAAGTTTGATAGTTTGGCACTAGAGTTTGATTTGAAAGAAAGTCCAATAACTTTTGAAGGCCATAATGTTTGAAAATTAACTCAAAATCATTTGAATTTTTTTTGAACTTGTCCTTTTTTTAGAGGAATAAAAATGTGTATTAAAAATTTAATTTTAACACCAACCATAAATATTTAATCCTATAAAACATAAACTATTATTTTTACAAGACTCAACATATTATAGATTACTCATGTTTGATAGTCAATTGTATTAATAAATAAATTGATTTATAAACATGATAAATTTATGATGTAGAGAAACTTTTTTCTAAGTCTCAATGTGTCCTTTACCAACTTTCTTAGGCCTTTAGACCATTCTAGTATCCTTTTTTAAATTTTTGACTTGTTAAAAAAACATACAATGAATCAAGAGATTTTAAGATTAGTTACATGTACTCTCAATCTAATTATACCCTTATGTCAAATTTTAGGGTCATACTCTCTCTCTAGACCCACTTTCTCTCACCAAGCCTTCTCAATTAGGCCTATTTGAGCCTAAGTATAACCCAATATCTCAAAAACCATACTAAAGAGATCATATAGGTCTAAAACCAATTCATTCACTTAGAGAACATTAAATTTGCCTAGGGTATAATTTTTTAGCAAGATTTGATGGTTAGAACTCTCTATATGATCAAAGCCCTAGTTTAGGGCTTTTTCACTCTTGTTACAACCTAATATCATAAATAATTGGTTTTTCAATGTTTCAAAGAGTTTTATTAAACTGTGAAAGTTTTTTAGGTTCTACCTCAATTCAATGCACCTTCTCCCTCACTATTCCACTTTTCTAACTTGATTTCTCTTTGACTATGCAGGGTTAGAAGACTTCTATAGGTTTGTAATCAACTTGAAACAACAACATACAATTCCAATCAAGATAAAAATTCAATTAACCTTTACAAAAAATATAAGTACTTACCAAAACCTACATGAACGATTGAAATGTGTTACCAATATCATTTTGTTCACCAACATGGACTATACAGTCTGCAAGTAATGTAATAACACATAAAATAGGGGTCTGTGTCAACAAAACTTTCAAAGCCAGTGGTTAATCCTTTATTTATCAAAACTTGGGACTTCACAACATCCATCAACATCCTCCTCTTAAAAAATTACATCTTTTATATGGTGTATAGCTACTGTAACTACCTTGAAGCACCTTTCTAATGATCACAAGGTAAGTTTAGAAACATGGAGTTTCAACCAAAGTTGGATTTCAACACAAGTGAGGTCTTAGTCCCTTGAGATTAATTCAAGGGGTCATTATATGTTTTCACAACATGTTTATAATCTATACTAATCCATTCAATTACCCCTACAACACTAACCATATGCAAACTATTTAAATTTTTGAATAACAAGTTTTGGTGGGAAAACTAATAATTTTAAATTATAACTATATAGGAGAAATTCTAATCTACCAAATTGAAACCTAAGTATGGTGGAGGCATTTCAAGGCCCTAAAAACCAAAATTCATGTAAACAAATTAAAATTAAAGATAGAAAACTTCCTAGGAATGATTCTCCTACATCATACTCCTCGGGAAAGAGAAAAGAACTCAGGGACTATTGTCCATGAGTACTTCCAGAGTACTCCCAAACATTTTGATGTCATGTTCATTCATCCACATATAATATTCTACTATTTAATGTTTCCATTTGACTAGGTAATTAAATTACTACTTGTCTCTAGTCCTTTTGATCACCTACTTGTCTAGTATTCACTCCAACTCTTTTGTCTTGGCCTTAGGCAATTGGGTTACATAATCTAGGCCTAATGTAGGTGTTTCCTCTATTGTGTTTCCTTATTATACTCCTTATTTATAAGGATATAGGTTTGCAACATTGAATATAAGTGATATACCTACTCCACTAGGAAACACCAATTCATAGGAATTATTTTCAAACTTCTTGAGTATCTTGTAAGGACCAATATTCTTCATCTTTAGTTTGTCATATTTACCCCTTGGGTACCTCTCCTTTGTATTATCCAAAACTAAGTCTCTAATATGAAAAATCACCTCCCTTCTACTTGTATCTACCTATTTCTTATATTTTTTAACACTAAAATCTAGGTGCTTCTTTACCTATTCATGTACCTCATTCATTTCCATTACAAAATATTCACCTTCAACACTCATCTCATCCATATGATTGATGTTTCTAACCTAAAATACTCCTCTAGGATGCATATCATAGATTAATTTAAATGGACTCATACTAATGCTCCTATTGGTAGTGTCATTATAGGCAAACTTTGCTTGAGGCAATACAAGATCCCACTACTTGGGATGGTCCTTAGATATACACCTCAATAGGTTCCCTAAGATTTTAGAAACCACCTTAGTTTTCCCATCTATCTTAGGGTGGTAAGTTGAACTGAAACTAAAGTTTGTGCCTAGATTCTTCCATAATGTTCTCTAGAAATGACTAAGAAACTTGGTGTCTCTATCAAATACAATGTTCATGGGTAGTTCATGAAGCCTTACTACCTCCTTGAAAAACAATTTTACCACATGGGTGGATTCATTTATAGTTTTACATGGAATGAAATGTGCCATTTTGGAAAATCTATCCACAACTACATAGATTGAGTCAAAACCCCTTTATTTCTTAGGAAATCCCATCATAAAGTCCAAACTTATGGATTTTGAAGGCCTATTTGGGACTGATAAGGGTTGATAAAAACCCATATTGGTGCTCTTTCCTTTTTACAATTGACAATTCTTTCACCTTTCCACATACCTCCTCACTCTTGCTTGTATTTTATGCCAATAGTAGTTCATACTGAGTAACTCTAATATCTTGTCAAGCCCAAAGTGTCCTACCATGCCTCCATTATTATTTTCTTGGACCATATTTCCTTTTATGGAACTAATGGGCACTCATAATTGTACTCCTTTGTATAGAATTCCATATTTTAGAACAAAATCTAACTATGGATCCTTTTTTAGTGTGATTGGGTGCTTGCAAACATTGTATGCTTCCTTGAAGACTTCCTCATCCTCATACATATCTTTGAGTGATTCAATCCCAAAACTCTCTAACTAAGTTTCATGCACCAATAAGACTCTCTTATTCAATGCATCTACAACCTTATTACTTTTCCCTTGTTTATGTTTGATGGTAAAGGTGAAATTTTACATGTACTCCACCCATTTCATGTGTCTTTGGATCAGTTTAGACTGATTAGAGATGAACTAAAGTGCATGATTTTCTATGTATATAATGAAATCCTTTGGTATGATATAATTCCTCCACTTATTCAATTTGTGTACCATTGCATAGAACTCTAAGTCATTGGATGAGTAATTCTTGGCATCATTTAACTTCTAGTTAAAATAGGCTATAATTCTTCCCTCTTAGATTAGTATAACCCCTATTTTTGCTCTAATTACATCACGTTATATTTAAAACACTTGATTGATGTCTGGTACTATTAGTATTAGCTACTCCATGATTCTTTTCTCCAAGTATTGGAAGCTCTTCTCTACTTTCTCATTCCACACAAACTTTTTCTTGTCACCCTTGATGGTGTCTATGATAAGAGTACATATCCCACTTAAATTCCTAATAAACATCCTATAAAAACTTTCAATGCCATGAAAACTTCTCACCTCTCTTATCATCCTAGGTGTTGGACATTCCATGATTACCTTCACCTTATTCTTATCCATATTCAGCATGCCTTGTGATATGATAAAGCCAAGGTAAAATATCATTGACTTCATGAATTCACACTTCTTTAGGTTGATCAACAACCTTTCTTCTTGTAACATCCTCATGACTAGATATAAATGGTGAAGATGCTCCTCCTTTCTATGGTTGTAGATTAGTATGTCATCTAAACACACCTCTACAAACTTGTCTATGAAAGAATAAATAACTTCATTCATTAATCTCGTAAAATTACTTGGTGTATTGGTCAAACCAAATGGAATGACCAACTTGTTGATGGTTGTATTTTTACCCTTGAAGAGATGTTATTCTTGGATTTTCACCCTTAAGGAGATGCTTAGCTCTCCTCATCCAAGCAATAAAATGAAATCATCTCTCTTGTTATGGGTGACAATTTCATTGAAATGAATCTATAGATCAGGGGCTAGCTCCCCTTGATGCACCTTGAAATATCTTTCTAATCTATCAATTGTGTGTGAAAAGAGTTTAGGAAAAAAACTAAGAAAACAAATGGTGATGCACCAATATTTGATATCCTCCCAATTAACTAAAACCACTACTTTAAAGGCAAAACAAGGTGTTTTCTTGAATAAGACTCACAACTTAGGAACCATTGCTACATCAATATTCCATATGATAGATTTGAGAAGGTATATGATTCTTAAAAAGGAAATGAATGATCCAAAGAAATATATAGTCATGAATCACTTCTAATATATCTCTAAACTTAGAAAATAATACTAACAAAGACTTGAAACAATCTCCTTTCTACAAATTGATAGATGATCAAGAGTACAAGCTAAAAAAGACAATCTTTCACTAGACTAGATCAATAATGATTCAATCATTACTTAATATTACAACATATGAGAGGCAATCACACTTGTATATCTCTTCAAGAGTACTTCAAGTACAAATTTGGCTAGAGCTTCCCCAATAACTAGTGGAGGATCCAAAATGAGCTAAGAGAATGGATATATATAGCCTTGAGAGGTAGAGCAATCAAAGGAAGTCCAAGGGTCACTTGGACATGTGTCATCTTGAAATAATTAGTTACATTTTCATGGGAGAGAATTGGGCAACCTATGCCATGTCATCAAATCGATCAGTTACAATGAGTTACAACTGAACCAAAAGCATTAGTTACATATGTTACAAATGAACTAAATCCTCAGTTACATTTGCCATTTTTTATCTCTTATCTTCCCATTGAGCCTTTCTTTTTAAACTCTAATGGCTAGTTTTTGTAGTCTAAAAATTGACATTTTGTGAACTATCACTACTTCAGGCATTTTATTCAAACTTTTTGTTTCCTTTGCATCAAATAATTTTTTTGAAAGAATTCATTCCTTTGGGTTTCTTTAAGTGTACCTTTAGCTTTGAAATGACCCTTTTAGCTTCCTTTAAATGACCCTTTGGCAATTTGAAAAGACCCCTTTGGAAAATTTGAAAGTGGGTGATCTTTCAAAAGGAAAAAATACCATTCAAATTTTTTTCAAATGGTCCACCTTCCTAAAAAACAATCCTTTGAACTTTTTGAAAACTAACTTTTGTCCTTCTGCAAATGCCTTTCAGAAAAAATGCAAAGTACCTTTCAAGAAAATGAAAATGGCCTTCAAAAATGTTGAAACATACCCTTCAAAAAATTTGAAGTGCCTTTTTAAAAAATTACAAAGTAACTTTAAGTAAAATGAAAATGGCCTTTGAAAAAGTTGAAACATACCTATCAAAAAAATTGAAGTGCCTTTCAAAAAAGCTATCTCAAACAAAATGTTTGAAATAATTCCTGTGCAAAAGTTACAACATACCATTTGAAATTTTTTCAAATGTCCTTTTCAGCTTGAAACATACCCCTTAGAAAATTTGAAAGGTACCTTTGGAAAATTTGTGAAGATAATTTGTCTAAAAGAATTTGGCCCTTTTTCTTCAAGAGATTTGTCTCAGACAAATTGTTTTAAAGAATTCATCACTTGGCCAAATGAAAATTATGAAATAAATACACTTGAGTAAAAAATATTTGAATGAAAAGTCCAAATGAATTTGGTAAAATCTTAGAAAAGAACAAAAATGATCTTTTTGAAAGGAATAAACTTGTACATTTATTGCAAGTTTTGTCAAAGAACACTTATTTTGAATAAAAGCTAAGTAATGGTCCTAGCCAAAGATATAGACTTAGACAATTTTATAAATAGGGGTGCCCAATTTTGGCTTGAAAGGCCAAAATTTGGTCTATAAATTTGTGTCTCATAGGGGTAGTATACCATCTATACTAACCAAACCAGTAGCCTCATCCAAGATAGGGCTAATGGAGTCAATGGATTATTGAAGATGACTAACAAGGATTATGCCAAAACAAAACATAAGGAAACACACCTCACAACAACAACAATACCAAGCAAAGAAAAGACAAAAAAATACAAGAAAAAACTCACACATGTGCATAAACACTTAGGAAACATAGGAAAAATAAGAAACTATGTATAAAGGAAAAGGAGGACATCAATAATAATGCTTTAGATATATCCCATTGACTGGGATATGTAGCTCCTCTCCATCTAACTTTGAGAGTTGGAAAGCATTATGTTATTTTCACTATGTGATCACATATGAGCCATTCCACAAAACATCAAACTTTGTGTGCCTTCTAGGTTTGGCCCTATCTTCATCCCATTTTAGGACAATGTCTCTTTATCTAAAAATACTTAGCATGGACTTCTTGTCAAAATACTTCTTTGTTTTTTGTTGGTGAGTAGTCATGGTTTGCATAGCTTGATCTCTTGTCTCCTCAAGCCCCATCAAATCACATAATCTAACCTCCATGCTCTCATTCTCCATAAATTGTAGCTGATATGTGAGGTCTAAATCTAGTAACTCAAGTGAGATAGGAATTCTAGCCTCCCTTCCATACACAAGTGTGTATGGTGAGTTCCCAATTACTCTCTTTGGGGTGATCCTATCAACCCAAAGGGTTATCTTCAACTTGGTATTCCAAGTCCTTTGATTCTCCTCCATTGTTCTCTTAATGATCTTTATTGAGTTATTATTTGTGGACTTAGATAGTCCGTTCCCTTGGGGATAGTAGTTGGAGGAGGTACTAAGATAGATTTCATGCTTCAAAGCCCATTCACTTGTCCTTATTCTTAATAAGTCTAATGTATTATCTGAAATGATTATTGAAGGAGCTCCAAACCTAGTTACTATACCTTCATAGAAGTCTAGGACTAAGTTTTCATTTTCCTCCTTAAGAGATAAAACCTATATCCATATTTTAAAATAATCAGTGGCTATCAACACCCACTTGTGATCAGAACTAGAAGGAAGATTGATCAGACATATGAAATCCAAACCCCATTGCATGAAGGGTTGCTCAACCTAGATTGGATGAAGAGGCAAGGTAGCTAGATTTTTTTTGCCATAAAAAAGATCACACTTTTATCTTTTCCTTACCCAAGCATGAGTGTCTTTAAATAAGCTAGGCCAAAAGTAATTAACCTTAATAATCTTAGTAGATGTGGTTCTTAGAGCAAAGTGACCACCAACTGGCCCATCATGAAACTCATGAAACACTTTGTCAATCTAATTCGAATAAATACACCTCAAAATCACACCTAAAAATTACTTTCTAAATAACACTCCATCAATAAGTACATAAAGAATGGATTGCATCCTAAAGTACCTCCTCTTAGCCCTATCAAGACCTTGTGGACACTCACTAGTTTAAAGGAAGTGAATCATGTCTTGTGTCTGAATATTCATGGTTGAAGATACATCTACTATAGGGTCATCATGGAGTGTCAAAACAACCTCCCTTTTCTCTTTCAATTCTGAAGCTTGATGCTTGCATCATCCTTTTCTCATTCAAATCTTTGCTCAACAAAAAGTCTTTCACACTAGGATAAGACACAAAAATGTGAATCTTGTTATTAGCCAACATATGCCTAAATTTATTTAAACTCCTTATGAATAAAAGCACTTGTTTCTCAACATATGTGTACCTTATATCATATCCTTCTAAATCTTGACTAAATAAGTAAATAGACTATTCAAAATTTTCATCATTTACTTGGGTAAGCATGGTATAAATTACCTCTTCATTCCAAAAATCATACAAATTGAAGTCCTTGGATAAGTTTAGACTTGCAAGAGTGGGATATTTGGGAATGACTTGCTTGATCTCCTAAAAAATTTCTTTCCTCCTTCCTATCCAAGTGAATATCTCATCCTTCCTTAGCATGGAAGTCAAGGGCTTAACCAAGTTAGAAAAAATAGGAATAAACCTCTTAATGAAATTCATCTTATCAAAGAATATTTGTATACCCTTATTATGTTTTGGTAAAGATAATGCCAATATAACACTTACCCTTTATATATTAATGGATAGACCTTTCCTATAAATAATATGGCCTAAGAGTTTGCCTTCATGAACAACAAACACACACTTTTTTGGGTTTAGAGAGATCCCATATTCTATACACCTCTCAAAAATATATCTTAGGTGATTCAAATGATCTTTTTGTTCCTTAGAGAAAATTTTCACATCATCAAGATATACTAATATAATGTCATTAATTAGTCTTTAGAACGCCATTTCCATTACACATTGAAAATTAACTCTAGCATTTGACAATCCAAATGACATATTATTATAGGCATATTTTCCCCATTTAGTGGTGAATCCTATCTTGTATTGGTCACTTTATTTCACCAAAATTTTATTGTACCTAAAATAACCATCTAGGAGATAAAACCTCTCACTACCTGCCACCACTTGCATAATTTTCTCCATAGAAGGGAGGGGATAATGATCTCTCAAAGACACTCTATTCAAGTCCCTGAAGTCCACACACAACCTAATCTCCCCATTATTATTTATAATAGGGACTAAGTTGGCCAACCAAGAAGAATGTTTGATAGGAAAAATGATTCTAGACTCAATCAACTTAGTGAGCTCTTTCTTTATCAGTGGTCTGATCTTGGGATTGATTGGCCTTTGTCTTTGCTTGATGGTTTTGAAATTTTCATCTAGTTCTATGGTGTGTTGAGCCAAGCTTGGGTTAAACCACTTAAAATCACTATACTTCCATACAAAATATCACTAAACTCCTTGCATAGCTTAAAGAAATCATGCCTCTCTTGACTAGTGCATACCTTCCCAAGTGCAAGTAGCTTATCTTTAAATATTTCTACCCTTTCATAGTTCTCTTTCTTAGTGGACATTCATACCTTTTCCTTCTTTAGATGGTCATTCTCATTAAAAATTCTCTCAAGATTCACTAAGCCTTTAGGGAGCTTGTTGGACTTCAATTGGACAATCTACCCTCTATATTGTTTCTATAGTTTAGACTGATTCTTGGAAGAAAACTTAGCCTCTTCTTGTAGAAAAAGTGTTATTTGTTGATGTGCTCAATGGCAGCAATTTGACCATATCCACTAAAATATGGGACACTTTTGAGGGTAGCTCCTAAAATTTGATCATATTAGGCAAGATGCAATGGAGATGCCCTGATGAAAGGCACAAAAGGTTATCTTTTTGCCATTTTGGAATGATCTCTATGGGTTTTAGGGATGGAATGTAACACAAACATGGAATATTTAAACATAAAATATCTTTTGTAAGGATGAGTATTGACAAACCTAAACCTTTTGGTGGAATATGGAGGTAATTCCACAAACTCAAAGGGTATACCTTTATAAGTAGACCTAGTGGTCACCTTTGGCATGGAAAATAGGATTCATCATCAACCAAAGATCAAATTCTTCAATAGATTCACCAAGTATTAAATGTAGATGTTTCTTTCTCTTCAATAATGCCAAGATTAGTACCAATCTTGAACAATATTCTAGGACTTAGAGGTCATACCGGATGTGCCAAAAATTATTGATGCTTGGATTTACACCCTTGAGGAGATGTTAAACTTGGATTTTTACACTTGAGGAGATGCTTAGCTCTCCTTATCCAAGCAATAAAATGTAATCATCTCTCTTGCTGTGGGTGACAATTTTGTTATGATGAATTTCTAGAATAGGGGTTGGATCCCCTTGATGCACTTTTAAAGCTGTCTCTAATCTATCAATTTTGTATGAAAAGAGTTCAAGAAAACAACTAAGAAAACAAATGATGATTCACCAATATTTGATATCTTCCTAATTGACTAAAACCACTACTTTAAAGATAAAACAAGGTGTTTTCTTACACATGATTCACAGCTCAGGAACCATTGCTACATCAATATTTTATTTGCTAGATTCAAGAAGGTATATGACTCTTAAAAAGGAAATGAATGATCCAAAGAAAGATACAATCATGAATCACTTCTAAGATATCTCTACACTTATAAAAGAATACTAATAAAGACCTGTAACAATCTCCTTTCTACAAATTGGTAGCCCATCAAGAGTACAAGCTAGAAAAGATAATATTTCACTAGACTAGACCAACAATGATTCAATCATTACTCAATATTATAGAATATGAGATGAAATTAAACTTGTACATCTCTTCAAGAGTTATTCAAGTACAAGTCTAGCCAGTGTTTCCCTAATAACCAGTGAAGGATACAAAATGAGCCAAAAAATGCATATATATAGGCTTCAGAGGTAGAGTAATCAAAGGAAGTCCAAGGGTCACTTGGACATGTGTCATCTTGAAATAATTAGTTATATTTGTATGGGAGAGAAGTGGGTGAGCTATGCCATGTCATCGAATGGATCAATTACAATGAGTTACAACTAAACCAAAATCATTAGTTGCATTTGTTACAACTAAACCAAAGCCTCATATACATTTTTACATTTGTTATCTCTTAACTTTGCCTTTAGGTTCCCATTGAGCCTTTCCTTTTAAACTCTAATGGCTAGTTTTTGTAGTGAAAAAATTGACATTTTGTGGGTTGTCACTGCTTTGAGCATTTTCTTTAGACTTTTTGTTTCCTTTGCATTGAAAAAGTTTTTTGAAAAAATTCATTCCTTCAAACTTTATATTTGGCCCTTCAAAATGTTCCTTTGGGTTTCTTAAAGTGGGCCTTCTAATTTTGAATGAAATTTTCAACTTCCTTTAAATGACCCTTTGGCAATTTTAAAAGACCCCTTCAGAAAAGTTGCAAGTGTCCTTCTGCTTTTGGAAATGAACTTCGAAAAGGAAAAAATACCCTTCAATTTTTTTGAAATGGTCCACCTTCCCATGGAAATAATCCTTTAGGCTTTCTGAAAAGTACCTTTTGGCTTTCTTGTAAATGCCTTTCAAAAAAATTGCAAAGTACCTTTTGGGAAAATGAAAATGGCCTTTGGAAAAGTTGAAGTGGCTTTTAGAAAAATTGCAAAGTACCTATTAGGAAAATGAAAATGGCCTTCATAAAATTTGAAACATACCCTTTGTAAAAGTTAAAGTGCCTTTTGGAAAATTTGTCTCAAAAAAATGTTTGAAATAATTCCTTAATAAAAATTGTAACATACCCTTCAGAAAAATTGTCATTTTCAGCTTAAAACATACCCTTCAAAAAAGTCGAAAGGTACCTTCAAAAAAATTGTGTAGATAATTTGTCTGAAAGAATTTAGCTCTTTATCTTTAGGAGATTTGCCTCAGACAAATTATCTAAAAGAATGCATTACTTAGCTGAATGACAAGTTTGAAAGAAATACACTTAAGGAAAAAAGCTTCAGACAAAAAGTTTGAAATAATTCAGGAAAGGCTTAGTAAAGACCAAAAATGAACTTTCTGAAAGGAATAAACTTGTACATTTTTTATGGGCTTTGTCAAAGAACACTTCTTATAAAGAAAAGCTAAGTACTGGACCTAGATTAAGAAAATAGACTTAGATAATTTTTACAAATAGGGGTGCCCAATTTTGGCCTAAAAGGCCAAAATTTGGTTAGCACAACCACTCATATAAACCTTCATTTGTCTTGAAATTAGTTTTCCACTCATCACCTTACAAGATTCTAATCTGGTAGTGTCATTCTTGGGATCAATTTTCAAAAAATAGGTTACTTCACTCAAGTAATCCTTTAAATAATCCATACTAAGAAGTGGAAATATATACCTTATTGTGATCTTATTTATGGCCCTAGAATCAGTACACATTCTCCACTCACCTTCCTTCTTTGGTATCAAAATTATAGGCACTACACAAGGACTAAGGCTTTATTTTATCAACCCTTTTTCAATTAACTCTTTCACTTGTACTTTAATCTTATCATTCTCTTGAGGATTCATCTTATAGGCTTCTTTATTAGGTAAACTTTCTCCAGGTACAAAGTCTATGTGATGTGTTATGTTTCTAATAGGTGGTAGTGTGTTGGGTAGCTCATCAACAACTATCTATGAATATTCCTTCAACATATCTTAGATCTCTTAGGGTAGCTCAATTATATTTGTGTCTATCATAATAGTCTTAATATTGACTACAAATATAAATCCTAATTCCTCTTCATTCATGGCATTCAGAAATTCCTTATCACCTACCAACATCATGTGTGAGCCAACTTGTTGATCACTCTCCTCATCCTTCATGGGAAGAAAGGTATGAATGATTCCATCTTTGACTAAGGTTTACTTATTTATTTTTACATCATGAGTGGTTTTCCTATCATATTTCCAAGGCCTCCCAAGAAGCACATAGAAAACATCCATTATGATGACATCACAAATCACCTTGTCCTTATACTTTACAACTTGGAAATCTACCCAAATTTTCTCACTTACCAAGACTTTTTGGCCCTTATTTAACCATGAGACATTGTATGGCAAGGGGTGAGGTAACTTATTCAATCCAAGCTTATTAACCATTTTCACTAAAACTAGATTATCTATGCTTCTTGAATCTATGACCATTTTACAACACTTACCTTGGCATTTAAAAGAAGTCCTAAAAAGAGTATTTATTTATGGTATTTCATTCTCCTTGTGTGGATTGATCAGTACCCTTCTCATGAGCAATGATTCTCCAACTTAAGGATCTTCCATAAATGATGGAGAGAAAATACTCTCCTCTTTAAATCCTTGTGCAATCTGGTTAATCCCTTCAGTTCTTGGATTCCCTATTAGCTAGTCCTTTGGGAACTCCCATAATTTATGTCTATCAAACTTATTAAACTTGAAAAATCTTCCTACAAATCCACCTAATCCTCTACTCCTTAATACATATCCACCTCAGTTATAAGGTCTCTTGCCTTTAACACCACCTTTTGAAATAGAGGGATGCTCTTGTGAATTATTGGACTCTCCTTCATTGTTTTTTTATGATTATCCTATACCCATTTGATATCCTCTACCTTTGAAAATTCTTCCCCTTCCTCTATTATATTTATTTTGCTTTTTATCAAGTTTGTCTTCAGTCTTCAATTCCAAATAATAAAATTCTTCAAGAATTTTAGGACTGGCTCAGCTCAATTCATCCTATAAGTTATAGCTCAAGCCATTGAGATACCTTACCACCTTTTCATTTTCATCCTCCATGAGACTTGATCTGATGCTTAATTTTTATAACTCTTTAGTGTACTCTCTCACCTCTATCTTTTTCTGCTTCAAGTTCTAGAGCTTCTTGTACAAATTAGTGATGTAGTCACTATGAAAGAATTTACTTTTCAACTTTTCCACCATCCTATTCCACTATATTATATTATTAGTTACCTTCTTACTTATATCATCTTGGACACAATACTCATAGGGATGCATGGCCTTTCAAGTTGGTTGTATCAAACTTCAACTGTTGCTCTTTTGGAATATCTTCAAAATCAAAGTATTTGTCTAACTCCCCTATCTATTCAAGGAGTTCTTCCCCATTTAGGCTACATAGATATATTAAAAGATCCAATTTTTTATTATATCCCTTTATTTTCACCACATTTATTAGCCTATCAAACTTTTGTACTTTAGTCTCTCCTTCATCTTCCAATTTGATTGCCTAGGGTTCATCTTCCTCTTTTTCACTCAAATCACATGTGACCAGTCCTCTTCTCTAGTTAACCTCCAATTTTATGAGCCTAGAATCAAAATTTACCCTAATATTACTCAACTCTTACAAGATGACATCCCCCATTTGTAAGGATGTTGCTCTCTCACCTATTGTATTCCATCTTAGTGGCATCTTGACTCTTACTCAAGAAATTTATCAAAAAAGTACCAACTTCTATCTCTTCCAAGGAATATCTTCTATAATGTTTTATTATAGGTGTCCTTCCTTGGCTTTGATACCAAAATGATGTAGATAAACTTTGTTCTAGTCTCAACTCTACCTTCCTTACCAACTTTCCTAGGCCTTTAGACCACTCTAGTAGTTTTTATTTTTATTTTTGGATTGTATAAAAAAATTACAATGAATCAAGATATTTTAATATTATTTATAGATACCTTATATCTATTTACACCCTTGTGTCAAAATTTAGGGTTAGACTCTCTTTAGACCCACTTTCTCTCACCAAGCCTTCTCAATTAGACATATTTGAGCCTAAGTACAACATAATACCTAAACAAATATACTAGAGAGGCCATATAGGTCTTAAACCAAGTTATTAACTTGTATCACCTTGAATTTTCCTAGACTATAAATTTTTATCAAGATTTGATGGTTGGAACTCTCTATATGATCAAACCCCTAGTTTAGGGCTTTTCCACACCTATTATGACCCAATAACACAAATAATTATTTTATAAACATTTAAAATAGTTTTATTTAACTTTTAAATTTTTTTAGTTTCTTACTCACTCTAGGGCACCTTCTAAAATCATTTATTAATCTCTTTTGCCTCATTGTTCCACTTTTCTAACTTGATTTCTCTTTGATTAAGTAGGGTTAACAGACTTTTACAGGTTTGTATTCAATTTGAAATAACAACATAAAATTAAAATAAATATAAACATTCAATGAACCTTAACAAAAAATATAAATAATTACCACTACCTTCATTAACGATTGAAATGTGTAGCCAATATCATTTTATTCACCAACATGGAGTACACAATTTGTAAGCAATGCAATAACATAAGAAACAAGGGTATGTGTCAACAAAACTTTCAAATCCAATGGTTGTTCCTTGATTTATAAAAACTTGGGACTTCATAACACCAATAAAAATACTCCTATTTTAAAATTAAATCCTTTATATGGTGTATAAATATTGTAACTACCTTGAGGGACCTTTCCAACTTTCACAAGGTAAGTTTATAAACATGGAGTTTTAACCAAAGTTGGATGTCCATATAAATGAGGTCTTAATCCATTGAAATTAATTAAATTAGTAGTTATAGGTGTTAAAAAAATGTTTAAAATATATACTAATACATTAAATTATGCTTGCAACACTAACCATATGTAAATTATTCAAATTTTTGAATAACAAGTTTTGGCAGGGAAACTAATAATTTAAAATTATAACTATCTAGAAGTAATTACAAGCAACAAAATTTAAACCTAAAGATGTTAAAAGTATTTAAAGTCCCTAAAAACCATACTCAAACAAAAATTAATGCAAAAAAACTAAAATTAAACATAAAAAGCTTCCTAAGAATGATGCTCCTGCATCCATTTCCTACTCAGTAAGTCCCCTTATTTATGTTGTTATATAATATTCAAGATTTATCACAATTATTAGATAAATATTTATAATATATATTATATTTAACCTAATGAGAGGATAATATACTGTGGGAAATAGTTTCTTCCATTAGTTGTGGTTCAAATGCTCATATGATAAATTGGGTGTATATAGATCGTTAAGGAAGACCCATGGGAATGGTTTTTTCCATATAAATATAGATACCTCAATATTTTTATAAAAAATATTTTGGAATAGTTATTTAATAGGATGAAAAATAATATCTTAGAGATAGATATGTAAGTTAGTGTGCTAAATTATGTATTAAAATGGGTTGTTACAAGTTGATGGTTTGCCCATAAGTCCAAACAATTACATTAGGAAGAAGTGTGTGAAATGGTGCATGTTATATTTAACATTGAAAATTATATCTCAAATAATTATCCATTATTTTATGATGGATAATGTCTATATGTACATGTTCATAAGTGTGTTGAATTATGGACATCACATCAAATTAAGCCAAGGTATTGGGTGCATGTTTTTTAATGTACCTTAGTTCCTTTACCCAAGGATTGGCATATATATTAAGAACATATGTAAGAGATAAAAATGTGGTAATAAATTCAAAAAAAATTTATGTAAATTTTTGTTTTTGAAGATGAAAATATGATGTTGTATATGTCTCTGTATAAATTTAAAATTTTCTTGTGTTATGGGTGAGAAGAAGATAGACCTATTATATATGAAAATAATCACAATCTAAATAAAGTAAAATTCCTCACACAAATACAAATAATTACCTATATAGTTAAATATTTCACCATAGGAGATGGTGTTCAATCCTCTCACATATTTTCACAACATGGGTTTACCTCTAGGCTTATGGGTTACCTATAGTAGAGGTAAACCTCTAGGTTAAAGTGATAACTCCTTTGATTTATCTCATAGTCTCACACAATACACTAGACCAGTCACTTGGGGGTGAAAAGGGAAGAATTAAATATAATAATGGAGGTGATACACAAAATATTAGTCCATAATCACACTTACATATGCACTAAGAATGAAGACTACCAAAATTGACCTTAACTCATTATCCTTCTAGCATAATTATTTCTCATAGAGGCATATTACTATGCACATATAGAGGTGAGTTAAAATAAGGTTTGATTCTTAACACTACTAGTCCCTCTAACACTTAAAGACACACTTAAAAAACATATATGCTTTATAAGACATGTTAGAAGATATATCACTTACACAAAACATGCAAGGGTAGTATGGAGCAAGGAGAACAAATTCATCAATTATCAACCCCATAAACCACTTAACACACTTAGGAAAGATATTATAGATATCAAAACAAATTAATAATATTATTCAAAATCAAAAAAAGGTACCAAACTAATAGGGATTCACCATACCAGGTGTGAACTAGATACAAATGCCAAAATGGCTTGTATTTATAGAGCATAAGAGAGGAGAGAGAAAAAGAAAAGTGGAAGGGTCACAAGGCCAATTGTAAAACTATGGGAACTAGTTACAATGTAATAATATGAAGTGGAAAATAGGTTATGAATAACTCATAGACATGTGTCCACCTAAAGTTCATCATTCTCCTTCAAGTTAGCATAGAGGCTCTTCAAAATCCTTTTTGAAATTGCCTTCTTAGTGATGAGTCCACCTGACTATATTAAGTTGAATTATGGATATTTGACACATTTTAAATTATCATGAGAATATTTAATACTAATGATAATATTCATGTATCACTCTCCAACTAATAACTCTCTTGCACCACTTGTCATTCACTATCTACTAACTAGTTGTTAGCTTTTTAGGACTCACTCTTCACACTTATCATCATAATGACTTGTATTTGATCAAGTAAATCCATGGAAGGGGTGTTAAAAACCTTTTAAAGATAGTTTTTTCATATGGTATATTAAATATAACTCTAAAGATTCAATTTACCACTTCTAAGTTTAAAACTTAGGTAGTCATGTTTATTTGCATTGTCTTGTTTAGTACTATCTATAGTGATCAACTCAAAAGAGATGATTTCATGCACAATTGAGGTTAGATATGGATATGAGGTGTTATAAAAAGTATATAAGTACCTTATAAAACTATAATAATTCAATAACTCTCTTTTGCACTTGTAAAACAACTTAAATCTTATAAGAGGCCCAGAATTGGGCCTGTCTATACAAGTGATAATATGGATCAATTAGATGGAAAGGATATTGGGAGAGTGATAGACATGATTAAAACACTTTATTGGAAAATTGACCCATTTTGGATTAATATTCTTTCATTTTTTCTCCATTGGGTATGAACAAGGGTTTTAGGAGGTTTTTGGTGTTCTAACTTGTTAATAATGATTCATACAGGTTAGATGTTGAAACTCCAAAAAAATCCCACTAAGAATAATTTAGGGACCCCCTTAAATTATTAAAAACTCATTTAACTCTCATTCATAGTGTCTATATATGTGTAATAAAAATAAAGTGGCCTTTGAGCTCCTTCTATGCATTCTGAGTAGGCTTGAGTGATCAATTTTGAGATCCTCTCTATAAGCAAATGGGCCTGATCAACCTTATACTTTACCTTAAAGGATATAAATTATATTGGAAAGGTTATATGATCTTATGAATAAAGATCAAGGCTATTATAATCACTAAGACTAATATGGGGGGTGAATTAGTGTCTTAAAAAAATATTTTCTTTCCACTTGACATTGATTAATCCTTCAAACCAATATAGATATCAAGCAATACATAAAGAAGTAATCACATAAACATGAAGATAGATATCAAAAAATGAGCAAAATATATATGTAAGAAAACCTCATGGGGGATAAACCCCACTGAAACATATTCCTATAGAATCATGAATCATGATTTAGTGAGGCACCAACCCCACAAGAAGAACCAACCCCTCACTAGTCAAACACCAAATAGACTAGTCCTTTCACAAGAACAAAATTATAAGGAGATACCAAAACCCTAAGTGACTTAGAACCAACTAAATAAACTTAAGAACACTTTTTAAACCACCAAATTTCAAGATAGTTCTCACTCCTTGACAAAGCAATAACTCAGTTAAGACCAACTTGATCACCACAAGACACCTTGTTGCTCAACCAATAAATAGTGACCTCTTAGTTAGATATGTATATTATCTATCTATATTTCACACATTATAATACATAAATAACACATATTTTATGCATATCTAATATTCTCTAAAAATACAATCAACACATTCAGTGCTTCTTAACCCTCTATCCTTCTCAAAATAACCTCTTAGGCTTTCTCTCTCAATATGCCTCTTACTAGGCTTATTAGGTCAAACAAACTTGAAATATTAATGAAATAAATAATTTATATGTACATAATATTATTCAATACCACATTCTCTTTCACAATCTCCCTTTTTATGTGGTCATTAGGTCTCTTATTTGCTGCACACAATTAGGCCTATTATGCCTTGTATAAATACAAGTCAATTGATCACATAATCTCTTGGTCATCCAAATAATTTATCCATTATTATCAGACCCAAAAAAAATTTCAATACATGTTACACACAACATTAAATCAAAATAGGATAACCATTTGGTTGGCCAAACTCACTTAGACCTCATTCTTCTTGTAGGCCTACCAGAGACCTAATGCATTAGGTCTATCTCAAGCAACACATTATACTTAGCCTTATTTAAAATTATTTATACCATAAAAATGGATTAAAAACTCCATAAAAACATAAAATATTCCCCTAATAGCATCTATTTAGGTCCATACCACTTCTTAGTCCAAATCACTACTTGAACCTCACCATTAGGCCTACTCAAAATTAGGTCTTCTTATGGTGAGAAAGTATACCAACCAAAACTAAATCACACAAAAAATTTACTCAAAAAAAAACATTAAATAACATTTATATAACCTTCATAACCTCAAAATCATCACCATGTGCTTTAGACACAATAACACAGGGATTAAATCCTCTAACTCATTTTTGTAACATGACCACTCAAAATTTTCTAAATGCTCCAAAACCCATAAATGAACAAATGACTCTCCATAATCTCATAGTAACTTAAAATTAATAAAAATAAATTAAAATTAACCTTTTAGACCTCAAAATTATCTTCATATTCAATATATTCTTCAACTCTAGTCAAATCACTTCAAACTCATCTCTACTAGATGACTACACAAAACTACCAACAAGCCTACCAACATAGTCATGATGAATATTATTTTCAGCTCCTATAAGGACACTTAAAAAAATAATGATAATTAAATTTTCCTATGTGATCTCTATAACATCCTCAAATTTACAGATCACCAAATCTAGTGTCAACTATTGGTCTTCTAGACCAATTTGTTAAGCTTTACTTTCACAGTTCTTACACAACCAGACAAGCCATTCTAGATTTAATATTTTAAATTATTATATTAGATATAAAAATTATATACATCATGGATAGGTCATATATATCCTAAAAAACCTAAACATGTGCACTAGATACATTAACTCATCACTCCATCTTGCATACCCAGAACTATCATTCTACCTTGAGGACCATTCATGATGACCTTAAATTCAAATACCTATTTAGACATAATAAATAAGTCACGATTAATTAATATTAACCTTATATATCTTTATAACATCTTCAAATAAAAACATATATAGACATAATGGAATATATGGGATATATAGACCAATCTTTAGATCTTACACTTTCACTATCTCATCTTTACTAGACAGGTCCTCTTGTGAATAACATTTCCAACATTTTAAATAACCTAAAAAACATTTAACAAATATGGATATTTTTTATAGGTCTTGAAAAATAAACCCATGAAATTGGATCTATTCCTAATCCATGACAATTCATCCCTAATCTCATTCTCACTTCTGCATAGTTTTCTCACTATCTTGTTCACTAGGACTTTTTAACGATAGGAAAAATTCCATGACTAGTTTATATTATATAAAGTTTATAAATTAATCAAAAAAAACCATGGGAATTGAATTATAGGTCACAAAATTCAACCTCCATCCATTGTGTAGCTTTTACTTAGTCAACCATACCTTCTATATAAAATTTATGAGAAATAAGAGATTTACTATAGCTTCCACTCACACATCTAATATACCAATGCCACTTGGAGGCACCTAGGAGAGTCATCTACATGCTCCAATCATCAAACTAGGTCATATAATGCATTCTGATCCATTTCCATCAAGATCATCCATATTAAGTCATTATGAGGGTTTTAGACCAATTTCCATTCTTAACATTTGTTTATAAATATCTAAACCTAAAAACAACTCCAAATGATTGGAAATAATTTCTAAGACCCATTTCCGTCTCTCCCTAAGATCTCAACTTCCCATGTAATAGTCACATGTGCCAAAAAACATCAAAAAGTGTCTCTCGAGCTTGGAAACTTTTACTCTGCATACTCTAGATAGCTTAGATCCACTTTTTATGATTTATTATTCAACTCAAGACCTAAAAATTCATCAACACACTTGAAAAAACATGTTAGACCTATAACCATGCTTACATCAGCTCACAATCCTCCAAAGTTGATCATGATACCTTATTCTATCACCTAGGGACTTAATATTAGGTCCATGAGAAGATAATTAAAGAACTTACCCCTTTTGATGACTCTAAGAGTCATGTGACTATATTAACACCTTTCTCACATGATCTAATGCTTAATTACATAATTTCAAGTTCATACCCATCCATATCACCACCATCATGCTTATACAAGTCATATTCATGCTCAAGAACAAGTTTATCAACCATACCTACTTGTCACTATACCACTTTGAGATATGAAAGACACCTTATAAATATTAATAATCACCTCTAAACATATAAGATAGGATCCACAACATCTTCCATAACTCTCTTTTAACCAAGTCTCCTTGGACCATATAGGTCACTATTTAAGACTTAACTAGCCTTATTTAACACATAAGACATGAAGACAATATCTCTCTATTAACTCATGAAGCTCTAAATATATTCACCAAATATATGAAACTTACACTACCTAAAATAACTCCACATACTTGTAATCACTCATTTCACCATACCTCACTATGCTTCACAAGACACTCCATTATATCACTCAAAGCCACACTAACAAGCTCAAACAATCAACTTCATACCAATGACCATATCCACCTTCTTGTGGACAAAAACTTGACCTTAAGCTTCCTTTGACATCAATGACCTTAGGAATATAACATCAAAGACAACTCTCACCTTATTGATCTTTATTGACATCAATTATAGTACATAAATACATGACATCAATGACAACTCTGAACAATCTCCCCCTTTGTCATTGATGGAAAACCACATTGATGGCAAACTAAAAATGAACTGATCATTATAAAAATTATCTCAATAGGATGCTTCTCTCTCAAAATGAATAATTTCATCAAGAAATTTATCCCATAATAACTTTGATCATCAAGAACTTTATCCCCCTTTGACATTAATGACAAAGGGTCATACATACTCTCACAAGGTCACTCACACATAGTCCACTGATATTTGGAACTAATCACTCATACATCCAACATGCTCCCCCTTTGTCCATACATACTTCTTTTCAAGCTTCTCAATCCATCATGGCTAAGATCACTTCATAGCATCTCTATGGAAACATGCAATCAAATAGGTCTATGAGAACAAGCTAGTCTCTATCATACATTTCATATACTTTATTTCCTTCAAGAAAATCAATACAAGTTACCAAAATAATTAAACCCATGAAACATGACCCTAAGTTCATATTCAAACTCCTAGACCATTGAAATCTTTAAGATACTATTCATATTCACTCAAAAAATCAACTTAGTATACATAGTCAATACCATATTTATGAAAACTTAGAACATTTTTCATTCTTAGATCATGAAAGTTAATAAAGGCACTTAAAATATGTTAAATTACTCTTTATATCATTTCCAGTCCTTAAATCTCATGGACAATACCTCTACCAAAAATGGTATTAGTCTTATAGATGAATTAATAACTCTCATGAGCCTCTATCTAATCTTTGCTTATTGACCATTAAATATATCTCAAACATAAATTTTAAGTATGATAATTACTAAATAAAACATCACACTCAAACCCTATAACACTTAATAAACTCTACATATCATATGAGAGACATTGGAAGCATAACTACCTTGGACCATCAAACCTCAGATCATGACCACATAATTTACCAAGAATTAATCCTTGACTCTTTGATCATAATATTCATACCTATATCTCACATTACACTCAAGATACTTTATTTAGATCCCCCTAACTCCATGATTCACCTATGATATATGCCTTTATGATGAATACACTATATTCCATATGAGCAACATTCTACCTTGCCTAGCTTAATATTTCCTAAATAGATCTTTACACCAATCTTTAAGAGAATCATGCTTACACACACATGGATTATCATACATATGCTCCCATAAAACCAATTATGAATATTCATAAATGAGATTTGAAAAATGACTATCTCAATAACACAAACAAATTTTGCATAACTCATAGTTTTACTCAATTAACCATCTTACACCTATATATATCTTGATACCACTTGGATGTTACCTCCTTCTTAGATAATTTTTCTCCAAAAAAAACCCAAAACTTTATGAAAACCTTTATAAAAACTTGTATAAGTTAACTCTAATATTAAACCAACTTTCATGCTTCCACAACTTCCCATCATACTTAAATAGACCTAATAGAATCTAGGACTAGGTGCAGACCTAAACCAAGAAACACCTTCCTTCTACCATACTAGAAAACCATTTAGACAACCTTGAAAGGCCTTTGATTACCTATTTAACACTTTTAAACATATTAAATAATTAGACCTATCTTCCCATTATCCCATCATGTAGTCCTCTATGTAAACCTCAACCATGACTTAGATCATGAAAACAACTGGACTTCTTAGTTATATTCAAATTCTCTCTTTCTATATTGATACTAATGAAAACAACTTATTGACATGAAACTTATACCAAGAATCAATAATAATTCACCAAGAATTATTATTCCACAAGCTGATAAACATATTGATCTTATAACTCACCATCACAAATTTAGCCATCTTGTGCTTATAGGATCACCTTCAAGTTGTTAGGCCTTATCCAAAGGACCTACTCTAATACTAATTATTGGAAAAAATACCACTATAGAGGGGGTGAATTATTATATTAAAATTAATTTTTCTTTCCATTTAACATTTATTAACCCTTCAAACCAATATAGAGATCAAACAATGCATATAGATGCAATCACATAAACATGAAGCAAGATATCAACACATGAACACAAGAGATATGTGGAAAACCCTTATAGGGGATAAAACCCACTAAAAAAATTCTTGGAATATAGTCCTATAAAACCATGAATAAATATTTATTGAGGTACTAACCCTAGAACACCAATCCCTCACTAGTCAACCACCAACTCAACTAGTCCTTTAGTAAACACCAACTTGAAAGGAAACACCAACCCCCTAAGTGACTTAGAACCAACTAAGTCACTTCAAGAACACTATTTTATTATTTTTTATAATAATGTATTTTAATTACTAATAAAATAAATTGGTTTGAGTAGGGTAAATTAGTAAATAATGTGTAATAATTAAGCCACTGATTTGTGTAAACAGATTATATTTTTACATTTTCTAAAAATAACCATAATAGAGAGAAAATCAAACTTAGCTATAAACTAATTGAGATGGATGTTTCAAGGTCTATAAATTTTTGTGTAGGCTTGGGAAACTATTTTAAATATGATAATAGAGTCTATTTATGGATTAGATAAGAGTGTATAAAGTGGGGCACCCTATTATTTGGTGTTATAATCCTTTTTTGGCATTATTGTCTAGGTGATAGTTTTCTAGGTTCTATTTGATAGGTCTATGTTACCTTGTCAATGAAATATCAAATCCCAAAATTATATGAAGCTTGTTATGTTTCTATTTTAATCTTAAAATACCTAGATATCTTTGTGCTTGAACTGTAATGGAAACTTGGGAAAGAGAGAGAAGGGGTTAGTGTGTAAAGGATACACTGAATGTACTTCACACCTCGTGTGTGGGCACACTACCTACATAATAATAATTTGAGGAGGGATAAAGATAATTTAGTTATCCCATTGAAGTTTTTGATGTTATTATGTATACAAATTCAACTAGATGTAAAATTGGGTGTACTTGGAATGACTAGGGACTGGTATAAAGGTTTGAATAAGCTTGAAATATTATTAGATAGATTTATGCAGATAATTGAGAAGAGTGCTTGAGTAGTCTTTCTTGTATTCTTTATTATATTTTTTAAATGAGTGAAAACCCTTCTAAATGGACTTTGAATGGCCTTTTGTATGGTATTTAATGATTGTGGGTTAAATGAATTCACATTAGGTGGACATGAATTAGGATAAAGATCTAGGATAATATGAACATTTGAGCCAACTTTACACTTGGACAAAAATGCCAAAAGTAGGACACTATGGGATTCAATTCTCCTACCCAAGTTGGACACTATTATCTAGAGGGAATGATACCTAGGGTGATGGATTTGGGCCTAAAAGAGATGCCTAGGTCTATAAGGGTTAAGTCTAGAAGTCTATGGATGATTGGGAATTAGTGAAAGAAAAGCCTAAAATGGTTATGCAATCAAGTAAGAGGACATATGGATTGGGTGTTTTTATCCATACTCAAATATGTAAAATTTTAATTTTATATGACTACAAACACTTCTAAAACCACCAAGTTACAATTAAGTTCTCACTCCTTCTTGACAAATCACCAGCTCAACCAAGACCAATTTTATCACCTAAAGACATTTGTTTTCTCAACTAACATATGGTGACCTCTTATTTAAATATCCATCTTATCTATCTATATTCCACTCACTTAATAAATCAATAACACATCTCTAATTTATCTTTTATATTTGACCAAAATAAAATCAACTCATTTATCTCTTCTCAATCCTTTATCCTTCTCAAAATAGCCTCTTAGGCTTCTTTGCTCAATATGCCTCTTACTAGGATTATTAGGTCAACTGAACTTGACATACTCAAGAAATAACTAAATTATATGTTCATCATATTATCTCTCTCATCTTATAATTATCTTTAATACCACCTGCTCCTTAACAATCTACCCTTTTATTTGCTACACACAATTAGGCTTATTATGCCTTGTATAAATACAAGTCACTTGATCACATACTCTCTTGGTCATCAAAAGAACTTATCCATTAGGATCATACCAAAAACATGTGTTAAGACACATTATACACAATATTCAATCAAAATAGGATCACCATTAGGTTGACCAAACTCACTTAGACCTCATTCTTATTTTAGGCCTACTAGAGTCCTAATGCATTAGGTTTATCTCATAAAAAATGTTAAACTTAGCCTTCTTGAAAGTTATTAAGACTATAAAAATTAATGAAACAATTAACACACACCTAAAATAGACCCTTTATTACATCCATTTAGGTCCATACCACCTATTATTAAAATCCACTACTTGAACCTCACTATTAGGTCTACTCATAATTAGACCTTCTTATTGTTTGAAAGTTTACCAACCAAAAAATAATCACAGAACCAATTTGATATAAAAACCATACCATTAAATCACATTTATATAAACTTTATGAAATTAGAATAATCACCATGTTATTGAGACACTGTAACATGGGGATTAAATACTCTAACTCATTTCTATAACATGACCCCTTAAAATTATCTGAATACTCGAAAACCTAGTCATGAATAATTGACTCTCCACAATTTAATATTGACTTATTATGAAGATAAATACATTAAAATTAACTTTTTAGACCTAAATAGTATATTAATATGTAATATATTCTTCAACTCTACGCAAATCACCTCAAACTCATCTCTACTAAATGACTACACATAACTGCCAACAAACCTGACAACATAATCATGATGAATTATATTTTTATCTCATATAAGGACATTTAAAAAACATAAAATTTTAATATTTTATCTCTATAGCATCCTTAAATAGATATATCACAAGATCTAGTGTTAACTATTGGTCTTGCAAACCAATTTGATAAGCTTCTCTTTCATAGTTCTTACATAGCTAGACAAGCCATTTTTGATTCCATATTTCAAATTATTATAATAAATATCAAACTTATATATATAATTTATATGTCATATATATCCCAAAAAGCATCAAAATTTTCAATATATACATTAAATCATGATATAAGATTTCAAACTCATCACTCTATCTTGCATACCTAAAACTATCATTATGCCTTGAGGACCAATCATGATGACCTTACATTCTAAAACTTATGTAGACACAATAAATAAGCCATAATTAATTAATATTAACATCATATATATTTATAACATATTAAAAATATATATATATATAGATAGATAATGGAAAATATATGATATATAGAACAATCTCTAAATCTTACACCTTCACGATCTCATCTTTACTAGACAGGTCATCTTATGAATAACATTTTTAACATTTTTGATGACATTAAAAACATATAAAAAATATTTAAATGTTTTATATGTCTTTAAAAATAACCCCGTGAAATTGGATCCATTCCTAATCCATGACAACTCATCCCTATTCTCATTCTCACTTCTACATAGTTTTCTCACTATCTTCTTCACTAAGCCTTTTTAGCAATAGGGCAACTTCCATGACCAGTTTAGAATATTTAAGATCTATAAATTTATTATAAAACATAATGGTAATTAATTATAATTCACAATATTTAACCTCCATCCATTGTGTAACTTTGACTCAGTCAACCCTGCATGTTATACAAATGTTTTGAGAAATAAGGGATTTACTGTAGCTTCCACTCATACATGTGATAGTATAATTCCATTTGGAGGTACATAGGAGATTATTATACATTATACAATCATAAAAATAGGTAATCTAATCCATTATGAGGAATTTCCATCAATATCTTCTATATCAAGTCACTATGAGGGTTTTAGACTAGTTTCCATTCTTAACATTTGTACATAAAGCTCTACCCATAAAACCAACTCATAATTCTTGGAAAAAAAAATTAGGACCCATTTTCCATCTCTCCATAATATATTATCTTCCCATGAAAGAGCTACATGTGTCAACTAGCATCAAAAAGTGTCTCTTAAGCTTGGAAATTTTTACTCTACATACTCTAGAGGCCTCAAATCCACTTTTTATGTTTTATTAATTAACTCAAGACCTAAAACTTGACAAAAAAAAATTTAAAAAAAAATTATACCTCCAACCATGTTTATATAATTTCAAAATCCTCCAAACTTGATCATGATACCTCATTCTATCACCTAGGGTCTTAAGACTAGGTCTATGAGAAGACCACTAAAGAATAACTTACTCTTTTGGCTTATTCTAAGAGTTATGTGATTGTATCAAAAAATTTATCACATTATTTAACATTTAATTGCATAATTTAAATCTCATACGCATCCATATCACCAACATCATGCTTCCATAATCCATATTCATGCTCAAGAACAAGTTTATCAACCAAACCTACTTGGTACTATACCACATTTAGATCTTCAAGACACCTTCTAAAGCTTACTACTCACCTATAGACATCTAAGATAGGATAAAAAATATCTCCCATCATTATAATTTTAAAAATTATCCTTTGACCATAAATGTCACTATCCAAGTTTGAATTAGCCTTCTTGAACACATAAGACATGAAGACAATCTCTTTCTCTGAACTCATGAAGCTCTAAATATATTCATCAAAAATATGAAACTTACACTACCTAAAATAAATAAACATACTTTTATTCACTAATTTCACCATAAATAACCATTAATCACAATACACTCCATTGGATCACTTAAATACACACTAGCGAGAGCAAATAATCAACCTCATACCAATGACAATAGCCACATTCTTGTGGACCAACACTTAACCTCAAGCTTCCTTTGACATCAATGACCTCAATAATATGAAATAAAAGATAAATATTACCTTAATAATCCTTATTTACATCAATTATAGTACACAACTACATGACATCAATGAAAACTTTAAATAGAGGCCATGAGGGTTTAGGCTTAGTTCTAGCCCTAATAGACCTAGACTGTGAATTCTATATTTTTGACCCTTCTAAGGTTTATAATAACTATGGGGTATTATAAAAATTATTTTATATTCTTATTAAACCTATAAAACATCTCACCATGGATCTAATACTATCTCATTCATCCATTTACCTTTCATGTGCTGATTTTAGTCTACAAGTTAGGTTGCCTATGGAGTGCCCTCTATTTAAGATAAAATAGAAGGAATATCCTCTATTTTTATAGCCTAGATGAGATCATATAGGTATTTTATTACTCATGAGGAAAATCTATAAGAATTTTCATGTTTTTATAATTCCCCTAAAGCCTTCTATACCTCAAACATTTAAGACTAGCTTCTAGGTCTATAGACTGTGCACAAGGTTTAGGTAGACTAAGTGGGAAGTTTCAAAAACCAATTATTTATTATATTAATTTTATTATGAAGGTCACCTAGAAGTGTTTCATTATCATGAAGGGTGTATTAAATATGTGATCCAACTTATATGTAATGAAATTACTTAGATATTCACATAGAATGATTTTATATTTCATAGAATAAGAAAATATGAGAGATTACACAGCAATAATTGACAACAGAATAGAATACTAGATAATATAGAAAAGCCACTTAGAGGGGGAAACCTCCTAAAAAATTCACTATTATTATAATACTTCACACATGATGCTTAAATACTAACTAATACTTCCTGTATATAGTCTACTTAGCCAAGGTTATTCCTTAGGCTGACCTATTTAATAACATAGAGAAATGTAACAAGTAAATAAAAGAGGTATGTAGGCCTAAGATGGACACACATATCCATAGACACACTAATATTTAATGCCATAACAAGACCTTCCCATTAAAAAAAACATTGTCCTCAATGTTGTGGTAACTTTGGATGCTACTGCACAAATGCTTCATCCTCCCAAGTGGCATCTTCACATGGTAGATTCTTCCATTTGATCAAGTATTCTATAATTAATCTAGAATGTAGTTGTTTGGTACATCATTGAAACATCACCTCAGGATCAAGAATAAATTTACCTTCCTCATCCAATTCTATTAATTCTATTTTAATGATAACTCTTTATCCAATGACTTTTTTTAGGCATGATACATGAAATAACAGATGTATGCAAGTGGATGAAGAAAAATCTAACTTGTAGGCCACACTACCAATTTTTTGTGAGAGATAATAAGTCCCATAATACTTATGGGAAGCTTGTTATCCTTTTCATGAAAAATAAGGCTATATCTAAATTTTCATGCAAACTTTCAAGGACCTTATTATGGGGAAGCTTGTTATTCTAGGCTATAGCTAAATTTTCATGCAAAATTGCAAGGACCTCTTGTTAATGGTGGATATGTTCTTCAACTACATGAACCTTCAGATAAACCTTCAAGGTGGAAGTGATGGATGGAGGGTGGTATCCATATAGTGCCACAAAAGGAGACATTTTGGAAGAACTATGAATAGAAGTATTATACCACCATTTAGAAAGTGGCAGCCAATGAACCCATTTATCCTATTTATCAAAAACAAAACAATAGAGATATCCATTTATACATTTTTTGACAACCTCATTTTGTCCATCAGATTAAGGATGATAGGATGAACTATGAGCCAAAAAGTGCCTAAACATGTAAATAACTCAGTCCAAAAATTATAAGTAAAAATGGGATCTCTATCACTGACAATGATCTTAGGAGTCTCATGTAATTTCTAAATTGTATTGAGAAAAGCAGAAGCTATTATACTAGTAACAAATGGTTGGGATAATGAACAAAAATGATCATACTTACTAAGATTATCTACAACAACTATGATAACATTTTGACCATCAGATCTTGGTAACCCTGTAATGAAATCCATAGAGACCTCTTCCCAATGTTGGCTAGGGATAGATAAAGGTTGTAAAAGACCTAGAGTTTTTATGGTTTTGACTATGTTTTATTGATGGTTCATACATTTAGGAACATATTTCATGGGCATCCCCCTTGAGACCTTCCCAAAAAAAATCTTTCTTGATCCTGCGATAGGTTTTCAAAATTCTTGAATGACCCCCAATTGGAGTTGTATGAAGTTCTTGAAAGATTTTTTGTTTAAAAAGAGAATTCTTACATAGGTACAATATATTTTTGTACCATAATGCATTACCTTTCCATGTGAATTTTTTAAATCCATCTAAACCCTGTCGAATATTTGAAACAAATCATGAGCAATACTATCATGTTCCCATTCTGATTGTGCTTCCTCTAGCCAATCTGCCTACAAAATGGTTATGCACATAACAATGCCTCAATTGATTCATCTTTTCTAGATAGTTCATCTTCCACCACATTATCCTTGCCATTTTTGTAGACTATTTCAAAATCATAGCCTATCATCTTAGTTACCCATTTGTGTTGTTTTTTAGATGACAACCTTTGTTCTAAAAAATATTTAAAACTATCATGATCAATGTTTTCTTGAAAGTGATGACCCATCAAATAAGGTCTCCATTATTTGACTACATGAAAAATGTTCATCATTTACTTCTCATATATGGGCTTGTGCTAATTTTTGCCCTTGAGTTGATGACTTTAAAATTCTAATGGTTTGCCTTCTTTCATGAGTACAACACCCATACAATACCCAAATGCATCACATTCAACCATAAAAGTCTTAGAAAAATAAGGAGTGGCCAATACTGGAGTAGTGTACATAGCCAATTTCAATTATATAAATGCCTAGGTAGTTATATCAGTCCACTAAAAGGAGTCTTTATTTAACAAAGAGGTAAGTGGGGATGTAATACTACCATAATTTTTGACAAATCTATGGTAATAACTAGTATCTCCCAAAAATCCCTAAAGTTTCTTGAGTGTCTTAGGAATTGGCCAGTCTACCATTGCTTGGATTTTCTTAGGATCCACTTTCACTCCTTCATAAGATACCAAATGACCCAAATATTCAACCTTACTAGCCCCAAAATTACATTTGGAAGGTTTGGCATATAATTGATTGTACTCTAAAATGGAGAGTACCTATTTCACATGTTGCAAATGGTCTACCCAATTTTTACTATAAATGAGGATATCATCAAAGAATACCAAACAAATTTCCTCAAAAATGGCTTAAAAATAGTATTCATCAAACTCTAAAAAGTATATGGTGCATTTATTATGCCAAAAAGCATAAACAAAAACTCATAATGGCCCTCATGAGTCCTAAAAGTAGTTTTTGGTATGTCTTCATCATGGATCCTAATTTAATGATACCTAAAATGTAGATATAACTTGTTAAAATAAAGAGCACTATTCAATTCATCTAGAAAATCATTAATGATAGGAATTGGAAACTTATCTTTGATAGTGTACTTGTTGAGTTCTCTATAGTTAGGACACATCCTCCAAGTGTCATCTTTCTTTCTCACCATGACAACTAGTGATGATTATTCACTTTGGCTATGGTGAATGATTCCTACATCCAACATCTCTTGTACCATCTTTTAAATTTCACTTTTTTGGGCATATGGATACCTATATGGCCTGATGTTGGGTGGTGTACTACCAATAATAAGTGTGATAGCATGAGCTTGTATGCAGCTAGGTGGAAGTCCTTTTGGCATGTCTCCAAAAACAATAGAATGAGTATCAATTATTTATTATAGATCAAGAGGTGGATATGGATGAATTGGTTTTAATTCCATAGGAAATAAATGGGCTACAAATCCCTCAGCACCTTTACAGAGAATATTTATCATTTGATGGGAGCTAACAAGTTGGGGAGATTTAGATTTTAATCCTTTTAGCTCAAATGTCCTTTATTTTGAATGAAAACTATGAGTAATTCTTGAAAATTCATCTCAATAGTGCTCAAAGAGGTGAGCCATTAGACTCCCAGAACAATATTAGCTCCACACATCATAATAGAAAACATAGGAGAATCCAATTATTAGTCTCCCATGGCCAACTTAATATTATGACATTTTCTTGAATCATTGATAATACCACCATCTCTAATCATAACCTAAAATTCTAGAGTTGGATAAATGAAATAGTTCAAATGAGCAGCCAACTTACTATGGATGAAGCTATGTGTGCTCCTAGAATCAATCAAGATAGTGACCTATTTATTAAGGAAACCCATCACATTAAGATTTTGGGGAGTACTAATACTTGATAGGGCATGGCATGAAATATTAGGCTGAGAGTCTTTAGATTCTTCCTTAGGAACTTTTGCATCTACATCATGTACTTCTGCATCCTTTTCATCATCATTGGCACCTTCAATGTAAAATATCTTCTTTTTAGCACAATGATGGTCTTTGATCCATTTTCTATCACAACCATAACACAACCTTTTGGCTCACTTATCCTCAATTTGTCATTGTGTTAATCTGGTGGGCTATGGAAATGATGGTGCTAGAAAGTTGCAATCATGACCAATAGTGAAAGTTTTCCTTTTGACCATCTCTTTTTATTCTATCACACATGCCTTAAGGATAGCTTATGATACAAACTATGGGCTAAACATCCAAAATTCATATTAGATGTTATCTTTGAGGCCACCCAAAAATAGATCTATCAAATTTCTCTTAGTGATATTTTCCACCCTTAAGAGAGATTCTAAAATTGATGAATATAATCCTTCACAGGTCTTGTTTGCCATAGCTTGGTTAATTAGCTAAAATAGTTCTTAGAGACATTATTCTAATAATTATTTGTCAATTCCTCAATAAAAATAGTCCATATAATAAAAGACCATTATTTTTATTTTGAGCACATAACTAGTGATACCAAATGAATTTCTAAGGTTCCATATACAAGGATGCCACCACACCCTCTAAGAACTAGGGGTTTGATGCAACTCAAATAAACTCTCAATTTGGTTAATCCAAGTGAGAGGATCCTTACCATCAAACTTATTCATGTCCACTTTTAGCAACATCAGTTTCATACCAGTATGGGAGTTTTTAAGAGGAGGATTTGAATGCTAAAATGGAGGATTGTTAGGCTGAAACTAAGATGTGAGTGTAGCCAATTACATAGTGATATGCTACAATGCACTATGAATTCCATTAATCTCTCTACACATCCCTAAAATATCAGCTTAGACTACAACAAATTCATCATGCCTCACCATGTTTTTTTATGTCCTCTGGAAGCTGAGAAATCATCAAATCTAAAGTTATAGATTCCATGTCATCTATAGGAGTCTTAGGAGTTTCTAGTGCCCCTTTTCTTCTTTGAGTTGAAGGACCTACCATAAACAAACCTTAAGAGGGTTTTAACCCACCACAAAAAAGTGTACTGATATAATACACTATTTGGATCATCTCATTGAGATGAATCAAATGACTACAAGTGTACAAGGGGAAGAAATTTTATATACTTTTTTAAAAAAAGCGTTTTGATCAATACTACACTGATGAAAAAATTAATTCTTCCTAGATTTCAAGTTATTTTTTTTCACTTTCACTGCTCCCAAAATCCATGCCTCACTAGATCCAAAAAACAAAAATCCATAAAAAACTTGCCCAAATAAAAGCTATGATACCCCTTATAATGAAATTACTTAGATATTCACATAGAATGATTTTATATTTCATAGAATAAGAAAATATGAGAGATTACATAGTGATAATTAATAGTAGAACAAAATACTAGATAATATAGCAAAGGCACTTTGAGGGGATAACCTCCACAATAATGCACTATTAGTAGAATACTTCACACATGATGATTAGAGACTAACCACTACCTCCTATATATATTCTACTTAGCCAAGGTTATTCCATAGGCTAACCTATCTAAGAACATAGATAAATGTAACAAGTAAATAAAAGAGGTATGTAATCCTAATTCAGCCACACATATCCCTAGACACACCAATATTTAAGGGAATAACATTATACCTCTACTAACTTTATAAAATTACATCTTACATGAGCTAAAACTAATCTATAAACTAGTATGATGGTGTCACCTATAGGTGAAAATTAGGGAGGTGAATGGGCACATGTAGGTGCTTATCATTGTTTGATCATTGCATTACATTCTCTTGATTCCATCATAGTTCATTAGGATCATCTCATTCCATACCTCTATTCATCAATTAATTAACATCCTTTCTTACTTAGGCTAGTCTATAGTATGAGATTCTAAATTATAGGTGTATATTTTTAGGGATTGTGGAAATATTTTAGGTGTATATTTATGCTTGAACATTATGTTTTCACACATCCATATTCTATTGAGGTCACTAAGGACCATTATACACTTGAATGTATTCACCTCTAACTAGAGGCCATACTTTCATCTCTATAGCATCAATGCACTATAAGTTTTCAAGTATATGCTTCTTTGAGATCAAAATCAATGTTTATCATTGAATATCCTTAGTAGAAAGTAGACTAAATTTGAACCATTCAATCGTCTTCCTTCTCAACCAAAAAACCTTCCCTTATATTAGCATGTTATTACTATATTTAGGCTACAAGAATAGAAACACAATACTTACTTAGAATTCATATATCCTCAACACAAGATGGTACTGTACAAGGCAAAATCCCTTCTTCAAAGATATTAAGGTAATTATTCCCATAAGAAACTTTCTTAATCTTTCACCTACATACATTATTTAAGGGGGTCTTACAACTAGTCTATAAACCTTGAGTGACTTGATAAACTCATTCAATTATTGGAAATGTACACAATCTATACTTTATAAACTCATTATTCCTATATGACTAAAAATAACTATAGATGACTATACACACTAGAGTTCTGACCAGTCTTTGTTCATGTCTTGAGAAACCTATATCAATCAACCTAAAAGTGCCTCAAATGCAAATATTTTATGGACAAAAAAAATTCCTTGTTTTTATAGGTTGAACATAGGTTCCTACTTTAGATATGAAGCCACTGAAAGAGAGTATAACACTACAACTTTGAAACATATTCTATAGATCATAATGTTTTCAATTCTAACACAAGGCAAATTATATTTTTTATATATTCATATCCACATGTGCCAAATTATTTTGTAAATAACATGAAAATAATGAGCATGCTCTGCAAGAATACCTATAACACTTGGAAACATTAAATCATGTAAACAAATGAGAAAATGTGAAGGTGTTGGGAATGCATAAAAAACTAAGAGGCACTATCAATCTTAATTTTTTTCATAAAGTTAAGTCCACCAATATAAAAATTATTTCCATGAAATGAGAATCCATGAAGACTAGAATCATCCATTAAAAGCATTCAAACTGACTCTACCCTTCTTATTTATACCATCTACAAATTGGTTGACTTGTTTGACCTTGTCTAAGAGAGTGATGAGGAGATGGAATGTTTTTAACCAAATTTTAATCTATTGAAGCTTATAAATATTATAAAATAATTTTTGGGGCTTTTAGAGATCCTTTTTAAGCTTCCCCCATGTCAAGTGTACCTTTTAGGCCATATAACTACCTAAAACTACCTATTTTATAGTTGATCTTCTTGAATCCATGTTAAACCTACATCATGTTAATTGCATAATATCTCCCTAACACTTTAATAACACCTTGTACATTGGATATTATATCGACACACTTGTTTTCTTATGGAACTATATAATTCATCTAAAGTGACAAAAAAGTGGCTAAAAGGGATACTAAGGCAAATGCCACATATGACTAAAATGAAACATATATTATGACACTAACAATGACCATATGACCATTTTATGAATTATCAAGACCTTATAAGAAGTTTTAATATATAGGGGTTGAATAATTTGACCATGGAATTAAATTAGTTAATAGTACCTTTTTGAGAAGGAAAAAAAGAATTTATTTTGAAATTTTGTAATAAAATCTAGAATATTTTAGAATAATCTAGTCACAAATAAAGTGAGGAAGACTTAGATTTGAAATTATTTTTTGAATTTAAAATGGACACATATATACCTAAGTGAAAGTTCATTAAGAAGAAAAGAGAGGATCAACTATGAATTCTCAATATCTTATAGGAAGAAAGTAAAATAAAATTAATGGATTCTATTCAGGTGAAACCAGACAAAATATACCAAGAATAAATGTGGAAAAAAATAAATACATCAATGCATATATAATACCAAAATTAGAACCTATTGGTGATTATTGGACCCAACAATATATCTTAGAGGAGATTGAATTCATACAAGATTATGAATATGTATTTCACACCAAGTTATTATAATTGAAGGTCATATACCCTTATTTGGGATAAATTCATATTTACCTAATTGAGTTTACATACCCAATAAAAAAGTGACCCTTTAGGTTGAATCCCAATATGGAAATGAAGGTAAAATTAATAATATATTGGTTGAAGGAAAATAATATTATATGTGTGGTTGATAAATCAAATTGGGTTAGTCCCATGGTGGTACAATATAAAAAATGGGGAGATATGAGTTGGAAGAGATTACTAGAAATTACATGATGCTTGTGTCAACAATACTTTTCAAATTCCATTCAAATTTGAATTTCTTGAATCTATCATAGGCCATGAAGTCTACTCATTTACAAATGGTTTCAGTGGATATCATCAAATACATATCACAATTGGAGAGGAAAAAATATGAATTTTGTAAGGGAATGAGGATCATTTTCTTATAAAGTAATGCCATTTGTTCTTTACAATGTACCATCTATTTTCTCTAGAGTAGGTGTGATGACATTTAGAAATTCAATCATGATTTAATATAAGTCTAATTGAATGATTAGTAAATTATTTATTTATTCAAAGAATAGCTATCTAAGTTATGATTAATGTTAGAAATATGTTGTGTTATGTGATTAACACTAAATCTAAAAAAGTGCCTATTATTCACACTATTATACATATTATTTGGCATATTGTTTTTAGTGATATAATTCTAGTGAACCAAGAAAACATTTAGTCATAGTGGGACACAAACCATACAAAAACAAAATATAGGAATGATTATTTATGGGTCATACTCATTATTATCACAAGTTCATTCATGGTTACGTATCCATTTCATCACCTCTATAAACTTTATTATGAAAGGAAATAAAATTAAAATGAATTCATGAATTTAAGATAGCCTTTATAGATCTGAATCATAACTTATTCATAACACCCATTTTGTTTCCTAAATTGGCACAAATTGTTCCACTTTCATGTTGATGGAATAGGAACAACAGTGGGATCTATGCTAGCACAACCAAGAGATGCAGGAATAGATAATCCAATTCACTTTTCAAATCACAAGTTATCAACAATTGATAAAATTATACTATCGCATAACAAGAAGCTCTGGTAATGGTTTTTCCACTTTAGAAGTTTCAAAATTACTTGTTGGCTACACCATTTAAGTTTTCACTAATCAAAAATAATTATAATAATTATTTAATAAATATATGTTGGGAGGAATAACTTCTAGGTGGTTAATTCTTTTCTAGGAATTCTAGTTCAAAATCAATGTCAAACTAGGCAAGGAAAATGTTTGGCCAAACCACCTTAACCATATTCAAACATTGGAGGAACTGAAAGAATTAGATGATGAATATTTAGATCTACATCTATTTAGAGTGACTATAATCCCAAAAACGTTAGAGGATACCAAAAAATTTATTGAGCATGGAATATTTCATAAACATTATGCATATCATGACAAGAAACATCTAGTCACTCAAGCTTTACCATTTAGCTTTATCAGTTGGTTTCTCTATAAGCTTAGAAAGGCTGATGTTATGTGTAAAGTGGCCCTATAACATGAAAAACCCAAGTTTTTTAAGAAACAAATCAATGGGAAGAATGAGGACATTTCAAAATGAATTTCTTATGAAAAAATATTATAAAGTGGTCAATGGTTACCAATAATTTTGTAGGATGCACACAGGGTTGAAAAACATCGTGATGTTTGTAAATAGATGGGAAAACCCAACCAAAAGGATAAGATTCCATTGACTCTATCTTTTTCACAACCATTTGATAAATGGGATATTGATTTCATGGGACCTATTAATCCTACATCTAAGTGGTCCAATGTTGTATATATTATCATTGTGATAAAATATTTCACCAAATGGGTTAAGACAATGACAACTCAGAGTTGTAGTGTAAAGGATATCATGAAATATTTATATGAAAACATCATCATAGTGTTTAGATGTCCTCAAGTGATAATAATTGATATATGTACACACTTTTTGAATAAGACTATAATAAATTTAATATAATATTTTTTGATTTCATATCATAAAATTATTGTGTACCATCCTTAGATAAATGCCCAAGCAGAAGCATATAACAAGGTTATAGATAAGATGTTGACTAAGATATAAAATGTTTAGAGAGATAATTTCAAATATTTTATACCAATGATCTTATGGGCCTATTAAATAAAATATAAAAATGTCATATGATATACACCATTTCAATTGGTATATAGAATTGAAGTTGTGATGTTAATAGAATACATAGTTCCAATCCTATGAATTACAATGATAATGTGGTTAGGAGATAAATAATCTATTAAAAAAAAATTTATATAGAAACATATCATGGAAGAGAAAAGATGATTGGATAATTGGAATCAAAGGGTTCATAATAAAGGTTAGAAAGTGTGGCATGATCATAGATTATGATCTAAAGAATTCTAACCTAAACAAATGGTCATGTTATATGACAATAGATGTAAGATGCACATAGGAAAGCTACACATTAGATGGAAAATACATTATATCATTCATAAAGTGTGAAAACAAGGCACTATAATACTTTATGATCTTCAAGGAATTATTCTTATAGGAATCAAAATTTATTAAAGGCTCAATACCTATCATCAATGATATCCAAGCACCAGGAAATCCACAATAAGTGTTACATGGCACAAATTGAATAGGATTTTAGGTTTTATATTATTAAATTTAATCAATATAATATATTATCATTTAAATCATAATAAATATCATGTTTTACTATAGTGAAATTTTCAATACCATTTATTGACACAATGCAAGATCAGGTTCATGAAAGAGGTATGTGTTGGTTTTTCAAAAGAGTTAAGTCTAAGAATGAGGTGTGATAAAAAAATCAAAAGTGTAAAAGGATGGATAAATGTCAATTTTATAAATTAGTTAATGTTAAAACAAAAGGAATATCATGACATTCCAAAAAAAGGATATATTTCCTAAAATATGGCTAATGTTCCAAAAGGGAAAGTATTGGGAAATTAAATGATGGCACATCACATCCTTGAATTGAAATAAATAAATAATGCATATATCCATAAAAATTACAAGGTTCATATCAAAATTTTACTTTAATTTAATACAAGCATGTGGAGGCATGAAAGGTAGATTGATGGATAAAAAAAAGAAAGGGTAAAGATCTAGGTTGGATTTATATAAAAGGCATGCTAATAATTTGATTCATGTTTTAGAAACTAAATTTATTGACTAAAATACTTCTATATAATGATATTTTTTAACAATCATAACATAATTGATTAAAACTATTTATAGCACATCTCATGGAAGATAAAATGGCCATGCAATAGATCCTTGTGCCTTTGATAGATGTTAAAAATGTAAGAGATGGGTTTAATATTAGTGATACAATAAGAAATATGGAGTTATTTTTATTTCTTTGAATTAATTTATGTGACAAATAGAGAGTGATTTTATCAATCATAAGTAATTGCATCAGAATAGGTATTACTTGCACTTTCTTTAAAATTGAGATAATTAGATGATGAGAATTTAGTATTATTTCTTATCTTTTGATAGCATGAGAAATTAATGATGACCCTCCTTACTATATATAATGGTGCACATTTGTATATCAAGCCACAAGACTGCCAATGTGAGGAATGTATCTATAGGATTATAATATGAATAAACCCCTATCCACTTAGAAATATGGGATTGATATGCTTAGAAAACTATAGGAGTGCCCATTGATTAGGTTACTAGATACACTAGTTTGTGTCCTCACATAGTGTATCATGCATCGATAGTAGTAGACAAAAAATGGTGTAAAATAGGTCACAAAGGGAATAATCGATATTGTGCACTAGATGATGAGGTTTGGAGAAGAATTTAAATAGAATGAATTTATTGTAATTGAGATCATGAAAAACACATAGAAGTTGTTTCTTATGACAACCCATTCCTTCTAATACCAATTTATTATAATTTTTATCTGCTTCACACAATGGATATTTTCTAAAGGATAAATTATGTTGGATTTTAATTATTGGCTAGCCAATGCCTTCCCTAATTTAATATAGCCATGATATGGATAATAAATTCTACAATTTGTGAAGTTTTTAGGATGGATGATGAAATTTAAAAACATTATTGAAAAACACCCACATATTCCTAAGGAGATTATAAAGTATCTTGTGTTGATTTTAACCATTACAAAGATGCACAATAGAGTTAAAATTAGAATCCATGAATTTCATAAATAGACCATGTTTTCTCTCCGTTTTTTCATCTACATCCACTATCCTAATAGAAGTGATGAATCAAAATAACTTGGTTCCCATGAATGTCTAACTAATATGATCGATGCCACTATAAGACAAGATATTATAGCACATGAATATTAGAACCAAGGAGAGGAATAAATAAAGTTTAAAATGGTTTAATTGCAAGGGTAACCATCTATAAATTCTATGATGTTAAAGGTTAGAAAAAGGATAATCTTGATAAGAAGATTTTTAATGAAATAATTAGTGTACTATATCCCGATGGATGGATGTTAAAGATCCAACACTACAATTCATGAATTTTACTCTTCTAGTCACACATATGAGACAACTATGAGCAATATTTATGGCTTCATTGACCCAACTTTCCCTACCTAATCCAGGCCAATATTTTTTTATGTATGCTTCTCAAATTCCATTTTCAAATCAAATAAAGGGTTTTATTGCATTCCAAACATCCATCACATAGAATCCAATTGACATCGATCAAGATAACACCTAGTTATAATATAATTCCTAGTTACATAGGTAAAATGTTGAGTTATAAGAGAATTTTGAAAAATACTGAAAGATCATCAATGATACCCAACAAACACTGGTATAATAGTATCTTGGTGACCATTTCATGTCAAAATAAATGAATATAATTACTCTTCTCACCATGTTAACATAATATTTAGCCATAGTGTAATTATTTTATCACATAAAATATGAAGTGCCCAAGATCCACATTAAATTGAGGAAATTTTTGAGTTGTTGGAGGAAAATTTTAAATTCCTAGATGTAACTACACTTCAAACTATGTAGATTTCAAGGAAGCTGCTTGATTGGAAAAAATAACTCCAAGATGCATGGAAGGATATCACACTAGATCTATCCAAAGAAAAAAATAAAAGTAAATTATAGAGATCTAATCATAAACAATATAAATTGATAATGTGGTTCATGAGACATTAGAATTAAGAGATAATGTCATGAGCAACACATACACTTAGGAGATGGATATGTTCAAAGGTAAAAATTTTAGGATTGAAAATGAAATTATATGTCAATAGAATTAAATAGATCATGCTAGACATATAACAAAAATTTGTGCAACATTGAATAATTATTTTAATTGTGGATGATGTTGATGTCCAAGGCATCATGTAGATCCAAGATCTCCTTTACACATTGTTCAACATGGTTATGATGTACTAGTGGATTGGAAGAGATATAAGATATATTTTACCAATATTAAAACTTTGATCTAGAACATCATTTAAAAACCAAAATACATCCCATTAGTTGAGATCATAAAATTTATCCATGTGAAGAAGGCTCCTCAGATAGTTTAATTACACATGTAGTAATATCCTAACACAAATTCACCTTATACATCATCATATACAACTTCATCAGTAACTGCCTAATATTCTCATAATTTTCCTTTCATATCTTCATAGGTTATGCCTCCTCTACCATATCAAAGTATTGTATACTTCATAATTTAAAAAAAAAGTTGCAAAAACAATTTTTTTAAACAAGAAAGCTTTAAGATCAAGGTTAATAAGGTTGAAAACCTATAAAGGGTGGATTACTATTTATCCAACCCATTAAAAACGTGAAAAGGGTGGTAAAATTGTATGCTAATTACTTTTAAACTAAAAAGGGATACTAAGTAGTGGGAAAGAAGTGAAAATTAGTAAATGGCACTTTGAATAAAACTATGACCATCACTTCTTGACTGTCATATCAATATAGCTAAAGGAAACTCCAACCATATCCAATCATTTATATACCACCAACATTTTTTTCTTATCATGAGACAACTATTTAAATCTGGGTAAGTGTTAGTAGGAAGGTGAGAAGTATAATTTACACACATTTTTTAAAGTTAAGCATATAACAAGTGTACATCTTAGTATATTTTATAAAAAAATATGGTCTCATATAGGATAATGAAACACTTGGAAATTTGAATATATACTTTTAATACTTAAATATAGGAAATGGAAAGTCTAGACGATGAAGATCCATAATATCTTTGTAGGTTGTATATATCTTGCATTTGTAAAAATAAATGTTAGTAATTGGAGATAATTTTATGGAATAATTTAAATCTATAACACATCTCCAAAATATTGTATAAATCAATATTGAATTTATTATATATTCCTTACAAATTAATATATTCTCATTTATTATTTAATTTTATTGCATAAAATAATAAGAACGGAATTACATGCACATAAGTCTATTATGAAAAATAAGAAATTCCTATGTAAAACATTGCACTAAGTTTAGCCTTAATTTTGTCTATAATTATATGTATCAATTTAAAGTCCCATTGTAATATTCACATACTAAAACACATAGCTTGTATTTGCGAGAGATTCTATGGAACATTGTTAATAACTATCATACCACCAATAATGACTAAAATACCCTAATATATCCCAAGAACCACCCATTTCATAGCAATATTGGTTATAATACTATAATACGACTATCCAATACACTTGTATAAGGCATAACTATATTAACTATAATAAAATTTTAAATATGCAATCATTAGGATGAAATAATTTAAATTGTAATGTGACCTATATGTCTTCTTGAATCTATTAAGTAATTAGATCATCCAAAAGCATAGGCCTATTTTGACCCAATCCAAAAAGTGAAAAGATATAATGATAATGGCACTATTGGAAAATGTTTGAGTGATTGATGAATGATGCATCTATACTCTTTTATTTTATCAGTTACATGAATGGTGGATTGGTAAAGAAATCAGGGTAAGTTGATAAACAATGGGATCTTATTATTTTTAATATGACTAAAATAATACACCTTTATGAAATGTTTTTGGGTGTATCTATTATATTAAAATATTTTATATCTCCATTTAAATAATAATCATATTTACTTGAATGGTATAATTAATGTATAGAATAATCATTATCCCTTTGACCTTTGACTTATCAAATATGAGGTGATAAAATGAGGTCAAATTAGCAAGTTGCTTATGATTAGTGTTATTAAAGGAGAAAGAGTGAATTTATGGAGGGAAATATAAAATGAATTTATTTATATGTGCCTTTTGTTTAACAATATACTAAAATTCAAAATTATAATTGTTTACAATCCATAAATGATTTTCTCAAAAGAGAAAAAGATTTTGATGGGTATTTCTTATTAGATTGAACATAGAGATTGATAATAGAACCATATTGTATCACACAACAAAATTTATAAAAAAAATGCATGAAGGCCTAAAAAATAGTTAAAGAAATGAGCCACCCAAGAAACATGAAAAAGGGTGGGTGAAATAACCAACATTGTCTAGCATGAAATATCTAAGTTTGATTACAAACAACTAACCTCTTAACCTAAGACCTATTACCTTAGTCATTAACCCAAGGTAAATACATAAATAAACTAACACCCTCCCTTAATGAAAAAACTAGAAATAAGATGAAGTTTATCTCTAAAATTTATGAAGTTATCTACACCAAGTGGTTTGGTCATTATATTAGCTGGCTACTCTACAATGGGGTAGTAGAAGAGATCAATGCCTTCATTTATAACCAAATGTTAGATGTAATGATGGTGAACCTCAATGTCTTTGGTCTTGACATGGAATACTAGATTTTTCACCATCTTTAGAATGCTCTAGTTATCATAGAAAATTAGAGTAGGCTTTGATGACTCAAATTGAAGATCCTCCAAGATTTTATTTATCCACATAGTTTCACAACTTGCACTGACCAAAGCTTTATACTCTACTTTTATTAAAGATAATGATAATATAGTTTTTATTTTTCTCTACCATGAGAAAACTATTAAACCAAGAGTGAACACATAGCCTATTGTATATTTTTTTAAATCTATTGATCCTACCCAATCAGAGTCAAAATATCTTAAAAGCTTAAAATATACAAACTTCTCATAAATTATACCAAATTAAAGAGTACCTTTGACATATCTTAATACCCATTTTAGAGCTAACTAATTTAATATCGATGGTTTAGACATGAAGAGAGATAGAAAACTCACTGTAAAACAAATATCTGATCTAGTAGTAGTGAGGTAAATGAGACTACTCAATCGATGCTAATACACTATTTCATTGACCAGAGGTGAAGTAGTGTTAGTTGAAATTTTAGCTCCAACTTACATAGGTGTGTGAGTTGGATTATAATCCATCATTCTAAACCTTTTCATCAATGATTTGGCATACTTATTCTGTGACATGAATACAACAAAATAACCTTGCCAAAACTCAACACCTAAATGATATTTTAGTAGTCTTAAATCTATCATGTTAAAATTACAACAAATATTAGCCTTCATCTACTAAATGAGACTAGCACTACTCCCATTGATGGCTATGTCATCAACATATACAATGAGAATCAATATATCATCACTAGACACTTTTACATAGAGATTTGGTTCAAAGTTACACCTTTTGAAACCAAACTCCTTAAGGTATGTATCTATCTTCATATACTAAGCTTGAGGAGCCTACTTAATCCCATATAAGGACTTGACCAACCTGCAAACAAGATGTTACTTACTAAGAACCTAAAAAACTTGTGGCTAAACCATGTAGACTTACTCCTCTATATCTCCATTCAAGAAAGCACTCTTGACATCTGTTTGGTGCACCCTCCATCCAAACTAAGCAACAATAAAAACAATCAAATGAAAAGTTACCATCTTTGTAATAAGAGAAAAAGTTTCCTCATAATCAACTCCTTATATTTGTGCATAACCTTTTGCAACAAGTCTAGATTCAAGTTTGTCTAAGGAACCATTTTCTTTTCATTTTACCTTGTAAATATATTTACAACCAATGGATTTCTTTCTTGGTGGTAGCTCCATGAGCTCCCAAGTCTTATTTTTCATCAAGGAATCATATTCCAATTATATGTCTAATTCCTACTCATGCTTCCCTTTGGCCTCTAAAAAATAATTAGGCTTAAATACATGTGAAATAATAATTATTAAATCAAAATTTTCATGCTCACCTCTATTACCAAACTACTTTTTTGATCTTAATCTTCTTCCTTCCACACCTTGTGGCAAGTCTCCCTCTTTTAGTGCTTCCATTATGGAAGAATGCCACTTTGGATTCTTTGGTTGTTTTGTTGGAACCTCATAATGACTTGCATCAATTCCCTCCCTAGAATGTGATTTCAATGATGAATAAGAATCCTACTCAACTTTCACACCATAACTTATAATAGAATCATTAGAAGAAAAAATGACTCAATATCTAAAACTATACCAGTTGCTATGAAGTATGGTATCTATTCATTTACTATGACATCTCTATTTACCACAACTCTGTTAGTAGAAACATCAAGTAATTTTTAGTCCTTTGACTATTCACTATACCCAAAAAACATGTATGCTTTGATTTTCACATCTAAGTTACTTCTCTTTAGACTAGGAATAACTACAAAAGCTATACAACCAAAAATTTGAAAAGCACTTACATCTAGAGTTCAACCTGACCAAGCCTCTTATAGAGTAATATTATCCAATGCTTTTATAGGACTTAATATTAAGGATGTACACTTCCATATTCACTACTTCTACCCAATATCTATATGGGACATTTTTTATTTGGACCATATAATGAGCCATGTCCATCACCGTCCTATTTCACCTTTCCACAAATCCATTTTGCTACATGTGTAAGGGGTAGTGTAATGTCTATGTATACCATCAGTGGAACAAAAATCCTTAAACTATTTTAAGATGAAATCACCTCCATTATCCATTCTAAGATATTTCACTAACTTACCTACCTATTTTTCAACCATATCTTTCCAAGTAAGGAAGTTAGAAAAATAATTATATTTTTTCACTAGAAAGTATACCCAATTTTTCCTACAAAAATCATCAACCAAAACCAAAAAATAACAGGCTCCAAAAGGGGTAGGTATCTGCATTGGACCATTAAATTCTACATGTACTAGATCTAACACTCCCTTAGCTCTTAGAGTTTTACCAACATAAAATGAATGTCTAACATGCTTCCCCAACTGACATCCAATACATACATGATGACTATCTTGAATGGAAGGAATCCCCTTAACCATCTTAGTATTTCTCAATGCAGTCAAGTACTAAAAAGTCAAATGCCCATACCTTTCAAGCCATAGTAAACTTATGTTATCAATTAAAACAAGTACACATTCCTTTACCCTTTGTATATATGCAATCTTATACAAGACTTTCTCACCAATCCCAACAACAATAATATTATTATATATGGTAGTGACTAAACATTATTTTCCTTAAAAATTTACAAAAAAATTAGATTTTGAAGTGTTCACACTAATTAAAAGTAAATTTTTGTTCATATCAATCACATACCTAACATTCTTAAATCTATACTAAACTGCACCATTAAAATTGATCTGAACATTACCATATCCTTTCACAAAATGAGTTCTACCATCTCCCAAAGATATAGTTTCATTATTACTATCATTTTTAACAAAATCCACATACTAGTCCTTATGGCATGTATAATGGCAAGATGCCCCTAAATCAAAGTACCAAACTCGATCCATCACAAAATTAACATTGAAATCCATGAAAGCAAAATAAAGAGATGATTCATCACTTCACATTCAACTAGATTTACATGATGATATTTATTTCTAGGGTTAGACATATCATGTTGTCTTTTCCTACAATCTTTCTTAAGGTGACCAGGTTGCTTACATTAAAAACATTTCCACTTAGATCTATTATTAGAACCACTTACTTGTGATGTTATTTTGGAGAAATAGTATTTTTACCAAACTGCTTACCCTTTCCCTTGATGAAGAATACCCTCTCTATAGAAGTAGATATAAAAAACACTATCAACTCCCACCATCTCTCCTTATGTATTATTAATGTGGAAAAGTTTTCAAAGTCCAAAGTTTGTGTCTCAACAATCATGTACAAGGAATCCACAAATGACTCAAATAAAGGTGAAATATTCTTCATAACTAGAGCATTCAAATCTTGCTCATCAATAGGCTTCTACATAACCTTTAATTGATCACTGATGTCCTTGATCTATAATAAAAACTTAGAAATGGAGCCACCTTCCTAAATATTAGTAGAGCACAATAAATTATTCAAATATAATACCCTACCATCTTCATAAGATTGGTAATTAAAAGTAAGATTAGTCCACAAAGCTGATGTAATGGTCACATTTCTAACCTCTAAGATTAAATTATCTATTACCGATAATTTTAACAACATAAGAACCTCTGATGATGTTTATCATAGTCATCGTAACTAGTGGTAGGCCTTTACTCTTTACCAAGCACTATTTTATCAAGGTTTTGATATTCACATATCATTAAAACATTGTGACTCTACAAACTAATGTTCTTGCCTATCAATTTCTAAGAATCTGGGAGTAAGAGGTGTTGAATACTAGCCATTTGACCTACTTTTTCATGAAAATAATTTAATCAAAAAAATTATAATGACTTTTCTAAAAATTCCTTCTACACTATTTCTATATTGACATTAAACAACTCTACTATTTTTCAACAACAAATTCATTTCCATTTACAATATCCCAAATTTTATATGACTGAAGTAATTAATCAGGAAACCTACAACTCCAATTAAAAAAATTATTTCTCTGTCCACATCCAAATAAAAAACTCAAAAAATAGTGAAATTTTTAACTTCACATATGCTTTCATGATTATTAATCAGTGGTAGGTCCCCAATAACCCCTATTGGCTAATGTTTTGATTTTAAAAAATTAAAAATAATTGAAATAATAAAACTTTAGGTTAAAAATTTCATAAAATAATTATCCAATTAGAAAATTGGCCTATGAAACTTTAAGCGTATATTGTAAGACTATTTCTCAACTAAATCACAAAACCATCTACACCACTATTTAATTTATGAATTAACTCACAATTTAGACTTTTATTTCACTAAAAATGATCAAGCTTTGAATTTTTCTCCTCTCCCCTAAATTATACAGTGTCATACACCATACAACCTACCTATAAAAAATAAACAAAGGCTTTACATAGCTTATAACTACTTTCTATAACCTTATTTTGATCTTATTTGGTATTTTCATCCTCTTGGGTAGTTTTTTGGTCTTCAAGTTGAGCATATAGAATTTTATCTCTCCTTAGGCTCTCCACTAGGTGTATGAATCTCCTCCCTAACAAGACACTAAACTTTATGGTTTTCATAGACTTCCACTCAGACTCTATGAACCACAGGATCTAAATACCATGTTAGATTGAACACAAAGATTTAAAAGAATAAGATTGTATTACATGACACACATTATATGAAAAATATAATAAGGCTTATTAAATAGGCAAAGAAATGAACCACACAAGAAACATGAAAAGAGTGGGTGAAATAACCAATGTCAGCTAGCATGAAATATCTAATTCTAATTAAAATAAACTAACCTCTTAACTCAAGTGGTTAAGTAAACTAACCAAAGGCCTATTACCTTAGTCAATAACCCAAGGTAAATACATAGTTACACTAACATTTTTAATTATTCAATATATTTTTTTATGGTGTGTTTGATTATGTAATATATAGTACTAGTGAATATGTAAAAATGTCCATGCTACATGATCTTAAAGAGTTAACTCCACTATTTGTGAACTACTATATATGAAACATGCTATAATATTGACCTAGCCTGGTTTCTTTTACTATAAAGTTGTACTTAAATGAGAAAAAAATAAGAGCACTAAAAAACCTATTCTTTTTATGAAATATAATTTTTATGTTTTGAAACATGTATTTTATTCTAAAAATACTAGAAATATCTTTGTCAATTATAAGAATCAATGAATGGAAATATTATTAACATCAAAAGCCTTTAATTTCCCTCAAAATTATCATAATATTAGAGTTTCCATTGGACCTGCTATCACATCATTTACATTATGTATAAAATATGATTTATTATATTAAAAAATGAGACTTTCTTTTACAATAAACGGGTAAGTGTGAATTTGTGAAAAGTAGATATAATGAAATAGTTTACTTACAAGTAATATAGCTAAATTTAAGAACCAAAATGACAATCTCAAACAATAACTCTACAATATTTATAAGGTTCAAATATGTGTGTGTGTGTGTGTGTGTGTGTGTGTGTGTGTGTGTGTGTGTACACACACACACACACACACACACATACATACATACATACATACATACATACATACATACATACATACATACATACATACATACATACATACATACATATATATATATATATATATATATATATATATATATATATATATATATATATATATATATATATATAAATAACTCCTACACCCCCCCCCCCCCCCCCCCCCCCGCCCCCAAAAAAAAAAAAAAAAAAATGACTAATATAACATTTAAATATGTTTTAATAACCTCATAAATATCCAACATTTCCCCTTTAAACACATAAATATTTTAAAGGTAAAATAAAAATATTATAATAGAATTAGGACATACTATAGTTAGAGACAAATAACATTGGGTGAAAACATATCACCAATCCAATACAGGTGGTATGAACTAGGGCATAGTCTAATTTCATACTAAATAAAACTATATTATGAACAAACTTAATACAAATCTGATTAGGGATAAGAACATACACATATCTAAGATCACATAAATTTTTATATGGCTAAAAATGATATCCATTACTATGAATGGACATACATGGATCAAAATGAGATCAATTGGACTAATCCATATTAAAATTAACAGTATGAAAGTAGGGACATACACTCTATTTATTAAATGTGTGGCTTGTGTTTCCACTTTTTTGTGTTTCACTCCTCTAGTTGGCTAGGCTTCATTGATTAATTACAAATCAAATAGTCTGATGTGTCTTGACTGTGCCTTTAGTGGGTGTTAACTACCTCACTAAAAAAATAATATTTAGTTTTTTCACTTGATCATTGGAACTAGATAGTGAATAATAGTGTGATTAACACTACATTGAACACCATCCATGGATTTATTTGGGTTGGTTTTGAGTCTCACTAAAAACAAAATTTGTTGGATTAGATCACCATTATCATTTATGAATATAAATCTTTAGGCTATGTTGTATTTTGCGTGACTCATTTTTACACTTTATCAAACTTCTAATCTTTGAGTTAGAAAAAAAAATCAAAATTTTGATTAGTCTCCTTCCTATGTTTACTCCATCCTCTTGTGTGACTTGGATTAATAATCTAGGTCAAACTACATGTCATGCATTTGTGATAAATTATCCCACCTCATAATTAATTGACATATTCTATGATGAGTATTGTGTTCTCCCATTAATTTGTCTTTACAAGAGAGATAAATGTCCTTATACCTAAGAGATAACTAGCTTAATAAATGACATGATTTATTTATTTAAAATTTATACACTAAACATTATAAATTGATACAAGAATAACCTATTACTGACTATATACTTAATCCATTCACTAATTTAAACTGTAAAAGACAAATATTATTGATATACCCATCTAATATAAAATTTTGATAATTTTATATAAAACAACTATAGAAAAAATAATAAACAACATAAAATATTACGAAAATATTATACTATAAAAAATACATACTACACAAACCACTAAATGCACAAAACACAAAAACAAAATAGAAACATATAAAATACCGATAACAAAAAAATATAATTAAACACTTGGGCATTATAGTTTTATGTTATTTAGGCTGACATATTGTATGTATGATTTTTTAGATAGGGCATTATATAGAGTTGGTATAGATGGAACAATAGTAAAGACATCACACAAAGTTTATGTTATTAATTTTGTGTCTAACTTATGATGTGATATATGGCCAATAAAGTCAGAGATACACATGACTAAGCAATATGGAAGTGGAGATTGTTGATAAAATGATTACACACTACATAAAATGTCATAGAATAATCATATTCAAATACATGGAGGTAACTAAAAAATGTGTGCACATATTTTTATAACATCCATAATAATGGAAAAAATTGAATGGTGTGGCCAGTGAGTATCAAATCTAACAAAGATAATGTTTGAATATGATGATGTTGGGTAATAATGAAGAATATATGCACATAAAAAATAGATGCATGTGATTTCAAAAAATAATATTGGGATCACAAATCGATATATGATTTACACTAAACTAGGTCTAAGGTTGGTGTACATTAAAAAATGCAACAAATATTTTTGATGATCTTTGGTAGAATATAATGGTTACATGAGGATACTATACATGAAAATGTTAGACACATGAAATTTTTGTCAAGGAATAAATTCACAATGACAAAGAAGACATACATATGTATAGAACACAAATGTATGGTAGGTTCAAACAAAACACATAAGGTATAAAAATTACCATAGAGATTATAAATATATTAAATTTTTAAAAACACACAAGCTATAGACACATGAATATGGTCATAGGTATTGGGCAATGCTAATTATTGATACATCTTAAACCACATGAATTATTCCCAAATACAAGACTCTTATTCACCATTCTTATAAGACATTTATCTATATATGGGCTCGACCCTTTATTTTCCATCACTACTACACATAAATTTCAAATTTAAATGGTCAAACTACTTATTATCACCCTCAAAATCTCTCCAGTTTAAGATAACTATCCCTAGTATTTTGTGATAGATCCATGATTGATAAAAAAGAGTGTTGTTGCGAACCTATCCACCTAGGCTAGCTATATCTTGTGCTAAATAATGGCTAGGTTCCTAATTTTGAATTATTATTTAGTGTCTTCATCCATGTTTCATAAAGTCATCTCAATTTAGTTATCAAAATGTTCTGATATAAATATAAATCAAAGCTCATTAATTATTGGCACTCAGTTTCACTTGGCTATATTATTTCACATTGATCAAAACTACCCTATGCCTCTCAAATTATTGATAATTCACAAGAAGTAGTCACAAGACAAGTATAAAACATCTCAAATAAATCAAAGGTATATAATTATAAAGTATCAAATCCATATTTATAGTTGCATACACATAGTCAAGGAGCACAATTGCACCATCACACTAGGTGAGATAACTACATGGGATTGATTTCCATCCTTGGAATATTAGATACATAGGCAGTGGTCAATCATAAAGGGGGTGATTGGGGTTAGATAAATATATTATGCTTCCCCTTTATGTTTTATGGGTCTCAATATTTCAAAATTCCCTTAGGGTTTCAAATACAAAGTAAGGAAAATAAAATGTTTGTGTAGGATAAAAAAATCACAATGGCTCAACTTAATTAACATATAAGTATAGGAGGTGAAATAGTCATATCTTTATCATAGTCAATACAGATAAGTCTACCATCAACATACTTGAGTAGCCTACACTACTCTATAACTAAATTTATCCTTTCAAGGAATATTCTCAAATTCTACTTCTACACTATTATTATAAGAATTATAATTGTCAGTCATTAGTCACAGTCGACTGGGACAAATCTATAATCAACAAATATGATTGATTAGTGTTATTTATAAAGTATCATGGGCCTATCTAGAAAAAAATCAATTGTGTTCTTGATCATTAACATGTATAGTCATATCTTTGGCCAAATTCCACTTTTACATATCTAAAATAGTAAACATAAATCCTAATTTGAGCTAAATACATTTATTCTTAGTGTTTTCTAAAAATAATAGTTTTCCATTTCATCAATTTCTAAAATCATAGTTGTTAATTTCTATATATATTTAGATTTATGATATCTATAAATTTTTAGACCTATTTCACAAATATGATTTCATCATTTTATCAAAATTGGGATAAAATATATTAGTGAACCTATATATTTTCATGCATTATTTTAACAATTATTTTCCTAGAGTTTCTAATTAATTTTTTATTTGTATACACCAAAATATTTTTTTCTAATTTTAATTTTCAAATTAATTTTGAACTTCAATTTATTTTTATTTCTTTCTTATAATTTTTATTTTGAGAGTTTTAAAACTCATAGGAGTTATCATTCTATAAAAATCAACCTTTAGTTTTACTTGAGCCATGGTGTGAGGGTTAAGTTACCCAATACTTAATACATTATATGTGTGTGTGTGTGTGTGTATTAGTTTCCACATACCTCATAGTATATTATAAACTAATACACAAATGCACACGTACATGCACACACATATGCACAGACACACGCACATGCACGTGCACGTGCACGTGCACACACACACACACACACACACACACACACACACACACACACACACACACACGTGTGTGTGTGTGTGTGTGTGTGTGTGTGTTCGTTTCCACATACCTCACAATATATTATAAATTCTTAGATTTTTTTTAGCCATAAGAAGCCTTTGATTGTTTAGTATTATTGTGCATTGGCAAGTAATTAACCTTTGAAAGTTACACCTAATGTACCCTATGCATGAAATATTACATCTATGGAATAGTGGAATACTTCATAGTTAGATCCATTTGGGTCATCTTTACTCTTTGGTATTGGGATCACTATATCAGAGAGTTTACAAAGCAAATAGATAGTGCCTAGTTACACCCATTTTCCCTTTTTTTTACCTATTTTCATGATTGGACTATTTTTATAATAAAAAGAATCTATTTTAAAAATTATTATAGGTTATTTTAGTGATATTGATAGAATAAAAATATATATTTTTTTGTCAAAATACTTTACATATTTTTTTAAAATTTAAAATTTACTATTTTTAGTAAGTTTGACCTAGAGGATAAACAATGTGTCTATTTTAAAATTAATTTAAGGGTTTCATATATTTATGTAATTTTATTAAATAAATCTTTTATATTTAAAAAATACCTAATGGATATATTGAAATGGTCAATTATTTTTGTGCAATCATATAATTGTTATATTGGATATTCATGGTGTGTACTTTCTAGTTCAAATAATGATTGTCCTAAGTGCATGGTGTCAGCCAAAAATATTCAATACATTTAATAATCAAGAAATAATTTGGTGAACACTATTATTAATTAAAAAATCAATAATAATAAATATTCTACATATATGTAATCCTAAGTGACCCACCCTATAGTGCAAAATCAAGGTACCAACATATCTTTCTTCAACCCCTCCACCTTCCACACATTCTCTTGATAGTTTTTTATACATATTAAATTATCAGTACCCAAGGCTTGTGGTTTTCAATTCGTAAAAAATCAAATAGTCACTATGAAAGAGTCCATATAAGAGTTATAAAATCAATTTCAATATTTTATTTTAAGGATTACATTACTATAAAATAAGACCACATATATAAATAATCTAGATCATGTCAATGTTAATCATATATCTACTTCTCCATCCAATTATTTTTTGCCTAAAAATATATCATCTCAATTATGGGTCCAAAATAAACACACACGCACACACACACACACACACACACACACACACACACACACACATATGTGTATATATATATGTGTGTCTATATGTGTGTGTGTGTGTGTATATGTATATATATATATATATATGTATATATGTATATATGTATATATATATATATATATATATATGTATATATATGTATATATATATATATACATATATATATATACATATATACATATATATATATATATATGTATATACATATATGTATATACATATATGTATATACATATATGTGTATGTATATATATATATATATATATATATATATATATATATATATATATATATATATATATATAAAATATAACTACTGATTCAAAAAGTGTATGAAAGGATAATAAAATTTCAATTGATATTGTAAGAGAAATGTTTGAAAATAACTTGATCACAATATCTCCTATGCATACTCTAAGGAAATAAAAATATTATTTTTCATGTCATAGAATGCATGGGCATCATACAAATATTTTTTGGGCTTTCAAGAAGAAAATAAAAAGTTTCATTGATAGTGGTGATCTTAAACTAGATAAATCAATGAAGTAACCCACACACACTATGATCACATCTCATAAGGAAAAAAATTAAATAAGTGTTACAAAAGTAAAAATTAGATCAATAAACTATATAAAAGGAAAAATTATAGTAATAAAGGCTAAAAAATGTAAATTCAAAATAAGAAAGGTTAAAAAAGGAAAACTAAGAACATTAAAGGTTATAAAAGGATAATTTAGAACATGAATTACATCAAGATAAGATACATAAAGATAAGTTACGTCTAGATAAGTTACATCAAGAGAAATTACATCAAAATAAGCTATATCAAAATTATTTAGTAAAAGATCAATTAATAAGAGATAAGTCACAAAAACAAACTCAATATAAGAAAGCATCCTTATGAAAGGGTTTATCATGAAGTAATATCAAAATAAATATGTTCTTAAAAATACTAATGGTAAAAATGTGGTTTATAAGGATTCAAAAACTATATCTACTTCATTCATAAAGGAACATGTTAAGGTCAATACTACAAAATCTATGATTACATCACCAAGAAAGAAGTCATTTATTTTCCTAGTATTCAAGAAGTGATACCTAATACTTCTCCAATTTAGAATGAGATGTATGATAATGATATTGATGTGTAGACTTAAGATAAACATAAATTCAATATGATAATCCCATAATATGGTAAATTGGTTATTGATACCCTATTACAAATACATAATATAACTATAATAATTTTGATGATATTGACAATGAGTATTATACTGACAATAAAGATGAAATCAAAGTAATTGTTATCACTCAGAAGTGCACCCTTGTAAGAACATATGCCTATTATAACTCTTTTTGATATAATGGAAACTCTCTAAGGTGTGGGAATTTATATTGGAGAGAATATCTAGATTAAGGATTGGTTCCCTTTGGTAAACTCACCTACTTCTCTCTAAATTCTCTGATTATGTGCTTTCTTGACTAGGAAAAGGGTAGAAGGAGCAATGATAAAGCTAAAAATGGAAATTAAATCTTAAAATTAGGGTTATTCACTAATATTAAACTCAATTATGCCTATATTTGACAAAATTTAGAAGCTAAATAGCCTGCACACATCCACTTCATCTTCAAATAATGAATCTTGCATCAATACTTCACACAAAGGTCTAGAAAAACACTCGCACTAGTTTGGAAGGAATGAACAATGATTGAATTGAATTAAAAATTAGGTAGAAATAAAACTTACATAGTTTATATGACCTAAAAGAGTTATTATTTTCTTCATAAATGTGAGTGATTTAGACATAAACATAGAAAAATCAATCATTCATTAAGTTACATCAATGAACATTAAGAACACACTTCATTAACAACTTTAGAAAGGAGGAAAAATTATTTATTTATTGCTTCAATGGAGAGGTAGTAAAAATTCAATAGAGTTTCAGTAATCCAAAGGCATAATCTCCTTATAAACATTCAAAAATGAAATCACATATAGAAAAGAGAAGTAAAGAGAGAGAAGGCAAGCAACTAGAGATGAGTCCACATGAAAACTCAACTTCACTCCTAATACAACTAAAATTTTAATTAAACCACCATATTAACCTTCCACTTCCAAATTACAATGTATAATTTTGAGTTTAAACATTATTTCTTGGAAAATGGTGTAGTAGGAGAGAGAGAATTTGAAAAAGTCAAAAGTTTTTGCATGCATCTTGGTTGAGTCTTGAGTTAACTCCTTTTGATATTTAGTTAAATCATTTTGATATTTCATGCATCTTGAAGTTTTAATTTATTTACATTTTTTGTATCTTGGATTTTGAATTGATTTATCTTAATTTGTAACTTGGAGTTTGACTTGAGTTTCTTGACTTTCATCTTACATACATGTTTGACTTCTTGACCTTTTATAAAATTATACAAGAAGGGAATAGTATGAGATAATATTATTTAATGTTTATGGATGATAATTACAACCTTGTGTTAATCTTTAAAACAAACACTTAACCCTTTCTTGATCTCCATATAGCTGAGAGCACATGTGTTTGACTAGGCATGATTATTAAATGCAGCATACATTGATTAACCTAAGAAGAAGTGGGAGAGATTTAATGTTTAATTTTTTGAATTATACATGAAATATATCTATTGAGAGTTCATTTTTTGATGAAAATAAAAACTCTCAATACTATTTCTTCTTGGAAGTGTACATCTTCTGTGGTTTGATAAACATCTTAAATACATAATGAGAACCTGTAATTTGATGAGTTTTTATTTTTTGAATATATGAGGAGTTTAAATATTATTTTAACATATTAACCATGATTTAAAATACCTTTAAAAATAAATTTATCTCCAAATTCCACTTATAACTTAAAAAAATGTCATTTTGTGCTCTCTTGTGCCCTTTAGGCCTCAAGAAACCTTGATTTGGATTAGGGGTCTAAATTGAGTTCCAAGACTCACCAAAAAATATTACTATGATATATATATATATATATATATATATATATATATATATATATATATATATATATATAAGTTTTAAAATATTTATAAACCTGCATCAAACACTCAAACAAAAATTCACAAAAAATTGCTTGCTTGTTGCCCGTAGGGTGACCTAGAGATGTTTTTTAATGAGATGAGCCTATTTTTGGAGTTTTTTTAATTAAATTATCATTTATTCACACTTTTAAATGAATTATACACACTCAAATTATTTCTTTCTATTTTAAGGACCTGAAAAACTCATTTCTAACTCCATTTCTAAGTTAATTAGTGAGAAAACTCCTGATTTCCTTCATGAATAGACATGTATTTTGAAATTTTATATATACTCAAGTAAATTGAGTACATGTAAAAAAATTTAAACCTTAAATAAAATCAAAATAGACTTCTATGTAGAATTTCAAGATATTTCATTTAATAAAACTCAAAATATTCACTTTTTGGTGTTTCCTAACCTAAATAATTTCATTTCTAAATACTTGTACATCTAAATTTTACCATTTTATTGATTTTTATGAGTCCTAAATACTTAATTAATTTTTAATAAGGTTATTTAATAACCTATATCATCATTTTAATAATTGGATATGCTCAAACAATAACTTAAACCACTCAAAATTTGTCTTTTCTAGCTATCTCTCTTGCTTGCTTAAAACCCTAATACTTGTACCTTTTCCTTTCTCTATTTTTTACCTTAAAATTTTGATTGAGAAAGGTTTATAAATTTATTTTATTCATCATAATATTTAATAACTAAAAAATTCAATCACATCTAAAACTAAGCCATTGGGTTTTAAGAAGGGTTTTAAAGCACCTTTCCTTTTTAATGATTGCTCATAAAGTTAAGCCCTTATATCCTGAAACCAATACATGTAATAATAAAATAATAGGGTCCATAATATTCATGTTATACCATTAAAACCAAATCTTATTCTCTTTCATGTACCTAGCATTCAAAAATTACCTTCACTAGCTTACAACTAGTAAGTTAGAGGAAATAGAAGAAACCTCTATCAAACTTTGAATTTGTGAGTTGTTCCTGAGAATGGTTTTGGATTGATGAAGGTTTTAAGATGTTTTAGAGACATTTTTAATCTTAAATACATCAATTTAGTCTTATTTAATACCTACACACAGTCAATTTTGACCAATGGTGGAAAATTTTATCAACAGTCTTGGTGACTTTGTTGAAATGTTTGCTTATTAAATAGTCAAGACTAATAGCTCTATCCATTGGGATATGGAGTTATGAAAACATCAAAAAATATGAAACTGAAAATTAAATTAGTAAAATAAAAATTTTATGCATAACCACTTATTTTAATTGAAATATAGAATAACTACCAACTAAAAAATGTGAGACAACACTTAAAGGAAAGTGAAAACTAAAACTACTAATAGAACATGTACATAACATCACTTGGAGGAAAATAAAATAAAAATAATAATACATACAACACTGAAAATCAACCTAGATAAAAACAAAAACATCTCAAGGCCTCTTTATATGGTTGATAAATATGAAGAACAAATTATTGTTTGAGTTCCATTCTGGTTTGATTAACTATTTTCCTGATTGTCAACCTCTTTGGCTTGCCTCCAAGTGAATAAACTAAAGAAAACATATCTCCAATATAAAAAAAATCATCATGTGTTTAAATAATCAACTCATATTTTTTCAACATGAAAAAATCTCTCCAATATAAACACATTAGATCCATAAGAATAGTTGTAACTTCAACCTTTAGTGACTCACTAGAACAATGTTCTTGGATTTTTATGACATCTTTAGATATTCCATCTTGATTTCCAACTGATGAAAATTATTCAATATCTTCAATTACATCTAAATCTAATCTATATAAACCATTACATATTGTTTTTTATCTTTACATAGCTCATATATAAGGTTATTACATTCTAAAATCATTGCTACAATCTCACTAGTTGTTGCCATGTGTGAACATCTTCATGATAGTATTATGGATTATCAGTTTAAAATGTAATATAATTTTTATCCTTAAGGAATTCAACATGATATTCTATGTAAAATTGAATATAAATTTACCAACATAACTCTTTATCATCCTCTTTTGGTAAATTTTACTCTTCACCTAGATGTTCTTTTTCTTTCCACACAATAGGTCCGTGTTTAAAAAGGGAGATGGTGGGAGGGAAACAAGTTACATTTGGTGGAATATGAATATAGGTCATTATTGGATACTCTTTAATATGATTTGAGATTGAAGAGGAATTAAAAAGGCTTTGGTATTTGGAAGTAATAGTTTCATTCAATATTATTTAAAATAAAGGAAATAAACTTATGTTAGGGCTTCATGATTCAATGCTTCATACTTCTCTTCCCACTCAAAAATTAGCCTCTCGCATTTTGCTATGCCTTGATCTTATTGGACAACTTCAATTTTAGTGATGTGTGTAGGGCTCAAGAAAATTTTAAATTTTCTTTGTTTGGATTCTAAAACTTTCTTCATATCTTTTTTTTGGATATGCATGGGAAAAGGCTCTTTCTCAAGAGTAGGCATGACATAATCAGAGTTATTAATCCAAGAAGGTTTCCACAATGAAATAGTATTAGGCTCTTGGGGATGACTGGGGAAGTATGCACAATCATAAGCTATTTCATAGGATTAGGAATCATAAAACTTAGAATATTGAAGCAAGAAGACTCTCTTGAAGGTTTAATGGGTTTTTCTCATTTCCAACTTTAGATTTTAGACTCAAATATTTGTACTCTCATGGGTATTTTCTATATTGGTTCTCTTGTGGCCTCATTATATAACTTTAATGAATCAATCTCTTGATGATGTATATAGGTTTGATATTCAAGTTATTCTTAATTACTATTATATTCCTCTTCCCTATAAATCTCCATGCATTGTCTTTCAAAGTCAAGTCTTATCTCTTTCACACATTTTTTAGGTTGATTAGAAGTAACATGAATTCACCAAGGATGGTTGGAAACATGATTAGGGGTTGGAGGGGGTTAAATCTCATGATAATAATAATAATATATTATTGGTTTAGTGCCACTTGAGGTGAATCTATAAATATTCATAGCTTGATATGAATGATATAAAGGTACAAAAGCTATTTTTTCATAAAATAGAGAATTGAAATATACAACAACTGATACTCTTTAAGCACATGGACTACTTAAACCAACTATATATAACTTGGATTAAACATATACTAATTACTTAAAAAATGTCTTTGCTATAAATTGTTAAAATCAGTACCAATATTTAGCAAATTTTTGTATTATTTTCCCACTAGACATGTCATAAATTATTATCACTTAGAAGTTTACCCTTGAAATAATGTGTGCCTATTCTCAATTCTATTAATAAAATATAAACTTTCCAAGATGTGGTACCTTATATTAGATATAATCCTCAGATGAAAGTCTAGTTCCCTTTGGTACACTCACCTACTTTCTAAACTTTCTAATTCTCTACTTTCTTGACTAAGAAAAGGGTAGAAAGAGCAATGCTAAAGCTAAAAATGGAAATGAAAAATAAAAATTGGGGTGATACACTAATATTAAGGTCAATTATGGATATAATTAACACACTTTGGAACATAAATAACCTACACATATTCACTTCATCTTCATAAAATGACTCTTGCACCAGTATTTCACATAGAGATATAGACAAACACTCATACTAGCTTAAAAAGAATGAACAATGATTGAATCCACTTCTAGATTAGGTAGAAATCAGACTTAGAAAACTTTATATTACCTTTAAGAGTTATTATTTTCTTCATAAAGGTGAGACATTCAGACATAAACATAGGAAAATTAGTCATTAACTTAGTTACATCAATAACATTAAGAACATACTTCATGAAAAACTTAAAAATAGAAAAAAAAATCAGTTCTTTATTACTTCAAAGGTGAGGTAGTATAATTTTTTTTAGATTTTATATAATCAAAAGGCATAGTCTCCATATAACCATTCAAAATTGAAATTACATATAGAAAATAAAATCAAGAAGAGAGGAGACAAGTAACTAGATATGAGTCCACATGTAAACTCAACTTCACTCCTAGTTCAACTAAAATTTTAATTCAACCACCATATTAACCTTCCACTTTCAAATTCTAATGTAGAATTTTTATTTTAAAAAAATTATTTGATGTAAAATGGCATAGTAAGAGAGATTTTTTTTAAAAAATTCACAGGTTATTGCATGCATCTTGGTTGAGTCTTGAGTTAACTCCATTTAATATTGTAACTTTATTGAACTCATTTAGATATTCAGTTAACTCTTTTTGATCTTGAATTCATCTTGAAGTTTGAATTTAGTTACCTTTTGTGCATCTTGGAGTTTGACTTGATTTATCTTGACTTGTAACTTGGAGTTTGACTTGACCTTCTTGACTTGCATCTTGCATGCATATTTGACTTGACTTTTCTAAAATTAGCCAAAATGGGCATATTAGGAAAGAATATTATTGAATTTTTATGTATACTAATTATAAATTTTATTTCATCTTTTAAATAACACTTAACCCTTTCTTGATATCTAAATCGTTGAGATTACATGTGTTTGATAAGGCAAGGTTGTTGAATGCACCATAAATTGATTTAACATGTGGATTGTCTTATTTATAAAATGGGGAACATAAGTTGGAGAAAATTAATGTTTAATTTTTTTAATTATATATTAATATATCTATTAATATTTAACTTTATTATGATAATAAAAACTCTCCATATTGGTTTTTCTTGGAAGTGTACATCTTATGTGTTTTGACAAGCTTCTTGAATGCATAGTGAGAACCTAAAACTTGATGAAATTGAATTTTTTGACTAGATAAGGATTGTAAATATTATTTTAACATAATAACCATTTTTTGAAATACCTTTAAACAAATTTTAAGGTCTAAATTCCACTTACAACTTCAAAAAATGCCATTTTGTGCTCTCTTATGGCCTCTAGGCCTTAAGAACCCCTGATTTAGATTAGGGGGTCTAAAATGAGTTATAGTCCTAAAAAAACACTAATAATATTATAATTATATATTTAAAAATGGGTAAGACATGGAATTTTTTTAAAATCTTGAAAAATCTTCACCAAATTCTTAAATAAAAATTCACAAAAAAGTGCTTACTTGTTATCCGCAGGGTGACCTAGAGATTTATTTCAATGAGATGAGCCTATTTTAATAACCCATATAATCATTCAAATCATTTTATACACTTAAACAAACACTTAAACCACTCAAAAATTATATTTTTTGATTGCCTCTCTTGCTTGCTTAAAACTTTGATACATGTACCTTTGCCTTTATGTATATTTTACATTAAAATTTTGTTTGAATAAGGATTATAAATCTTATTTATGACACATTATATCTAAAAACATTTTTTTTTAAAAAATAAATAAAAAATGCAATCACATCTAAAATTGAGCCATTGGGGTTTAAGAAGGGTTTTAGAGTACCTTTCTTTTTAAACGATTGGTCATAAATTTATTAAAATATAACCTAAAAAAATTAATATAATATTTAGGTAAAATTATACCCAATATTTATATAATACAATTTTAACCAAATATTATTCTCCTTCATGTACTAAACATTTAAAAATTACCTTCATTAGCTTACAGCTAGCTAGTTAGAGGAATAGAAGAAACCTCTATCAAAATTTGAACTTGTGAGTTATTATTGATAATGGTTTTGTATTTATGAAGGTTTTTGGATGCTTTATATGAATTTTTAATATTAAATACATTAATTTATTCTTCTTTAATATATTCACATAAGAAAATTTGATTAATGGTGGTAAAATGTGTTAACAGTATTGATTTTCTAAACAATGATATAGTGAAATATTCAATAAATGATGGATATAAATTGTGTTATACCTTTAATTTATTATTAAATTTTTTTATTCCATTATTTGATATAGGACCTACATGGGGTCATTCCATTGATGGGATCATCAATTAACATGAACAAAATACATTTTCAATAGCTTATTGATGCTTTAATTACTTTACTTACCCATTATATTATTATATTTTGGAACACCTATATACATGTGATTATATACAATTTTTTTATATCTATTTTATTTAATTTATTTTGAACTTTCCTTTTGATTTTCTCTCCTAATATTAGCATCCATGACATCCATCTTACACTGACTATATTGCACATTTTTTTGCATTCTACTTGAGCATTCTTTAATATCAAATATTTTCACATTATTTGGATTAAATTTGGATTTAAATTATTTCATACTCTTACTTATACATATTACATGATCACACATTTATTATTGATAAGTGTCATCAGTTCTCTTCATTTAATTAACTTTATTAAGTTAAGTCATATCAATCTAGGGTTGGTGTTTAAAGGCTATATGAAATGAGACACAATAATTTTAGGTAATAGTTATTTTATTAACATCACAATTTAATGAATTAAAATAAATGTGTATATATTTAAGTTTTATAAATAAAACATACTTTACATAATGGGAAACACACTTACATAATTGAAATTTCAGGAATTAAAACACATGTTTCATATAAGAATACTAAATTTTTTTGGTATAATATCCAATTAGTTTTCATGTTATATGTTATTACAAATGTAACACAAATATTTATAAATGAAAACAAAACATAGATAAATTAATTATAGAATACAAAAATACAAACTACTTTTTTTTCCTTAGGTTGAGTAGGCCCTTGATCTCCCCTTAGACAAATGAAAAAAAATAAGAAACTTTAGAAATGCTAAAATTCTTTATTCAATCCAGTTATTACAAACAATCTAGAATATTTGAATTAGATTGAGTTCAAGTTATTAAGTTCTATGAGAAGGTTGCATTTATAATATAACTTATTAAACAAATTACTAATTAGGAATATAAACATAACAAATAAGTTTTCAAATGATTATTATTCTGGGATAAAAATATAATAAATTTGATTCATACATTATTTGGAGAATAATTATAATCCTCTTTATTCAAGGATAAAATTGTGGAAATTTCTAGGTTCACAAATCTACCATCTTCTAGTTTGTTGGAGAGAATCTAGTGTGCTTTGTTTTATTTCCAACATTTTTAAATTTTATTAAAGAGAATCAATCATGATCTTGAATAATTCAATTTATTATAATAAACTGATGTTGGGATACTATAAACATCTTACATTCTTTATAAATGCCTATTTCTAGAAATACTCTGAATATAATTCATAAAATAATATCCAAAAATAGATAAAATCATCTTTGGAGTTATTTTTTGTTGTAATCACCTAAAAGTATTATTTGGATGATATGAGTGTTTTTTGAGACAACATATTCCTAGATTCACCTTAGACTTATTGTAGAGCCTTTATCACACTTTTGTATCCATTGTATGGGCAAAAAAAATTTATAGTCACCTCAAACATAGTCCTAGAACTACATTCTTAGATCCTAAGCCTTCACGGTGAGAAGCCTACCAGTTGGATAATAAAGCCCCATTAAGGACACTAGAGCCACATGGTGCTAGTGTCCCTTGACCTAACTCTCTTGAATAAATATATATTAAAATGTTTATCCCTCACAAGATTGGCATAAGCACATTTTATTATCTACATAAGCTATAAAAAACTATAAATATAAGATATTAGACCTTTATCCACTAGATGGAAAATAGATGCAAAAAGCCTATTCAAACAAGAAAGAAGTTGAGCAAAATCATGGTAATTAATCCCTATTATTCCTTACTTATGCATACTACCATATAAAAATACCTTAAGTCTATATTTAAAATATTTTGAATCTCAATCACACTCAAAGCATTCAAGACCACTATAATTCTAGCATTCACTTGAACTTGCACCAAGCACTAGGTGTGAGAACTATGTCAATATTGATCCCTCCTCAGAGTATTGGTATGCTAGAAATTCTCTTCACATGGGGGTGTGGAGGATGTCCAACCTATCCTACTAATGAACATACATTTTTAGCTCATTCCATACTGGCAAGGAAGATTAGGGTTTTCAACTTAAATAATCTATTATAGGGACAATAAAAAGTTCTATATTTTGTGCATGCATGAATAGAACCTAGAAACACATGCATATGTACACCAAAAAATAGGAATAGTCCTACAAAGAGGACACTAGTGTCATTTTTAGGACACTAGAGCCACATGACACTAATGTCTTGGTGGGGCACTACTATACATGATATAATTTGACTCCAAGACCATATTTACAACACTCACACATGTTCATAACCCAATTTTTAGGACCTAGATCTTATGGGATAGTTTTTTTAGATAAGTCTTTATAATCACATATTTTTTACTATTTTTATAAATTTAAATCAAGTCAAATTCTATAAAAATTAGTTTTTATTTATTACATATTATTTTATTAATTTATATAGCTTGGCCCTTTAATCTAATATAGGATTTACACTGGTAAAACCCTAAAAGGTTAAAACATTTGGTAAACTTGACTTACTTTGAATATTACTTAAAACCTTAGTTTTTCCTAGTGTTTATCTTTTATAAATTTTTGTGCACTAAATTAGTTTTACTAACTCCTATTTTTATATTTTTTTGCATAACCTAACTCATTTAATAAATATCACATTAGGGTTTCATTCATTTAATTATAATTTAAATCTTTTACAAACTAACCCTAGTTCCAAAAACTAGCCCTACATAACCCTAGGGTCTACATTTATAGAATTCAAATTTAAAATTCACATATATTCTAATTTATATAATAATTATTTTAATGACAAAGGAAATTAATCACTTTTTGTTCCAAAGTTTACTACTTTCATTTGCATGCTTGTTTCCTCTAATTCAGAATAAACTACGAAATGACATAAATATATGTATACATGATGATTCATATCAATTAAAATGTATTTCATGATTCATTATTTCTTTCACCTGTTATTTTTATTATATGTGAAATATAATTAAGGCACTATTCATTAATCAAATAGATAATTTTTCACATCAAATAATAATTATGCTATCTAAAATCAACAAATCTCCCTTAGATGCATTTTTCTGTTTGGTCCATTTTGATTATTTTATTATCATTCCTAGACATATGGAAACATCATTGGTCTCACTTGTCCCTCCTTATTCTTGATCATAAAATCTAGTGAACATCTTGCATCTACTATTATATCTATGCTCTTAGTAGACCTTGTATTTTAGGTTATGATGTCTTCATGTGGTCATGAATCTTAACAGGTTTACAATAATCATGTCTATATATTTATTAATTAAAGTAGTACTTATTCAAGTAAAATATCAATTTTATATATTTATAACACTCTAACATATAACAAGATATTTTTTATGTGGCACTCTATGATACTCAAGTACCTCAAACATTCACGCCCATCTATGTTGATTCTATAATTAATACTATGAAATGGATATAAGAACATATTTATTTTAGGAGAGAGGACCTCCCACATCATCACATCATATATTTACATCTAAATCTCTATATTTATTTACAAATTAATGAGGTAGGTGTCAAATGAGTTCTAGCTGACAATGGATTAGGGTTGGATATTTGTAACATCTTTTTTATACATCATCTTAATATACATGCTATAGATTTGGATCATTTTGCTATGAGAATTTGAGGTTTTGATAATATTCCACACAAATTTTTGGGTCAAATCACACTAAATGTTACCCTCAAACCCAAAACACTACTTATAACATGCCAATTTATGCCTAATGATATAAATTATAATCTCTTGCTTGGGAGACCATCGATTCATGCTATGCACACATTTCCATCAACTTTACATGCATGTTTAAAATTAGACTATAGAGGTCATATATATACATGTATTATGGATAAATAAGCATTAAATTTATATCAATATATATATATATATATATATATATATATATATATATATATATATATATCATTCACATAATTATATTCCTCACATGGATTTTACTACTACACCACCCCAATCTATAATTCAAAAGATGCATACTACTCCCTTATCTATTTCTAGTACATATTTTAATAAGTTCACTTCACCTTTTGCATTATGATATTTATAGAAGATGGAATATATAGGATAGGGTCTTGGAAAACATTAGTAGGGAATCTTAAATCCTATTGAAGCATATGATCAACAGTCAAACAAGGACTTAGATATAGAAATGATACATATAATGTTATATCATCTCAAAATGCTTCTCAACATATCATGTTTTATCCACCTATTCCACAAGAAGTTGATATGGTGAATCATGTTTATACACTTTCAATTATTTACCTTGATTTCATCAATGATATAGTTTCTCTAGATATACCCTTTCTTGATGATTTTGATAATAATGAGGATCTCTTAAAAATCTTGGGTGAATATGATGATCTCCCTTCCTTATATAATAAGAATAGGTTTCTTCATTCCATAGTGCATAAGAATAATTTGGTGAGCATTCAAGTGACTTGGATGATATGTTACTTGACATAGATGATACAATCCTTATAATTCCATATAATTTGGATCGATCTACATTACTTAATAAATAAATAGTCAAATTTAGTTAAGAAAATGAAATTGATCCTTGCATCATACTACTAGCTTCCACCTTACATAAATTATAAGACATGGATATTCATCACATTTTAACTAATTTTACTAAAGTAATTGAATGGGATTATTTTTATATGCCTAGAATTGATCCCTCAATAGTAATACACAAAATTAAATTATATCGCAATGCCAATGTAGTAAATAAAAGGATTCTAAAAATGTATCCTAAAGTTACTCTCCTTGTTAAGGATGAGATCTAATGGTTGTTAGATGCTAGTTTCATTCGACCATTCACTCATCTACAACGGGTTGACAATATTATTATTTTTATAAAACCAAATGACAAAATCTAATGTTTTTATGATTATAGATACCTAAAAAAATCATATCTTAAAAATGACTTTCCTTTACCTAAAATGGATATGATAGTTGATTCCATAGACATAAATGAGATTCTCTCCTTTATGGATAGTTTAATTAGGTATAATCAAATAAATATCACTGTAGAAGATCAAGAAAAGACTTATTTCAACACACCATGAGTTAATTTATTTGATATAGTCATGCCCTTTGGATTAAATAATGTTAGTACAACTTACCAATGTACTATGACACACATCTTTCATAACCTCATTCCTAAGATAGATGAATATTATGTCAATGATTTGTTGTCAAATTCAAAAGAGAAATAACATAATTTAATCATTTTATGATAAATTTTCAAAAGACAAAAAATACAATGTGCAACTCAACCCTAAGAAATGTGTTTTTGGAGTTTTATCATTGTTGTTGGTACCAACATCTACCCCCATTATTTTTGTCTTATTTCTTCTAATTTACATGAATAGGGCACTTGTTAATATTAAAAAGTATTTGTATCTTGGCATGGTTTACATGGTATTGTTATTTCTTGAATTGGGGTATCATCCACATAGAAAGAGAATGGGTCCTTGCCTAGTTAATTATGCTTTATTAACTAACCCTACTTATGATAAATCTTGAATGACAAAGTTCAATTTTCATGGAGGAAGGAAGGGTTCCAGAGAAAAAAACCCTAGGGGTTTGAATTTAAATATTAGTAGGAAATTTAGTGGGAATTTGTCCTTTCAAAAGACCCTAAGTTTAATATCATGCCTAAAGTCCCTTTATGGTTTTTCCTTTTTAAATTACCTTAAATTCATTAAAAATTATGTCCCTGAGCCTTCATGTTTGTTCAACATGAGTAATGCTTCAAGGATCCTAAAAGGCTTTATCTTGAATCCACGTGTCAAGCTCTAATGTTATGTCTTAGCTTGGATATAGATCAATGGTTCATGTTCACCTTAAATCTTAATCCAATGGTACAAGATCTTCCTAAGAGAACTATAGGCTAAACACCACTCATTACAAAATTTTATATGATATTTATTTTTATGACCTCACTCCCATAATTTAATGTTCATGAGGATGTCTTTGATGTTAATGAGGCCATCAAAATAAGCCCCATCCAAACTTTTATCTTTAGTCTAGAAGGGGACCTTCTAAACATTAAAACTTAGGTTTATTGCATTAAAACATAGGTCATAGTGTTTTTTAAATACTATTAACCTAGAAATTAATCCCACAACCTAAGCCTATATATATTATTAAATAATTTAATGTTGGTGAATCTTGCAAGATATGATGGTCCACATTCATCCTTGGACCCTTATCCAATAACATGATGTCAAAAGGCTTGCCAAAGTCTAGACCAATCAGAAATGACCTCATAGATCATGATCAATGGTTCATGTTTGATCACCAAGCTCAATCCAATGGCCCACATTAACCCTAAAATTCCTATAGGCACTAAAAATATGATGTGTAGCATGCTACCATTTATCTAAAGGAACCTCATGAGCTTAAAGTTGATAGTCACACACCTATCATTTAATTTTCATGAGGACATCTTTGACATTAGTGAGAACATCAAACTTAAACATAACTAACCTATCAACCAATCAACTTTGATCTCACTAATCATGATAAATGGATCTTATTCAATTATTGATCCTAATCTAATGGAACAAAGCATAGGTAGACTTTTCAACTCAAGACTTCAAATCCTAATGACTCGACACCTGGATAAACCACATCTATTCATTTCTTGAGAAAGCCAAATCATGTCAATTGGTGTAACCTGATCATTGATGACTCGAACACCCAATCAATGCAGAACTTTAGGATCTTCATCAAAGGCTCACATTCATGCTTGGATCTTGATCCAATGGAGTGAAATGAAAGGTCCTTATTTTTAAAAAAATGGCTAGTAAAAAAAAAACTCCCCTAAAATGTCATGGAAACTTGCTTAGGGAGGTTCACATAAGCACCATGTAAGCACTAAATGGCAATCTCAATATATGGCTCATCTAAAAAGTTAGGATTTTCATAAGTGGCACAATCCATAAAATATAAGGCATGAATACATTTATGAAATCCATCACCTTCACCATTAAAGCCTTCGAATCCCTAAAAAATACCTTAAAGCCTCAAAACTTGACTAATTGAGGAACTAACTACATCAAGCAAGCTTAAATTATCATCCTAAGAATCAAGGATAGTCATATTCCAAGATAATTAAGATCATGGTAGTGGTAAGGCAATAGTGGAAGGAAGAGATAAACTTGTATCTATCCATGGACCATGAAGGAAGATGCTTTAGGGACAACAAATTTGACATAGGGGCATTAGCCAATAGAATGAAGAATTGGTCCAAGATTTTCTTTGCCATTGAAGAGTTTAATCCTTTGTCATATAGAAAAAAAAGGGTGGTGTTCATGAAAAGGAATTTTGATGACTTGGTTATGGTCTAAATGATAGGTCTTCATCAATTTACTACCAAACCATACATACTACCCTATATTAACATCCTTACACCCTTGTTTATAGACTATAGGATTAATAATGACTAGATTATTGATGAAATAAACTCAAGGAGGATTTATTTTGTTACCCCAGTAGCCTTTGAAGGATATTATAAACTCCCCAAAGCCCATATCGACCTCCCCTCCATAAAAGAGTGGACTACCCAGCATAATATGAATGTCATCTTGAGACCATGGTTAATCCAAGGGGCTCATGTAGATATAAATCATGAAGGTAGGATTATCATTATCTAATTTAGGAAGGGTATAATAATCATTATGAATTTACTAAATATAGCCTCCAGAGTAGCCACCACCACCTATGTTGACCCTAGGTGGGTTTCCTATGTATACTTAATGGTTGAAGAAAAACTTACTCCACCTATTGGGGAGATAATTAGTATCGACTTAGGAAGGTATTTTTATGGCATTAAGAAGAAGATGATTCAACATTTCACCATGATTTCCTATCTACTAGACTCATTGATGGCATCCACACATATTCCTAGTGTTAAGAATTGGTCCTCTCATAGTAGAATTACCATGTCACATCATTACTCCAAGATTTATGTCTTCAAGTATAGGGATCATATGACATTCATCTATGAATGTATATATCCCATACTATTATAGATCATCATAGGATATCCCATGCATAGGGTGTACCCTCTTGTTAAAAGATATGTTGATCTCATGGTAGATATTTGGTTTTATCTAGATTGTATTATCCTTCAAATTGAGGGTACCATGACCCAACCATTTAACTTGCCTGTTTACATTCCCCTTAAATTTTCTCAACAAGAAATTGTGTACTAAATTTCCCATGGAGTTGATAATACCTATAGAGAGAATAGGAAGGGCATGATACATCCCTTCCCATTTTTGATTGAGATAACCTTGATCAAAGACTAGAAGAAATTGGACATCATGTCCAAACATATAAATGATTTCTACTTTCAAAAAGATAACTTAAAGGAATGGGATCCAAAAAACAAAGTGGTCCCTCATTTACAATAAAAGTAACTAACCAAGGTTCTTTATGAACACATGGTTTTTCCTTTTCACCATTTCTATACTAAAGCATCAAACTTTGAGGAGGTCCTTGCTAAGTACAAATGACATGGTTTCAAGCTTGAGCATATATTACAAAGGGAGGAGAAACTAGCTAGAGAGATATAGAAAATGAACCCATTTTAGTATCATTTGTTGTCCTCCACTTCAAGTGCACCTCTAGAGAAACCACCATAGCCAACACTCTAAATCCAATAAGAAGGTGAAAAAGGACTGGAAGATAGGCTAGGTGAAGGCCCTTAATCATCAACCTAGCCTCCAAGACCATCTTCCCAAATAGATCACATTGATATGGTTGCCTTGGAACCATATGAGATGGTGGATGAGTTATTCAAGGAATTTATAGAAGCCTATAGATCTAATCAAGAGGATATCAAGGGTGGCTCAAATTAAAGGATCCCAAATAGATAGGGAATAAAAGGGAAAAGAAGTGGCATTGGACTTGATCCCTATCACTCAGAAGAAGAGAGAAGCTAAGATGAACCTTGTTCCTAGGTCCTCTAAAAGACCAAAGGTAACATAGACCCACCCCACCAGTGAAGTGAACCTATTCAGTGATGAATTTCTAATACATGGCCCTGTTATCCTAGATTGGTTCATATATGGGAAATTACAAAAGATCCCATCCCACTTTCATTCATGGGCAATCACCAACACTTCAGGTGTGGGTAGCCATGATAATATTGAACCCTAGATCAAGGATCTCATGAAGGAGCAAGAAGAGATGAGAATTATTGAGGCTATAAAAGAAAGTGGTAGGAAGATGAAGGATCAAGGAGCATTAAGTGAAATTGGGATTGAAACCCTAGAAGTAGCCAAACTCTCTAAACCAATAGCCATTATCACATATAACCTAGATATAGTAGGGTTTGAAATGGTGACAACTAAGAAAGCTTCCATTGGCACTCGAGAATTCACTTTTTAAAAAGTGAAACCTTTTGTTGGCCTAACTCCTATCCAAAGGTAGGTAGTAGGGAAACATCCAATTCATCAAGAGGATGTAGCCAGTTTAGTGGTGGCATAATTAGTAATGACCTTGGTTAGAATCCAAGGAATGAAACAAAGGATCCCCAACTTAGAGAAATAAAATCAAGACTTAGAGGCCCAAATCCTACTTTTCATCCCTAAATATATAGAAGCATTACTAAATAAGTCCTTGGACATTTTTGAAGGGTTTAAAACCTTGAAATCTATATTTGTTATATTGGCCCATAAACTTGAGAAGGCACATACATTAATTACTCAATGGTAAAACTCTAGAGATTAGGTAGTTGAATTGATCAATATCCATAACACCAAGCAAGTCCAAGACATTAGGATCATCAAGTTAATACACTTGCATGCCCTCTTGGGAGTCATGGAAGATAAGATATTGGAATTGATCATCTAGTGTTACAATGTTAATATCCTTTTCGAGGACAAAGGATTGATGACAAGTATGGAGGAGATCTTGAAGGATCTATTGGGAAGACCATTTAGGACCAATGCCATAGGCCTAATGGAAGATGAGGATTTTAGATATAGGGTTAGCCAACACATCCAAAGCATCAAAACAAACTAAGGCCAAGATACCAAGGACAATTATAAGGTCCTTCATATCATCATCACATCTAGAAGATAGATTGCAAAAGTTGAAGAAATTCATTAACTCAAGACCAAGAGTGATAAGGAATTTGACACATTGGCAAATCAAGAAAAGGACTATTTGATGAAGCCTACCATATATTTTGAGCTCATAAATGAAAAATAAAATAAGTCATAGAATATCCTCAAATAGTGACCTAAGGGTCCCACTAATGTATCCTAAAATAATATTCTTTTATAAAATATATGTTAGTCTGTTAGCATACATTTATCCTTTGTCAAAATTAGCATGAAAACTCTCAGCGTTGTATCTTTATATTAAAGATAGCCATCCTTAGTTTTCATGTGGATATTTTGAGGGATTTAATTGGTAAACTACCTATGCTTCCTATAAATAGGCAAGGGATACCATTTTGTAGAAGAGAGTTTTTGAGTAATTGAATACCAAGAGCCTTTAATAAAACTAAATAATTCTGAAAGGATTGTCTGAATAGTGTGTTAAAGCTAATGATATCTCTCAATTACATGTGAATATCTTAGATGTGAATTGTTATTTGTTTTTTTAACCATATTTTCTATCACAGGGATATTAATTTGTACTATGTTAAATTATTTGAAAGGTCTTGGGTTTACTTCATTATATTTTACTCTGGATTTGAATGTGCTTATGTTATTCATGTTGCAATAGTAAAACATTTAAAGTAAATCTAATTCTCACTTGTGATATTCATAATTAGTTTAGATATTACTTGATTTATGATGGAATTTATGTTTAAACTATATTGCATCATAAATTGGTTCACACATGTTCAAATTAATAAGGAACTTTATCATAATGTCTGAGATGGAAGCCTACAATTACATTTTCTTTTCTACCTTATCCTCTCTTTTATTTATTTTTTAATAAAAAATCACTTTAGTTTTAAAATCATTTTCAAATAACCATTTAGATTATCTTGTAGATTAGTAAGTATCACAAAGATACAAATATAGGACCCTGATGGCTCCCAACCACCAAATCAAATAAATATTATGGACAGATTTCACTCTCTACTTCTATTTCACCACAGACATCCCAAAATTGTCACAAACCATAACTCATGCCTTAGACTTTCATAGCCCTAAAATGATAAGTGTTCATCAACACTAAGATCACCTTTGAGGCAATTAGAAGCATCAATAGGAAGAACTCCACTAGTGCTAGAAGGATGGCCTATTTGATCAATTGTGATAATCCCTGCATTAAATTTGAAGGATTATTAACCTTTATAAGTGATTCATCACTCTGAAATAGAATATCTTTGTTTTTTTAAGTGGTTTATTTCCTATATTTGTTTTTTTAAGTCAAAAACATAGGTTCTTCTTAAATAATTATTAAATTTTAGTCAAAACAACTTTTAGTTTTAAGACTTCATGTATTTGAATTTAGGATGGATTATTTTGGTTAAAAAGAGATGATTCTTTGTGAATCTTGAGCTTATTTAGGACATAAGATACAAATAATAGTCATCATTACATAGTTCAATACATATTTGAACTTACCTAGTCAAAGACTAGTGTCTTTTATATAGTTTTGAGCAAATCTTTACAGAATAATTTTAGTGTGTAGTTTGATTGTTGTTCTTTATGCGATCTGACTTGACTCATCAAATTTCAAAAGGATCCTTAATCTTTAAAATTAGAATTTCCAAATATCAAGACTAAATCATATTCAAAAACTAGAGAGTCCTTGCTCAAACTAGAAACCCATAGAAGAGCTAGGAAAGATAAGGGAATGGGTATGTATTCTAAGTTTTTACCATCTTCACCATTGCAAGGAGTTCCTAAATTCAATATTCATCCAAATATGGCATGGATTTGGAGTTCCCCCATCAATTTAATATGTATGATTCATGACTTACCACGTAATTCTAAAAAGTATTTACCAATATTTAGTCCAATAGGTGTTGCAACTATAGAAGAACATGTTAAAGATTTTAAGGTTGCCTTAAGATTGTTAAATGTTAATCATGAAGATGTAACATGTAGGTTGTTCACATTTACATTCAAATATGTGGCATATGAATTGTTCCTTAATCTACCTGATAATTATATTACCTAATGAAATAACTTTACCACTATTTTTATTGATCAATTTGGAAAAATCATAATCCCCTCTGTCATCTATCACCAATTTACAACCATTAAGAGATATGAAAGTGAACCAATTATATCCATTAATGATAGGCTCTAAAATATGTTTAGTTAGACTATGGATCCCTAAAAACTTAATGAGGCTTTAGATTTAGAGGTTTAAAAAGATGTTATTGATCCTATGACTTCTATGTTTCTTAAAAGGGCTATCCCAATTATCAACACATTGTCCCAAGCTTATTCTAAAGTAGTGATTATTAGTGATCAAATGCAGCCTCAAGGATAGATGGCTTATTAATTCCCAAATGTTAATCCTTAGATGCCTACATTAAACCTATTCCCAAATAATAAACAAAATACTCTAGCATTAAACCAACTACCTACTTTGAATGTATTACCCACTATCCATGTTTCCCCTAATCAAAACATAGGTTCCTTGAGTCATCAAGATACTATTGGATCTCATATCAGTGATTAGAAGGCTTTATTACCTATCAATGGTATTAAAAATAGTCAAGGTTAAAACTCTAAGACTATAAATAATGAGAATGAATCTATACTAAAAATGGTCCAAAAACTTAGCACAAATTTCTTGAAATTTCAAAAATAAGTTGGTAATGCTAATGATAACTCTAGAAGAAACTTTACTTTCCAAAATTTCAACCAGCATGGGAATAGATTTTAGAATGACATTTTCTACAATAATAAATCTAATGAGCTTTCCTCTATCAAAAATACTATGGATATCAATCTCACTGATATTGGTTTTACCAGACTATTATAGAGTGAATGCTACCTCTAAACATGGTGAGATTGACTGTATTAAATTTTCAAGGTTTTTTAGGCTTTCCAAGAGGAATTGGAGAAAATTGAGGTAGTCCCAAATAAAGATATTATTTTAGGTCCTTTTAGATCTAAACCATCTAACCAAGTGCACATGGTGGAAACATTTCAATTCCCTTTCTAAGAGGATAATGAGCCTGAGAACATTCCTGAATAGATTCAAGCATTCTAACACTTTTTTGAAGATGTATCCTTTGAGAAATAGGGAACAAAAATATCCATTGACTAACTCTACTCCCCCTAACAATTATGAGACTCTTACAAAAACTACATCAAGGAATGATCCTAAACCACCTAAGGGTAGTTCTTCTAAACCTACTATAGAATATTCAAACAAGACTAGTTACAACATTGTGGAGGATATGAAAAAGATCAAAGCCAATATACCATACATGAGCTAACTCAAATTATAGAAAAAAGAGATTTACTCTTTAAATCATTGTCCAAGAAACCTAAGAATCCCCCTAAAAGTGATATTGTTAATGTAACTATGAAAATAACTAAAGTAAAGTCTCCACCTTTTTTACTTATAGTTAGGATATTTGGGAAGAATGTCCATAATTATCTTTTATATTATGGAGCTTCAACCAACATTATGCCTATAGGGATATGTGAACAACTTGGGTTGACCCCAATTAAATCTAATAGGGTGGTTACACAATTGGACAAATCAAGAGTCAAGGTCATTGGGGAGTTATTGAATGTGCATATGTAACTGGTTAGTGAGCCAAGGATTCAACAATTTATTTACATCCAAGTGGTAGATATTCCCAGTGCTTATGGATTTATCTTGAGTAGAGAATGGACTAAAGAATTAAATGGTTACATGTCTACTAACTTCTCCCACTTATGGTTTCCTTGGAAGGGTGTTCCAAATCAAATAAGGGTAGAGGGTGAGCCCAGGATGAGGCACATGATAATAGAATATAATGCTATAAATGAAAAGGTGAATTTCCTAGATTCTAATTTAGGATTTTTTACCCTAAAAGTTATAGAGGAGCCTTGTTTAAAAAATCCACCTCAAATTCTTGGTTTATGGAAGTTTTATGTGGATGATGCTAGGTGTAAATCAGGATCAGGAGCTAGTATTATGTTGATAAACCCTACAAAAAAGCATTATCATACTTATTATAGGTTAAAATTCTCATGCACTAATAATTTAGCTGAGTATGAAGATCTTATCCTGGGACTACAATTTACTATTAAACATAAAGTTAAGGAACTAATTATCTATGGAGATTTTGACTTTTTGGTCAACCAAGTAAGAATAAAATACCAATGCAAGCTATATTACCTCAAGAGATACAAGTTCAAAGTTTGGGATCTGATGGAATATTTTGATGCTCTTAACATCTTATCTATTCCTAGGGAAGAACATAAAGCTACTAATGAGCTTGCCTCTATTGTGACTAATATCATGCCTAATTATGGTTCCCCTAAAATCATTATTGAGTTAGTACCATGCCCCTCAGTCCCTCACAACATAGATCACTTTCAATTTTTCAATGATGATCAACAAATTATGGATTTCTTGACTAATTTTGGAGCCTTTGAAAATCACATCATTGATTAAGCTGATGAAATTTATCTTAAAGGGAGCTTAATTATAAAATCATCCAATTGAGTGACAATAAGATACCTAAAGGGATGATTTCATTATAAATATTATTTGATCATGATAAAATTATGGAGTCACCTATAGTGCCTAAAGTAAATGGTAAGGATTATCAGGTGGTAGATTTTGGTTCACATGATCAACCCAAACAAGTGAACATAGGAAAGGTTTGCAATGAAATGGAAAATAGAAAATCTAGAGAACTACTTAAAAAATATAAGGATGTCATTGATTAGTCCTATGAAGATCTAAAAATATTTGACCCAAGGGTTATTACTCATACTATTCCCTTTAAAGAAAATTGTAAACCCTTTAGACAAAAGTAAAGGCCTATCAATCTTGTACTAAAACACATGATTTTTAGGGAACTTAAGAAACTGATGGATGCAAGTATTATGTTTCCTATTAGGCATTCCACTTGGGTTGTAAACTTGGTCCCAGTCATAAATAACAATGGGGAAATAAGATTATGCATAGACTTTAGGAATCTAAATAGAGCATCTAAAAATGACAATTACCCCTTGCCCTCTTTTTACCAATTCATCTAAGTTTCTTCAAGATATGTCATGATGTCCTTTTCAGATGGATTTTCTAGATATAATCAAGTGTTTGTTTCTCTAGAAGATAGGATGAAAATAGATTTCACTACTAAATGGGGAACATATGCTTATAAAAAATGCAATTTGGATTAATTAATGCAAGAGACACCTTTTAGAGGGCCATGAACCATTCTTTCTAAGGTCTATTTGGCAAGTGAATCATAGTTTACATGGATGACCTCATAGTTTTCTCCAAGAATAGGGAGGAACACTTTATGCACCTACAATAAGTGTTTGAAAGATGTAAGAGGTACATAATTTCCCTCAACCCCAAGAAAAGTATCTTTTGTGTCACTGAAGGAAAATTATTGTGGCATGTCATTACAAAAGATGGGATTTCCATAGATCCTAAGAGAGTGGAAGCCACCTCTAAAATTGAGCTACCCAATAGTTGAAAAGAGCTAAAATCATTCTTTAGTAAAATCAACTTCATGAGGATAATCATCTCAGGCTTTACTAAAATTTTCAAACCTTTAAATGATATTCTCAAGAAAGATGCTAAAATTTCTTGGAATGAAGAATAAAAAAAATCCTTTGTTGAAATAAAAAGGCAATTGGTCAATCCCTAGTCTTAATAAGTCCTAACTTTTCAAAAGATTATTACTTGTATTCTTTTACTTCTAACCACACTATGGCTATTATATTAACTCAAAAGGTTGATGGGAGTGACCATCCTATAGATTTCATGAGAACCAACTTTAAAAATGCATAGGTAAACTATTCCATGATAAACAAGCAAGCCTATGCATTGGAAAAGGTAGTAAAAAAGTTTTGACACTACATCCTTAGAAACAAGGTACACACTATCTTACCTGACCCAACCACAAAGCTTATGTTGAGCCAGAATGAGCTTGGGGAATGAAGGGGTAAGTGGATGTTAGTAATAAAAGAGTATGATATTGAAATGAAGATTGCCAAACTAGTGAAATGTTAGGGCTTAGTCTAGATGATAACCAATACTAATTCTAAACTCCATATCATGCAGGTTGAATAGTAGAACTTCCAACCTAATTAATGGTATTATTCCCTCATCTACTTTATTATTAATCGTAATTTACCTCCAAGACTCATTAGAGAGTAGAAAAGAGAATTAAGACGCAAATCAACTCATTAATTCATCAAAAATGGAGTCTTGTATAGAAATAACTTTGAAGGAATCTACTTAAGATGCATGTCCAAGGAAGAATCCTCCCAAATCATGTCTAATTTTCATGAAAAAATAGGTAGTGGACATACTTTAGGGAGAACCATAGCTCACAAAATTCTTAGGACTGGGTACTATTGGCCCACCATATTTAAGGATTCTCATAAACACATGAGTTAATGGCACTCCTACCAAGTATTTAATATAAAAGAATCAAACACATGGATTCCTTTACAACCAAGGATTGTAGAAAAACTTTTTTCATAGTGGGGATTAGACTTTGTGGGGGTGATCAAACCATAGACATCCCAAAATTCTCACAAACCTCAACTCATACCTTGGACTTTCATAGCCCTAGAATGAGAAGTGTTGATCAACACTAAGAGCAATTGTTAGGCAATTAGAAGCATCAACACTCTATGAAAATTTTGGGATTCATTATATCTCAACAAGGCATAAAATTTAACCCTAATAAGGTCAAAATATTCATGGATATGCCTCCTCATACTGATATAAAACAACTTTGATCCCTCTAAGGAAAAACTTAGGTAATTCTTTGTTTTGGAACAACTCATAGATAAAACCCAATCACTCACTAGACTAATTAAAAAGGATATGAAATTTTAGTGGGACATCATTTTTCAAGAGAGGTTTGATACACATAATCAATACTTAATCAACCCTCCTATATTTGTCCCACCCATATGTAGCAAGCCACATCTACTTTACCTCTTAATGATAGATCATGCACTGGGAGCACTCCTAGCACAACATAATGATTTACATAAAGAGAGTGTAATTTACTAAATTAGTTGTAAACTATTTAAATATGAGAAAAACTATCCAACAATTGAAAAAAATTACTTAAATATAGTACTTTCTATTCAAAATCTTTGTCACTACATGATTAATAATGAAACATAGATCATTAAAAAATTTTGTCCTTTAAAATTCCTGATATTAAAACCACATATTTCAGTCTATATTACAAAATGGGCTATGTTACTTACATAATCTAACCTTAAAATCATATTACCAAATTTGGTAAAAGGTCAAATAATTATATACTAATTGGTAGTAGTTTCATTACTAGATATAATTCCTATTAATGATGATTTCAGATATGATTTCATAACATACAATACCACTTTAGATACATGTATAATTTTATTTGATAGTTATATATGTGAATCTAATGTTGGCACTAAAATTGTTTTCATCAATCCCTTTGGAAACATAGTACCTCTCACATACTGACTCAATTTTTCATGCATTAACAATCTCACTGAGTATGAAGCTCTTATATTAGGCCTTCAAGTAGCTTAGGTTATAAATATAAAATCAATAAAAGTTTACAGGGACTCCCAATTAATTGATAATCAAGTCACATATGTTTACCAAACAAAATAAGAGCACTTGATTACTTATAATAACATGGTTCAATATCTACAAGCCTAGTTTGATAATTTATCTATTGAAAACATCCCATGCAAAGACAAATATCATATTGATCCAATGGCAAGTGTTACAACATTGATCCCTATCTATATAGATGTAGACCAAGATATTTTTAATATTAAATAATTATAATCTCTATCAGTGTCCCATGTGGGCCTTATCACTCTAACAATCATAGTTACTACACATAGTATGAAACCATCTGAATGGTTCTTTAATATGTACAATGTTTTGAATAAATTTATCACACCTAATAATTTTACAAAGAATGAAAATCATAAAATATGGTGAAACTCTCTTTGATATGCCATCATTTTTAGTGATTTATTTAAGAGATATTTTGATGGACACTTACTCTAATGCTTAAAAACCGAGGAAGCTAAATGAGCTATTTAACAAATACACAATAGTGAATGTGTTAGTAATTTTAGTAGTAAGGTAATGTTACACAAGTTACTCAAACAAGGTTACTATTTGTAAACCATGGAACAAAAATGCCAAGAGTATGCCAAATTATGAGACAAATTTCAATGTCATGGTAACTTGCACCATGTATATTCACATAAGAATTAACCTATCATATACTCATGGCCATTCATGATATGGGGATTTGATCTGATCATTAAGATAAACCCTAAATCTATAGGAGGTCATAAATTCATTATCAAAACTACTTGATATTTTCAAAAATTAGTAGAATCCATCCCATTGTATTCAAAAAAGGGGGAGCATATTTGTTAGTTTCTAGTGACCAATATTATTTAAGGCTTCAACTTCCCAATAGTCATAATTATAGATAATGAAACATCTTTCAGGAATAAAAAAGTGAAACTTTTTTGTAACAAATACAAAATCTACCACAAATTCTATACTCCATACAAACCACATGGTAATGGCCAAGAAAAAGCAACAAACAAGTTAATCAATAATATTCTCAAAAAAATAATTACTAAATTTAGTGATGACTGACACAATCAACTCATCTATACACTTTGGGCTTACGCACTAGCATACGTACGCAAATAAGAGATACTCTTTATTCACTTGTATATGGCATAGAATATGTTATCCCATTAGAATTAGAAATCCCCTCTTTATGGGTATATTTAAAAGGGATCATCACATATGATTAGTACAGAGAGTGACATCTCCATGAATTAGAATAGTTGGATCACACATGTATCCAAGTCATAGAACATCTCAAATGTTATAAAATATGAATCTAGATAACCTAAAATAATAGAGTCCACATGAGGAATTAAAAATCAATGATTTGGTGTTAAAATAAAATATTAGAAATGTCAATGCCAAGGAAGAGAATAAAGGAAAGTTTAAACCAAATTGGCTTGGACCATACATCATCACATAAAAGCTGAGCCGAAAAGTATATCATATAGATTACATTTATGGCAAGGCAATCAAAAATCCATTAAACATCATGCATCTACGGATATTCTACATATAAACAATGCACTATTCATTGTCATTTTACTTGTATATAACTTCTTCTCTATTGTTCCTTGTATATAGTTTATTTTCATTTCATTGTACATAACTTATATCTATAAAATACAAAAATAATATAATTTGTCCAAACGCAAAAACATTCAAATATTTACTTTGAAAACATAAAATTTACAAATTATATGCATTGCTATATTTATATTTCTTCTACTTTCTAGACACTACATATGTTAGTTATCTTAATATAATTAGTTTTATCATACATACATGTTTTACTTATTCTTTTTGAGTGATTACAGATTACATATAGGACTCCAGTACACTAAAATAATCCATACATGCTATCATCCACCCATTGGGGGTATATACACCAATATAGGTGTGCATTTGATACATCCATCCACTCAGGGGCATCTTATACATAGTCTCTATTACCATTCTTTCCTTACATTCTATACATTCTAGTTGATGCATTCATATATCTTGATATTGATCATTACTACTCATGAATTATATTTTTTGTTGACTATCATTAGTTTAGATTTAGCATATGTACATCCTAACATTTACATATATTTGTACTACATTCATACATACTTTCATTTATAGCTTTCCTAGTTAAGACTTGATTGTGTTTCTTATGCTTATTATATTTGAAGGAATTTGAATATGCCATTATGCTTTGGCTATACACCACTTCTATATATGTATGCCTTGGACATGTGTGCATGTCCCTTGTGTGTACATTCCCAATTATATATGTGGACATTTGAACATGTCCTTAAATGTGTATCTAATCTAACTTACATATTGCTTTCATATGTGGACATTTAAACATGTCCATGTATGTATTCTTTCTTAGATTTAGTGATATGTGACCATGTACCTTGTATTGTGTCCCCTTGGCCTATTTTTCATGCCTCATGTGATTTTTATGTATTCTTTATTATATGATTCATCACCATGAGATTTGTCTTTTCTTGTCACACACACCAATTTTCAATACCACAAGAGACCTCATGCATCTACTCTTCCTACTTAGGTGTTGTGATGAACACCATACCCCATCTCCTGAGGTATCTACTTAGGTTTTTTGTTATACACATTGATTAAATATATATTGACACCCTTGTGCAATGATAGATACAACATACATATTATATTACATACTTATGCTCATATTATCTTACATTCCAATGTTATGTTTCCACATTATATTGGATTATCACACAATTATCATATGTGCTCTAGCTAACACTCAACTTTACTCAGTTACTTTATAAAACATAATATTTTTATTTTTATATCTCTTAAATAAGGACTTATTTTTTAACATTTAATTTCAAGTCATGCTTTGGATCATGCTTCACATACATAGACTTAGCTTCACATACTCAGACTTACCTACACAGGCTTCACTTCCTAGGTAAGTTTAGGTATGCTTATTTTTTATTTTATACTAGTCATTTCACTTTGTTGCATTTATAAAATAATGGAGGGGATGTAATCATGTAAAATTAGTATTTATATGCTAACAATGTTTATTGAGACAACCTATTCATATATTATACCTAGACCTATCCTAGAGATTTTATCACACTTTTCTATCCATTGTGCAAACCATAGACATATCTAGTTAGATCAAACACAATCCCAAAAATACATTCCCAAATCCTAACCCTTTATGCCCATAACTTTCTAGCTATAAACTAACACCACATTAAGGACACTAAATCTACTTGGTGCTAGTATCCACAATATGGATCTAGAGTCCCTTGCCCTAACACTCCCTAATGGATATATTTTCAAATGTGTACCCCTCCTAAGGTCATCCTAAGAACATTTTATTATATTCACAAGCTATAAAAAACTATAAATATAAAAGCATCATACCTCTATCCACTATATGGAAAATAGATGAAAAAAACTATTCAAACAAGAAATAGGTTGAGCAAAATCAAGGTTATTAATCCCTATTATGCCCTACTTCTACATGCTACCATCTACAACTAATCTAAACCTATATTTCAAATATTTTCAATCTCAAGCACACTCAAGGCATTCAAGACCACTATCATTCTATCATTCACTTTCACTTGCTCCAAGAACTAGGTGGGATAACTACATTGGGATTGATCTCTCCTCAGAGTATTGGTATGTAGGCAACTCACTTCACATTAGGGTGTTGAAGATGTATGGCCTATCCTATTAATCAACACACATTTTTATCTCATGCCATACTTGTAAGGATTATTAGGGTTTGAAGCTTAAGTTAGGTATTACATGCACAATACAGAGTTCCAAATTTTATGCATGTAAGAATAGAACCTAGAAACACACACACACACACACACACACACACACACACACACACACACACACACACACACACACACACACACAAGTGCACCCATAAAATAGCAAAAATGTTGTAAATAGGACACTAGAACCAATTTCAAGACACTACAACCACATGGAACTAATATCTAGGTTAGGTGCTACTATCTAGGAAAGAATCTAACTCTGAAACCTTGTTGATGATACTTAAACCTATCCATAACCTAGTTTTTAGCACCTAGATCTTCCATAATAGTTAGTTTATGGATAAGACTATATTTTCACATTTTTATTACTATTTTTATAAAGTTAAAACAAGTCATTTTTTAATAGATTAGTGGTTATCTATTGAATAGTATTTCACTAATTTAGACAACTCAACCCTTTAATTTATCATAGGATTTACACTAGTAAAACCCTAAAAGGTTAAAATAATTTTCATGATTCCATTGTTTCAAAGCTCTATAATTGATTTCTAGAAAAATTAGTAGTTAGACTTGTGACTTTCCTAGTCAAATGTTAATTTTGAGAGCTAGACTAGTGACTTGAGCATAAATTTTGCATAAGAACTAATATTATGATGATTATTTTTTTAACTTTACATAGTTTTTTAAAGATGAATAGAAATATTCAATAAATTTTAGTTTTAGGGGTGTTCTTGATGATTTTTTTCATTTTACCACAACTTATCCATTCTATTCTTACATCTTCGCATGTTAAAATAACAAAAAAATAACACAAAAATAAAAAATGTATTTTTGGTTGATGCAAGAATGACTGTATGCCTTGGATGCTCTTGAATCACTAGTATATATATCTAAATTTTTAATAATGAAATTGACTTATTATTTATATGATACTCTATAGCAATTGATGATATTTGGAGTTACTTCAAGGTTGTCCCTAATTTGGTATTTTAGCAATTCAAAATTTGCTATCTACATTGATTATTCCTTTTAGCCTATATAGACAAAATTTAACATCCATAATCCAAGAACTTCTTATAAAATATAAAAAATGTAAATTGCAATAAATTAAAAATAATAAACTAGATATGCATTCCATATTTAAATATAAATAAAAACAAGTTATTAAAACTACATCAAATTCCACTTTAAAACATGATTTATGAAAGAGAAAATAATATTATTTATGATATAAATGAGACATATTATGGTTTCATAAATTATTTCCCATTAGGGGCATGAGTATTGTTATTTCCACATATGATATTAAATTACAATAAATTCATATAATGAGGGTATATTTATTTCATTCACTTTCTCCATAGTACCATACTACCACATCTAGTGCAAATAATGCCTTGACACATGTTGTAGATTATTCAAATCCATCCCATTATTCTACTTTCAGACCCATGATACTTGACCTTGCATGTGTGTGTGTGTGTGTGTGTGTGTGTGTGTGTGTGTGTGTGTGTGTGTGTGTGTGTGTGTGTGTGTGTGTGTGTGTGTGTGTGTGTGTGTGTGTGTGTGTGTGTGTGTGTGTGTGTGTGTGTGTGTGTGTGTGTGTGTGTGTGTGTGTGTGTGTGTGTGTGTTAAATATGTAAAAATATAAAAATATTCTAAGAAAAACATTGGGCATAAAGAATGACATGAGTTGATAGTTTATTTCTTTACATATGTTAGTTATAATATAATTTGGTAGATAACATATTATTTTTAAAACACACATGCATTCCATAAGGTATATGAGTTTTATGCATGACATACATATCATAAGTAGATTCTTAGTATTTGGATTCCATTTTACATAATGGCCATGTCTATATTGGGGGGATCTCATTCCACATGTTAAATTATCACAAGTTATAACTATCTATTTCCTATATACCATGTTGAGATACATATATTACAAGTTAATGTAGAGTAAAATAACAAACATTAAAAAAATAGTGTGATGGAACATACATTTATCTTGGATCACTCACCTATCTTAGATTGTCTTATTTTGGTTCCTTCTTTATTCTCTAATCTTTGATTTGTTTACTTGTAATAGGTAATCTATTATTATATTTGACCTCCTTGTTAATTATTTATTATTCATGGTTTATTAGTATTATTTGCAAAATATTCCTTTTCAATATTTTTATATGATAACAACTCACTCTCCCTTGGATGATGGAGGTCCACTCTCAACCTTCTTCAGACTCAACTCTACACTTTCTCTCTTTTTATTTATCTTCTTGAACCAAAATTACCTCCTATGACATAACACTAAACATTTCCAAGGATTAGCCACTTTTTAATAAGGTTATTATCTATATAGACCTCATGTACTAAATGGGAATTTATTATATCCTCCTTAATCTGATATTCTTCTTATGCTTCATTCTTGCATACTATTTCCATACTCTATATGTACTTACTAAGTGTAGGATTATAGCCTTCCATCTATTTAATATTGATATATACATACTTATAGACCCTTTTATGCTTAAAAAGTCCTCATTGACCTTTTTTAAGTCTTTATTCAACTCAGTATAGGGTTATTTACTCTTTTATCCATGATCATCACACAATAAGATAAATCAAGGTTTTTATTAGTCTATATTCTTGTATCCCTTCTAGCATACAAAGCTTGGAGGTATCAAAAAATTACAATGGGTTAATAAAAAATAAAAATATTTTAAAATTACCCTTAATATATTTATACTTTACACACAATTTCATGATCAAACTCTTTATGGAAGTTTTTTAATTTACATATTTTTTCTATAATTAGAACTCTTTTAGGCCTAATACATTGCCACTTTAAGGTTTCCATACCATATGGTAATATACAAACTAAAACAAATAATAATATTTAATATAAATAATAAATACATTATACAACTAATTTTCACCAATTTTGTACAATGATACCACAAATTATCTAGGTTGTAAGTTAGAAACCCTAATATAGGGTTACAGATGCCTGATTTAGCTTATTGGATAACAAAATAGGTTTATTTTAACTTTAAGATATTTTAAAAAATTATAATAATTCAATTATGTATTTTTTACCTCTCCACACATTCTCCAAAAATTATTCATTCATGGACTATCTCTACCATCCTTCAAATTAGAGTTCTATAGAATTCTTGACTATAGACAGGGCTGTGTGTTCTTCCAAGAAGGTTTTGACTTGAATCTTGATTTTTTTAATATTATGAGAATTAAATCATTTAAATAACACAATTTATATTATACTTAATATAATTTAACCTTTTAAATAATGTAAACACTTATAAATATTCACTCCAACATTCCTAACTAGACTGTGTAAAGAAAAATAGAGTTTTCTTCACCTTATTCAAATTATGTATGGCGACCTTCACCTATAGGTTGATAAAAAATAAAAATAATATTAAATAAAATAATAAATATATATTATTAACATACCAGTACCCTAGTAATTAACAACTATCCTCTTTATGTATTCTTGTATCATTTATATAACTTTTCATGCACAGCTACACATAAAATTATGTACACAAGCAATCCTTTTTTTAAAATATATAAATTTTAATATTTATCCAATAGTATAATTATAATATGAATATTTCATGGGATTATAAATATATTTATCATATTCTTCCAATGGAAACTTTTACATAAAAAACCATTAACACTAACAAAATTCTCACTCTCCTTAACTATCACTACACAGTCTAGTGATACAAACCTACAATAATAATCAAATCCATTCCTAGGAGATAAATATACTCAATATAAAGTTAATAAATTTAAATAATAGTTTATAATATTAAAAATAAACATTAAAAACTAAAATAATATTAAATTTATTGATTTCAAGATTGTAAACATACATACAATCCCTTATCCCTCCATTATCCTTCATGGACTGGACTGTTCTTCTCTTTTCATCCTCCTCTCCTTTTACTCAAAAAATATAACTAATATAATTTTAATAATACCCTTTCTTAAATCTTATACATGTATATTATCTTTTCATGTCAAATTTTACAAGATAACTCCCTTACAATGTGTATTCCACAGAGTGGTGGTTACACTTAACATATTATTATTATTTATTAAACATACATTGAGTATTATGAACCCTACATTGAAACACACCTATACCACCCTCATATAATAAACCATCTATTACACTTCACATAATACTTCCAAAACCTATGTAAAGCCAAGTTACTAATTCAAAATTTAAAATCTCCCTTTTTGGTGGGATGCTCTAGATGTATAAAACCACACACTAATAATGAAACTTAATGAACATAACACACCCTATGGGATATTAAAAGACTCATCACACTCAAACTAAAACAAAATGGTCACTAAACACACTCATAATCACTAATACTCAAGTTATCATGTGATGCTCCTTCATCACAAGTGTCTTGATAACTAAATATATCTTATATTTTTCTACATGAATATTCTAATTTTATATGATGTGACTGTACACCCCCAAAAATTACATGGTGCAACATTTTCAAAAAAATTGATGATTATGCAATGATATCCAAAACATTTTTAGACTTGGTCTTCTCTAACATTTTGATCCTTACTTCTCCTTTGGCCCTATTTTGAACTTTTAATTTCTTTTTTACTGAGCCTTTTTGGACATAATATATAAGGTCTTTCATTTAGGATGAAATTTCTAGTTTTTGTGATGAAACTACCCATAATCATGATGAAAATTCTCCTTCTACACATGTTATGCTTTGTTAGTTTCATAAACTGCCACCATGGAAGTATCACATTTGTGGTGATTTCATTATTTTTAGGGAATTTTCTTCATTGAATAAGGCATTTTCATCACCTTATGCAGTTATTTCATCTTTGTCACATGCAACCAATGGTTATTTCATCACAATTTTCCCATCTTCCAATTTTAGCATCCAATACTTTAGTTATCATGTATTTTGCATGATTTTATTCTTATTTCGCTCTTTTCTCTCTTTGTGTTCACCTTTATGATATCCCAACTCACTCCCACTATTTTTTTACTGATTCTTATCCCTCTTAATTTTATTTTTTAGTCAATTAATAATTAAACTCACCCTTACAAACTCACTTTTTCCTCTAAATATATCTCAATTTTAGATGATTTTTCGATCTAAATTTTGCATTGGAGATTGGTTTTTTCAACATCTACATAACCCTAGCCCACTTTATTTCAATTTTTAAAATCTTTTGCTCCACCTTTGGTATTTTTTGTGTTGAATCTACATAATCTTGTAGGAGATAATTTACTAGATCAACAACATAATCTTTTCTATAAATGAATCATCCATCCACAATACAACTACACTCTTCGCTAGGTTTTTTTAATTCTCATAATCCTTATTTTATTATCATTCTTTATTAGAGATTTCTTATGGTCACATTGAGTGTATGAGATAGTTTCTTGAGGATGTTTTACACAACAAAAATCTCCTACCTTTACTTGGTCATAACCACTAATCAAGTTGGAGGATTTATTTTTATTATTATTCTAATTGATTAGATTATAATAGTTCATTATTATTTATTTATTATATCAACTACATATTTAAAAGTTCATAGAAAAAATCCTTCTCTCTTTCCTCTACTACACAAAAACATAGTCTAGATTCCTTGTTTTGTAATTGAATATTAAGTTCATTTGAAAATGCAATGTTGTATATATAATAGGGTAGACTAATAAAGACATAACCATAGGTATATCCAATTGAAATAGTTTATTTTCAGTTTTAGATAAAAATTTACACATAAAATAACTCTTAAACACATAAAAAAAAACCTATACAATCTAAATAATCAAACCATGCATATTAGGTCCTAAATCCATTTATTTCATTAGTGAAATAATGTTTTTTAGGATATAATATTATAAAAATAGAATAATAAAATTGAATTATTTCATCATTATAGCATGTTAATTCATTCATAAACATTCAAATCCTTAAAAACCAATATCTAGCTTACGTAGGTAAAGTCAATTTTTTGATTTCTTAGTGTTGTCATTCAAAACGTGCACCCATGAATGTTCTAAAACATGGGGGAGATTTAAAATGGGGAACTTATCATGAAGGTATTATCTCTCAACTACATGCATGAGCATCAATTATCTCTTCATAATGATGGGAATGCCCCCAAGGTGTGGGACCCTTTCATTCCTTGGGATGAGTTTTTGGAGTAAGATGGATTCCTTCTATTCTAAATGCATTTAGTTTAAGACTAGAATGAAAGCCTAAAAAGTAGAAATGTAAATTCACCACTAGCATAAACCTAAAATTTTGAGGGAAAGGGGGAGGGATAAGGTAAGATATGTTGAAAGTAAAAGAGGTAATGCACCTAAAATAGAGTGAGCACTCTTACTAGCGTAAACACACTAAAAACCTTTGATAACAATAAATCTCCACTAAAATTATTATATGGACACTCAAAATGCATAAGTATTTTTCATAGAGGCATGGGAACATAGTACAAAACTAAGAGGGATGATAAATGATCCATAGATAATATCAACATCTACTTGAATGCACATAGGATATGACCTGCAAGTGAGTTCTGAGTTTAATGAGGATGTGATGAGAATGGATAATAGTGAGAGGGGTGAACATTATCCATAAACAAGGATAAATATACATAAATAACACATAAAACATCAAAAAAAATGGAATGAATTGAACTTAATTCTCATTAGTCTACAATATTTAGCCAATACAAGTGCTCTTGGAGGACAAATTTTAGTATCAAGGAGTTTTAAAAACATGTGGACCCTTTTACAAGTGAATAACTAGGATTTTATAGTTAAAAATCCTATTTTACAATAAATGTACCACTTGGGATAATGGGTGCAACTTTTAATTCCTTTGTGGCACCATGAGCATGCCTTTGAATTTAGTGTGGTATATCAGATTTGGAGTTGGTGGTAGGATTTTGTTAGGGTACATGTGTGTATATAAAGATGAAATATTTCCCTAACAAGGTCAAAGAGTGGCATGTTATCATATTTTGATGTCTGATAACTTTTACATTTTTTATCTCTAACATGTCTTAGGCCTCGCTTAACTACCTCTTGACATATGGCATGCCACATCAGATCTAGCTAGGCATTCATTGGGATTAAACATGACTAATCTCCATATTTGGCTCAATTATAGACACATGGAAATTTATGATTGGTCTTGGGAACTTTAGATGCTAATGTATGTAGATGACTCAGTATTCCCTACCATATAACATATTTTGATTACTCTTAGGGACCCTATTGATAGATATCAACAACTTTGTATTAAACATGTAGCTCATATGGGAATATGAATTATCTCAATGGGCTCTCAAAGGAGTCCTTTGTATTTTTATCTAAAACTAATGTGGGCATGACACGTGTCCTTTGGAGGGACACTTATCATTTTAATAAGAGTATCACATTGCACTTGCATCATCTTGTGAATTGTTAGATCATAGTGGGATATGTGGTGGATCAAATTTGAATAGAATTGATTGTGAGATGTGGGATTTCTACATTTATCCCATGGATTTGAACTCCAACAACTACTTATGTACTATCTCTCTAGATGATGCGATGTGGTAACTTTTAGGTTTGATAGATTTGTTCCAAATGTCATGTACAGATTGTCTTTCCTTTAGCCAATGACAAAGTTTAAAGTTCTAATAAAAAACCCTACCTTAGATGAGCACTGGGTCATCATGTAGAGAGATGGCTCTACTCCTAGGAGAACTGATAACTTATTCGTGATAAGTGAGCATTAGGCTACCATATGGTAGTAGCAGAAGGAAACTAGAACTTTAGTTAAAATAGACCTATGCCCATTTGTATTAGGATATAGAATGGATATAATTCTTATGTAGACTTTACTTTAAGCACTCTAAATTTATCATATGTGAAAACCTTCTATAGGGACATGGCAAGCATCATGCCAACAAGGGTGACTTAGAAAGTCAACACTTTTGGTGAACTTTATGGGCCTCATGCCTACTAAGCAAAAATCTAGTAGCCTTTGAGTGATTAATTAAGCATGGAGTCTTTGTAACTTTTGGTATTTCTAGTAAAAAATGTGACTATCTCTATACCTTTTGATTTTTGAATGAATTGAGACTTTACCTAACAAAACAAGAATTGTTCCAAAGGCACTTAGAGGAAAAATACCTAAGATAAGAGAAACACTACATGAGAGCACTTAGAGGAATTTAAATTACTCTAAAATAAGGCAAGAAAATTTCTTAGGGAAATGAAAAACATCTAATTTTCTTATTTACAACTATGCAAGGGTCAATGAAGTTAGTTCTTGAGATGAAGCCCATTGATTGGGATAGGTAGCTCCTCCCCATTTAATTTGGCAAGTTAGAAGGTGTTGGATTGCTTGAAATTAGTTATGATATATGGGCTACTCCATATTGCATCAAAATTAGTATGCCTTCCAACTTTCATTCTATCTACATCCCATTTGAGTACTAAATCTCCTTCTTGGAAACTCTTATCAGTGGGTCTTTTATTGAAAACCCCTTGGTTTGTGCCTATTGGAAATACATGATGCATGTAGCTTGCTCTCTATTTAAAAAAAATATCCATTATCTTATCTAATATTAATACAAGGGGATAATTCTTGAGTAACTCCAACTGAAGCATAAGCTCCAATGAAGGTAACTCAAGGGATACAAGTAATTTGGGCTCCCTTCAATAGATTAACATGAAGGGAAAATTTCCCAACACTTTCTTGGGTGAAATTCGATCAACCTAAATGGTGGTTCTAAGCTTCATATGCCAAGCCTATTGATTATCCTCTAGAGTCTTTTTTATGATGTGGATAAAATTATTGTTTTTTGACTTAGATAGACCATTACATTGAGTGTAATAATTTGATGAAGTGCTTAGATAGATATTATTCTTAACGACCCAATTACTAATCCTAGTTCCAAAGAAGGCTAATGTATTATTAGAGATAATGGTGGTAGGGATGCCAAATATTATTATAATTCCTTTAGAGAAGTTTAGGATGGATGTTTCATTAGCCACTTTGAGCATGACCACTTCCATCCACCTTGTGAAATAGTCTATGGTTATGAGAATTCATCTATGCCCATCACTTGATGGTGGGTTAATCATTCCTATGAAATCTAGGTCCATTTCACAAAGGGTTAATTGGCTTGTATTGGGAATAATGATAAGGTTGATAAATTTTGTTTGCCTATGAAGAAGGCAAATTTATTTTAACTTCACATATATGCATTTTTAATAGAGTTGGCCAATAATAGCTAGCCCACATGATTTTCATAGTAGTGGTCTTAGATGAATAATGGCCTCCTGTAAGGCCATCATTAAATTATTTAAGAATTTTGATTGTTTGTTCTGCTTCTATGTAACTCAAGAGAACTCCATTGATATATTTATATAAAATTACACCTTTCATGAGAACATAGGGAATGTATTACAACCTAAATTACCTATGCTTAGCCTTATCAAGGCCAAGGGGATATATATTATGCTAAATTGAGGCTCTCATATATTTCACCCAGTTGATTGAGGATTCTAGGATTGTGAATTTTCCCTCATGTGTCACTAAGACTACACCATCTTATGGTTTTATGACTTTGGCCCATTGCCCATAGAGTCCCTTTCTTTGCACTAGTTTGGTGACCTAGATGTCTACATTATATTCCATCACCTTTGTGATCCAACTAGCCCTTTTTTCACTAATTTCCTTGTTGAACATAAAATCCTTGAGGCTTGCATCTACAACCATGAGCTGAATTTTGTTGTTAGAGAGAATATGTCTAAATTTTTATAGGTACAATCACTAAGAGGGGGGTGAATTAGTGATCCTAGATATTTCAATTTCAATTGTAGTCCTTTAAACTATTAACCAATCAACATATATCAGCTTGATCAAGTAACATTAACAAGAGAGCTCATTCATTTAATGCATACATAAGATCAAACACCTAACACATGGTTCCTATGGGAAAACCTAATGTGGAATAAAACTCAATCTCAAGCCTTCAACACAAATAGACTACTCTCTTATAATAAATTACAAACAAGAGACTAGTCAACTCTTTTAGACTAAAAAACCTTGATCGTATCCTCATGAGAAAAAGTATCTAATGAAACACCTATTTTACAAGAAGAAACTACCCTTAAGGAATACCAAGTCTTTTAGACTCTCCTTTGAAAACCTCCACCTTAGAAATGATGTCTTCAACATCTGATGATGGATCTCTATTTATCAATTTTCACCTTCACTCTTTCACCCAATACTCTCTGTTGGCCAAAGTGCATTACATACTTATACCAATACACAAAGATTAATTAAGACACATTACATATCCCAACTAACCCCACTCTCCAACTCTTCACTCATACTCACTTCAACACACCTGCACCAACTCTATCACCACAACAATAACTTAACCATGAGGTCATTCACATAGACCATACTTTGATCTACCTCAAAAATCAACCTCCAAGCTCACACAAACATCACCTATCCTTCACTCACACTTCAAAGAATTAAACCTAAAATAGCACTTTTTATGACATAAAAATATGACCTATAAGTCATACACACAATCATGAACCAGATCTTCTCATCAACCCATCAACTTGGCACACTTCCTCTCTTTTCATCTCAATTCTTCACTTTACTCCACTCGCAAAAGCCTCTTTTATCATCTTCAACCTGAAAGAGCACTAATATACCATCATAATTATAACCTATAGGGCATACATATAGTCTTCAATATACTCTACTCATCAACCCAACCATTGGTCACACTTGGTCTCCTCTTTTCTTTGCTTCAATGCCTACTATACTCACACAAGCCTCTTCAAATCTAGAAACCATCTAATTTCATTTCACTATATATAGAGAAATCATGATAAATAGCTTCTTGGTCAGCCATTAGACTTACCTTAACCCTTAATTCTTATCTCACATCAAGACATAGCTTAATAAAATCTTCAAGGTTGGCCATAACATTTATGGGTCACCCTTAATCATATACACCTTTTAATAAAATCCTTATAGCTCTTATAGGTCTCATGGAGTCATATTCACCCATTAATCACATCATTGAGAAAACTAAGAAGATAGAACCTCTTTCAATTACATGGGTCCATTCCTTATGTCACTTTCAACATCCTCAAATGATCACAATCAACTTTTCTCACCTTCACATATGCTCAAATGACTCAAACACTAATTTGGTACATAGAAACATCATCAATGAATACACAATCAATTTTTTAAGCTTTGTTCATACTATATATGATTGATAAAAACTTTGTAATACACACAAAGAAATGTTATGGAGTCTAAAACACTCCCATATAGCTGATTCATCATGAGATATCAAAATAACATGAGAATAAGCTCAAATACCCTTATCGAGTTACTTTTAGAACATGCATGAACACACATTAAAATTTTTTGCTCAATATCTTTTTCTACACACACTCCCATATCTTTAGATCCATATTTATAGATGCACCTTGGATTTCTCTACATATTTTATTATTGCTACACTATCAAATTCTTCATGGATCAAAAGTTATGGCTCAAAAACTAGACACTAGTCCTTCCTTCATAAATTCAAAATTCAAATGCAAATGGTCATAGTTCAACTTTCAACACTATGCTTGCATCTCGTATCTTCTCAACTTTAGATCCATCTCACATCATTGATATTTTATGAAATTTAACACATAAGTGCCAATGCAAAAACATTAAATGTCAGTCACTTTGACCTCATCTCATGTAATATTGTAATGTTGACTCATCACACACCATCAATATCCTATATGTATCTTGATCTTTAACAATGCTAAATAGTTGTCACTTTGACCTATTGATTTTAATATGCACCATTGATCTCTCTTTGTATGATTTATCACTCACCATTGATCCATAAATATGCTTGATCTTTATCTCCACTTAGCATTAAACATTATACACTTGTCTTCATCTCTCTACTTCCTAACATCTTGGAGCAACATGTTCTATTGATCTTTCTCTAACTTTAACTTGTGCAGAAATGACCAAGTATGGGAACCTTGCTTATCTTCCTAGAATACCAAATTTGAACTAAAATAACATTTTCCTCGCTCACTTACATGTTCTCAAATTTGGACCATATTGTCTCCTCACATAGGAGAATACAACCATGTGATAAAATTCTAATAAAAACCTCACACATGTGAGATATAATGACATTAAAATGCCTTCTCAAAATCTTTTATCAGAAAGCCAACTATGTTTAGAACTTGCCTGGAAGGCCAACTTTTCACATGCATATCTTTTGACGTGCTTTAATGCATGACCTAAAATTTAGCACAAATAAACTAGGAACAAAAATGAACAAAACCATATGATAACATTCTCTTGAAATGCCCACATGTGTGAGATATAACTTCATTAATATGCTTACTCGACTCTTCTTACCACATTGTAAATTTGGCTAAGTATGAGAAAACACTATCAAAATGCCTAAGAGCCCAACTTTATACCCAAATTTATTTGGATATGATTAGGAGCATGAACTTAGATTTAGTACATAGTAACTAGGGACTAATTTAATCAAAACCATATGACCAACTCCCCCTGACACATCCATACGTGGTAATGGTGATCTCAACAAAATGACTACTTAGATTTCCTACCACTAAACCCAAACTATTAGATGAAAAATATGGACTACTAGATGAAATCCATTCATGAACATAAGCTCTCCAATCATCCTTGACCACTGATAAGACCCCTTACACATGATTAAATCACCATACTCATCCCTAAACATCTCTAACCATGCCAAAGCAGAAGATCAACCAAGAAAACTTCAAGCATAATAAGACAAACACATTTCAAACTTTATCATTATTACTTATCCTATCAAATCACTTCATCCACTCAATAAGACACCTTGATGACATCAGTAATAACTCTCCAAAAATCTACCCCTTTGTCACTGATGTCAACAAACATCATTCAACTCACCTTATCTCTCTTCAAACACTCCATAATAAGAACTTTTCCCCCCTTTGACACAATGAAAAAGTGGGCACAAAATGATCTTGAGGACCTAAAAATACCATCTTATAAATATGATACAAACTCTCCATTACCTTGAGCCAACCTCTTCTTCCTTGATAACTTCCTCTTACTCCTTGCCAATACTCTCTTCAACCAAGAACTTCAACCAATGAAGAAATAAAACATAAAACCATTTGAATATTATGTAACTCACCAATAATAATTTTATAGGGACTCCCCCTAATATTACTGAGCCACTTGACATCTTGAGCAACTTTAGATTTCCATACACCATGAAAAACCACCACACATGCTTACTGTCCTTCTCTCTCAAGTTAACACAAGGACCATCAATAGAACTTCATAAAACTAACCAAATATTAAATATGAACTAATCAAACTCAATAAATCTCTTTGAAACAAACATAACTTATTATTTTGGAGAAACTAAGCAAAAAATTAGTCTTCTTCAAACTAGGCTTGTCTAGCCTCCTTATAGCCCTACCTAGAACTTGTAGATACTATAATTTTTAGTATACACATCTTCAAGACCTAAAAATTCATATCTATATAACTTTCATATTCCCCCTTAATCAAACTAATTTTCATCACCAAGGTCATCTTCTATAGCATACGTCCTTCACAAACCTACTAGCTAATTAACCCTCCATATTAACAAAAACTTGTACAACTTGAGAACCACAAAACTTAAAATATATGTGAATCATGATTATAAAACATAATTGGTCCATTAAACATATTAATAATACTCAAACCATAATTCATAAGGAAAACCACTTTTCAAGTAGAGCCCAAAACCCTATAATCTTATAACAAACTAGGTCAATGTAATATCCCCTATCCAATAGGGAATATAGCAATACAAAAGCTCTGATACCACTATAATATCCCCTTCAAATAGGGAATATAGAAATACAAAATCTTTGAATAAAGATATGATTTTGCAAGATAGATTCAAATAAACAAATAAACTACAGTAAATCTCTTAACTCACAAATTAGTGCTCTTATTATTCTTTAGAATGATTACAATAATGAATCTTTGGCACACATATAAAGAATACAAATATCATCTCAAAACCTAATCTTTTGCAAATCTAGACATAAAACCTGAATATGTGCGGCTCTCAGGTTGCTATGTCAACAACACAGTCACCGTCGTCGGTCGATATACTACCGATGTTGGTTGATGTCAGTTGGCTACTTTGCCGACGTCAGTCTTCAGTCGGCTGATGTCGGTCACTGGGATGCCGACGTCAGTCTCTGTGCAAATCTATATGGATCTATATGGACTTCGTACGGCTGCTAATAAAACACACCCTATTTGTTGGATCCCTGATCTCAGGATATATAGCTCTAATACAAAAGATCTCTATCTATATAATTGAATGAATCAAAACATAAGGAAATAAATACCTAAAATCCCTATGATAACTTATGTGTGAAGTTATCTCCCAAACCTGTAAACCTCTGTGATAACTTTTGTATGAAGTTATCTCTCAAATTAGTAATAGATTAGCTAATATTTCATAGCCTCTAAATCACACACACTGAGGAGTGGACATTCTCCAATGCAAATGGAATCTTGGAACCCTTGGTTTAGTCTTCACAGAAGAATTCTTTAATATCAAAATCAATAATCAATACATAATCATAATTCTCTCTCATGAGAAACCCTTATACCCTCAATAAGATATGCTTGCCCTAATTAGGGTTTTATTAAATTAGAATTAGGGTTTCTAAATTAAAATTAGACCAAATAATTAATATTTGATTAAATCAATCAAATATTAATATCTCCCTTAATACATGTCAGATCCTTGAACCGTCTGAAGCTAGTGAATCAGGGAGTGATTCCACACATGATCATGCCATAATAGGGATGCTCTGCTGAATGCTAGCATTCCCTATATAATAAGAGCTCAGACAAATGTGCCTAAAAAAGCCCAAATGAATGCCAACTAGAACAAATTCTACTAATCGAAGCCAAGCCAAGCTCCATCATGACCCTCTATCCATCCTATCAACCTACGAAGGTTGCATAATAAGCTAATCATCAAGTCTGAAGATGTCACCTAAAAAGGGGACATGACAATCTACCCCTCCTAAAATTGCTTGTCCCTAAGCAATCTCAGAACAATAAACCCATCAATACACCTAGATCCCATATGTAGTTATGATCTACACTACTGTTAATCAATGTCAACTCCTGCAATATCCTCTGAAATAGAATAAAGATGAATCCATAACCAAACTATGGAATGCAACTCAACCAATCTCTAAAATCACAACTGCCCTAGATGTGTTGATACTACAGGCTATGTAAGTTGCAACTACCAATTCCATCTACAAAAGATGGTGCCAATCCATCCCATAACTGATCCCTATATAAAGGTGGCATGATCAACTATACCACACTGTCATCGGTGTGAGAAGAATCAATCTAAATACTCGACTCCATTGGTATGCCAAACACATCAAGACCAGGTACTCCCAAAACTTGAACATGTGTGTCAGCCTCAACTACATGCTCCTCATCAGTAGCTATAGAAACATACTCATCACCAACACTCAGTGTACTAACATCTGAGTACACCTCCACACTCTGAATGCAAGCATCAGACTCATCCTCACTATCTAACTCCTGAGCTTAACTCACCTTAATACAAAGCTCATCCACAACATCCTCAACCGCTCCTACTTGTGAAGATAATGCAGATAAATCATTACCTGAAGATGTGTTAATGTCTCCCTGTACTAGATCAACATGTCTGTCAAACTCATCATTCAAGTTTATGCATGTCATAGGGAAAGTACTATGATCCTTATGCCTATCAATTAAACTCTTTAACCACATACCAGCTATAGGTGAGACATTTTCCTCTTTTGTCCAGACATACCATAAATCTTCTGCCAAAATTTTAGAAATTTCATCCTCCTCCTCAAACAAGATTATGAACATGATAGAGTGCATTGATGCTAATACATCACTAGAATGAAACTCATCTAAAATATTCCAAAATATGTTAAACATCCTATGAATGTCACCAATACAACCTACTAACATCAAAATGTTTTCAAATCCATACCTTGCAAATATTTCAAGTAATCTTGCCCTTTTTGAGAAATGAGGGTCTCTAATGTCATCCAACTTTTCAAAGCTTTTTACCATGGCATGAAGTACCTCTCTCATAATCTGATCATCATAAAAATTAAAGCCAGCGATTATCCTCATGATTTCACTAATGCAAGAGAGAGCTGCAAGTCTTACCACCTCATCATGATGTCTCAATAATTAGGGCTTCACCAAAGAACCAAATGTTGGAGATAACGCTATTTGCATATCATAAGAATTTGACTGATCAACCTTGCCTAAATAAGTTTCTAACTCCTCCAAAGTTTTTAGAATGTCCTCTGCTCACTGAAATGGATGATCTAATTTCTTCTTTGCATTGTGCATTCTTTCTTCCAAATCTTTGTCTCTTGTTAAAGCCATACTAATAATTGAATTCAATCTGAAATAACCCAATTAGGCTAGCAGGAACTTTGGCTATGATCTCTAAACCCTCAGGATGGCAGGAATTTGGCTATGATACCACTGTATCAGAGCTATCACTGTATAGATCAATCTACCCAACAGGCTAGCAGGAATTTGGCTTTGATACCACTGTATCAGAGCTATCATTGTACAGATTAATCTACCCAACAAGATGGTAGGAATTTGGCTTTGATACCACTGTAATATCCCCTATCCAATAGGGAATATAACAATACAAAAGCTCTGATACCATTGTAATATCCCCTTCAAATAGGGAATATAGAAATACAAAAGCTCTGAACAAAGATACGATTTTGCAAGATATATTTAAATAAACAAATAAACCACAGTAAATCTCTTAACTCATAAATCAGTGCTCTTATTATTCTTCAGAATGATTACAATAATGAATCTCTGGCATGCATATAAAGAATACAAATATCATCTCAAAACCTGATCTTTTGCAAATCTGGACATAAAACTTGAATCTGTGTGGCTCTCGAGTTACTGTGTCAACAACACAGTCGCCATCATCAGTCGATATACTACCGATGTCGGTCGATGTCAGTCAACTACTTTGCCAATGTTGATCTTCAGTCAGTCAATGTCAATCACTAGGATGCCGACGTCGGTCTCTGTGCGAATCTATATGGATCTATACGGACTTCGTACGGTTGCCAATAAAGCACTCCCTGTTTGTTAGATCCTTGATCTCAAGATATATAGCTCTAATACAAAAGATCTCTATCTATATAATTTATTGAATCAAAACATAAGGAAATAAATACCTAAAATTCTTGTGATAACTTTTGTGTGAAGTTATCTCCCAAACTTGTAAACCTCTGTGATAACTTCTGTATGAAGCTATCTCTCAAATCGACAATAGATCAACTGATATTTCACAGCCTCTGAATCATACACACTAAAGAGTGGATGTTCTCCAATGCAAATGGAATCTTGGAACCCTTGGCTTAGTCTTCACAGAAGAATTCTTCAATATCAAAATTAATAATCAATACATAATCATAATTTTCTCTCATGAGAAACCCTTATACCCTCAAAAAGATATGCTTACCCTAATTAGGGTTTTCTCAAATTAGAATTAGGGTTTCTAAATTAAAATTAAACCAAATAATTAATATTTGATTAAATCAATCAAATATTAATATCTCCCTCAATACATGTCAGATCCTCGAACCATCTGAAGTTAGTGAATCAGGGAGTGATTTTGCACATGATCATGCCATAACAAGGATGCTCCGCTGAATGCTAACATTCCCTATATAATAGGAGCTCAAACAAACGTGCTTAAAAAATCCCAAATGAATGCCAACTAAAACAAATTCTACTAATCAAAGCCAAGACAAGCTCCATCATGACCCTCTATCCATCCTATTAGCCTACGAAGGTTGCATAATAGGCTAATCATCAAGTCTGAAGATGTCACCTGAAAAGGGGACATGATAGTCAACACAATACATTTTAGTCAATTTCCACCACTAAAACTTCTTATACACATGTAGATAACCATTACACACTTATGGAATAATATTTTAGATTCTAAACCTTTAGGAACCCATACATCTTATAACCCATTTTTATTCCTGTATACTCTTAAGCACAAACTAAAAACCCTGAGAATAAACAAAAATCTCCAATTTGATGTCAACATACCTTCAGACCATAAAAATACTTTGAGAATGATATAATAAGGTCAATAGACCTTTGTATGTAAACATATCATCTTGACAATGCATCAATCTCATTATGCCACTTGGAACCACCTATTATGACCCTACAAACACTACATACATTCTTTCATGACAAAGAACACTAAACTAGGTTCAACCGTGCATTAAAATCATGTCATCAACTGATAAAACATATCATATTCTCCACATGATGTTAACTTAGCTTCATATACAAAAAACAAAGCATTATCATCATGAACACACACCTTAGGGTTTGTAGACATTAAACCCTCAAGTCGCTACCTTTTAAGCTTTGGGCTAGTTCTTCCAAAAATTAAGATCAAACATGACACATAGGTTTGATAATCAAAAAAGTATTTCATAATAATCCAAAACATCTTCTCATGGCCTTATTTTTCTTGTAACATTAATCAAGACCCAACCAACATCCACCATGCTTCCTTTTTTGTAAAGTGTCTCCTTGAAGCTTAGAGAGAGACACCCATTTTACATAGAGAAAATAAAATTCCCAATACTCTAGAGAGTCCCATATCTCCATAATCTCATTTGACTTACAGTCCTGCTTAACTTTGAATGGATACTTGACTTCATTCTTTACTTTAGACTTGTTAGTAAAATCAAACAACATAAAATCTTATCTTTCCTTCATGTCAATCATGGAAAACAAACCATCTTTGGTGTAAGTCTGATCTCTCCTCATAGACTTCAATTTCCATACCCATTTGTGATCTCTTCCTTGAAAACTATGAGCTACATACACCTTATTTTGCTTTGGGAACACATTCAACTTGTTCTTGCAATACCTAGCAATGTGACCAAGTCTATGACATCTAAAACAACCAAGATCATTCATACATTTTTCTTGATGATGATTGGGATATTTTTTTCTATCTAAATAGAAGACAAATTCTCTTGGCAGTCCTATATCTTCATATCTAATTCCTTATTTTCTCTTAACTGATCTAAATTATGACTTTTTAATGACCAATTACTCCTTCCAAGTATCCATTAATTTATATACTTGAATGACTTCCTTCTACATTCCTTAGCTTTATGACCACACTTATTACATGTATAACAATGACCATGACAAAAAATAGCATACCTTGAAGCATTTGGTTATCTAATAGATGTTTTTGCATTGATATTGACTTTATCTAATTTATTTTGATCTTCTTTAATCTTGTTTATCTTGTTTACTTCTTCAACTTCTTAGCCATATTTGTACCTACTTAGGATCACCTTCAATCTATTAGGCTTCCTCCAAAGGACCCACTCTATACCAATTATTATAGGTATAATCACTAAGAGGGGGGCTAAATTAGTGATCCTAGATATGTCAATTTCAATTTCAATCTCAATCTCAATCCTTTAAACTATTAACAAATCAACATATATCAACTTTATCAAGTAACATTAACAAGAGAGGTCAATTATTCAATGCATACACAAGATCAAACACATAACACATGGTTCTTATGGGAAACCCTCATGGGGAATAAAACCCACTCTCAAGCCTACACCACAAATGGAGTACTATCCTATAATAAATTAAAAACAAGAGACTAATCAACTCCTATAGACCAATAAACCTTGATCATATCCTCCTGACCAAAGGTATTTAGTGAAACACCTATTTCATAAGGATCAACTATCCCTAAAGAATACCAAGTCCTTAAGACCCTCCTTTAAACACCTCCACCTTATAAATGATACCTTCAACACCTAATGATGGATCTCTATTTATCACTCTTCACCTTCACTCTTTCACATAATACTCCCTATTGGCCAAAGCACATTACATACTTGTATCAACACATAAAGATTAATTAAAACACATTACATATCCCAACTAGCCCAAATCTCCAAATCTTCACTCATAATCACTTAATCACACATAAAAAATCTATTACCATAAAAAAAACCTAACCATGAGGTCATTCACATAGACCATACTCTGATCTACTTCACAAATCAACCTCTAATATCACACAAACATTACCTATCCTTTGCTCATACTTCAAAGCATCACCTATCCTTTGCCCAAACTTCAAAGCATCAAACCTATAATATAACTTATTATGGCATAAAAATATGACCTATAGGTCATACACATAATCATAAAATAGATATACTCATCGACCCATCCACTGGGAACACATCCTCTCTTTGCTTCTCAACTCTTCACTCTATGCTACTCGCATAAGCCTCTTTGCTCATCTTCAACCTACAAGATCACTAATTCACCATCATAATTATGACCTAAAGGTCATAAAAATTCCTCAATCTAGTTTGATCATCAACCCAACCATTAGGCACACTTGATCTCCTCTTTTCTTTTCTTCAACAAATATTGTACTCAAATAATCCTCTTCAAATCTAGAAACCATCTAATTTAGTTTCACTATATCTATATAAATGATGATAAAAAAATTATTAGTCATCCATTAGACTTGTCTTAAACCTTAAGTCTTCTCTCACATCAAGACATAACTCAATATAATCTTCAAAGTCATCCATAGCATCTATGGGTCACCCTTAAGCAGCTACACCTTTTAATAAGGCCCTTATAGCTCTTATAGGTCTCATGGAGACCTATTAACCCATTTAGCACATTATAAATCAAACTAAGAACATATAAAATATTTAAATTACATGGTTCCATTCCTTATGTACCCTTTTACATACTCAAATGATCATAGTCAACTTTTCTCATCTCTGTGAATGCTCAAATAACTCAAATATTGACTTGGTGCATAGAAACATCATGAACAAATACATGATCAAATTTTTAAGCTTTGTTCATACTCTATATGATTGATAAAACCTTCATAATGTAAAAAAATCATCCTTATGGAGTCTAAAACACTCCCATATATCTGATTCATCATGGGATATTAAAATAACATCATAACAAGCTCAAATACCCTTCTCAAGTTACTTGCAGAACATGCACAAACACACATTCAACTTTGGAGATCAATATCTTTATCTATACACACTTCTATATCTTTAGATCCATATTGATAGATGATCCTTATAGTCTTCTATATATTTTATTTTTAATACACTAACAAATTTATCTTGGATCAAAATTTATGGTTCAAAAACCAGATAGTGGTCTTTCCTTCATAAATTCAAATATTCAAATGCAAATGATCATAGTTAAACTTTGAACACTATGATTGCATATCATGTTCTCTCATCTTTATATAAATCTCACACCATTAATATTTTATGAAATTTAATGCATATACACCAATTTATAAACATTAAACCTCAATCACTTTGACCTTATCTCATACAATATTGCAATGTTGACTCATTGCACACCATCAATCTCCTATACATAGCTTGGTCTTTAACATTGCTAAACAATTATCACTTTGACCATTAAATTTAATATTAATCATTGATATCTATCTGTATGATCTCCTACTCACCATTGATCCATGAGAGAAGCTCAATCTTGATCTCTAGTCAGTGTTAAACACCATTCACATATCCTCATCTCACTGCTTCTTGACATCTTGGAGCAATGCACTCCATTGATCTTGCTTGAAATTTAACTTGTAAAAACATGACTAATTATGGGAACCTTTCTTATCTACCTAGAAGGCCAACTTTTGACCATAATAAATTTTTCCTCACTCAATCGCATGTGCTCAAATTTGGACCATATGATCTCCTCAAATAGGAGAATCCAACCATGTGACAAACTACTCCTAGAACCCTCACATGTGTGATATATAGTGACATTAAGAATGATTTCTCAAAATCTTCTCTCATAAAGCCAACTATGATTATAACTTGTTTGGAAGGCCAAATTTGCACATGCATATCTTTTGATACACTTTAGTGCATGACCTAAAATTTAGTGCAAATCAACTAGGCATAAAAATGAATAAAATCATATGATCACATTCTCTTGAAATATCCACATGTGTGAGACATAAATTCATTAATATGATTTCTTAGATATTCTTTCCACATTATAAATTTTGATATGTAAGGGAAAAATCCCCTTGATTCATACACATGTGGTAATAGTGATGTCAATAAACTACCTACTTAGATTTTCTACCACTAAACCCAAACTATCAGATGATACTATGGACAACCAAATGAAATCCATTCATACACACAAGATCTCCAATAATCCTTGACCACTGATAGGACCCATTTCACATTATAAAATCATCATACTCATCCCTAAACATTTATAACTGAGGAAAAGTAGAAGATCAACCAAACCCACTTCAAACATACTAGGACAAGCACATTGCAAAATTTATCATTATTACTTAGGCTATCAAATCACTTCATCCACTAAATAAAATACTTCCATGACATTAGCATGACATCACTAAAAACTCTCCAACATTTTATTTCTTGAGTGATCTCACAAAAATGAGGGTATGCTTATCCATGAATCCATAACATAAATCATAATCCTTCAATGTCTAGTTGAAGAAATCAATTAGCTACTCCAAATGATCATTGTTTTACTATGTAAGGATAATTAAGATGACTTCAATCCAATTGAATGTATAAAGGATGAAATACTTATTATAGTTGGGATTGATTATAGTGGGAGCCTACATGATGGTGTATTTGATGGCCTTGAAACTATCCATATCCTCGCGAGTCCAGCTGAACACAACATTCTTCTTTAGAATCACAATGAGAAGTTTGGTTAGGGTGGAAAAACTAGTCATGAATATTTTGATAAAGTTGATTCTTCTTAAGAAGCTTTGGAGACTCTTATTGTGGCTTGGAAGAGGAAGAGATGAGATAACATCAACATGTTTTTGATCAAATTTGAGTCCCTCCTTAGAAATAATGTGTCCTAAGAGAGCTCTTTCATAAGCTAAGAAGATGCATTTATTAGGGTTCATAGATATTCCAAACTCTTAACACCTTTGAAATACTTGACCCAGATGGCATAAATGATCTTATACATGCTTAGAAAAAATAGTTACATCATCAAAGTATACTAAGATGATTTTTTTATGAGTTTTTTGAATTCCATATCTATATCTCTTTGAAAATTCATGCCTATATTTGTCATAATAAATAGCATACACTGGTATGCCAAGGTTCCCCACTTAGTGGTGAACATAGTTTTGTAATGGTCTCATTCTTACATGAGGATTTGGTTATAGCCTAAATAACCATCTAATATTAAAAATATATTTACATCTGTGACCCTTTGTAAGATTTTCTCCATTGGCAAGAGAGGGTAGTGATTTTTAAGATAAGCCTTATTTAGGTCCCAAAAGTCCACAAAAATACATGTCTACCCATTCTTTTTATATATTGGTACCAAGTTGGTGACCCATGAGGAGTGTTTTATCAAAACTATTATACTAGCCTCAATGAGCTTTGAGAGATACTTATGCATCAATGGCTCCAGATTTGGATTGATAGGTCTCTACTTTTGGCACATAGGTTACACATCAAGATGGATCTAGATTATGTGTTACACTAATCCTGGATCAAAGCCTCTAAGATATTTGTATCTCCATGTCAAGATGTCATCATATATCTTACTAAGTTCAATAAATATCTTGATCTTTGGTGGGGAACATTCCCTATCGACTTTTAGAGTCTTCCCTTTTGAAATGATTAAAAGTGAAGAGATATCCTCCTTTATAGTCATGTTTCATCTCTCTTTTGAATTGGTCATCACAATTGAAGATGCTTTCTAGGGTGAATATCCCTTTTAGTAGCTTGTTTCCCTTTAATTAGATGATTTGATCTTCATATTGGGATCACAAATATACCTAGTTGAAGGCACAAAACCCTACCTCATCTTGTATAAATTTTCTGATTTGATCATTAGTCTAGAATACTTGAAAATTCTTTATATTTTTAGGAGCTACTAGTCTAACAAAAAGTTTGACAAGCTATTCAAACTCCTTCATTATGTCATGTAGGATGTCATACTACATGCCTATGATTGAAAGTCTATCTACATTGAAATTCTATGCTCTCGGTATGGTAATGATGTTGAATGCATCAAATCCTTTAATCATATCCATACTTTATGCTTGTAGGCTTTCATCAATCCATTCTTGGTCATGATCTATGCTCTAACCTAGTTGACAACCAGTTCACTATCACCTAATACTTGTAGTGTCTTTATTCATTTCTTATACACAATTTAAAGGCCTTAGATTAGTGCCTCATACTTAGTAGCATTATTTTTTCATGTGAACTATAGTCTAAAGGCATGGAAGTATTTATCCTTTTGGGGTAATACCAACATGACACTAAATCCTGTGTCATTCTTAATTCAAGAGCCATTGAAGTATAATTTCCATGTAACTTCAAGATTCTCATTCACCTTTATGAATTTGGGAAGCATGGAATATTCCTCCATGATATAACATGTTCCTATCTCTATTTATACATTATCATATGGATCACACTCAAAATGTTCATGCACCCATTTATCTAGCAAGTCATTTGGGATCTCCTCTAGTAGTGTCATAGCCTCATTGAGAATTGAATCCTCTTCTTGGTCAAACATTACATAATTTTGCTCAATTAGGTTGGGAGAGCATGGCTTAACATGGATATTGAAAATATATTCCACCCTTATGGTCATTTTTATTAGATATCTAGTTCTTAGTAACATATGTGACCAATCTAAAGATAAATACCCACTCATCTTCATTGTAAAGTCTCAAGAGAAGAAGATGGAAAAGTAGGGAGGTAAGTCAAAAAATTTGATTTATTGCATAATGGAGAGATTTGGGAATGCATGGAGTGTAAGACTAAAATATTTTATAAACCCTATAACTTTTACCATCATGCCATTGAGCTGGACCACTCATTTGAAACAAGGGAATATGTAATTCCTAGTGTATCCATAATATTTTTGGGCATCACTGAGCTACTTGTGCTTGAATTGATCATTAGTTATGTACCATATATTAGTTGATGATTAAGGAGACATAAAATGGAGGTGGCTTATTACTGCTAAACTCTTGTGCTTCCTTTTTTGGTTGACATAGACTTGTAGAGGTGGCAGGTGATAGTTTGGGTGCCCTACACCCCTAAAATCCTTTCATCATTCCTTGTAATAAATTATATTGAGATGTAATAGTTAGTGCATCCCATAAAGTTACATTTAAGTTTGTCTTATTCATCAATTTTACTATGTTGAAGGGAACCTAAGATCTTTTTAGTGGTGGCCTTGAGGGAATGGTCTCTTTTAGTGTCAGTGTACTAGTTTGAGGTGGTCCCTCCTTCTGTATATCCTTTTCTAGGCATAAATGTTATATGAGCACCTTAGATTTCATGCTTGTGTAAGTGATCTGGTGTGTGGATATCAATGGGGCCATAATTAGTATGGCTTCCTATGTATATCTCCTCTTGAATCTTGTATTAAAATCAACTAGAGTGCTTCCTTTACTAGGCACACTACCTTGATTTACATAATTAAAGTCTTCTTCTTACCAATTGATGAAAGTAGATCCATCTTATGGTTGAGATGGCACATAGAATTCTCCCATATGTAGAGTTATGCTACTTATTTTATCTTGTGATTGAGGTAAACCTTACACCTTAAGTATCTAGTTCATGATTATATTTATGTATGTATCTTGATCATGCATTTGGTTGTATGGAAATCACCATTATGAATCTTTCACTAGGTTGTTATTTATTGGGACAATGTCTTTGGAGGCACTAGTAGCATCAACCTCCTATACATATGACATTTTATTATACGTGAGCTAGTTTTGTGTTTGCACTGCACCTTGGTGGGGAGGTTTGTTTGACTAGTATTGTTGAGTGAAGGTTGATGAAGTCTAAGATAATGCACTTATTACCTTTTGATAGAAATAAGATCATTTATAAAACTTTGTAGTAGTGATTTCACTTCATGAAATTAATTAGAAGAGATGATAGATGAAGTAGGTAGTCTTAATATAGTAGGGATAGGCACTAGAATAGGTTTTGTATCTACTTGGTTAGGAAGTGGATCTATAAATATAGGGATAAGGGGTCTAGGTGTGATCTTTTCTACTTGAATCAAATAGTTATTTGTGCATGATGAAAATTCATAGGGATTGGGTAGGATTGTACCTCCCATGGACTAAATCATCACAACTATATCACTATTAAGGGATTTTAGAAAATATAAAAATGTAGTGTTTAGAGATGGCTAACACAAAGGTGGGATTCTATCCCAAACCCTCTAAAATCTGAAGTTGAAGTCAACCATCATCTCATGTAGGGATTGCTTTATAGTCAATAGCTTCTCTATTAGGGATAAGTGATCACTCTGATCTTTGAACTAATTACATAACTCTTCACCAAACTCATCCTAACTATGAACATGGTTTGGTATCAAGCCTTAGTACCATTAGAGGGATTTACCCTTGAAAGAGGAAGCAAGTAACCTGATTGTGACATTATCCTCAGTGACATGGTGTAATGAGAAAATATTCATGATATCTTGAATATTCTCCAAGGGGGAATTTGAATTCTTGCCTGTGAAATATAACAAACTTTTGAGGTATACCACTAGAATGTCATCATACTACATGATAAATAATGGACTACCTTTATTAAAATTCTCAAACACTTGATTCTTTGGTACAACCATGAATGGGATTGGGAATAAGCCCCTTAAGGCATGGAGCACCTTCCAAATGGAGTGGACTATGCTTTATGGGATGATCATCTTGTATTGCTCCTTCTAATAGGGGATAAAGATGTTCTAACATTATTTCTTTTAGATGGTGCTAGAAGATTAGTAAAATGGACACCAATGCCTCTTGTAGATGATCTTGTCTCTCTTATCATGTAGATAAGGGGTTGTAGTCATATAAAATGCAAAAATTGGTAACTTGATCATGGCTAAAGACACCTAAACCTTAGGTCCCTTTATTTCTCTCTCATAGCCATCTTAGGCTTACTTTCACTAATTCCTAGTCATACATGTCCTTCTATACTTGACCCCAACTGAGCCAGGACCCTCTCTTCATGAGTAATACATACCCCAAGGTCTCATCTACTTAGAAAAAAAGTGACAAAGTTGTACTATAGTGATGGACCCTAGGGTGTCCAATTTTTAGTGCTCTTATCTAATCATAATTTAAACCCAAATTACCATTTCACTTGATTCCTCTTATTTATTATGTTGGCCTAGTCTAGTTTCATCTAACCCATGACCAATAAATCCCAATAAAATCCAATTCAAAGATCATTTGGAAAGGGTTGTAAAATATCATTCAAATAAGAAATAATACAATCAAGATCACTCAAGCAATCTTATTTATTATTTTCATATAGCTAGCCTATACACTTTCAAGCCAATTCAAGACCTTACACTAGTCCCTAGTCATCTCAAGCTTACCTAGTTTTAGTATTTCTTGCATTTCAATTCACTATTGCATAAATCACTCTTAAAGGGATAAAAACATATGGCTTGATCCCTCCTTAGAGTATTGGTATGTAGGTAGCATGCCCACACACAGGGTGTGAATCATATATAGTGCATCTTACACACACTAACCCTTTTTCCCTATTTGCCAAATTTCGATTCAATTAAATAGAAGATAAAATTACACAAATAATCATATCTAAAAGGAACTGAATTGATAGTGAGGCTCTAAAATTTGGTACACAGGTTCACACTAACTAGGTAAATAAAATATAGAAAGCTTAAATCCTCAAGACAATAGTGATAGAGAAGGACTATAGCACTAGAGCCTAGGGTGTCTAGTTCCAATGCTCTTGTCCAATCAAGAAATGAAGTTCAATATTTTATTTACAATAGTGTCATAGGCTTGCACATAAATTTCCATACCTTGTCTCATTCATATCAACATAGAATAAGATAAGTTTAATTCTCTCTCTCTCTCATTACTATTTTTAGAAAAACTCTAATTAGAAATAAATTTCACAAATCAGTATATTTAATTTAGAATACCATTTACTAATTTTATATTACTCAAAATTATTTATTAAATAGTAAAAAAAATCCATTATTCCCAAAAATAAAAAATCATTTGGTGAACCTAACTTCAAATTTTGCATAAAAACCTTAGAAACCATAGGATAAATTCCTAGCTAGTTTTTCCCATTAATTTCTAGATTTTTTTATTGAATATTAAAATCATAAATTCCTCTCAAATTTTAAAATTTTGTAGTAAATTTTAAAATAAATTTATTTTTAGTAATTTGTCTTGTCAAATCCAAGTTACTACCCCTATTATTTTAAACTTTCCTACAATGGTCTAATCCCCATTTCAGCTGGTCAATTTTTCATCTAAAAGCATGAATGAATGGTACTTACAATAAAATTATTAAGAATAGGTGGGTAAAGACCTACAACCACCATATAGAGTATGCATTCCATTTAAGGGAAAGACACCTACAATAAATTCAAAGGCCACATCTCTTGTTCACTTTAAATGGAAGCATGGAGTTAAAGGTAACATCATGCATATGTTTATTTTCTTAGGTTTTTTCTAGTCAAGGGATAGAGGATTTCAAGGATTTACAAAAACCCTAGGTTCTTTGCAATAAATCCAAGAAAATTACAAAGGGAAAGACTCTTTTAAAAATATTGAAGGGTATGTATCCCTTTCAGAAAGTCCACTTCAAGGTTGAAAAGGAATATTTTTTTGAGAATGTCATTTACAATAAACCTAAAGGGCATTTGCCTTTCTGTAAGGTATCTTGGTAAAGTGAAGGGACATTTGCAAAAGTCCTAAAAGGAACCTTCCCTTCAGGAATATATACTTTGAGATAGTTGAAAGGATCATTTCAAGTAGACAAAGGACTCTTTCAAAAAGCCTAAAGGGCATGTGACCTTTGGGAGGGATCATTTCAAAAATCTTGAAGGGTAGGTATGCTTTAGTAAAAGTTTAAAGGCCATTCCAAAAAATCCAATAAGATTCTCTCTCAAGTGAATGGTTCATTTCAAAAATCCCAAGTGCCCTTCAAAAAGCTTGGGTATCTTATAAAAATCTTGGGTGCCCTTCAAAAATCTTGGGTGCCCTATAAAAATCTTAAGTGACCTTAAAAATGCCTAGGTGCCCTATAAAAATATTGGGTACCCTTCAAAAATCTTGTGTAAAAGATAAGAGTGGATAGGAAAAACTTAAAGGAATTACTTTAGAAAAATTATCCAAAGGATTCTTTTAGGAGACTTGGACAACACAAATGGGTCATGCCAATTTTTTGAAACAATTGGCCTTAATAAGACTCTAAAAGAATTACTTCAAAAAAAATGAAAGACAAGATCAATGGAAGTCGTAGTCAATTCCCATAGACTTTTTGTCCACAAGAAAATAAAAGCCAGAGTGGATAATCTCCTCAAACTTTTTGTTTGAGAGAAATTCTAAGCATAATAAAGTCCACAAGAAATGAATGGGAAAAGAGAAGTTAAAATAAGAGAAAATAAATAGAATAAAGTCTATAGAGCATGACATCCAAAGCCTGAAAAGATAGGCCAAAGAAATAAAACCAAGGGGGAAATTGCCAAAGAAATACACAATAAAATCTAAGAGAATGAACGAAGAAAGTCACAGAGTTTTGTTTGGATAAGCAAGGAGCACACACAATTCAAAAATTCATAAATAGAGAAGTCTGAGATTATAAGGTAGGTAAGCAAGTAAGACAAAGAATATACATGCATAGGAATTAAAAGTTGTAAATAGACAAGTTTAAAAATAGATTCTTATCCATGCAAATGTGTTTTTGGAATGGTCAAAGCTATTATTAATTGTTTCATCATGTCACATGCTTCTCTCATTCATTCAAATGTTTCAAATGTTCCAATAGGTCATGTGGAGTTCATCTACTAGCTTTTGGCATAACATTTCATGCAAAGGAGAAGTTGACTAGTCAAACTTGAGTTCCTTCACCCACTTCCATGCCATCTTGGTCATGCATGTTTGGAGTTTTCTTGGAGAGTTTTGTTTATTTTTAAGAATCATTTTCTTAACTTGGCTCCATCATGTATATTCTATGCCAATGTTTGGAGAAGCATGCAGATTTTTATAAAAGAGAATAATTTTATTGAATATTCAAAACATTGTAAAAGAGGTGAGGTCTTGAGTTAGCCAACCAAGACTGACATTTTCCCTTTTTGGACTACACTTAGAATAATTTATACTATCTTTCAAAGCTTATTTATTTTCTAAATTGAGACATAGAAAAGGGACCCTAAAGTTTGAAAAAGAAATTGTAAGTTGGATCAATGATCAATAAGGAGTTTGTTTTTTTGAATCTAACTTTGACAGTAGCATAGTGTATATTTCATTATGCATCAGCATACAAGAGATAATTTTTATCCTTTTTTAGGTCCCTTCCTCACCTATATCTCTCTATCTCACCCTTTTTATAGGTCATTTGAAGAGGATTTTTTAACCCTTCCTCTGGAACACTTTTGATTAGGGATAGAATATAGATTGAATTTTGGTTATATGTGTGCATTGATTTAAGTAACTTTAGAGGATCTAATAAATTTAGGTGTATCACCCCCCTTAGATTTTATTTCAATTTTTTTGGGTACTCTTTTCACCCCAAAAGTCATAGTTTCAAGTTTAATTGAAAAATCACAAGGGAACAAACCCTCTCTAGATGTTTTTCTCAACACAGAGGCACCCACCCTCTGAGAAGTTCCCATTATATCAACTAGAGAGAAGTTGTGATTTGTACATCTTCAAGCAGGGTGCATTTCAGAGTGAGATTTTTTTTTTGGCATACTTGATGGGACCTATTAGAGTTTTTCTTAATGAAATTATAGTTGTAACAATGTTCTTTAAGAAGTATTTGGTGATTCTAAGATCAAGCAATTGCTTCTAATAGTTCATGCATAGTTTCCATGTAAGTATATTTTTATTACATTATCATGAATGAATTTTGATGGCTATGTATGAAGAAAATTCATATGCTATGTTTCCTTATCATACCAATGATGGATTATACCAGCCTTATTATGATACCTATGAACCTCTTTCTAATCCTAATCAGCCTTATAAGGAATACTATCAAAGTTATGTTAAACCTTGTCAAGCTTCTCATGATCCTTATTATCAAGAGCATGATTATTACCTTCCTTATGAGCCATATCAGTCTTAGGACCAAATTTCATCTTTCCCATATGGCTATGATGTTTCATATGAGCAGCCTTGCCTTTAAGAAAGAATGAATGAAATAGAGTTGAGAATACTAACATATGCAAGAAAGGTTTTTTTAAATCTCAGTATGAGGAAGTGAATGGTCTATTTAAAAATGTGTCTAATGATATAGAAGAGATAAATGGGCTATTTATTCTTATATTATAAAATATGGTGGCTTGGGAGAGGCAAAAAATTGAGTTAAACCAATTGTCTACAAAGGGTTCTTATACTTCTTATTCTCATAAAGTTGTTAATCATGACCAATGTGTGACAAGGGAGCTTCCTAATTATATTAAAGAGCCTATTCACAAGACTAAAACTTAATATAGTCCCATTTCCTCACCAATTATCCCTGAAGTTCAAGTTTTCCAAGAAGACAAGTAGGTTTTAGACTTTTATGAGGTCGTGGCCAAGTGGGAAGAACATAATATAGAGGTATTTAAGAGTTTATCTTTTCCTACTCTCCAAAAATCCCTAGATAGTTCCATTTTCCTCAATATTCCAAACCTTAATCATGATAAACCTCCCATGCTTTATTTTCCCTCTCAAACAAATGAATTTCATCGCCCTCTCACCATCTCCCTTATTAAAGGGGAGCCTATTCTTTGGAGGATTGAGAAAGAGGTTGTAGCTATAGGTCAAGTTCTTATGGAGTGTGTAGAGGATGCTTCAAATGTGTTTAAGGAATAATTTCCTATTGATACTTCACTTGAGGTTGTAGTTGAGCATCCAACTATAGTTGAGAGTGAGGAGACTAATCTTGATGTAGAGGAACTCCAAGAGGAGCTAGTACAAATTGAAGTCATACATGAGTTACATGTATCTCCTATTGAGAAGGATCTAGATAGCTTTAAAGTTGATTCTATAGATCAAAATGAGGAATAAAAATATGATTGGTAGTTGTACCTTGAATCTCTACAAGAGATTGAAGAGCTTTGTATGGATATGTTGGTTATGAAAGAGCATGCTTATGAGAAATCTAATCAAGAATCACCTATTAAAAATCATAATAAATATTGGGTTGCCTATTCAAAGCTCTTTGAAGAGTTGGATGACCTTAAAGTAGTTTATAAAAAGGGTGTGGCCACTCAAGAACAATTCATAGATGAGATATCACATGACAAGGTGATAGATGACAAGTGATATGAAAAATATCAAGAAATACTTAATGAGTTTGTCTTTATTGGTGACTAGTTTGTTATTGATGAATAATTTAAGAGGATTATAATATAGTTGGTGGATAATAAAAATGCCTTATCAAAGGTTATGATTGATAAACATCTTACCTTGCAACTAGTACCATCTTTTGGAGTAATTGAGTTTAAGAATTTCCCTTTTGATCCAGGTGGATTGTGCTTTGTCATGGTTATCTAGGTTCTTTTTTAGTTTATTTTCCTCCAAGTGCTATTCTAGTACATTAGTTTCATTCAATTTTATTCCAATAAGTGATTTTTTGCACATTTGTTTCTTAGTTAGTTTTCTTGCTTTCATGTGTTTCCTTTCTTATTTTTGAAGGAGAAAGGTTACTTTAGCCATGATTAGATGATATTTTTAGTTAGAAACTAAGTTTATCATTATTTTGGGAGTTCAAATAGCATCTATATGGTCTGAGTTCTCAAGCATAGTAGGCATGCTTCCCTGTGAGTCACCAAAAATGTTGGCCATTTTTTGGTCTACATACCAAAACATTACCTAAGTGTGAGAGGGTGGGCATTCAAGTAAGACTTCAATTTTTACACAATAAAAGACTTTGGGTTTTTAGAAGGAGAATTCTTTGGGTTTTATAAGAGACACAACTTATGTCACTTTATGAGTAATTAGTAGTTGAAACCCCTTAGTCGAATTAATCTAGGTTGGAGAACATGAATTACTCTTGACAGTGCAAATCAGGTTTTAAGAAGTGATTTACTTATGAAATGTTTATTATTAGAAGTAATCTAGGTTAAGAAGCCCAAATTAATTAAGATAGTGAATTTTGGGTTTCTCAGGGTGAATGACTTATCTCTTTTTATAAGTAACAAGCATTGAAGAGTCCGAAGTAGGTGCCAATAAAGAAACTAAAGTTGCAGACAAACAAATAGACTCAAACAAAAAATTGAAAGGAATTCCTTCAGATAATTTTTCTAAAGGAATTCCTTTAGAAAAGTTCAAAGGGAAAATTAAAGACAAAATCTGAAGGACAATCTACCCTTTGAAAGGAGCATCCAAAAAACTTGGGTGCCCTCCAAAAAGCTTGAGTGCCCTCTAAAAATTCTAAGGGGCTATTTAAAAAAAAAACCTAAAGGGCAAGGTACCCTTCAAAAGGGTCAATTACAAGAAACCTGAAGGGTTGGGTACCCTTCAAGAGGGCTCATTCTAGGATTGGTAGGGATGTTTGTAAAAAACTCAAAGGGTACCTGCCCTTTAATAAGGTTCATCTCATGAATTCTAAAGGCTTTACAAAAAGACCAAATGGCATATTCCCTTTCAGAAAGGACCATGACAAAAATCCTGAAGGGCTATTCTCTTGGGAAAGGCAAGGGACAATTCCCATAGACTTTTTATTTGTGGGAAGTGGAAAGCAATAAATCTAAAAGAAATGGGCTTACATTTTTTCTCAAACAAAAGGCCTTGATAATAAATATGAAATAATGGGTTTGATAATTTTTTTGAAATAATTGGTTCATGACTTTTTTCTAAAGTATTAGTTGAGAGGAAAAAATATGATGGAAAGCTACATGAAGCATAGAGCCAGAAAAGCAAGACAAATCATGACAAAGGAAAATTTCCTAAGCAAGGAGTCTCAGAATTTTTGTCTATGGGAAAATGACTAGATGAATAAGTCTAAGATTTATAAGGTAGTAAGGTCCGACAAGATAATGGTTGAGATGATTACATGTAAAGGAAAAAGTCTGAGGAAATCAAGATGAAATCCAAGGCAAAAATTTATTCAAAAAAGTTGGCCAAAGGAAATTTAAAGAAGGTAAAGGTAACATAAAATTTTAAAGGAATAAAAAGAGATAACAAAATATCCACAACAATAAAAATCTGAAAGGGAGATAACAAAATTTCTGATGAAAATAAAAAAGGTAAATATGAAGCTAGAAATAAAAAGACCAGGGTGTTGGCCATTTTTGGCCTACATACCAAAATTTTGCCAAAGTGTGAGAGGGCGAGCATTCAAGCAAGACTTTGGGTTTTACATAGTAGAAGACTTCAGGTTTTTGGAAGAAGTCTTTGGGTTTTAAGAGAAACACAAATTATTTCACTTTATGAGTAATCAACAATTGAAACCCCTCAACAGAAGTAATCTAGGTTGGAAAACCTGAATTACTCTTGAAAGTGTAAATTAGGTTTTGAGAAGTGCTTTACTTAAGAAAGTTTTATTAGTAGAAGTAATTTGGGTTGGGAAACTTGAATTACCTAGGATAGTGAATTTTGGGTTTCTCAAGGTGAATGACTTATCTCTTTTTATAAGTAACAAGTAGTGAAGAGTCTAAAGTAGGTGCCACTAAATAATCCAAAGTTGTAGACAACCAAATAGACTTGGATAAAAAGCCTGAAGAAATTCCTTTAAACAATTTGTTTGAAGGAATTCATTTAGCACAATTCAAAGGGAAAATTAAAGATAAAATATGAAGGGAAATCTACCCTTTCAAAGGAATGTCCAAAAAGCCTAGGTGCCCTCCATAAAGCCTAGGTACCCTCCAAAAAGTCTGAGGGGCTATTTAAAAAAAAAACTTGAAGGGAAAGGTACACTTTAGAAGGGTCAATTACAAGAACCCTAAAGGGTAGGGTACCCTTTGGGAGGGCTCATTCCAAGATTGGTAGGGATGTTTTCCAAAAACTTGAAGGGCACCTACCTTTCAAGAAGGTCCATCTCATGAATTCTAAAGGCTTTACAAAAAGCCCAAAGGGCATCTACCCTTTGGGAAAGGACCATGACAAAAATCTTGAAGGGCTATTCTCTTGGGAAGGCCAAGGGATAATTCCTATGGACTTTTTGTCTGTAGGAAGTGGAAAGCAATATATACAAAAGAAATGGGCTTACATTTTTTATGAAATAAAAGGCCTTGATAATAAATATGAAATAATGGGTTTGATAATATTTCAAAAATAATTGGTTCATGACATTTTTTTTGAAGGATTAATCGAGAGGAAAAAATCTGATGGAAAGGCACATGAAGCATAGATCCAGAAAAGCAAGACAAATCATGACAAAGGAAGATTTCCTAAGGAAGGAGTCTCAGAATTTTTGTCTGTGGGAAAATGACTAGATGAATAAGTCTAAGATTTACAAGGTAATAAGGTCTGAGAGGATAATGGTTGAGATAATTACATGCAAAGGAAAAAGTCTAAGGAAATCAAGATGAAAGCCAAGGCAAAAATTTATTCAAAAAATTTAGTAGAAGGAAATTCAAAGAAGGTAAAGGTAACATAAAATTTTGAAGGAATAAAAATAGATAACAAAAGATTTGTAGCAATAAAAATTTGAAAGAGAGATAACCAATTTTTTTACAAAAATTAAAAACACAAAGATGAAGACAAAAATAAAAATACCAAGGTAAAGCCAATCAATGGAAAAGGTCAAGGGAGAAGAAAAATAGAAGCTGGAGGAAATGAGAATAAACATAAAGTCTGCATAGAAAAAATTTAGAAAAATTGGCAAGATAGAGATCCAAAGTAAATTCATAGACATAAAAGTCAATAGAGAAGTCAACATAAATAATAAACCAATGGAGAAGTCAATGAAAAAATATGAAGAAAATTCAAGGCCAAAATAAAACCAACAAAAAATCCAAATATAAAGGCTAAGGAGATATCCAATAAATCCAAGGAAATATAAACTAATATAGACAAAATAAATCCAAACATAGAATCCCACCAAAAATAGACACAAATAGACATACCAAAATAGGATAAAATACATGCAATCAAGGGCTATTTTTGGTTGAGTGGTCAAAACTTCAATTTACTGGTTGTTAAAGTCAAGCTCATCTCTGGATCAACTCATGCTTTCAAACATTCCAACTCATCTTCTAACATTTCAATTGGAGTTCTAATTTTAGCATGGCATGGATTTCATGCATGCTCTTCTTCAACTCAACTCTTCAAACATTCCACCAGCTCAAGAGAGTTCTAAATTTGGAGGTGGGCATAACATTTTTACATGATAAGAGTTTGAATTTCAACAAACCCACTATCCATTCTCTAATGCCAAAGAGCTAGTTTCTAATTTTAGGCACAATTCAACTGAACATGCATAATAAAAGTTAAACATATGATTCCACCATCCAATTATAGTGCCAAGGATCTTTCATGCAAAGAGGAAGAAGGCAAAATAGACTTTTGGTAAAGGCTGAGTTGGATAGATTTAGCCTTTCTTCTATTTTCAATGCCATCTCTTGGATATTGTAATTTTTCTATATTAATAGCTTTTTAGCCTTGTAAAAATGATCCCTATTTTAGAAAGAAAACTTCTGCCAAAGATTGTGCTATAACCTTTTTTCAAATCAATGAAAAGAGGACTATGTTTTTTCAATTTTTAGTAGTTGGTATAGTGTACTATTGTTATATATTTGCCTAAGTGATAGATTTTATTTCTTCCTTGTCAAATCTAGATTCATACCTAGTTACTAGCTATTCATTTATGCAGGTCACATTCTATGTTTAAATGTTTTTTATTGAGTTTATAATGGATATTAGTGGGTATTTAGTGAATTTCATCAAGCTTATCTTTCCTTTTCCCTTAATCTTAGATCATTAGACAACCTTTTCATGAAATACTTATGTGTATTGATCAATTAGAGTTGATATTTTACCTCTTCCTTATCTGAATCAGTGTTCTTAGAAGCTCGATTTGAGTGGATCAGAAAATTAGGTGTATCACCATTTTAGCTAAGATTTCCTTTCAAGTTCTTTCTTCCCTTTTCCCTAGGTAGATTTTAGCATAGAAGTTGAGATCCTCCTAGATACATCTTATAGGAACCATTCTTCTTTGGAGGTTCTTCTCACCATTGAGGCACCCACCCTCATGAGAAGATCCCATTGTTTGAACTGGAATGAGTATTAGCCATTTCATCATGTCTTTGATCAGGGTGCAACTATAAGTTGACAATAGTTTTTAGCACACCCAATGAGACCATGTTATTCACATTTTTGAATTGTTATCTATGTATCTGAGTATTTTATTCAATTCTATATTTCATTTTTAGATTTGTATGTTTTTCATGCTACCAAAATTTGTCACAAGATCATCTATAAAATGGAGAGATGTATATTTTTATGAGTTGTCTTATCAGCCAAAGAAAAGGAGAAATTTTCAATCAAATCCAAATCCTACACCTTCTATTATCCCTTCTATTGCACAAAATCCTATTGTTCAAGCCAATATTATTTAGACTAATATTGTTATAAATTGTATTCCTCAAATGCTTGTTCTTAGAAGATAGGATTTTATTTCATTCAATGGTGGTAGTCCTCTAAATATCACTATATTAGATGATATTCTAGTTTTAACTCTAAAGGCTCTTCCTTATTATAAAGGAGAAAATTAAACATCTCTTATAGAAAATATTATAGATATTGCTAATCTTTGTTTAGTTTATCATGTGACACAGGAGAATGTAGTAATGAGGTTATTAACAATTTGTTTTAAATAAAAAGCACTTCAGTGGTATAGAAGTTTAAATCTTGCATTAATCAACAATTGGGATGAATTTGGAGTACTTTTATGTAAACATTTTGAATATAAAATTAATCATATTTCACTTGTGGAGCAACCTATGACAACTAAGAGATTCAATCATGAGTTCATGGTGGATTTCAATCACAGATTCCAAAAGACTTGGGATAGAATTCTAGTAGAGGTCAAGCCTACCCCTAATTGTGTTTTTTTATATTATTTAAAGGCTCTTAATTCAGATGTGGCTGTAATGATTCAATCTATGGGAGGTAATACTTTACCTAAAGCTTTTGAAATAGCAATTAAGGCTAAAAATTGTCTTATACAAGCAGACAAGTTATCTCCAAGGCCTCCCATGCCCCTTTTCCTAGAATTTCATCCTCTTAGTCCAACTATTGCTCTAATTATAGAGTCATCAAAGTTACACCAAATATAAAGTGAGCAAACTGATAGATTGGGAAAGATAGAGAGTCTTCTTAAATCTCAAACCAACAAGTTGGTTACAATTGAGAGACAACAAGCTCCACTATATAGGCCTTATCAAAATACTAACCAAAATTACCAACCCAATAGGTCATCTTATCAATCCAATCAACAAGGTCAAGGGTAGAATTATCAATCAAGATAATATAATCCTAATGCTCTAAAAAATTCAAGAGCAATGGTAATGGTGCTGACTCAAAGCAATTATGTTCAAGAAGGATAATGGAACAATCAATGGGATCAATCAAGCAACATGATAATGGCTACAATTGGTGATATTTCTCATTAATATTTTATGCAATAAATTTTATTTTAGCCTTCTTTTGAAAACTAGCCATCTTATTAGAATAAGGAAGCCTCTCTACCCTATGGAGACATTCCTTCACTAGCTAAAACATAAGCTTCAAATCAACAAGGAGAATGTAGTGGTAAAACTCCTATTGAAACTACATTGGTCAATTTCTAGGAAGGTGAGAATTCTTTTGAATATTTGGTTATAAATCAAAATCAAGATTTATCTAGTGTTGATAACCCAATTGCAATTTATAGTAGATCCAAGAAAAGAGAAATTGGAGAAGGTTCAGGACCTGAAAGGGTAGTCCCTTCTTCTTTTTAGCCATAACAAGAGAAAATTACACATGAGCTACCTCAAATAAGTTCAAACAAATAATTTCAAGATCCAAAAGATAAGAATGTGAGAGGGCCTTACATTACTCAATTTATACAAAATTTTGGAGCTGCTCCTAAACTATAGGAAAAAATAGCCACTTCTTCACTTAGTATTATGGATCAAATGAAGAAGACTTCAATATCAATTTTGATGTGGGACACTCTACTAATCCCAAGACAAAAGGAATACTTACAAGAAGAGCTTTCAAAGCTCACTATCTCTGAGAAGACACTATAAAAAAAGAGTAAGTGCTATCCTACTAATTATAATTCAACTATTGAGCCTCAAAAGGTAACTAAACCTCCTCTGTTTTACCTTTCTGTGATTATTGGAGATTGTCTAGTTCATAATTGTATGATTGATAGTGGGACTAGTACTTTTGTTATGCCCAAATCAATAGCTGATAAGTTAGGTTTATATTATGAACCCCATGAGAAAGGTGTCTTGAAATTATATGGTTCTCCTACCAAAGATATGGGTGTTTTGAAAGATTTGAAAATTATACTTGCTGCTTGCCCAAATTTCACCATCTTACAGGTTGTTGTTGTGGTTGATCTACCTCCATATTTTGTATTGTGCCTATCAAGAGATATTACTACCATAATAGGAGGTTAAATTTCTTTAGATTGGTCATACATGGTTTTTATAACTATGTATGGGACCGAATTAACTATTAGATCATAACCTATTTCCATATTTCACCTTGAGCCATATATGCCAAAGATGACAAATGTGAATTGTAGTATTATAAAAGAATATGATAACACCATTGATCAAGAGCCTTATAAGACTCTTGAAGGCATTCTAGATCTTCTCTTTGATGAATTTTATATTGATAATCATGTACATGACCCCTAAAAAAGTATTGAAGATGTTAGTTTTGGAGTTTATTACATGCACGAAGAAGGTGACTTATTGCCGAGTCTCACTAGCTCACTATGAAATTAAGGAGTTTAGAATCTATTTTTTGATGGATCCAAAATAGAGAATGGTAATGGTGCTAGAGTTATGTTTATGATCTAAAACTTGAAAGATTTGGTTGAAATATAATTCAAGAAACAAGAACAAAACAATTCAAATAATGTTATCTCTAAGAAGAGATGTTTTATTGATCAAATTTGCAGACCCAAACATATGCTTATCTCTGAGGAGAGATGTCTAATTTCTATTTCAGGTTACATCTTCATTTATACATGTTTTGAAGGTGTGGGGAGGATGTGGAAGGTTAAAAATCTCGAGGGAGATGAATTGGTTTAACTTCCATGATTTACAACAATATAGAATTTGAGGAATTACTATTTTTAGAAACTTACTATTTTTAGACTATACTACTAAAATTGAAATTTGGGACACTTCCGTTGGGTTTTAGTAGGTAAAAATTCATTTAGCAGAGATCCATGCCATATCATGATGTTCCCCTCATTATTATCTTTCCAATGGTTCAAACGGTAAGTCAATTGGAGCTATGGTGCAAAAGTTATGGCTCCCAGAAGTTCCACCATCAATTGGGGTGGACCCATTACCTGAATTGTCATCTGAATTGTTGTCTAGATCATTAATCCCTCCTTGAGAAGCAATGGTCCCCATTGTATCAATATTTTTCATCAAGTGTGGTGTTTGTACTTTGATTTGATTCCTGATGCATACTTGGAAGGGACTGTGATTTATGGAACTGTGTAGGGCTCAATTGTTCACCATTTCTATCTGACCATCAGTCTATGGATGGAAGGCCGTGAACTTCTTCAGCTCGGTATCTATTTGCTTCTATTGTTATTTTGTTTGTGCAGTCAAGTCTATAACATCAACCCTTCTGGATTCTTGTGGCTTGACCACCATGAGAACAAATTTCTTGGCACTAATAAGAGAGATAGATGTAAAAGGTGGTACTTATGGTACCCTATAGCACTATGTTCCAAGGGTGAGAGTGATCCTTATAGTTCTTGATTCATATATACCATGTTGATCATACACAAATGTCTAACCAAAGAGTATATCATAAACATCTAGATTGACCACATCACATAAGACCTCATCTTGGAAAGGTTGTATTGCATATGAGAGAAGACATTAGTGGGTGACACGAATGTTTCTCCCTGGAATCAACCATCCAACACTGTATGGTTTTGGGTGAGGCTTCATGGATAGATTTAGGCTTTTCACAACATTAGAAGAGATTAAACTCTTTTAACTTACACTATCAAGAATGAAATGTAGAGGCTTACCTTTCACCCATAACTTAGAGTGAAACAACCTTTCCTTGTCATCTCACATCTCATCATGTGTCTATGATGAAGCAATAATGGCTTCAGGATCAACATCTATAATTTCTTCTTCAACCTCTTCAACTACAGGGTCTATATGAGGTAGAGAAGTAGATGTTGAGGATTATGACTCAAAAAGTAGTGATTTAATAGCTTGACATTCTTCTTTGGAGTGAGTTCCAAATTTGTGATAATCACACCACTTCCCAATCTTTCCTTCCTTTTGATTCCAATTTTGGCCTCATTTTTAACCTTCTTTGTCACTTTTCCATTTTGAAGACTAATTCTTTATATTCATTCTTCCATGCTTTTGCTCAATCTTCACTATGAACTTGTATGCCTCACTGATGGTTTCCAAATTGAAGAGTTCCATTTCTCCCTATATGTACCATTGTAGTCTACCACGATATTTTAGAACCTTGTGTTTCTCACTTTCTTGGATGCCCAATCTCACAGATAGAGAATGAAAAATGTCAGTGTAATCTTGAAAATATTGTTCCTTACCTTGGCAAAGTTGTTACCACTCTATATACAAATCATCATATACTCCAATGGGGTAATATTCTACCTTTACAACATCTATGAAATCATCCCATGTAGGTTCCATCTCAAGGCCAATATCATTTGCACTAAATCTCTTTTTGTACACTTCCCACCAATTTTTGATAGGCAATGATGCTTTCAGAAGAGAAGAAGTAATCTTCTCTTTATCAGTGAATTTATTTACAAAAAAATAAGATGACAATTTATCCAACCAATTTTCTACTACATCAACATTGATTTTGCCTTCAAATGTAGGGATATCAAAATTCACCTGAACCTTGAAGGGTGTTGGGGCACTCAAAGGATGTGCGGGTGCAGATGAAGAGGTAGAATTTCCCATCGAGATTTGTTGCATAATTTGCAAGAATGGTTGTAGAATCTATGATTGTTGCTATTGTAGGGCTTCATTCACCATTTCCTTGAAAGGATCAGATGCCTCGGTGTTGTCTGCCATTTGAAGTCATTTGGAGCGAATAGGTGGATATTCTACTGGTTCTATTTTCCACCCAAGCTTCCTATATTCTGACCTCATCCTTGGGATCATACACTCTAAAGACAAAACCACTCTGATACCACTAATACAAAACTCAAAATATTTGGTTTAAATATAATTCAAGAAATAAGAACAAAATAATTCAAATAATGTTATCTCTAAGAAGAGATGTTTTATTGATCAAATTTGTAGACCCAAACATATGCTTATCTCTAAAGAGAGATGTCTAATTTCTATTTTAGGTTACATATACATTTATACATGTTTTGAAGGCATGTGGAGGATGTGGAAGGTCACCAATTTCGAGGGAGATGAATTGGCTTGACTTCCACTATTTACAACAATACAAAATTTGAGGAATTACTATTTTTAGACTGCACTACTAAAATTGAAATTTGGGACACTTCCATTGGGTTTTATGGGTCCAACTTCATTGAGTAAATATCCATGCCATCTCACAATGTTCCCCTCATTATTATGTTTCCAATGGCTCAAACGGTGAGTCAATTGAAGCTACGGTGCAAAAGTTATGGCTCCCAAAAGTTCCACCATCAATTGGGGTGGACCCATCACCCGAATTGTCATCTGAATTGTTGTCCAAATCAGTTTATTTCACCAAAATATCAAAGGTATTATTCTTCTATTATATTTTAGTTTATTTTTACTTCCAATACTACATAATATGAAACTCTTATTTATGGTCTTCAGTGGGCTAGAAAGAGGGGTATTAAGATCTTACATGTAAAAGGTGATAGTGAATTAGTGGTACATAAAGTAAAAGGTTTAATTAAAATGAAGAATCCTCTTTTAAAGGTATACAAACATATATTTTTGGATATCATTGAATATTTCCTTGCATTTGACATTTGTTCCATTCCTAAAGGAGCAAATCAACATGTTGATAGACTTGCTGCAATAGGTGCACAACATGATATTCTAGATTAAATTAGTGATAATAAAAATTAGACTCAAATAAAATTGTTATGCATACCTTCAATTAAAAATAATGATGTTATTTGGAAAGTTTTTTATTCTGATAAACAAATAACATATTTTCTACAAAATGAGGTAGAATTTTTCCAAAGAAACCATGATAAATTGCAGGATCAATATGAAAATCAAATTGTGCAATTAAAATCAAACAATATGCCTAAAGGTTTGGTAAATTTAGATAACATATTAAATTAAAATGATCAGCTAAGGAGAGACAAGGTGAGTATTTCTTCCAAAAAAGAGCATTATGTGCCAATTAGCATAGTTGAAAGTAAGCAACTGAAGTTGGGTAAAGTAAATTCAAATTCTGAGAGATTAGCTTTCATTTAATTATGTCAAGAGTATATGGATGTTTTTCTTTTGATTACCATGATTTTAAAGGTTTTGATCCCATATTATCATAATATAATATTGAATTGGAAAAGAATGCAAAATTGATAAGATAAAGGCAAAGGCCAATCAACCCTAAGGTTAAGATTCTCATGAGGAAAGAACTTACAAAGATGATTAAATCAAGTATTATTTTTCCTATTAAGAATTCAACATGGGTTGAAAATCTTGCTCCTGTAAGGAAAAATAATGGAAAAATAAGGCTTTGTGTAGATTTTAGAGATTTAAATAATGTGTCATTGAAAGATCAATATCCACTTCCTTCTATGGATCAAATTTTGTAGAGAGTTTTAGGTTCATAGATATTTTATTTATTGGATGGGTATTCATGATATAATCAAATACTAGTGAAGGAGAAATACCAATATAAAACTACTTTTCCCTCTAAGTGGGGTACCTTTGCTTATAATAAAATGCCTTTTGGATTCTTTAATGCTAGAGCTACTTTTCAAAGGGCAATGGATGTTACTTTTCATGGTATTTTGAATGAAATGGTTTTGGTATATCAAGATGAAATTATAGTATTTTCAAAGAATCATAATGATCATCTAACTCATTTGAAGATTATTTTTTTATAGATGTAGATAATTTGGAGTTTCTTTGAATCTAAAGAAATGTATTTTTTCAGTGCACAAAGGGAGACTTCTTGGACATGTTGTGTCCAAAGTTGGTCTTTCAATTAATCCAAAAATAATAGAAGAAATACTTACTCTATAATTTCCTAAACACAAGAAAGGTTTGCAAAGATTCTTGGGTAAGATTAACTCTATTAGAAGATTCATTCCTAGTTTTGTGGAACTAGTAAAGCCACTCACTCAAATGCTTAACAAACAAAAAGAGTTCACTTGGGATAAGGAAGGTAAAATAAGTTTCAAATATATCAAATAATAAATCAACCAAACTCCTAATTTTTTCAATACAAATTTTATTAAGAATTTTTTCTTGTATGCTTTGTCTACTTCTAGCACTATTTAAGCCATACTTATACAACAAAATGATGAAGGTTTGGAACAACCCATTGCTTTCTTTAGTCAATATTTACAATATTATGAAGAGAGATATTCTTTTGTACAAAATAATGTTATTAATATAATAAGAGGTCTTAAAAAATTCAAATTTTTTATTTTAAATAACAAAATTATAGTAATGGTTGCTCATCCAAGTGTGCAGGACTTCATTCTTAATAGAGACTTGAGTGAAAAGAGGTTTGGATGGGTTACTAAATCCATGTAATATTACATTGAAATAAAAGTAAAAAATTTGTTTCAAGGTAAAGGATTATGTGAACATCTTGTAAAAGATGTAAAAGAAGAGAAAGAAATAATTTTGGCAATTCAAGACACTCAACATCAAGTTGAAGGTACACCTCCTACAAGATGGACACATAATATTGATATGTTTCAACTGGACAATGTCTAAGGAGTTTGAATGAATAAAAAATAAGAAAATTTAGGTTGAAATTACTTCCCTATATCTTAATTGATGGAGTGATTTTCAAAAAGGACATTGGAGGTATACTTTTAAGGTGTGTAGAAACTAGTCAATTTGACAAACTTTTTAAGAAATTTCATGATAATCCTTTTAGAGGTCATTTTGAATCCAAGAATATAGATGAAAAAATTATTATATCTGGTTATTTTTTGCCTAATTTATATAGTGATGCACATGTGTGGGTTAGGAAATGTTCAAAATGTGCAATGTTTGTAGGAAAACAAAGACTAGCAGCTTTGCCATTAAAGCCAATTTAGGTTGAACAACCATTCATGCAATGGGGTTTGGAATTCATTGGCATGATTCATACCTCATCTAGTTTTGGTCATAAATGGGTTTTTATAGCTATAAATTATTTCACTAGGTGGGTGGAAGTAGTACCTTTGAGAAAGGCAAATGATAATTTTGTACTTGAGTTTTATGAGAGCCTAATTACTCATTTTGGAGATCCATCTACTATTATATCAGATAATGCTTTAACATTCAATAGTAAAAAGGTATGTGAATGGGCTCTTGAACATGGTATTTACTTTTCTTCATCATCTAATTACTATCCATAAGGTAATGGGATAGCTAAATCTACTAATAAAAATTTGAATCGGATCATCAAAAGAACAATGGATGATGATCAGAGATCTTGGAATACAAAATTTAAAAACACTTTATGGGCTGATAGGATCAGACCTAATAAGGATATTTTCCATTAACCTTATCTCCTAATTTATGGAAGAGAAGTAAGGCTACCTATTTCATTGGAGCTTCCATCTTTAGATCTTGCACACCAGTTAGAGCTTCTAGAAAATGATGCCATGGAGGTAAGAATGAATGAATTGAGAGAGTTAAAAGAAAATAGATATGATGCTATGTATTTCATGTGGAATAATAAACAAAAAATCAAGAAGACATTTGATAAGAAAGCTTCATCAAAAATATTCCAACAAGGAGACATAGTTCTCAAATGGGATGAGAAACGTGCAAAGCTAGATATGCAATACAAATTTGATAGCATTTGGAGTAGACCTTATATTATTAATTATTTTAAGTAGAATAAAACTTTTTAATTATCTAGATTGAATGGAGAAGAACTTCCCATTCCTATGAATTGGATGTTTCTTAAATACTGCTATTAGGAGAGTCACTCCTTTATACATAGTCATAATTTCATACCTCTAAGTGCTTTTAGCACATGTTTTCTATCTAGGTTGCTTTCCCTTTCACTTTTTTTGTTGTTATTTCCTCTAAGTTCACATGTTCACAATGTTATTTTTTTAATTAAATTATCCTAATTGTATTGGTCTCCAACTTTCTAATTTTTAGTCATGTTCAAGCTTGTTACAATTAATTTTTTTGAGTTCTTTAACCATCAGGTTGGTTAAACCCTATGAGTCACTATAATTTTTAGTAAATTGGCTTGTCAAAGCCAAGTTACTACCCCTATTATTTTAAACTTTCCTACAATGATCTAATCCCCTTTTTACCTGGTCAATCTATGGTCTAAAAGCATGAATAAAGGGTACTTATAGCAAAGGTATTAAGAACAATTAGGTGAAGACCTATATCCACCATATAGAGCATGCAATCCATTTGAGGGAAAGACACCTACAATAAATTCAAAGGACACATCTCTTGTTCACTTTCAATGGAAGCACAGAGTTAAAGGAAACATCATGCATATGCTTATTTTCTTGGGTTTTTTTTTGATCAAGGGATAGAGGATTTTAAAGGATTTACAAAAACCCCAGGTACTTTGTAATAAAGCTGAGAAAATTACAAAGGAAAAGACTCTTTCAAAATTTTTTAAGGGTATGTAACCCTTCAGGAAAGTCCACTTCAAGGTTGAAAAGGCAAAGTTTTTTTGGGAATGTCATTTACAATAAACCTAAAGGGCATGTGCCCTTCTAGAGGGTATCCTGGTAAAGTGAAGGGACATTTTCAAAAGTCCCAAAGGGCACCTACCCTTTAGGAATATATACTTTGGGATAGTTGGAAGGATCATTTCAAGCAAATAAAGGACTCTTTCAAAAATCTCAAAGGGCATGTGCCCTTCGGGAGGGATCATTTCAAAAATATTGAAGGGTAGGTACCCTTCGAGAAAAGTTCAAAGGCCATTCCAAAAAATCCAACATGCTTCTCTCTCAAGTGAATGGTTCATTTCAAAAATCCTAGGTTCCCTTAAAAAATATTTTGTGCCCTACAAAAATCCCAAGTGCCTTCAAAAATCTTGGGTGCTCTTCAAAAAGCCTATGGAAAAGATAAGAATGGATAGGAAAAACTTGAAAGAATTCCTTTAGACAAATTGTCTGAAGGATTCTTTCAAGAGACATGGATAACACAAATGGGTCATGCCAATTTTTTCAAAATAATTGGCCTTAACAAGACTCCAAAGGAATTCATTCAAAAAAAATGAAAGATAAGATCAAAGGAAGTCTTAGTCAATTCTTGCACACTTTTTGTCTGTGGGAAAGTGGAAGCCCAAATGGACAATTTCCTCAAAATTTTTATTTGAGAGAAAGTCCGAGTAGAATAAAGTATATAGGAAATGAATAAGAAAAGAGAATTTAAAAGATGATACAATATGTAGAATAAAGTCTACAAAGCATGACATACAAAGCCTAAAAATATAGACCAAAGAAATAAAACCAAGGGGAAATTTTCCAAATAAATACAAAGGAAAATCCAAGAGAATGAACAAAGAAAGGCACAAACTTTTTTTTGGATAAGCAAGTAGCACACACAATCAAAAAATTTATAAATAGATAAGTTTGAGATTATAAGGTAGGTAAGCAAGCAAGCAAGACAAAGAATATATATGCATAGGAATTAAAAGCTATAAATAGAAAAGGTCAAAAATAGATTCTTATCTATGAAAATGTGTTTTTGGAATGGTCAAAATTGTTGTTGACTATTTCACCATGCCAAATGCTTCTCTCATGCATCCAAACATTTCAAACATTTCATCAGTTGATGTGGAGTTCATCTCCTAGCTTTAGGTGTAACATTTCATGTAAAGGGGAAGTTGAATGGTCAAACTTGAGTTCCTTCACACACTTCCACACCATCTTGGTCATGCATGTTTGGAGTTTTCTTGGAGATTTTTGTTTGTTTTAAGAATCATTTTCTAAACTTGGCTCCATCATCTATATTCTATTCCCAAGTTTGGAGAATAATGTATATTTTTGTAAAGGAGAATAATTTTATTAAATATTCAAAGCATTGTAAAAAATGAAAGGTCTTGAGTTAACCAACCAAGATTGACCTTTTCCATTTTTGGACTACACTTAGACTAATTTAGACTATTTTTCAAAGCTTACTTATTGGCTAAATTGAGCCATAAAGAAGGGACCTTGAAGTTTTAAAAATAAATTGTAAGTTGGACCAGTGATCAATAAGGAGTTTATTTTTTTGAATCTAATTTTGACAGTAGCATAGTGTGTATTTGGTTGTGCATCAGCATATAAAAGATATTTTTTCTCCTTTTGTAGGTCCCTTCCTTGCCTATCTCTCTCTATCTCACCCTTTTTGTAGGTTGTTTGAAGAAGTTTTCTTAACCCTTCCTCTAAAACACTTTTGCTTAAGGACAAAATATAAATTTCATTTTGGTTATATGTGTACATTGATTATAGTAACTTCAAAGGATATAATCAATTCAGGGGTATCGAACCCCTTATATTTTCTTTCAAATTTTTCCCATACTCTTTTCACCCCAAAAATCATAGTTTCAAGTTTAATTTCAAAATCATAAGGGAACCAACCCTCTCTAGAGGTTCTTCTCAACACAGAGGTACCCACCCTCTGAGAACTTCTCATTGTATCAATTGGAGAGAAGCTGTGCTTTGCACATCTTCAAGCAGGGTGCACTCTAGAGTGATAACATTTATTTCAAAACCTATTTACATCAACTAGCTCTCAATAATTTTACAAACATTTTCTAAATTTTTAGTTGCATATTAAAATCATAAAATCACTTCAAATTTCAAAATTCATAGTAGTTTTCAAAAATTTATTTTTCTCAAACCCTAGTTACATTTACTAGGTCCCATTAAATCATGCACTTTCTCTTAAATTTTAGAAGTTTTTCTTGAATACATAACTCATAAATTCATTTTCAATTTCAAAAATTCATAGTATTTTATAATTTTTTTTTTTTAAAACCCTAGTTGTATGTGATATCTCATATTTTGCTTCTTGAGGTATCACCTTACATGTTTAGGAGCTTCATATCCTTTCTATGCATATTATAGTTCCTTGTTTAGATTATATCCATTTAATCTTTTATACTATTATCCATTTTGTTTCCTTTATTCCATCTAAATTCCTTGCATATCTTACTTCAAGATGAAGTATAAGACTTAGTAGCAATCCTCCCAATTTTACCTAGATTCTTTAAATCCAACCGTACACCATGGATAAATAACTAGCTCAAGTTCCTATTATAAATCCTACACATCCAGATTACACAAATTTTTATGAGAATAACTCTAATAAGGAGCAGTATGAAAATGACAGTGATGATGTACACATCAATGCTCATGATCCACCACATTGGACTACTAATCCACTTCTACCTATTTTTGATAATGAATTTATCCTCAACAAAGATTTGATTCTATAAAATTTTAGATAAATACTTAAGAAATAGCCTAAATATCATACTCCAATCTTATAATCTATCATGGAAATAAAAAAGGATAAGAAAGTTGAGTCTTCCAATCCTATAAAGAAACTAGTTACAAATGACACTATGGGTGCAACTATATCTCAATAACCCCCTATAGCAGTCCAACCTACCTCTATGCCACTAGTTATAGTTAGTACATCCCTATCTCGTAATGTGGTAGCCCTTATGTAAGAGATAAGATCTCTTCAATCCAAGGTGTTACATCTTGAGCAAGGTGCCACTAGACCTACACAGGCTTTGGATTATTTTGCTCTTCAACATACACCATTGGTACATCACATTACCTCCACACCCTTACCACAAGGTTTTTTTCAACCCAAGCTTAATCCATATGATGGCAAGGGTGATATATAGACACATTTGAGAGATTTTCATGTAGCATGCTTGGATTATGTCCTAAATGACTAGCTACTTACCAAGCCATTTATATGGAGTCTAAAGGATTATGCTTTACAATGGTTCTATAGTCTATCAAATTAGACAATCAATGCATTTAATTATGTAATTAACATGTGCCTAACACACTTAAATATCAACATTGGTGATAAAGTTTCATATGCTCAAATTTCTCAATAGAAACAATGACCAAATGAGCATCGAACAGAGTATGTTCTTCAGTATAAGACCATCTTGGATAAGATGACTAGCCCCATGGTAGAATAGAAGTTATAGGAAATTTTCAAACAAAGTCTTCTACTAGCACCTTATGAATCAATCATGTTCAAAATATTCTCTTCCTTCACTAAATTATGTTACACATTAAAGAAAAGAGAAGTCAAACTAATTTCAATGGGTAAACTAAAGTACACTAAAACATCAGACACAACTAATAAGAGTAACAAAAAATTCACATATAAGGTCAAGTTCAATGATACTAAAGGGAAAAATTAACCTATAGTTAATGCAAATTTAGATCCTTCTCAGTGAATAATTTTTTTAGCACCCCCTCAACATAGTTTTTCACATCTTCTAATTTCTATAGCTAGGGTTTTACAACAAATTTTGGATTGTAACATCATATATCTCCCTCCTATTTGAGAAGTTTATCCAACAAAGCCTCTTCCAAAGGGATATGATCAGTAAGAATTTTATGACTATCATAGGTCACCAAGCCATATGACAAATAGATGCATCAGTTTAAAGCACAAGATACATGACCTAATAGATTCAAATGTTATTGATCTTGGCACTTCAGTTGAGCCTCCACTGGCAAAGAAAATATAGGATAAAATATTGAAAATATTCTCATATCCATTTCCACAAAATTCAAAATAGGATATAGGAGACACATCAGGGTTTCACCATGCATATCATGCACATCCACCCAAATACATATATAACACCTTTAGTTGAGTTACATCCTTTGAGTAACATGATCAGTGTATAAAATTATAGAGTTCTAACTAGACCTTCTATCTCATTTTTAGAGTAGGAGATCATCAAGGATGATTCATATTATCATGCACTCTTTATTAGAGATCACATTCATAATCAACCTATTCATAGTGTGCTTATTAATAATGGTTCCAGTCTTAACATGTACACCTTGACACTACTACAACATTTGGGTTATTTAGAGTAGGATATCATTCTAATAGACACTGTTATTAGTGGTTTCAATGGGCATATACAAAGTTTAATGGACAAGATGGTAATTCTACTCCAAGTTGGTCCTATACATATGTCCACACCATTCACTATAGTTCCTAGCATAGGATTTTTTGATATGTTACTTGGTTGACCATGGATTCCAAAACTTAGAGTAGTACCTTCTAAATTTCATAGATGCATGAAATTCATTCTTGCTAATTAGGTTATTAAAATCAATGAATTTCCATATGAGTTACGACTCCCCACTTTAGAGCCATCTACTAGTTTACAGTCACTAGTTTTAATTTCATCACCAATTTTAGTTTCACCACCAATTTCAGTTTTGCCGCTAGTTTTAACTTCTCCTCTAGTTTCAATTCCTCTTCTACTTTAGATTTAGACATAGTTGAGGAATCCATTTCCATCAGGTTCATATACCCCCATATATTTGATATTCTAGATAGCTTCTAGCTATAGTAGTCACACCCAGAGCAGTTTCATTGAGACCTCATGCATTTACTCATATATCACATATTCAGAGAGTTTCTCCTACTTATAGATGGGTCCTTAAGAGCCCTATAGTTGCATCCACTTCTTATAGTTATAGAAGGAGCCCATAGTCAATTTATACTTTAGATATTTTAAAACATTTATAGAATATATAGCTTTTAGGTTCACAATCTCAGCATTTCCATCATGCTTCATGATCATGCACAATTCCACTTCTTGATATAGGACACCATGATAGGGAATATCTCATGAGACTCATCGATCAGTATCATCTCTTTCCATCTTTTCTTGTACATAATCTCTTATACTTTATTGTACATAGTTCAAATATTCCAAAAATCTAACAATAATATAACATTTCAAAAATCCAAAAAACATTAAAAAATGTCAAAATACCAAAAACTTTTTAATTATATACATCACCCATGCTTTACATTACTAATATCATGCTAGGACTTACATTTTATGTTTCATGCTATTGTAAACCACTTTATCTACATTACCTTGCTTCACTTGATCTTTTTTAAGTGTGTTTAGTGATATCTAACTACTTGATTGCTTTAGTCTACCCATTGAGGGGACATCCTACTTCTACATTCAAGATACACTTTGATATACATACCCACTGGGGGAATATTCTACATGACTACACCATCCACGTTATGTCATTCCTACACTACACATTCCAAGTTATCATGCTGATGTACATTACTTACTAGATCATATAGATTATTATATAGACATTTTACTAGTATCTAGCACTTGTGTATCTCTCAACATATACCTAGTATTGTACTAACATGTCTTGCATATTTTCACTCTTACCTTGATTAGTTATGTGCTTTTATTTTTGAGTCTTTACACGCTTTCCTTCCTTGCTTAGTGTAGTTAGATGTGATTGCATTTCTTATTTCTTATTTGTCTCCTATATGTGCCTTAGGACATTTTCCAATGTCCTTTACTTCCATGTCTTATGTGTGTCTTAGGACATTTTAAAATGTCATTTTCTTCTATTCATGTGTGTGCCTTTGGAAATTTTCCAATGTCCCTTGCCTATACTCTTCTATGTGATTATGAATTTCATGCCAACTTGCTTGTTTCAATTGTATGTGTATGCAACATTTGAACATGACTTGTATGCTTACTTTTTAGTATGAGTGACATGTGCCCATCCATCATTTTATTGGCCCCTTGGCTACTCTTGTACACTTCTTTCTTCTTGACTTGTGTACTTGTTTCTTGATTGATTTCAATTGTTTCTAATGCCATGATCCATATCATGCAATATTCCCATTTTCTTAAATGCCATGATGGCCATCATGGTCCACCCCTCGAACCAAAAACTAACAAATTTACAACTAACACTTTCGATTCTAGTTCAATACGTTGCACATGCTATTACATTATTATATCTATTTAGGCATACCCATATTAATCTAACAATATCTCAAATCAAACCATGTTATATCTTGTTGATTATTATTACTATATCATGTATATTTCTATCTTAACATACTTGTAGGGCTTCTTATTTTGAGGGTAGTCATTGTAGGGTACCTATTTATACCATCAAAAGAGGGGGTAACAAATAGTGTTTTTGCTACAAAGATCAGAGCTCCTATCAGTCAAAAACTATAGTTTCAAAACAACCAAAAAAACAACCAATCATCAAACCACTCAGAATAGACCAAACAAATAGTCAAGATTTCAAATAAGTGATCAATTTCAACCTAAGATAATAGTATTAAGGCTAGACTAAAACACCAAACATCAGGGTGTCCATTTTCAACACTCTTATCCAAATAGTATAAAAACCAAGTTTTCCAAAAGTAGGTAGAAAGGTAGGTTCAGTCATAGTTTTACATAATTAGACTAGTTCAGATCAATAGTTAGTACAATTTTCTCAAGGAATCTATACATAGGGGCATCATGTGTGGCATGATTGGTTCTCACTTCTAATTTTAGATACAGTAGTTGGTACAACTTCTAGATCAAAATCCATGTTTTAGACACCAATGATTAGGGGTAGATTACACAAAACTTTTGCTTCTTTTCTTTTAATTTTCAGCATCACCCAAGCATTCTCAATAGTTGCATGCCTTATTACATCTACAGGTGGTTGGCATCATTTTGGAGTGGCTTTCATATAGGCCTAACCTCCATATTTCTTGAGTACCCAAGTTTTTGAATGGCTTCTAGATAAGCTATTTTTTTTAGTTTTGGAGTGGCTTTCATACAAGCCTAATCTTCATATTTTTTAAGTTGGCAAACATTGGCCTAGTTTCTAGCGCACATTCAGCTATCCATGCCACATTGTTAGATTTTTAGAACATTCAATGTATTTAAGAGCCATATCATATGACATAATTCTTCATACCAATATTAGTTTATAGCTTCACTTCATGGGGCAATGATGGATCCAAAGGGCTAGCCTTTATATTCTTGAATGATAGATTTAGAGGTATTGGACACACAATTCAAACATCAATTAGCACATACATGATCATCTAAAATCACTCAGTAGGTGATGATGGAGTCAAAGGGTTAGCCTTTGCATTCTTGAGCCACTTTCAAGAGATTTGAGCACTCAACTCTATTTATGATATAAATTTTGTTATAACATCATCTAACACATCTAACATTACTCAGTCTTACTCAATATCACAACAAGATTTGTATTGGTTTGCATACCTGATAAAGTTCATTCATTCCTTTCTCTTCCTCTATCTTACCCAAATTTGTATATTTTTGTTTTATATTTCATATAATAAGAAACTAATCTACTCTTTGTTTTCTTTTCATAGATTCACACTTATAGAATGTACTCTCTATGCACTATCCAACATTACTCAGCATCACAAGCTTCATGGGCTTCACCTTTATAGGTAAGTTTAGGTACACTTTCTATTTTCTTTTATCCTAGTGTTTTGCTTTTTTGAATCATTAGAATAAAGGTGGGGGGAAATGTAGTCATATAAAATGCAAAAATTGGTAACTTGAGAATAGCTAAAGACACCCAATGCTTAGGTCCCTCTTGGTTTCTCGCATGACCCTTTTAGGCTGAATTTCACTAATTCTTAGTCATTTGTGGCATTCTAGACTTGACCCCAACTAAGCCAAGACCCTCTCTTCATGTTTAATCCATCCCATAGGTCTCATATACTTAGGATAATATCACCAAAGTTAGACTATAACACTAGACCCTAGGGTGTCCCCTTTTCAGTGCTCATATCCAATCACAATTTGAGTCTAGATTACCATTTCCCCTTGATTCCTCTTGTTCATTATGTTGGCCTAATCTAGTTTCATCTAACCCATAACCAATAAATCCTTATAAAATCCCATTCAAAGATCATTTAGAAAGGGTTGGAAAATATCATTCAAGAAAGTAAGAATACAAGAAAAACCACTCAAGTAATCTTCCCTATTATTTGCATAAAACTAGCCTATACACTTTCAAGCCAATTAAAGACCTTACACCAGTCCTTAGTCATCTCAATATTACCTAGTTTTAGAATTTCTTGCATTTCAATTCACTATTGCACTACATATGGCTTGATCCCTCTTCAAAGTATTGATATGTAGCAACATGCCCACACATGGGGTGTGAAGCACATGTAGTGCATCTTACACACACTAACCCCTTTTCCCTATTTTCTAAAGTTCCATTCAATTTCATAAAAGATATAAGTACATAAATAATTAGCTTTATAGGGAGTTTTATTGATGGTGAGGCTTTGAAATTTGGTACATAGGCTCACACTGACCAAGCAAATAAAACCCAAAAAATTTAAATCCTCATGACAATAGAGCTAGACAAGGCACTAAAGCCCAAGGTGTCTAGTTCTAGTGCTCCTATACAATCAAGAAATGAATTTCAAGATTTTGTTTGTAATAGTGTCTCAGACACACACATAAATTTCTAGATCCTATCTCAGTCAAATCAACACATAATAAGATAAGTTTAATGTTATCTCTCTCTCATTACTATTTTTAGAAAAGTTCTTATTATAAATAAATATCAAAAATTAGTATCTTTAATTTAGAATATTATTTACTAATTTTTCCTTACTTAGACTTGTTTATTAAATAGGAATAAAAATCCATTATTCCCAAAAATAAGAAATTAGGGGTGGCCTTTATAGACTAAGATGTTTAGAGTCTCTAGGTGATCTTACTGAGTGTCTGATACACTTGTTAGCTAAATATATCACCAATACCTTATCTCTTTCTCTAAATGTTGGTCCCACTAGGCATGCTAAAAACTACTTTCATTCAAAATGTGTATCTGTGGATGTTCTCTGACATGGGGGAACTTCATCATGGAGAACTTAACATGAATATATTATTTCTCATCAACACACATGAGCATCAGTTATCTCATTGTAATAATGAGAACATCCCCAAAGTATGTGATCCTTGTGCTCCTTGGGATGAGCCTATGGATTAGGTTAGATTCCTTCTATTTTAAATGCACATAGTTTAAGACTAATGCACAAGCCTAAATATTATAAAGGTAAATATAATTCTAGCATAAACCTAAACTTTTGAGGGAAAATGGGAGGGAGAAGGTAAGTGATGTTGAACATAAAAGAGGCAATGCACCCATAATAGAGAAAACACTCTTATCACTATAAACACACTATAAACCATTGAGAATAAGACATATCCACACATATTCCACCAAGGACACTCAAAATGCATAAGTATTTTGCATAAATGCATGGGAATGCAATGTAACACTAAGAGGGATGACACATAATCCACATATGATATCAACACATACCCAAATGCACATAGGATACAACCTACAAGTGAGTTCTAAGTTTAATGAAGAGGTGTTAAGATTGGATAATGGTGAGAGGGGAAAATATTACCCATAGACAAGGATCAATAAACACAAATAACACATAGAACATCAAAATAATGGAAGGATTTTAACTTAATTCTCATTAGTTTACAATATTTAGATAATACAAGTACTCTTAGAGGACAAATTTTAGTAGTATGGGGTTGATAAAAATTATTGACCCTTTTACAAGTTAAGAACCAAGATTTTATAGTGAACAAGCATATTTTACAATAAATTCATCACTTGGGGTGATAGGTGTAGCTTTTAATTCCTTTATGACACCATAACCATGCCTTTGAATTATGTTTAGCAGATTAGATCTAGCATAATTGGTAGGATTATGTTAGGGTATATGTATGCATAAAAGGATTGAATATTTCCATGACAAGGTCAGAGAGTGACATGTACTCATATTTTTATGTCTAACAACCACTTCTACATTTACTAGATATCACATATCTTAAGCCTCATTCAACTACCTCCAACTACCTCTTGACACATGGAATATCAAATCAGATCTAACTAGGCATTCGTGGGGATTAAATGTGACTAAGCCACTTAATTAGCTCAAGTCTAGACATGTGACACTTTTTTATTGGTCTCAAGTGATCTAAACATGGCTCTGTGTGGATGACTCATTGTTCCTTACCACATGACATATTTTTATTACTCTTAGGGACCCTATTGATATATATTGTCAACTTTGTATTAAATATGCATCTTAGATGGGGACACACATCATATTGGCATGCTCTCATAAGAGTCCTTTAGATTATTATTTAGGAGCAATAGGGGCATGAATGTGTCCTTTGGAGGGACACTTGTTACTCTTAGAATGGTATTGTATTGCACTTAGGACATGTGGCATCATTATGTAGACTACTAGATTGTACTAGCATACATGGTGGCTCAAATTTTAATGAACTTGAATGTGAGATGATGAATTTCTACATGTAACCCATGGATTTGAATTCTAATGTATAGTTCATCTGTTAGCTCTCTATATGACTCCACATGGTATCTTTTGGTTTTGATAAATTTGATCCAAGTGTCATGTATATATTGCCTTTCCTTCAACCAATGGCATAGATTGAATTTTTAATAGAGATAAACATACCGTAGATGAGCATTATGCCACCACATGGAGAGCCAATACTATTCCTAGGTGAATCAAGAAGTTATTTATGATAAGTGAGTGCCAAGATACCATATGGTAGTAATAGAATAAAGTTATAAATTTATTCAAAATAGACATGTACCCATCTATATTAGGCTTGAGTGTAGATATAATGCTTGTGTAGACTTTACTTGAAGTGCTTGGAATTTCACTTGTGTACAAAACTTTTGTAGGGACTTGGCAAACTTCATGTCGATCAAGGTGACTTAGAAATTCAACACTTAGTAAGTGTGATTTATATTATAACTTAATTTCATATTTAAATTTTAGTCAATGACCATTTTAATATTAGTGTTTCATACACTTGCTTAATAAAATCCAAAAATAAAGTTAGATCAAAGATTGAATTCGGAAAATCATTTTACAAATTAGGAAAAATCAACACTTGCATATTTCTTTCAAGATTTTAGTTTTAGGTTTGCATACATCCAAAAAAATTTAAAAGAACCAAAAATTCATTATTTATTCATTTTATTTTAATATTTATTATTTAATTGATTTTAAAATTATATTTTCAACATGCAAATTATTTCATTTACCTTATCCAAACATAGTCAAAATAACTCAAAACATCCAAAAATCCTTGTCAAGATGAGCAAAAGACTCTAAACCTTGATACAACATTCATAACAAGAAGTAAATCATTTAAAAATACTAGACACCCTCATATGCTTTATATGTTTACAAATAACTTTACTTTCTTCTTTCATGACACTCCCATAATGTCCTTACCTTACTAGAGAATGATTTTACATAGGTAAAAACTTATTTTCCCACTAGTAATTTACAAAGTGCCATTAATACAAAGATAAAATTAGAATTAATTCATTCTACCCCATTCCCCATCTCATTTTTAATTCTCTTGACACTCTTTATTTGTAGGAGAAGATCCTTGAACCACCCATAGTCATTCCCCCTCATCTATAAGGTCACCAATACAATGTCATCTAGGCTTAGTCATTCACATTTTTATTTTATTTCCATGTCAAGAATATCATTGTCACATTTTCATTCACTTTTTATATGACATTGTCTAGACATATCCAACCAAATATGATTGATCAAATACCCTAATTAATTCAACTTAATTACAACCTCTTCATTATTACTATCATAGCCAGCCTTAAAGTATTGATCAAATAATAACTCTTCATTAATTTTATTTTAGTATTTTTTTTTTTCCTTTCAGTATTATATTTCCATTAAGTATATTAACTCATTTACCTTTTCCAAGCATTTTCAAAACAACTCAAAACACCTAGAATAGCCTTGTCAAAATGAGCACAAGCCTCTAAACCTTGATACAAGTTTCAAAAAAATGATTAAATAATTATATAAATATTACCTAAACAAGATCATATGATTTATTCACTTACAAACAAATTGAATTTCCTCTTTCATGACACTCCCAAAATGTCCTTACCTTATTAGAGTAGGTCTTTTCCCTAGGGTAAAACTCCTTTTCCCAATAATAATTTATTGAATGACATTAATGTATAACTTATATTATAATTATTATATTCCACCCCCATTCATCACCTCATTTTTAATTATTTTTATGATCGTGATTATTAGGAAAATATTCCTAAACCTCCCATAGTCATTTTGCCTCATGTGTAAGGTCACCAATACAATGTCATATATTTCCTCAAGAATAGCCTTATTATATTTTCATTTAGTTTTTGTATGAAATTAAAAAATAATAGCCAACATGATATGATTAATCAAATACATCAAATCATTTGATTGAATTACACTCACTTCATTATTACTAGAATTAGTTAGGAACTTCGTTAGCTTGTCATCATAAATACAAAAGGACATTGTAGTTCCATCTCTTCCCAATTAAATTCACTCAATTATAACTATGATGTAATAGAGATATTTTGTTACCATCATGAGAATCCTTTGTTTTTAATGTATACTAACCATATACCCTTATCCAAACCCACACCTTCAACCATATACTACCATGTTTTAAATGTATTTTAATACTATGGGGACTTATACTAAGTATTTAAAAGAACCCCTTAGTAATAACATATGATGAGTCCTTATAATACACCCCCTACATGAAATTAATAAATTTAAAGGGTAAGGATGTCCCAATGCACTTATCAAATCATATGCCAATTTTATTATGGAAATATTTCCTTGGGATGGGGTTATTACACAAATGTTTTCCAAAACCCTAAAGGTAATTTATCTTGATTGGTACTATTGCCTCCTTTAATATTCTATCTATTCTTTAATATAACTCATGGTATAAATAATCAAAGCCTTTGACATGAACAAGTTGATAAAAAATTTCATTTGAAAATTCCTACATATTAAACAAGAACATAATGTTTTTTTTTACCATTTCATTATGATATGGTTCTATGTTCTATAGATATTTTCCAATGCTCCAAATATAGATCAAAGACAAATATGTGATATATTTCTTCATTAATTAATAATGTAATGAGGTAGGATGTCCAAATTTTCCATTATAGGTCCTATAAAAAATCAGTTGAGATCTCTTTATAAATTGAATAAGCAACCATTGATAGTGTTTATCTAACATATGGGTCCAATAGGCATATATTTATCCCTAACCAAAATAGTAAGGGTTTCAAAAATGTAAAATAAAAAATATTAACATTCAAGGACCCAAGGTTATCAATAAAAATCATAATGCCACTATTAATGGTGTGACTGATCAAAATAAGAAACCAAACCTTATAAAGAAAACCCAACTACAACCCATGAACAATAGCAATGCAAATACTAATTCACATATGAGGAACCAAACTCCTCTACCTATATTTCATGTATTTGATTTTAATAATCCTCCACCATGAAATTTAAAATTCCAAAAACCCACCCAAAACCAATTACAACACATTGACCATTTATTGAAGTTTCAAAACTAGCCCCTTTTATCAAGGAAACAACCAACAAATATTTGGTTAAAATTTACAAAAATTAATACCTATGGAGTATGAACCCAAATTTTATTGAATTTTTCATAGATTAATTGGATGGGACACTCTTGCTTGAAATGATTATAATAAATTTATTCAAAGTTTCCCTAGGGACCAAAGGCAAACTTTCATTGACATGTTCTTAGGGAATACAAAAATCCAGACCCTCACGCTCTTCAAAATATTATTGTAATACCCCAAAATCCAAACACATAAATTTATCAAAATGATTTTCCAAATAATTATATGTTTATTACTCAAAACCAACCATAAGTTAACCTATAAAATCAACCAATCCAAAAAAAGATCCCTTGTATAGAACTCATCATGTGAAACCTTCAACTTATGGTTCAACCAACCTTGATATGGCTCCCTAATTTGGGCCTTAAGGAAAGACTAGGATGATATAGGTTATGGTGTTAGAAATAAAAGAATAAGCATGTATTATTAATTACACAAGGGAGTATCAACATACAACTCCTTGTCTTTCAATCACTTTGGAAGATAATGGCATTCCTAAATCAGTAGGAAATTATAACTTAGTTTTAGACTTTATGAAGACATTTTTCCACCTCTTTTCTTGATTTACTCAAGAATTTTCCTACCCATAATTTTTCAGTGTTTGATGCATTAGGGTTGGGACACCTATCTAGTGTTACTCATCCACCTCATTCCCATATCAAACATATTGACCTTGACATGTTTCCACTATGGAAATATTCAAGGGATATCAATTATTTATTTGATATTATAAGTTTCCCACATTATTATGAGATGGATAGTATGGGATATACAACTTTGTATATATAAGTATAGATATATAACAAACTATGTGAAAAGAGAAATGGTATATGATGGGGTAGTTTTTTAAAATAGTCCCATTTTCATTTATCTAGAAGCTTGGTTACAAAGAAACCAATTATTCAACAACCCACATCACTCTCTAAGGATATTAAAATATAAAATACACTTCCATAGGAACCATCATTCTTCTTTTCACCTTAGGTCCCAAGACTACATCTAATTTTTTTTACATAATTAATAAATATACCAATTATAATATGATCTTGGGTAGGCCCTAGATTCATAGGATGAATATGATCCCTTCTATCCTATTCTATGAGTTTTGGTTCCTATATTTTGTAAAGGTACTCTAATCCCAAGAGGATCATTAAATTTTGACACTCTTCAAGCAACCATGCATAAAAAATTGAGGTTACACATTAACTATCACTTACCCACCAATCATGTAACAAATCCCCTACATGTAGTTGAAGTAAAACTATCCATGAATCCCAAAGTGGTTATATATAATAAAGGGGTATAGCTTCCTAAATAATTTTTGAAATATAAACCTAAATAATAATAAGTTGTAACATTAGAAAAACCAAGTGGTAAATATATTTCAATAATGTCAGCCATATCAACTATGTCTATGGCTGAAATCATTAGTATCCTAAAAAAGGACATGCCAATTTTATTTCCATTCAACCCATTAGGAGTAGGAACCTAAAATAATTTTGAATATCAATACCAAGTGACATAATAAGGGTTATCTATCATACTTGATATTTTCATGGTTGAGATATCAAAATATCAAGTAAATGTCCCTAGCCATGAGGAATATCCTTCCTTTATGGATGATAAATGGGATCTTCACTATGATGGGGAAAAAATTCATCTTAGAATAAGGGTAGAATTCACCATAATTTTATCAAAAGGAATAATTATTCCATTAGGATTTAAACCTAACTTTGAGTATATAAATAATGAGTTTGAGTATGAAGACTTAATGCTTGGGATGCTCATTACTAAATGTTTGGGTGTCTAAACCTAAAAATCCAAAGAGACTCATAGTTATTTACTAACCAATCCTTGGGTATTAATCAGACCGAGGATAAACATATTCATCTCTATAAAAAAATTTTGGGTGAATTTGCTAAGGATTTTGACTTTGTTTCCATTGAAGTTGTTCCTAGATAAATCAACCAATTGGCTGACTCTATGGTTTTTTCTTCCTCATGTTTTTATCATCATCTAACAATGCCTAAATTTAAATTTATAATATAAATTAGGACATAACCCATCATGAAAAAAAAATCAATGACCAAACTCTCACTCACATCAAGGACACTAGCCCATTAATGCTTGACTTAGCTAAGAATGATGAGGAAATTCTAGAGTTCCTTCAACCTTATGAAAACCTATTTTACTCACATCTTAAGAAAGGTTTCAATCTCACTTGTTATCCCACATCTACCCTTAGATGTGAATATTATGATTCTTATTGAGATGTTGAGGATTATTTGTCTATCAATGAAAATCTTCATCTATTTAACACTGAAGGCAAATAATATGATCTTTCACCTTTCACTATTTAATTTAATGAATGAAGGTCTTCCCTTATTAAGGACACTATTGATATTAATATAAGGACTGAATAAATACCTATAATTCTCAAACTCTATTTTCCACTCTCACCACAAGAGGTGAAGGACCACAATCAATTAATTACCAAATTTTCCAAAGATTTTTCCTTTTCCTACATAGATATGGTAGGTATTAAACTTGAAGTGGTCATTCATAATATATTCATGGTGCTTGATGTTGAACCCATAAAATAAAATTTAAAGTACAACACTAAATTTGAATTAATGGTGAAGTAAGCTTTTATTAATATTATCAATTTTGGGTTCATAAAACCCATGGAATATTCTAAGTGGATGTCTAACATCATTCTCATTCTAAAAAAGAACAAAAAAATTAGTATATGCATTGATTTTCATGATATTAACAAGGCATGTACCAAACCATTTCCCTTCAATAGATCTTATCATCAATTTTTGTTAGGATGTGGAGCTAAAAGCTTCAACTGGTGCAAACATGGAGGAGGTTGCTGAGTTCCAGGGAGACTGGCATCAGTGGATTGTAGTGTAGAAGGAAACCGACATCGGCAGGTGTGAGCTGAAGACAATCAGTGTCGGTAGGAGGCCGACCGACGTTGGTCACCTCCAGGCAGACAGGGACCGATGTCAGTCACCTGTGGTGGTTCTAGAATTGTTCATTGCATGGACAGTTAGTTCATTGAACCAAGAGTTTGCATGTAAAGGCTAATTATAGTCTTGAGTTACGTGTCTAATTATTGTAATTAGGATAGTCTAATTATTATAAGCATGAGATCTATATATGGACTCATGGGATGTATTGTAAACTTGTAGCTAGAGAGTAAGAGAGCTAAATAAGCTCCTTCTGAGAGAAGAGAGCAATGGAGTGTTCCTCCTAATGCCACAGTACCAAGGTGGGTGCTAATTTGGAGAATCAGAAGGGTTCTTCATATTTATATGATCTTGGTTAGTAGGTGAGCATGGCTTCTTTTGGAGATCTACAATGGTGAGTAAGGTCTAGTGATTTGTAGGTAGCAGCAGAGAGTAGGAGATCTACTTGGAGTACGGTTGTGTACTTGGTGTACTGGCAGCATGTTACTGACTGGTGGAGAGGTGAACATCAATTCTATATTGGAGTTGATTGTTGGGACCGAGAGAGAGAGGGAAGAAGGTCTTGAGGTGTGGTGAACCTTTGAGGTGGAAGAAAAAGTGGCATCTTCTTTATTGTATATTCTTCTGAGTGATTATTAATACAATTGTGTATTGTCTCTCATATACTTGTGTTGTTTCATATTTCTAGTTACTATTTGATTCTAGTTAAATTCCATGTTTAGTTGCTAATAAAAGAAGTAATCATATGTGCTCTATTGGTGGAGCAAGATCCTAAAAAGTGGTATCAGAGCTTGGTTGTAGGTTCAAGAGCTGATACCATCAATTGGTATCAGAACTTTTGGTTGGGTTGACTAATAGGTGGTTCAGATCTGGTAGTGTTTTTGATTATAGGTCACTCTCAAGGGTTTCAAATTGAGTGGGAGTATAACAATGGTAGAAGAAAGTAAGCTATGAATGGAGAAACTGAATAGCACGAATGGTATGATTGATGGAAAGAAGGAGCAGGTAAAGGGAGATTATTGGTCGATAGAAGATCAACGTGTAGAAGCAGATGTTGCAGGTAATGTTACACAGGTTGCTCTAGATATAGTAAAATCTTTGTTTACAGATTCTTTTACCTCTTTCCATGTAGCCCGAAATAGAGCATCTTTTCAAGGGTATGTCTTTGGAGACTTTGGAGAGATTTATTTAGGAGTTGGAGAGCCTTGTCAGATTATTGACAAAGGGGAAGTGAAGCTCAAATTGCAGACAAATGACACACAGTGGTTAAAGGAAGTCATGCAAGGACCAGTCTTAGAGATGAGTCTAATTTCTTCAAGAAATTTGGGTGATGAGAGATGCACTATAACTCTCACAGTGGATGCACTTGAATTAGATGGTGGTAAGAAAGTAGGTATCCTTTATCTATCTACTTATATTACTGATTCACCTTCTGTTGCAGAGATGTGGCTTTATAGGCTTGGTCACATATGTAGGAGGGGAATGTAGGTTCTTAAGTGGAAGACAAATGTTTTTGACAAGCTAAAGAACTAGAAAGCCTTGGTGTTCATGGAGGAGATGGCAGACAGAGATCAGTGGAGTGGACTAAATTATTCTGAGCAGGGTTGTGTTGATTTGAATAGGGTTTTGATCCATGGAGAGCTCACGAGTAAAAAGTTATCACTCATAGGTGAACACAGGTACCGGCATCAGTCATATAGTAACTGACATCAGCAATAGGAAGATCAACATCAATCATGAAGGAACCGACATCGACAGAAGGGATACCGATGTCAGCTAGGGAGATGACATCGGTAGTTAGGATCAGCATAGGGAACTGACATCAGTCAGTTGTAGACTGGGAGATGGCTGAGATCGGTCACTGGAACAGATGGTGGGCGAATAGCATGCTGTCAACAAGTCTCAAATGCTCATATAGAGGTCAGAAAGGGTAAGTGAACCTCATATTCATTGTTCACCTTCTTTATATTACTTATTGATGGTCAAGAACTAGGTAGACATGAAGAGGCAATGCAGGTAGAATCCAAAAATAGTGGGAGCTTGGCATGGATGAGGAGTGAGTCCTTAGACAAGAACCAAATAGTTATTTGTTGGTGGAGTTTTCAGCTGTAAGAAAGCACTAGATGAGGGATGGATTCCCAAGTTAAAGAAGAGAGTGGATGGATATGTGAGATGGAAGGCCAATGTATATGGTCTTGAGGAAGCTACAGGATAGTGGTACATGTTTGACAGGTGGATGACTAAGCATGGCTTCAGTCAATGTCAGTGTAACTATTGTGGTTTTATCTTACTAGGTGGATGATGAGTCGCGACATTATCCAGTTACTGTATGTGGGTGATTTGCTAGCAGGTTTGTACATATAGGGATTTGCTGAGCTAAGGGTAAGGTTAGTTTAGAGGTGTGTCATGAAGAAATTAGAGTAGCAAAATTCTTTGACATAAGAGACATGGAGATTTTGTCTCCAGTGGGAGCTGATGTGAAGACGGTGTTGGCGGGGTTCATGATGCAGGATGTAGAATCAGAAAGCACATCAAGGGCTGAATAGTTTAAGTAGAGCTTAGAACAAGGTTTGAAATCACATGAGGTCTAGTGTAGACCTGAGTTTTCCCAAGCAGTGGGAGTTGTCAGAAAGTTTGGAGCAAAGTTGAGAAAGAAGTACTAGAGGGTAGTTTAGTGGATTCTTAGAGGGACCAACAGCATGTGCACATGCTATGCAGGGTCAAGTTCTATTCTACAGGGGTTTGTAGATGCAGATGTGGCAAGAGATTTGGATGACAGGTAAAGCATCACAAGGCATGTGGTGGTTGGTCTTTAGGATTAACCTTGAAGAGGGATACAAGCTAGGGAATAAAATTAGATGGTGTATAGGTACAAGTATAGTTGCAGCTATTTATCTCCAAGTGGGAGATTGTTAGGATGTAGAGCTAAAAGCTTCAATTAGTTCAAACATGGAGGAGGTTACTGAGTTCCAGGGAGAATGGCATTGGTGGATTGCAGTGCAAAAGGAAACTAACATCAGCAGGTGTGAGCTGAAGACAACTGGCATCGGCAGGAGGTCGGCTGACGTCGGTCACCTCCAAGTAGACAGGGACCGACATTGGTCACCTGTGGCAGTTCCAAAACTATTCATTGCATGGATAGTTAGTTCATTGAACTGAGAGTTTGCATGTAAAGGCTAATTATAGTCTTGAGTTGCATGTCTAATTATTGTAATTAGGATAGTCTAATTATTATAAGCATGAGATCTATATATGGACTCATGGGTTGTATTGTAAACTTGTAGCTAGAGAGTAAGAGAGCTAAATAAGCTCCTTCTGAGAGAAGAGAGCAATGGAGTGTTCCTCCTAGTGCCACAGTACCAAGGTGGGTGTTGGTTTGGAGAATCATAAGGGTTCTTCGTATTTGTATGATCTTGGCCAGCAGGTGAGCATGGCTTCTTTTAGAGATCTACAATGGTGAGTAAGGTCTAGTGATTTGCAGGTAGTAGTAGAGAGAAGGAGATCTACTTGGAGTACGGTGGTGTACTTGGTGTACTGGCAGCGTGTTACTGACTGGTGGAGAGGTGAACATCAATTCTATATTGGAGTTGATTGTTGGGACTGAGAGAGAGAGGGAAGAAGGTCTTGAGGTGTGGCAAACCTTTGAGGTGGAAGAAGAAGTGGCATCTTCTTTATTGTATATTCTTCTGAGTGATTATTAATACAATTGTGTATTGTCTCTCATATTCCTATGTTGTTTCATATTTCTAGTTACTTTTTGATTCTGGTTAAATTCCTTGTTTAGTTGCTAATATAAGAAGTAATCATATGTGCTCTATTGGTGGAGCAAGATACTGACAATTTTATGAGTTATTGTCCCTCATGGATGGTTTATTTGGATATAACTAGATCCAAATCTTATCCTAGGATCAAATAAAAAAACTCCTTTACTACACCATGGGGGACTTTCAGCTATGTAGTCATGCCCTTTGGCCTTAAAAATCATGGGTCAACATACCATAGAGACATGACCCATATTTTACATGGTATCATACATAATATAGTGGGTTTTTATGTGGAATATATTTAAGAAAATATAAATGAAGGATTGAGAACTTAGAGGTATTATGCATCATTCTCACATGTTTGATAAAATATGGTCACTTTCAATCTTGAGAAGTGTGTTTTTGGAGTAATCAATGAATAAATTAATGGTTGTATCATTTCTTAGTATGGGATTTAAATTAACCTACTATTTTTTATTTTAATATTAGATATTCTCACCCTTACTGATGAATCAATAATTAGGTCATTCTTGGGGAAGTTATAAATCATGTGACAATTTATACCTAACCTTACTTATGTAGTTCATCTAATCAATAATCTGATCAAAATGATGAGTGGATTGACTTTTATGAGTGATTTACAATATGAGTTTGAAGTGATAAACCATTTTATTAAGTTTCCTCAAAAACTCATGTCACCCAAGCTCGACAAGCCTCTCATACTTTACACTAGGGAAATTGAGCTATCTCTCACTTGTATGTTAGCCCAAGAGGACATAAATGGAAAGGATTTTTCCACCTATTTTACTATCCATACTCTCTTCAAATATGAGACATAATATATTAAAGAAAATAAAGAGTGTTTGTCCATCATGTTCACAACCTAGTGGTTAAGACATTACATGCTTAACAAATAAATTAGGGTTATAGTAAGGTCCCAAACCTTAAGAATGTTTCTAACACAACCAACCCTCTCACAAAATTTTGGGTGATTCATCACTCTTTTGATCAAATTCAAACACACATATGTCAACCAAAATTTCATTAAGGGAAAAATCATCATGGATTGGTTGGTAGATTCCCCTAAAATTTAGATTTCATTGATACCAACTTTCTTGTTGAACTAATTTGTTATATAGATAAACTCACAATCATCTCATTTTTTTGGTATTTTAGTATTATCAAATATTTAATTGAACACACTTATCCCAAGGGTTCTAATTCAAAATACAGCTGCTAACTTTATATCATAGAATCTAACTGCATAATTGTAAATGATGTTATCTATTATAAAGCCTTTCATGGCATATTATTGAGGTGCATCAACAAAGAGGAGTTGGAAAGGGTCCTATTTCCTTTCCATAGCTAAAATAGCCACTTTGGTGGTCATGAAAATACCTACAAGATCCATAGGATGGGATATGTTTTGATGACTCTCAAACATGATTCTGTTAGTTACCTAAAAAATTTTGAGTGTTTTCAACACTTATCCCATGAGATCCACATCCTTTATTTTTTTAACCAATCATTACTCCATGTCCCCTTTCCACTTGGGGTTTATATTTCACTAGTAAGTGTTCTCCTACTTTTGTATATGGTCACCATTTCATCATCAAAACCATTGATTATTTCACTAAGTGGGTAGAATCTTTATATCTAATAATTATTACTGGTCCAATAATCACTAAATTTATGCTAAATCAAATCATTTTCTAATTCAAATTCCCAAATTTCTTAGTCACAAATAATGGGTCTCATTTTAATAACCTAAGTTATGTGAAATGTATAATAAATTTTCTATATCTCATCACATGATATCTTTATATTATGCACAAGCTAATGGCCAAACCAAGTTCATGAATAAAATTCCAAAATAAATCTTAGTCAAAATAATCAAATACAAAAAATTGGCATTTTTAGATTTACCCTATATTAAGGGCTTATAGAACAAGTATTTATATAACCATGGTAGAAAACACATAATCCATGGTATTTAGAGTTAAATAAATTATATCCCTTGAGGTATAAATACCTAGCCTTCACATCTCTCCTCAGGTTCTTCTCAATGTCAAATAGTATAGAAGTGCATGGTTAGCTAAACTAGAGACCTTAGATGAACATTGGCTCATGGATGCATAGAATCATTTTGCTTATGCATATTATCTATGTTAATAGTAAAAAAAAAAATCATAAATGACTTATACAATTATGATACCTTATCCTAATAATTGATAGACAAATAGATAAAGATAAAGAATAAGGTCAAAAATTTAGACCCTCCTAGTTAGTCCCCTATTTAGTGACTAAATATTTTAATAATGGAACATATTAGCTATGTACTCTAGAGGGCAAGGATTTTGGTGAATATATTAATTTTTTACACCTTAATCACTTTTACATTTATTCATTGCATTTTGAATTTCCCTCATTTCATTAAATTTTGCATTATGTCTATGGTGTCTTGTATATTAGATGTGTTTGGTGATTATTTGGTTGTTAGTTCACCTAAAAAAACTTTCAAAGTGTAGATTTCCATCTCATTTCACTTTTCATATTACCTTGTTATCCTATGAAAAAATTATCAACATTACATTGGTTATTGTCTTATTTATTATAATTAGAGTATACCTCTTTTCCCCTATACTTTATTAAAAATCTTAGAAAATTCTAGTCTACCACCTAGTCTAGAAACTTGTCCATAGAATATTTTTCTCTTATGGTTCCCTTTAAGAAGAAAACATTAACATGCTAAAAAATAGGTAACCTCTCTCTCTTATCTTGGTATTTGGTGATAAGACATTTCATCTTACTAGTTACATGGGACCAATATTTATGGGTAAGAGGCCTTAAAATATTTAATAAATATAAAAAGAGATACTCATGTAAAAACCAAAACTTTATGTAAGTAAAATCAAATTATATATCTCTCACCCTTTGCTAATGTTAGGTTTTGAGTTCTCACATCTTACTAGTTGTGTGGGTACATTGGGGAGACATACTCTTACTCACCTACATATATCCTTTGATGATAAGCCCATGCATATTCCTAGTCAAGTGAGACTAAGTATGGGGATTGAAAATCAAAGCAAGGAAAAATCAATGTCAAATTAGAAAGTGTCCAACAATAAAAGTCTCTTAAAAAAACTTATTATGTGTCTATGCTAAAAGGGGTAACTTTATCCCATTTACCAATTTTTTTAGGTATAGTTACCTCTAGATGAAGCTAATAAATTTAGTGATTTATAAGTTTATCAATAAGTAAATTCTCTCTTTTGATCATAAGAATTATATTATATTCCTATTTCATGTGAAATTTTTATGAATAGTTTTCAATTTATCATCCCTCATATATCATATTTCTCTTTTCATTCCTTTTGCTTCAAGCTGAAATTCAATTGTTTTATAAACAAAATAGCTCATCATCACCTAAAAATAAATATTAATGCATTTATAATTTTACACATATCCATCACATTAAATCATATTACATTAATTGCATATATTTTATTTCCATACTTGACATATATAAGTATTTCCATATCATTATCAAAAACATAGAGATACATTATATATTATCACATGCCTAGTCATATAAAGTGCATAAACTAAAAGAACATCAATGAAATTAAACACACAACACATAAATTACAAGTTACTGAAATAAAACAAAATCTCTATAGATATCATTATAATGATAAGTTTATACAATTAAATCTCATGTAAAATCACATCTATAGAGGGCAAGTTGTCTTAATATCTTAAAAATCTAAAAATATGTATATACACATACAATAGAGTGGAACTAAGATATTTTATTCCTCCTTTGAAAATGTCATGATGCTAAGTAATGTCAAGGGTTATGTCTCCTAGGTTTCCTCATATTGATCCCTTCTTGTGAGGTTGTATCTCTCCCTATTTTTCAGTTTGAATAAGCCAAACATCCTCTAATGGCCATAATTTTGGTTAAAGTCCAAACTTGAGCCTCTAAAAATATGTCTCTTGACTCCAACCCACTAATATATAAACTTAGACTAGAATATTTCATATATACATGGTAGGCTATGGAAAAAACATCTTATATCCACCTATCCCAATAGGCAGTCCTAGATTTACCAAAAGTTAATAATAAATCATATAAATGCCCACTTGAAATAGATTGATCAAGGTATCCTTGATCATATTACTCTACCCTATGTATATATATATATACAACTGTAATTAATAAATACATCATATCCTTTCATATGAAATAAAATAAATAAATTAGCTAAGTAATCATGCTAAAAATAAACATATAAGGATTTGAAATAAATAATTGAACTATTTACCTAGATCATCCTCATGTTGGTCTGGGTCAAATTCATCATTATACTCCCCCTTCCTCTCCCTCCTTGTATACATTGATAAAATTTGGATCCTCTCCATGTAATACCTATTTATACTCTAAGGAGTCATGTTATGATGGTGGTTATACTACCTATTGGTATTTTAAGGAACCTTGATATGGTGGTGGTGGTTATGGATGCATAACTTACAAATGTTTGCATACCACTAGAAGCCATAGGTATTAATCTTCCTCATTATTTTTTAGGATAATATATCATTACTACTTAAACCCCTCCCATCCTAGACACCCTTGCAATGGCGAACCCTAATGTCAATAAATTCCATAATAGTTTCCCCAATTTGGTTTCCCTAACCTCCATAATGGCCATATACACTATTGAAAGTATAGGGTGGTGGCATATGAAAGGAATATCAAAATTATGTGGCACCTTGTTAATTGGGAGAACCTTGACCTGAATCCATATGTATTTGACCTAATGCACTCCTACAATTGCCATGAAGTACACTCCCTCACCATCTTAATGACCCACCATCCATTATTAAGGCAAGGCCACTATATTTTCCACTTTCAATGTCTCAATTGCCTAATGAAAATACCTAAATGGTCCAACATATTTCCATCATGTGGTTATGATAGTCTTGGTATACCCAATGGAAACCCCTTTATGATATGGGGTCATCCTTTCATACACCCAACCCATGATGAGCAAAGGGTGGATGATAAAGAGAGATTATAATTTTGCAATATTGTACAAGTCTATGTGTCTCTAATTAAATACATCATGGTACCATTATTATCATATAAATTTATCCTCAATCCACCTAATAATTAGATCCCAATTTTATATTAGTTTGTTAGAGCCCTTGTCCCCCACTATGTGGGAGGCAAAGATCCCAATGATGGATTTGTGTAGGTTTAATATCATGGATCCCTATACCCCATAAGTCTCACTTTGAAATTTTAACCCAAATTAAATTTATTTTCATCTTTAAAATATGAAATCTAGTTGATGGACTCTCCCATATCAATAACATCCCATAGTGTCATAAGCTAACTTATTGTCAACAAGCACAAAATTTGGTAGATGTCCATTTGAGTGATCATCCACTCCCCAAGAGCTTGTGAAAACATGAAGGTGTTCTATTTCACATCCTAGTAGGTAAAAAAATCACACATAAGCCTACTTGATGGGGGTATGATCCAAAACTAAGCAATTTTCAAGATCTCATCCTTATCTAGAATGGCCAACTCATTAGCCCTCATCAATGCCATAATTCATAGTAGCCACACCTAATATATGGTATTACTTCACTGTATGTATACCCTATTATAAAAGACACCCTAAATCAACACCCAAATCTTTCATAGCTCCAAAAAAAATTCAAAAACCATTATTTTCATAACTATGGTGAAACCACTACTTTTTTAGGTGGTAGTTATGAAACCATCCTAGATATCGATGGTAGTTCCATATTTAGATACAGTAGATATGAAATCATTTAAAAATTAATGGTCACATCACATCCTTTACCTCTATCCATGGTGTTCATGTAACCTCTATGTCAAAGGCATAACCATTGGTCTACGAAGACCAGTGATTTCATCATGCCATGGCAATTTTTCCACATGACCACATCCTACATATAAACATCCTAAAAATCCAAATTTTAACAAAATCTAATGAAATTTAATGTTTTAAAAATCAACTAACCCCCTCCCCCTATCCCATTATTGAAAAATATTTTAGAATTTGATTATTTTTTATGTGTTTTTAAGTAAAAAATCAAATTTGGGTAAAAAATGCAAAAGTAGTAAAAAATAACATGGTCTTGAACTGTTCTGCCTCTAGCTAGTACATTTTCCATATCCTTTTTGTGTTTTTCCATTAATCTATTTTTTTGGATTAATTATATCACCATCAACCCAAATTTCAAAATATCACAAATCAATTTGTACAAATGATTTCTATTTTTGACATGTTTTTGAATATATAAGCCTTTAACTAATAGTTACATTTTAAACTTTTCTATTTATCAAAATTGAAAAAAAACTTATTTTTTTGTTATTTTAGATACATTTTTTTCTCAATGAATGCATTTTCACACTAACACTTTTAAATTGTTCTAATTTCTTGTAGCATTTTTATATGTCATTCTAGTTTTGTAGATTCATGTCAGTTATCCTCAGATTTAGTTCCCTAATGGGATGATTTAGGTAGTATACTCAAACCCACATACAAGGTAGGTAATATATTATAAGTTTTGATTAATTAGTCTATTTTACATTTTTTTAATAGACTATAGTTGATTCTCATCTTTTTGTCTACAAGTTGTGATATAATCTCAACTAGATTCACTATGACATGTAGATAAGTAGGTGAAGTTTTAAGACCCTCTTTTTCCTTTTAGTGAACCACTACTAATCACCACACCCTCATAAACTCATGACAAGGAATAATCTCAAGGGGTAAATATGTATGCATTCAAAAATTACATGGTGCAATATTTCTATTAAAAATTAATGATGATACAAGGATCTCCCAAACACACTCAAATTTGATTCACTCTAAAATTTTTCTCTTTAATTATCCTTTGGCCCTCTTTTGACATTATATTTTAATTTTTTTATTATGTATATATTTAATCTCTAATCTCCTACATTTATGAAGAAACCACTATTTCTGTGATGAAACTACCCTTAATCATGATGAAATATAACCCTATCCCACCTAATTTAAATTTTGGAAAATATTTTTCTCCACCTTTGGTCATATTCATGTAAAATCCACACAGTTTTAAAGGAACGAATTAACTAGATTAGTAACATAGTCTTTGTTATCACTGAAATAACCAACCAAAATACAACTAAACTCTTTTAAAGGATTATGTTCTTCTCATTCTTATTTTTTTTTATGCCATACTTTATCACAGAGTCCATATGGTCATGTTGAGTAGAGGATCTAGCTTTTTGAGGATGCTTTACATAACAACAATCTCTTGCCTTTGCTTGATCATAACTATTGATCAATTTGGAGGATATATGTTTAGTATTATTTTCATTTATTATATTCTAATAATTGAATTTTAATTATTTATTATATTAGGTACATATTTTAAATATCACATAAAATAAAAATAAAATAAATCCTTCTCTCTTCTCTCTCTTACAAAAAACATAGTCTAGATTTCTTGTTTTGCAATTGCATTTGATTTATTTAAAAGAAATTAGTGTTTAATATCACGTAGGTTATATTATTAAAGACATAAAAATATTTATATCCAAATTTTATCTTTTTCTAGACAAAATTTTACAAACAAAATAACTCTCAAACATTTACACACATAAAAACCTAGATAATCTAAATACTCAAACTATGCATATTAAATTCAAAATCAATTCATTTCATTAGTGAAATAAAGTTTTTTTAGGATATTAAAATTAGAAAATAAGAACAAAAAAATTTCATTATTTCATCCTTAGATATTTTTAGTTCATACATAAAAATTCAAATCTTTAAACACTAGTTTATATCTTGTGTATGTAAAGTGAATTTCTTAAATTCTTAGTGTGATTGATAGGGTTTTAGGGCATAATTTTATATTTTAATATTTAAAAAGGACCATTTTAATATTTTTATTTCATGCCACTCACATATTAAAATCCAAAAACAAATTTAGATCATTTATATTTCATTCAACAAATCATCTTGTAAACTAGGAAAAATAATAACTTGCATATTTCTTTGAAGATTTTGGTTTTACTTTTGCATGCATTCAAGACATTGAAAAAAAACAAAAAAAGATATTAATTCATTTTATTTCAGTATTTATTATTATTTTTATTTCAACTTTATATTTTCATAAATCATATTAATTTATTTACCTTTTACAAACACTATCAAAATAAATAAAAAAATCTAGAAAAGTCTTGTCAAGTTGAGCACAATCCTTCAAAAATTGTTACAACATTTAGGACAGAAAGTAAATCATTAAAAAAACATTATCTAGAAAAGATTATATGATTTATACACTTAAAAAATAAATTTAATTTATTCTTTCATGAACTCCCAAAACTAATAATTTGGAGAGTTACATTGACATAAAGATCATATTAGAAGCATTTCATTCTACCCTAATTAGCCACCTCATTTTTAAATCTCTTGATGCTCTTAACAAGCAGGAAAAGATTATTAAACCTATCATAGTCATTATACATAGTTTTTAAGTTTGAAAATACAACATCATCCAATCTTATCCATTCACATTTTAATTTTCTTTCCTCCTCAAGATTAACGTTGTCACATTTTATTTCATTTTGTATGTGGCATTGATCAAGCATAGCCAACTTGATAAGATTGATCAAATACCTTGAGTCATTCAAATAAAATACACCCAATTTTTTTGGTCTTGGCATGTATTAATAATTTTTTTTACCTTTTCGTCATAGATAAAGAGAGAACTTAGAGTTTCATCTCTTGCCAATTAAATGCCCTAAAAAAACACTGTGATGTAGAAGAGATCTAGTACCATCATGAGCATCATTTTTTTATCTCCATCCAAAACCCCATTCTTGAACTTAACCATCATACTCCATATTTTTTCCCATACATCTACCCATTACATCAATTATCTTAACCATGCCTTAGGATTTTTAGTGTGCATGTTAGCATGATTATTTATATATGTACAATCACCTTGATAAATATGGATGGTGTAGACTAGTTTTCACTTGTTTTATGATCCTAAGATTTTTCTTAATTTATTTCATATTAAGGCAGACATTAATTTATTATTGTGTATGTCACTTGACCCTTGTGTGAAATAATTACTTGACCAACTCTATAATGTTTTATTTAGTATTTGTGACATTTGATCATTTTAATTTCTTATGACCCTTAGCCCTATGTTTTATATGACATCTAAACATGTACCTTTTTAGATACATACTTAACATCCTTTGCATGTGGTACTTGGCCTTGTTTGTTATGGAATATATATGTACATCAGATGTAGCCTTTGGCCTTACTGTATGACATTGAATGACACTATGTGATGTTGTGTGTTATGTTTAAGTATGATTATTAATATTATTAGTAGTTCCATGATATATATGATGAAATTTTACTACATAGTCTAATTCAGAGATGGTTACTTTAATAAATGACTCATATATATACACACACACACACACACACACACACACACACACACACACACACACACACACACACACACACACACACACACACACACCCACACCCACACACACACACACACACCCACACCCACACACACACACACACACACACACACACACACACACACACACACACATTACACTTGTATGACACACATTCAATGTGCTACAAGCATTTTACAATGGTAATTACAATTTTATGATAAGACACTTTTCACATGTTGACATGACTATCCATGATTATAAATTTATCAGATGATACAATCAACTCAAGTATTTTGATATGAGTAACTTGGAAGATAAATTAATCATCTAAAAATGGGTGCATCATAGTGGGATTTTCTAAGAGATAAAAACCTCCACAAATTTAAAAATTAGATTTGGGATAGAGTATAGGTTTTGAAACATTCATAGTAATTCAAAGAATATGTTCTATAACAAAATATAAGTTTTAACAGACAAATAAATTAAATGATCATAATTTATGATAAAGTATAGGTTTTAAAATATTCAAAGTAATTCATAAATAAAACACATGACATATATTGGCATATGGATACATATTATGGAGGAATATGTCATGCATACGCTCTCACTTTTCAAAAACAAACTACAAAATCATATATAATTGAATTCATTTGTGTGGGTATATGGAAAATAGTTATAATATCAAAGTTTCAATTTACAAGTAAAAATATAATTGAGCATATAAATTCATGACATTCTATATCATTTGGAATAGATTCAATGGTAATGATAGTTGTTAATGCTCATAGTTGAAAATTTCAAAGTTCAAAAGACATGATGCTTTTTCATGCACATTTTCAAAGTTGAAAGTTATAGTTTCAAAATGCATGAGGCATGTTCATGCACATTTTAAACATTAAAATTATCAATTTAAAAGGCATGATACTTCTTCATGCACACATTTTCAAAGTTCAAAGTTATAATTTAAAAGAAAAAATGATCAAATATATTGGAAATGTAGTCATGATAGGAGAATGAATATGCTTCATACTCTTTCAATCATGAATATAGAATATATACTCATTTTTAGTAGTGTGATTTGTTATATTATGGGTAAGATATGTTTTATTTTAGTGACACTTAATGACATTGGAATTACTTATACAGAACCCATTGTGTGATTTATTATTTTGTCATCAGTAGTTTATGTTTGAGTCTAAACACACTTAATGGACTTGGCATCATTTATAGTGAACCGATCATGGTTCAAACTTTTTGGATTAGTACAATGGGTAATGCTCCTAATTCATTAAATTTGGAGGCATGCATATTTCCAACTCAATGGATTGATTAGTTATTCAAAATTTGGACTTTATCACTCAATTTTCCATTAGTTTAAATTATAAAAGTTCTTCAAAAAGGGGATATAGTTATCCATCATAGATTATAGGTTACAAGGAAACCAAGTTTCATCTCCATATAGGTTTAATCCTTCCTTGCTCTCCTATCAAAATTTTAATTTTCAAAGTTCATATTATTTAAAATTCAAATATGGACAAGTGACTAATTCATTTGTTGTTGTAGCGTTTTCTCAATTTGAGTGTCTTGCATGATTAGAGTATCCTTTCAAAGAAAAAGTGTGTTTTACACAATCAAGTTCAATTATTTTTACTTTACTCTATATAATTAATTACTTGAATAAATTTGGTTGGAAAATATAGATGTTTAAATATAGTTTTAGGTACTTATAAATGTTAATTATTAACACATATTAAACCACATGACTTGTACTCAAATACATGAGTTTTATTCACCATTATTTTGAGTCATTTATCTATATGTGGGATCAACCCTATTTGTTTTGTAATTAATATATATAAATTTAAAATTGAGATTATCAAAATTATTAATACTACCCTTAGACCATCTCCATCTCAGGGCAATTGTCCATGGTATTTTAGGATATGTCCTTGATATGAGGAAAAGAACATTGTTGTAGGCATGTCCATCTTAGGGAGCCACATATCATGAAAAATAATATCTAGTTTCTACATTTTAAATTATTATTTTCGGTCTTATACATGTTTCATAGGGTTGGTTAAAGTAAATCACAATTTTTTCTATATAAATACAAATCAAAGGTCACTCATTATTGGTACTTCTTGTTATATCCCATCCTACTCTTCAAAGACTTGTTATTATTAGGGAATAAAGTAAACTAATGATTAATATTTTTTAGATTTTTATGATATATTTTGACATATATAATGTTTTATTTGATATATGTTCTATTTTATTTCATGATATAATATGATTAGAGGATATTTGTACATGTATCTAGTTAAATTATATTTTGATGTATTGGAATATTATATGGATATGATTTCATTTACATATTTGATTTATATTACAATTATTCATTTTATGTATATACATTTTTAAGTATTTTATTATTTTTTTGCAATTTTAGACTAAGTACCATTTTTTATACCAAGGTGCTTATTATAATATCCCACCCTCATAGAGTAGAATAGAGGGAGAGTATCATAGTAGAGGAAGATGAAAATACCAACATTGGTGATAAAAAGATTGAAACTAAAACTGAACACACACCCATACTTTTGTATGTTGATTTGAATTAGTATTGATGGATGTGTTAAATTATTACTTTTAATATCTATCACTATGTTAATATCTTTGCATTGACTACAGATTGATTACTTACTTTGATATGGAACAAATATTTTTTAAATGGATGTTCTTGTTAATACAATTCATCAACTATGTTAATGTGCATTAGCTATACAAATCTATGTGTATCCATTATGTGAAATAAACTATGGATTTAAAAGTATGAATTAACATGGAACTAATTTTATACATTGTAAACCTATAGAGTATAAGGTGTTTATTAAACCTTGTCTTTGTATTTAATTATGTAAAGTTTGTTTTATTTAATTCTTACCCCCTTTTGTGGCATAGGGGATATATGCAAAAATACACCAAAGCATTTATCATTATGTGAGTTTTAGACCTTAGAGAAAACCATTTTATATGTTGGTTTAGAATGTTCTAGTGGCATAATTGCCATGTACTTTTTGAATCAAATAAAAATTAGGTCATTTTAGAATAATTGGGAAGAAAATTTAGGTTTATTTTCTAATCATTACATTGTTGATCTCACTATTTGGTAGGAAGATAATTATTAGGGTTAACATGAAATTAACATGCAAAAATATGGATATGTAACCTTGAGTTTTTTGGTAGCATGAGATAATATGCATTTATGAATTTGAGTCTTATAAGGGAGGACTCACAAATTTTCAAGAAAAATTTGAGGGCATGTAGAACATGGAAGAGAAATTGAAATACAATAAGATGGAAAATGGAGGATTTAAGGGGGTTTTGGAAAAAATAAGCATGGCATCTTTCAAGAGGTAAAATCACTACTAATATCTGCTTTGGACAGTGACCATTGCTAGTGACTAGGCAAGTATGTTATTTCATTTTAAAAGTGAAAATTTTAATTGGTTTTTCTGTATATATATGGATTGTGTTTTCAATTTATAATTATGAAATTGGATACATTATATTACCTAGGTTTAGTATTAAAATCCATCCAAATGCATATTTTGGTAGTTCTTAATACATTAGAACCCTTTTTCATAGTTTTAGAGAAAAGAATGGAATTTTATATATTGTTTAATTGTGTCACTCTTATGGACCTAAGGATGAAAATTGTTTCCATCCATAGGTCCATAAAAGTGAGAACATAATTATTTTAAAGGATTAAAATGCTTCTTTAATAAATTTTTCACCTATGAGAGACAAACCCAATACATTTATCTACCATATGCGTAAAGAGTTAGAAGATGAAAATGATTTTTTGTTGTATAGTTCTAGTTATAACAATATTTGCTAATTATAATTATAGTGAATATGATTCTTGACTTATAGTAACTAATTAGGATTAAAAATAGATAGAACATTTTATTTATTAAAATGTTCTAGATAAATTAGCAACCAAGAATTCATTGTTTTAATTTATAATTGCTACAGTATTGAGGATTTGTATTAGAATTTGTAGATAGGTAACTATACATTATTGGCATAGGAAGTTGTAGGTTCATACTTTGAGAGATTGGAAACTTGAATATAACCATACTTTTACATGCATAAACTATAGATGTGTATTTTTTTAGAGTTATACTTCACTATGTATTAATATATATGAACTATTAATTTGAATGGTGTGTTTTTGGTTGTTGGTAGTCTCATGGAATTTATTCAAGCTATAGATGAATTTATGACTTATAATATATTTAGATGTATATCTTCATATGATTCATAATACACAAAAAAAAATACATATATATGTATAGATACACATATATCTAAATATAAGAGAAGGAATGTTTTCCCATCAATGCTCACATGAGATATTAATTTATAGTTAATAGAATATACATACACAATTGTAGATACATAACAAAATTTATACATAATCTTACATGAAGTTATAATTTTAGTGTCACATTCAATGATAGATTGGATTTAAATGGAATAGAGTGATATCATATTTTGAAAGTCTTTAGATATACTAAAATATACCTATAAATATGTATTCATATTCCTCTATAGATAGTCTTGAGAAAATTATGATTACTTAATCTTATTTATGGGTAATGAAATGATATGGGTGTGTGTGTGTGTGTGTGTGTGTGTGTGTGTGTGTGTGTGTGTGTGTGTGTGTGTGTGTGTGTGTGTGTGTGTGTGTGTGTGTGTGTGTGTGTGTGTGTGTGTGTGTGTGTGTAAATACATAGATACAAACTATGTATAGACTATAAAATAAACTAAATCCATGTTGTGCTACTAATTAAAAAAATAGTCAATAAGAATTGAGTAGATAGTAAACAATTAATAGAATGAACAATTTAAAAACTTGTAGATTACCCTTGTTTTATGTGTACATTAGATTTTATAATTTTGTTTGATCCATTAATCAATTTTTATATTTTTAAGGAATGAATTATGTTATAATTCAAATGAAAAGAGATTAACATATTTTTTACTTGAAATTATTTAATATAGGCATTTAATCTTATCTATATTTGGAGATTAGGAATATAAGATGTTTTTCTTGGATGTGTTAATATTAGTTGTATATTGAAAAAGTAAATCAAATTTCTATGAAATATGGATGTTTTAAACTTTTATTATCTAGTCATGTGAAGATATGTCTTGAATTTATAAATGATTATATGCTACAAATCTATTATTAGTATACCTTTGAACTAGACTATAAGATTATACAATTATATATTTTCTTATGATAATAGATTATTGGTATATGAGGTTGATGCCATGAAATTGATATAATTATCATATAGTATCATATGATATATTGATAAGACAGTTTGTGTGTCTATGGATTTGACTAAGAGCTAGGAGTTATCTGAAATCTATAATGAAAAACTTTAGCCAAAGTAATGTTATAGCTGAAACTTTATCATTCTACTATATTTTATAGTTTACATGCATATATGTGATGTCATATTAGATAGAGTATTTTTTTCCATGGTTTATGTCAATTTTTAATGTATTAGTTATTATACTACATAGGTTCTAGTTGAATTATTGATAGCCACATTGCCATTATCTACCCCTCCATGAAGTGAAGGGGCACACCCAGTGGGGACATGGAAAGGAGACTAATGGTCTATGGTTGGAGGAAAGTCACCTCAATGATGCTCTCCCTATCTTAATATAATCAACCATTAAATGTGCATACTCATGGATATTGTATCAATTTTTGAGTTGTTTTATGAATCTCATACATACTTTTGTACTTCCTATCATGTGATATTATGTCAAATAATGAAAAAATGTAATATTTTTACATTCATTAATTTTTTATTAGATACAATAGTGGTTTTACACTTTTACATTATTCATGATGTTGAAAATAATAATAGCTATATATATATATATATGTTTATCTATAAAAATGGATTATTTTAGTGTACTATTGTACCATTCACATATCATGTGTTATGATATGGATTTTATATTCTACACTATTAAATGTTGTTTGAAAGCCAAATATATTACAATTTAACCAATGGGATAGTTATATTTTCTTCTCATGTTGTTTTATATGTATTTATCTATCAAAAATTAAATAATTGTGTCAATAAATGAAAATATTAAAATGTAAAGTATGATAAGTTTAAAAAAACTACATGTTTCATTAGTAAAACCTAATGGAGTATTAAATTTTTGGTATTAGAGCATAGATTCAAACACTCAGATTTAATGAGTACACTAAAATAAATCATTTTTCATATTTTAGTAGGAATAATGGTTTGATGAAGATATAATGTTGAGGATACCTCTAATAAGAATTCTTGAGCTAATCTTAATGAGATGGTAGCCAAATAAGATGCAAAACTTGATAAAATCATCACTGTCATGAATGAAATAAGAGATAAATTAGTATCCCTAAATAATGAATTTCATGGGAAATGTGAGGAAAATGAATATGAAACATGAGAAGACAATGAACTAGTTAGTAAAAGCCTCAAGATTAAGGACATGCTGAAGAGTAATAAGTAGCAATATCTCAAGTAGCTACAAAAATTACGTGAGATATGAAGAAATTGAATCCACCCAAGTTCAATGGTATAATGTTGGGTGATGGAGACAAAGCCTATCTTAAAATTATGGAAAAATATTTCAAAATTTAGAACTATTCTCATTTAACCAAGACTATTTGAGAAGCCTACCAATTGGCTAGTGAAGCTACAACTTGGTGGGCCAATAAAAAGTTGTAGATGGGTCTTTACTCCACCACCACAACCACTTGGGATTAGTTTGTAACCTTTTTTAGATATTTATGGCTATCTTATTTATATTTTTATTAGAATTTGATAATTCCATGTCCATTTTTTGAAAAAAGACAAGCATGATAAATAATTATAATGAGTAAAACATCAATGAACATGGATAGGTACCATAATCTAATCTAATCTCAATAAGAATCCTTTAATTGTAAAAAGGATAATATAGGCATAATCCAATAATTTAGAATCCCAAAAAATGATTCATTTATCCCAACACTTAGAATTCCTTTCATGACTTGTGTCAAATGATAATGGTGTAAATTACATTAAAACAACCATAAAATTAGACCTCATCCACTACTCACATAGTTAAGTTCCACACGGTTGCTTTGGTAGGTCCCTTGTCCATGTCACCTTCCCTTATAGATCCTAAGGCCACTCTTTAAACCTATCCATTCGTAGGTGAATCAGTGAAGATCTCCACATGGTGATTATTTGTTAACTCATTGCCCTATCTCTCTATAGGGATAACATGATTTCCTTGGGGCTATAAAGTAGTGTAATTATGCCATGAAATAACATTTCACTTTCCCACTAGAAAATAGGATATAATATAAACACTAATTCCTCCATAATAATCAAATAACAATATTGTATCACATGATAACATCTTTTTCACCTGCTTGCCCATAACCTTCGTGCCTAGTATAAATTTATCTAAAACAATAGAGAAACAAGATTTGGCCATATGGTTTCATCTTGATCACCTAGTTTCTTTCAAGATTTGTGATTTTCATAGACATTTATAGGATACTGAGTCATTAGGATGATTCCACATGGAAGAATCATGAGAGCCTACTTACTCAGACGCTTGCACATAGTACAAATATCTTTAGGATCATAGGTCATTAGGATGATGCCAAGTGGTAACATCTCAGTATCCTACTTGATCAAAGGATTTATACCTTATATGGTCTTATATAGGATCATGGGTCACTAGGATGATTCCACGTAGTAACATCCCACTAATCTACTAGCCCAACATTAAGTATACAATTGACTACACTAACATCACTCTCAGTTCATAGGATAGTGACATGTGGCTTCCTCCAAACCAATCACCAAAATGTCATGAAATTGAATAAGGAAAATGAAACCAAAATAAAATCATAGGGAATATAAATGAATAAGGAAAATTTATATGATATTTTTGAGATGATGCCATGTGGTATCATATGATCGATCATCTAAAAATAATGTTAATCAGCGAAGGTAAAATCTATGATAAGTTCCATCCTCAATGCATTTAAGATAAAGTATTTGTAAATAATTTAAGTCAATGAGGAGAACCCTACTAATTCAAAAATCAATACTTGAATAATTTGAAGTATGTGATCAGTTAAAAAATGACTAAGGCAAAAATTCTAAAAAAGGCCAAGAATTTGAATGGCTAAGACAAACATTGAACAAACAAGGATATACAGGGGACTCATCGAGTAACTAAGGAAAATGTTTTTCAAGGTAACTAGACCAAATGGATATGGAAAAATTAACACTTCACTAACCTAAAATTTATGAATATTCAAAAGTGACTGAGGCCAATAAAAGATGAAGGAACTAAAAACCTACATAGAGCAACTCAACAAGGCTAAAATATGAAGCTGATCAAACTAGAATGTAATAAAATGAGAATATTCAAGGCTTAATAAATTTTATGAAAATAAACCAATATTATTATTAGTTTAGTCAATCACCTAAAAATGTAAGGCAAGCTAAATCTGAAGGTTGATTGGTCTGTTCAGTAGAAGATTTATGATCAATAAAAATTCATCAATTTTATTGAACAACCTAGTTTTTGAGAAGGCAATAAAATGATAATATTACTCAACTATAAAATCCTAGGGGATTATTTCACAAGAATCATTCTAATCCATGACAAAAATAGAAGGTTCACAAACTATATCTTTTGTTATTCCAATAACAATCCATATCTCAACATATGTGTTCTACTCATCCTTGCCAAATTAAAATTACTAACACATAATCAATTTAAAAAGGAGAGACATATGCATAAACAAGAAACTATTCTCAATAAAATATATAATCAAATAACTCATTGTCTTTTATTATAAAATCCTTAAGGCCTAAGGATTATTATTTTACATAATGACTCCTTCTCAAGGGTTTGAATACAAATGGTCATAACTAGACATGAATCATTTTATAAAAGGGTTCACTAAAAGATAACATAGTCTTTAATCACGACTAATTTAATTCCATAACTCCTCACATTCAGATAAAAAAAGATTCTCAATGCTTAAAGTTCCAACTAAATCTAGACTAGCTAAGCATAATCCATATTATGAATGGGTCGACATAACCAAATTCATAAAATCAATGCATTTTATATCTTAATCTTCCAAATCATAGGTATCCTAAATCATATTCCTTCATATAAGACTCATTATTCACACACACACACACACACACACACACACACACACACACACACACACACACACACACACACACACACACACACACACACACACACACACACACACACACACACACACACACACACACACACACACACACACACACACACACACACACACACACACACACACACACACACACACGCACGCACGCACGCAAGCACATGCGCGCACACACACACACACACACACACACACACACACACAATTCATTTAAGGTAGTACCATTACAAGCAACTCAAAATGCAATGAACAAACATTCACATGATATTCAATAGAATGACATCAATAAACTTATTTATTAAGGAAATTAACTTGGACAACCTTATTAATGAATATAAAATCTCCAAAAGTATTCCATTTTCAATAAGGATCCATCATAAGGAGGTTTATTAATCCTACATATAAGAAAACAAAAAATAGTTTTCCATAGTAATAACTAGAACATTCATCTGATAAACTTCATAATAATAATGGATCACACTCAGACCATAATCAATCATAGAAAATAAATACAATAAGTTTAGCTAATAATAAATAATCCATGGCTTCTATTCAATTATATAAATCAGAAAAGCATGAGTAGACTATAGTTGATGGTGATGTCCTCTTCACTCTATGTGAAACCTTGGACAAAAAATGGTGGGCTCACCTCCTAACCTTTTTCCATCATTAATCAAATGCTCTAGGGACCCCAGAGAAGGAATCCCATCTACAATCATGTTCATATCATGGTGAAAGGTAAGTAAATAAAAAAATAGTCAAGATGTCTTGAGGTTAAGGAGATAGTTACTCATAAGGTGAAAATCCAAGAATCATTAAGTTAAGGTGATTACCAACCTCAAATCTATCTATGTAATCATAAAATCATAATAGAGAACACATAAGTGTATCAATTAATAGAAATACATTGAATAAGATAAGTTATAACAATGATCATGAGAGGAATTAGGAACCCTAAAATCATGTCCAACATGAGAAACCTAACCCTTCTTCCATCAAGAAGAATGTAACCTTTCAAGGCATCACAAGTTTTTCACATTAGAAACTTACTAACCAAATAAGTAGAAGTTTTAGCATCTAGAACCATTATGGAGGAATAATTAAACTCCAAAATCCCACATAATGGTATTAAATTATTGGGATACTCAAGCTAAACCATAGAGAAGTAAGAAAAGAGAAGAATTAATCCAAGTGTTCTTATTCCTCTAGACATAGTAATCCATCAAGAATCACAAAAACTTCATTAGTCAATAAAAATAATAGTCAAGTCATAAGACACCTACCAAATGATCTAGACCCTTCCATGGATATTTTTTTCAAGTTTCTACCAACTGAGGCTCTCCATATCCAATATTTCTTCTTGTTTCCCTTCTCTTCTTCCTTTATATTCCTAGGGTGGCCAAAAATTCCAAAAGTCCCAAACCCTTTTCTTAAAGGTCAACCCTCCTCAAATAGGTGTTCTCTCCTCCTTAAAATGCAATTATAACATGACATGTGTCTATTATTTCCTTTAATTGATCAACCACTCTACATGGTAACCCATGCCTTCATAAATGGATGTTCTCTTTACCAGTCCATAATGTCACATATTGGCTCTAGCAAAGTCCTAAACTTGATTATAAGATCAACCCAATGATTACCATTAGTTAAAAGTAATGGTAAATTAATGTATGGCATGTAAGTTTCCACTATCTAATGTATAAATTGATCTACTTCATCTCATGGATTAAAGATGACAAGCATAAAGGTGGTTTGACCAACCCAATAGAGATTACCACAAATACCACACACCAAGTTTTAAAGGAAAGAATGAATGGTATATAGGGCATTCAACTTTGATTATGTAAGATTAAATATAAGATTTGGGTTGGATGTGGGATCACACATGATGTAATAATGCCTAGAATAGTCCTTTTTCCTTCTTTTGTAATGACCTATTCCTGCACACTTATTGCACCGATGAAATCTACTATCCTAATAGTTGAAGCTTTTAACTATAACATGCTAGATCATTTACTTAAATAAATGTAATTATATTATAAATTAATTCACAAGGTCATGAAGTGATATTATTATAGCACCTTAATGCATATGTAATTTCAAATGAAACCTAAGGTAATAATTTAAGCATTACTAAACCAACAATCACCATGAGCATAATCTTCTTACCTTCATAGTAAGCACTACCAATGAAGTATAACCATTAGTTTAGAAGATTAAAATTATTTTTTATGATAGTACCTATAAATAAAATTTTAAAATTTTAAATAAGATCTATTAGTAAATGAGTACTGGGAAGAATTCACAAATATTTTGAAGTATGTACCTCAGTACCAAAAATATGAAAACTTTTAGATTATGGAATTCATCATGGGTTTAAAACCCCAAATTAGATGTGAAGTGTATGCTCATGGGCCATCCACCATGGACTAGGCCTTTGAGAAAGTGGTTAAGCAAGAGTAAAAATTGAAATAACTTACAAGGTTAGATAAAATTTTAAAAATAAATTTGGAAGATCAAAAATAAAATTCAATAAAAAGAACCAAAAAATAGAATGGAAATTATAAGAGTAGATTTAATAGTTAGAATGTGAGGTTAAATAACACTTTGGGGAATATGAAACCTAGATATTGTTTCAAATAAGAATTCAAGGGAGGAAATTAATCTAATAAGAAGGGGCCACCTAGAAGATGTTTTACATGTGATGGAGACCATTATGTTAAGGATTGTCCTCTGTAGAAGAAAAAGAATAAAAATGAGAATTCATTTACTTCTACATCATAACATGGAACCTTATAATAGTGAATTCATGTAGGTATTGAAAATTTCAAGCTAATTTTCAATATTCTCCCATTAAATTGTCATGTAATTTATTTGGAATCCAACTTGCATTTTAATAGATACAAGAGCCACTAAATGTTTTATTTTTCCTAAAATGTTAAGTAGATTATCTAAGAAAGTTATTTTATGGTAAATTTTTGGTCAATTATGTATGAGAATGAATCCAAGGTCAATGTTGATAGGTGTCTTGTTGAGTCTGAGGTAAAGTTACCATAATTCACCATGGTATTTGATTTATATGTAACACCACTAGGATCATATGACTTGATCCTATAAGTGAATTGGTTTTTAGGCACAAATCTAAGCTCACTAATTTATTAAGAAGGTTGAATGGTTAGATGATTTTGGGGGGTCAAACATAAATTCAAGGATAAAAGAGAGAATTTAAGCTAAGACAAATTTTAGACATCCAATTTAAAAAAGTATTAGTGGAAGGGATGTCAATTATTCTTTAATAGATTTGATGAAATTAAAGAAACTAAGGAACCCTCTATTTAAGTCTACCCATTTATACAATAATTTTAAGATGTTTTTCAAAAGCATTACCTTGTTTACCTCTCAAAAGGTAATTTGAAATCACTATTTATATTATTCAAGGATTAGAACCTCATTATAAGGTTCTCTATATAATGAAAACAACTAAATTAGTTGAGTTATAATCCCAAATTAATGATATGTTGTCCAAGTTTTTGATTTGGCCAAGTGTTTCACTATGGGGTGCACCTATGGTTTTTGTGAAGAAAAATGATGAAACCCTTAATTTATGCATATATTAAAGGATGTTTAACAAATAAACCATTAAGAATAGGTATCCTTTATTTTTTATTGATGATTTTTTATTGGTAATCACTTTTGAACAAATATAGGAACTAGAAATTGCTTTATAATTACTAGAGTAATAATTGATCTAGGACACAATCAGGGGCCCTAGGTCCCCAATACAATTCTATTAATGACCACACTACCTTGATATAATTCTATAACCCATAGACTATAAGCCATGCCAATCATTGAGAATTATTGGAAACTAAAATTACTTACTCTACCATGAGACCCACCTACATGCTCTATGGGAACCATCATCGACCACCAGTTCTAACCACTAATGATCGAATATGATCTAATACACTTATACCTAATGCTCATGGCTACATATAGTCTACATGCCTAAGTGAAAATCAAACTTTGATGGGCTTAGATACATCCAAATGACCCAACCAAGTTACCCACACCTCTATTTTATTATTTTTTGGAAACTAAGTGTTTAATTTCCTAATCAGTAAAGGGTCTCGATTAATCTAGAAAATATGTAATATAGTATGCCTAAATTAGACTACTAATTTACTAAATCTAGATTTGATAAATTAATTACTAAAAATATAAAGAAAGGAGATATAAAGTCAACTTAGCTAATTTATATACTAAGAGGAATTTGGAACTACAAATTGATGAGCCAAATAGGTAGACTATCTAAAATAAGACCTAGAAGTTTATTTTTTACTTGAATAGTAGCACTAAAAACTAGACACTTAGGGTCGAGTGCCATAGTCCTATTTTTGGTGTTATATTCCTTTTGATCTACTTTTTTTTGAGATTTCTAGGGTTTTTTCTAATGCTTATGGGGGCTTTATGTCTAAATTTATAAGTCTTAATCACCTAAGAATCTCTATGTGTAACTAATTTTGTCTCCTAAGGTCCTAGTTCCTTCTTAGGCTTGACAAGTGCTCTTGAATAAATTTTAAAAAAGGGTTAGTGTGTATTATACACTAAATGTGTGATCACACCTTATATGTGGGCATAATACCTACATACCAATACTTTGAAGAGGGATCAAGGCCAATGCAGTTCTCCCAAATTAAATGTGTATTATGTAATCTTATTTATGCAATGCAAATATTATGTGAATATGGGTAAACTTGAGCTGACTCATGACTTATGTGAGAGCTTGAGTAGGTTATAAATAGCAATGGTTAGATGTATGCAAAGAATAGGAAGATTTTCTTGAATGTACTTAGTGTATTTATAGCTTGTGTCTTTTGAATGATTGACAACCCTCATAAATAACACTTGAATAGGATTTTTTAGGGAAAATAATGATCCTAGGTTATATGACTTCATATTATGCTAATAGGGAAAAAGATAAGGAACTGAGGAAATCTAACCATTTAAGGCTAAGAGTGACTTAGACAATAGCACCAGAAAGTGGACACCCTGGGGTCCAACACTATAGTCTAACTTATGTTACTTGTGTCCAAGGGGAAGGTGACCCTAGAAAATAGGTCTATGCCTAGGAGAGGAGTATGGAATAGTTGGAGCTGAATTTTAAAGGATTTAGATGACTAAGAAATAGTAAAAAAACATGCCTAGTGGGTTGTGCAAGGAAGCAAGAGATACCTATGGTTTGGGTGTCACAAGTCATGCTCAAGTTGTAAAAATTACATTTGAATGTGATTACATTTACCCCCCGTTTATCTAAGTATGAAAAAATTGAGATACTAGGATAAAGGAGAAAAATAGATGCATACTTTAACTTACCTGTGAGGTTAATCCTAAGAATCTATGTGAGTTAGATTGTGCATAGTGAGAGCACATTGTACTATGTAAATTTACAAGTAATTAAAGTGAAATTAGATTAGTTCTTAATAGATACGCTATATCTAAAATAATAACATACAAAACTAGGTAAAGAGAGAGTAAGGAATGAGTACACCTCATCAAGTATGTTAACCAATACAAAAACTATTGTGATGGTAGATTATGTTGAGTGATGCTAAATGTATGTTTGAACCAAGAATTATATCAATGGATGAGTTGAGTGCTTGATCCCCTAGAAGGTGGATCAAGAATGCAAAGGCAGGCCCTTTAGCTCCAACATCGCTAACTATGTGAAGTTAACAATCATGCATGTGTTAATCGATGTCTAGATTATGTGTCTAATCCCTCTAAATAAGTGGCTCAAGAATACAAAGGCTAGCTAGTCCTTTGGCTCCATTGTTGCCCCATGATGTGAAGCTAAATAGAAAGATAGCAGTATAAGTTGAATGTCATATGAGATGGCTGATGAAGCCCATGAACATGTTGTAATTTGACAATTTTTTCATGGATAGCTAAATGTAACTAGAAACTAGGCTAATGTTGGCCACTTTGAAAGATGGAGATTGGATTTGAATAGAAGCCCCTCCAAAACTGGAATCAAGGCTTAGGAAGCCACTTGGGTACTTGGGTACATGGGAAGCAAACTTGTATGAAAGTTTACTTGAAAGTGATTCCAACCACCTGCAAATGGAGTAAGGCACACACCTACTAGGAACATGCAAGAAAAATGTACTAAACTTGGAAAAGAGAAGGCTCATGTGTCATGCACATTGCCCCGAATAACTAGTGTATGTAACATAGATTCTGAACTAAAAGTTTTATCATCTACCATATCTGAATTATAAGTGGAAACCCTCATGTTGTGCATGATGCCCTCTATATCTAGATTTTCTAAGTAAATAAGTGATAAAAATTGTTATATTTTGGACTTTACTATTATGGAAAAACTATGACTAAACTCACCCCTCTACCTAATTCTATAAAAACTATAAATTTTGTTGTCTAGATACTAGTGCCAAATACTAGACACTTTGGGGTCCATCAATATAGTCCCATTTTCTATGCTATTGTCTAGAGCCAAAACTAAAAGCTGGACTGTGTTCTCTATTTTTTGTTTGATCTAGCTTGCCTGTACTAAATTTTGGAATCTAGACTATGTATTCTGCAATTGGTTTTTTAACCATTGAGGAGATTTTATCTTGATGACAAAACCCTTGTTTATTTCCCCCTCTTTTGAGAGTAAGAATGAAGACCCTACAATGACTGCCCTTAGAAGAAGAATCCCTGCAAGTGTGTTAAGCTATGAAAATGTTTGATATAACATTAATAGTCATGATCTCAAGATATAGCAAAATTTGTATAGAAATTGTTATATCCACAAGGGTATGCCTAGATAGATATAAAAATGCAATAACATGTGAATAAAAATAAAGCTAGAATCCATAATGTTAGTTGTTAGTTTGTTAGTAGCATGAAGGGATGGAGCATGATTTCCATTATGGCATCCAAGAAATAAGGTAAATGCATGATTAGAATCATGGCATTATACACACAAAGATAAATAATCAAGTAATAAGCATACAAATCAAGAATCAAGAAACATGCAAGGGTAGCCAAGGGGCCAATTAGACACTTAAGGCATACAAGGCATGTTTAAATACTACATACACACACAATGGGAACAAGAAAATATTGGCACAAGGGCCAAAATAACATAAAAGGCACACATAAAGGACATTGGAAAATGTCCAAAGGCATACACAATATAGACAAAAGCAAAGGGCATTGGTAAATGTCCTAAAATGCAAGCATGAAGTAAACAAAAACTAGAAAATACAAACACATCTATCTAATAAAATCACAAATAACATCATGTAAAGTAATATAAATATAGAAAAGTATCTAAATATTGAAAGCAAGAAGTAAGAGTATACAAGATTTGTGGTATACGACTAATGTATATGCTATGAAATATAAAAGTGTGATAAATGCTATTGGATGTCAATGCAATATTTTTGCAAGTAATGTATATACTACACAAGATGTCTATAGTGTGGAGTGTGAGAATGACATAACCTAGATGGTGTAGTCATGTAGAGTGTGCCCCCAGTGGGTAGATGTATTGATGTATAGCTAGAATGTAGAAGTAAGATGCCCCCTCGATGGGTGGAGTAAAGTAATGAAGGATCTTGATGTACTACACACACTCAAATAAGATCAAGTGAAGCATGGTAATATAAATAAATTTACAAAAAAGTATCATAGAACAACATAATGTAAGTCTAGCATAATGTTTTAGCAATGTAAGCAACATAGATGATGCATACAATTTACATATTTGTAGTTTTAAATTTTTTATTGTTTTTGTATTTTTGGAATAAGCTATGTGCAATCAAGCAAAAGAAGACTATGTATAGACAATGTACGAAATAATTTATTTAAATATGAAATTTGTGTAGGTGCTGATATTCATTAGGTTATTGAGTTTCTTTCCTTCTAGTGAAGCTAGATGATACACTTTTGGACTAAGCTTTTCAGTAATGATGTATGGTTCAAGCTAGTTTAGTTTGAATTTTCCTTTTATTTCTTCTTTCACATTAATATTGCATAGGTTTTCCTTTAAGACAATATCATTGACATCAAATTCTCTAGTATGGACTCATTTGTTGTAAGAATGTTTTATACATTACTAGTAGATTTTGAGATGTTCTACTACTTGAATACATTTACGATCTAGTTATTCCAGCTAGTGTAAGCATTTTTTGTGATATTGATCATTAGTGATAACACCCTTGAGAGAGATACAAAAAGATGGGATTTATAATTCCAATGGTACAACTGCTTTAGTGCCATAGATGAGTAAAAAAGGAGTGGCTCCTTTGGGTGTGAGAATGCTTGTGTAATAAGCCCATAGTGTAAATTAAATTTTGTTGTGCCAATCATCTCTAAATTTTGTCACAATTTTTCTTAGAATGCTATTGATGGTTTTTTTGGTGGCTTCTACTTGACCATTGCCTTGTGGATAGTAGGGGTTGGAAAATGTGAGTTTGATTTTATATTTTAGGCATATTTTTTTGACATTCTTATTTTTATAGGATGTTTAATTATCTAAAATAATTATTGAAGGTAAGCCAAATATTGAAATAATATGAATCATGAGAAAACTACAAACATCTTTCCCTATGGTAGTTTGGAATGGAATATATTATACCCATTTATGAAATATTCTATGGCTATGCTAGTGAACTTATATCCATTGGATGATTTTGGGTTTATTTTACTGATAAGATCAAATCCTCATAACATAAATGGCCATGGGGAAATAATTGGTTGTATTTTCTATGATGGTGCATGTTATAGGCTACTATGTTGGCATTTTTCACAAAGTTTTTCATATTGTAAACATTCTTATTATATAGTAGACTAGTAGTATCCTTGTTAGAATAACTTATGTGACATGGATTTTTTGCTAAAATGGCCACCATATTCACTATCATGTATTTGTGAAAGAACAACTTTGATTTTTGCTAAATTTAAGAATCAAAGTAAATGCCCATCAAAAGAGAATTTAAAGATATCACCACTGATGATTATGTATTGATGTGCTTGTTGTTTTAATTTGAATTGTTTAGTTTGAGAGAAAGCTTCTAGTGTAGTAGATTTGTTTAAGTAATTATAACTATTAGAGAACCATTCTATAGGTGCAGAACTCTGTGTTTTGGCTAAAATAGAGAGTGTTACTAAATCAACATTAGATATGGATGGTGACTATAGCCTTTTAATAGTGAATATTTCCTAATCATCATTAATGTCAATAGGGATTAAGGATGTGGCACTTGCCATGGCATCCACATAGCAGTTATGTTTTCTTGGTATGCTATCGATGGAGAAGTAATCAAATTATGATGATTAGCATTGTACCATATTTTTTTATGGGATGAGGTGTTCTTACTTTGTTTGGTATACATTATTAACTTGGTTTATGACTAGTTGGGAATCACCAAATACATGAATGGATTTGATTTGGAGTGGCTAGGAAATAAAGAGACCTAATATTAGTGCTTTGTACTTGGTTGTATTATTTGTACAAGAAAACCTTAGGTGATATGTGATAGGTACTGTGTGACCAAATGGGTTGATAAATATGATGCCTACACTTACACTTGATGTGAGTTGAGAGCCATAAAATAACATGGTCTAGGAGTATGAGTGAGTATCATAGGTGGTAAAATCATCTCAAAATGTGTCCTTGATTGGAGTTGTATTTGGGAGAGGTGCTACCACCAATTGATCTACAATGATTTGGCCTTTTGATGATTTTTGGAGGACTATCTTCAAGTTAAATTTAGTTAATAACATGAGCATTTTGATATTATACTATATATGTGTGGTTTTGCCATTAGAAAATTTAAAGGGTCTACTTTAGTGATAACTTGAGTTTCATTATTGACTATGTAGTGTTTGAGTTTTTGTGTAGCAATGACTAATGCTAAACATAATTTTTCTATTGTAGAATAGTTTTTTCATAGTCAACTAATGTGTGACTAATGTAATATACTGTTCATTTGACATGTTGATCATTATTTTGTGATAATAATGCTTATAATTCATGATCTATCATAGAGATATATAGTAAGAAAGGCCTATCTAGTATAGGTGGGACTAGAATGGGTGGATTGAGTAAATATTTCTTGATTATATCAAAGCTATCTTAGTAAGCATGGTTCCAAAAAAATTTTGTATCTTTATTTAATAATTGAGTGAATGATTGGGTTTTATCCATGAGTTGGGCTATAAAATGATGGATGGTTTGAATTTTGCCTTGTAAAGATCTTAGTTGGTTGATGTTTGTGGGAATTGGCATGTCAATAATTGATTTTAATATTTTAGGATCCACTTTGATGCCTCATTATGAAACAATAAAGCCCAATAATTTTCCTAATGTGACATCAAAGACACATTTCTTGGGGTTGAGCTAGACATTATATTGTCATAATCTTTGAAAAAATTACATAAATATAGAGCATGATGTTATTGTTGTTTAGATATTGATAATAGTCATAAACATAACCTTTGATAGTATGATGAATCAAAACATGAAATATATGTGTCATAATATATTGGTATGTATCTCTATCATTTTTTAACAAAGGGCATATCAATATAACAAAATTTTCCCTAAGGGGTTGTGAAGGATTTTTTTTCTTAACCTTCTTTAGCAATTTTGATTTGGTTATAATGAACAAAGCCATCCATGAATGATAACATTTTGTAACCAACTATGGAATCTATGATCATGTCGATATTAGGTAAAGGGAAAGCATCTTTAAGACATGCTTTATTCAGATCTTATAGATCATAGCAACATCAAATTTGACCATTAGGTTTGATGATGGGACAATATTAGAAACCCACTCATGGTGTGCTACTAGTTAGATGAAGTTGACATCTATGAGGATTTAAATTTCATCTTTAACTAAGAGAGATACCTTATGATGCATTTTATGGATTTTTTGTTTTACAGGTTTTACATCACGCTACAAAGGTATTTGATGAATTTAAATAGATGTGTCAATTCTAGGCATGTCAAAGTAAGACTAAGCAAATAGTTTAAGAAAGTTTTTCAAAGTTTACCTGATGTCTGTGTCTTCTTATTTTTATAAATTAGTGACTAATAGGACAATGTGATGATTTTGATCAGTTCTGAAGTTAAAATTTATCATTTCCTCATTAAGTAATATAGATTGATCAAGTGCATATGGGGTTGTGGGGATGGTGTCACTTAAGTCTTTTGATATGTCTTGAGAGGATTTTGAATTTTCCCCAAAATATGCCTATGTGTGCATGCAATATGGAAATCTATTTTTATGGTAGCAATTTAGGAGATCATCATAAGCCCCAAGAAATTATAAAAGAGATTCATGATTAGAGAACTCATTGAATGCTAGCATATCTTGGGAGACAATATCATCAATGAGGTCAGGGTGGACCAAGGAAAGTATAGATACATGATTGACATTATGGTATACTGATGTGATACATGGGTAAACTTTGATATATTTTGAGGTATTAGTCAAAGGTTTGTTATTAAGGGAGGTAGCATGATATCCTAATCCTTGGTTCCCATGTTTTGAGGATGTCAAAATTGGATCAAAAATTCCTTGCTCATGTTTTCCAAGAACTTTTCCTTGATATCCCATAATGTTAAGATATTTACATGCAAAAGGTGATGTGAACTAGGTAGTTGAGGTGGGGGCTTGGCTAGGACCTATAGTGGGTAGATGGGATGCTGTATTTGAAGGTATACTATGTGTAATGGGTTGTGTGGATACAATACTAGGGTTGAAGTGTGGAATGTAATATTATTGTGGTTGAGTATCTTGGAAACACTTGAAAGGTTCATTTTATATAGGACACATGTATATTTATCCCTCATGACTAAATTCAAAGCAAATATGGAGTGTAGAAGGGACTATGTACATGTCATGAATCCTTGGATGACCAAGTAGTATATTATAGTTAAGACCATTTGGCATTACTTAGAAAGTAGTTGGGAGTGTTTTAGGCCCTAAAGTTATATTAAGCATTATTTCACCTAGAATATTTTGTGGTGTGTTGTCGAAACCTCAATTATGCATGTCAAAGTGGTCTAAATCTTGTGGTTGTATGTTAAGACATTTGAGAAATGAAATGTGACATATATTTAGACTAGATCCATTATCAAATAATACTCTTTTTACTCATACATCATTGATTTTTTGTTGAATATACAAAGGTAAACATTATTCTATGATGTTTCATGGAGGCAAATCTTCTTTCTCAAAAGAGATATGCTCTTCTGTCCATTACATTGTGTTAAGGATATATGGAACATAAGTTAGTTATATGGAAGTAGGAATTATAGTGTTATAAAGGGATACATACAACACATCTTTATAAATATCTAAACATTAAAGGAGCTCTAGAACTGAGACTATATCAAAGAAGACACTATTTTGAGTGGTAAAACTTTGGTCATGGGTGTAACCAATCTGCCTATCCTCATAAATTTGGGTGATAACATGGACCGTGATATCTACTATAAGAATAGAGATAGTAGTAGGTATGGGATGTGTGCTAGATATACCAAGTGTGGAGGAAAGAAGGAGGGATGTACACCTTAGTGCTTGCTTGTGTCTAGTAGTGGGAGGAAAGGATGTAAGAGTGACCAATGAATTACATGGTGCTATGTGGAGATCATGAAGATGAAATGATATTCATGAGATCATATCTATGAATTGTATAATAATATGTGTAAAGAACTTTTTCCATATGACAGAGATAAAGCAACATATATAAAATGTAGATTGATATGAAAAAGTAGCAAAAAGTGTGACATGTGTTATCTTATGTATTGAACATAATTAATGTGACATTTGATAAATAGATAGTCAGAGATAACAAGTGTGCATTGATATAGAATTACATAAAGAAATTTGAATTTTATTAGAATACTTCGAATGAACTTATCATAATAAACTTGTCAAAATTTCCATGTGAGAAATAAAGAACACAAGATATAAAACATGAATTTTTATATGCCTTTATATAAAGGCATATAAGCTTTTGATATGGATTATGATATTTTGAATATATTTATCAAGATAAGTTTGAAAAACTTTCCATAAATGAAAGAGAATGCGTAAAAAGAATTTTGGAATCTTGTGCATGTTTAGTAGTGAATTTTGTAATATCATCTCTTATTATGAAAATTAAGCATGAAATGCAAAGGATGAAACTTTGTACTAGCATATGATAGACCCCATCATTCATGTACATGATAGGACCAATAATTTCATATTTATTATTTGCAAGGAATGTAAGAAACATGTGTAAATAAAAGAAATACATTGTTTTTAATGCAAATTTGAAGTAAGGTGATAGCTTAGGAAATAATGGGACCTAGTGTATATAACTAGGGTTTGATATAAGATATTTTAAAAATTAAGTAAATAATTTGAAAAAATTATAGTCAATTTGTAGATTTGAACTTGAAAAATTTAGGAAAAATCTAAAAATATTTCTAAATTTAGCAAAATATTTTTCCTGGTGATCTAGAAGTGATTTCATGAAAAAAGGACACAGTATGTGAAAACTAGGGTTTTATGGAATTATTTGCACTAAATTTGTAGTTTTTTATTTTTAAATTTTGGAAAAAATAGGAAAATATTGAAAAAAATCAGAAATAATTAGGCCTAGGGTTTTTGTTCAAAAATTTGAAGTAAGTCAGGTTCACCAAATGTTTTACTATTTTTGGGAAACTAAGTGTTTGGTTTCTTAATTAGTAAAGGGTCTAGATTAATCTAGAAAATATGTAATATAGTATCCATAAATTAACCTACTAATTTGATAAATCTAGATTTGATCAATTAATTACTAAAAATAGAAAGCAAGGAGATAGAAAGTGAACTTAGCTAATTTTTGGACTAAGACAGAGGAATTTGGAACTACAAATTGATGAGTTAACTAGGTAGACTATTGAAAATAGGACCTAGAAGTTCATTTTCTACCTAGATAGTAGCACTAGAAACTAGACACTTTGGGGTCCAATGCTATAGTCTTATTTTTGGTGCTATAGTCATTTTGATATGCTTCCTCTAAGATTTTTAGGTTCTATTTTGATGCTTTTGGAGGCTCTATGTCTAAATTTTCAAGTCTCAATCATCTACAAAGTTATGTGTGAAACTAATTTTGTCTCTTAGGGTCCTAGTTCCTCCTTAAACTTGACAAGTGCTCTTGAATCAGCTATAAAAGGGTTAGTGTGTATTATGCACTGAATGTGCAATCACACCCCATGTGTGGGCACATTACCTACATACCAATAGTTTGAAGAGGGATCAAGGCCAATGTAGTTCTCCCAAATTGAATGTGTATTGTGTAATCATGTGTATACAGTTTAATTATTATGCACATTTTGGAAATCTTGAGATGACTCATGACTTGTGCAATAACTTGGGTAGGCTAGAAATAGAAATGCTTGGTTTTATATAGAGAATAAGAAGATTTTCTTGAATGTGCTCAGTGTATTTATAGCTTGTGCCTTTTGAATGATTACCAACCCTTTTAAATGACCCTTGAATAATATTTTATAGGGAAACTAATGATCTTGGGTTAGATGACTTCACATTAGGTTGACAAGGAAAAAGATAAGGAACTAGGAAAATTTGACTCTTTGAGGCTAAGAGTGAATTGGATAATAGCACTAGAAATTGGACACCCTAGGGTCTAGCACCATAGTCCAACTTATGGTGCTAGTGTCCAAGGGGAAAGGGACCATGGGGGATAGGTTTTTGCCTAAGAGAGGAGTCTAAGATAGCTAGGTCTGAATCTAGAAGTCTTTGTATGACTAGGAAATAGTAAAAAAAAACATGCCTAGTGGGTTGTGCAAGGAAGTAGGAGAGACCTATGGTTTGGGTGTCAAAAATTATGCTCAAGTTGTAAAAATTTAATTTTTATGTGATTAAAACCTCATTGGAATGATTGATGATATTTTATATCAAATGTGAGGTGAAACGTTTTTTTCTAATATTTAATTTAAATATGGGTACCATCAATTGAGGATTAGGGTGGAAGATATTCAAAAACTATCCTTCATAACTAGATATAAACTATATGAATTCATATTTTTCCATTTTAGGCTAATGAATTCACTTGTATAACTCATAAATATCATGAATAGTGTGTTTATTTATTACTTTGATCAGTTTTTTCTTATTTTCCTTGATGGCATACTCATTTAATCTAAATGCAGATATGAACATATTGATAATTTGTGTTTGGTTTTGTAACAGTTTTAAAAACATAAACTTTATGGTAAATTGTCTAAATTTTTCTTATTTCAAATAATATTACAATATATGTGACATATTATTTTTTTATAAGGAATTTTAGTGGATCCAACTAAGATTAGAGCTATCATGGAATGGCCACCACATGAATGTGCATGTAGTGCATATTTTTATGGGTTTAGTATGATACTATAAGAAATATGTGCTAAATTTATCTAAGATATAAAATACAATCACATCTTTATAATGAAAATAAAAATGGTTCATTTGGTCCAATAAGTGTGAAGAATATTTTCAAATACTGAAAAGTAAGCTTACTTCAACACCAATTTTATAGATTCTATATCCAAATGGTCATTTTATAGTAATAATTGATGATTCAGGAGATGGCTTAGGGTTTTTTATGTAGGATGGCTTAGTTTTATCTAATGAATCAAGAAAATTGAAGCCTTATGAGGCAAACTATGTTCCACATGACTTAGATTTATTTTCAATAGTGCATGGTTTACAAGTATGGATGCATTCTTTGTTGGTAAAAACTTTTAAGCTCAAAACAAATAACTTTGGACTTAGGTACATGTTCACCCAACCCAACCTTAAAGATCATCAAATACAATGGATATAATTCATTTCATATTATTACTTTGAAATTATATACATTAATGGAAAGGGAAATAGATTTGTACATTTCCTTAGCCATATAAGGTACACTTTGACTTTGGATATTATCAGGAGTACCTTATGAGATCAGGGAGTGAAGTTCTCCCAAGGAGATGAATTATATGAGCATGCAAATAGATATTTATCATAGGAGTCACAATATCCTAGATATAAATGATTTCAATCTGAGAATTATGGAATTTGAGATACAATAAAAGGATATGCATTCCTTATACACAAAATTTGAGGATTACCATGTTGAGGGAGTTACATAACACTCCATATTCAAGACATATTAGTGTAACTAAGCTCTTATTAGAGTTATAACCATTGTATTTATAGAAAGGAATTAATAAAAATGTATCAAATTTTGTGTCAAGATGCTTAGAATATCAACAAGTAAAGGTTGAACACATACATCATGTTGTGTTTTTATTCCCACATTTCATACTAGAATGGAAGTGGAAATTCATTAGTATGTATTTTGTCCAATATTTCATATATCATAGGAACTATCATGATATGATATTGGTGGTTATTGATAAACTCACTATAGTAGCACACTTCTTTTCAGGTAATATGGTAGATGATGCACCAATTCTTTATAATTTTTTTGTAAAGGAAGTGTATATTTTACATGGGTTTATAGAAAATATCATGTTAGATAGGAACCCTAGGATGACCTCAAGGTTTTGGAAAACTCTTAATGTAGCATTGGGTACACAACTATACTTTAACATAGCTTACCATCTAGAAACAAATGGGCAAACTAAAAGAGTAAATGAATTATTAGAGGATATTTTGAGTATCTATTGCATGGACCAAAAATATAAATGGAAATAATATATTACATTGGTTGAATTTACTTATAACAATTCATTTCAATCAACATTAACTATGACTCCTTTTGAAGCATTATATGGTATAAAGTGTAGAACACCCATAAAGTATGATTAATTATAGGATAGAGTGGTATTTGGACCTTATATGCATGTTGAAATGGAATAAAAATTGAAATAATAAGGAAAAAATTGGTTGAAACCAATTACAATCAAAAAATCTATGTTGATCTAAAAAGTACAAGGTAATTATTAGTTTGAGATAAGCATTTTTGTAAGTTAAACCCTAAAAGAGTGCCATTAAATTTGAGAGATAATAAAAATATATCACCAAAATATGTATGACCCTTTGGGGTTATATAATTTATAAATCACATAGCATATATAATTAATTTACCACCAACTTTAGCCTAAATGCATAATATTTCTCATGTACCTTATCTTTAAAAATATATAGTTAACCCTTCACATGTATGTGACTAAAATGCATTATAAGTTATGAATCGAGGGGTGGTCACATTAGAATACATTATAATAACTCATACATGCAAGATTAGCTTATGTAATAGGGAAGTATAACAATGCAAGGTCCAATGGGACCAATATTATGAAGATAGTGTCATATGGGAGGATTATGGGGAATACTATAAACTATTTCCTCATCTATTTGAATAATTTTTTGTTGAACATTATTAGTTATTTTCAAAAATTATGTATGAAATAAAATTCATTAGGATGATGACCTATTTTAGGGAGAAGGATGTTACATCCCATATTAATCTTCAAATATTACATTAGTATTAGGGAATATAGAAAACTAATGATTAATGTTTTTTTATAGTTTTTATGATATATCTAGATATCTATGCTATTTAGTTTGATAGATATTTTATTTTTTTCGTGATAAATTATGATTAGAGGACATTTGTACATGTATATAGATATATTATATTTCAGTATATTGGAATCTTATGTGGATATTATTTGTTTTGTAGATTTGATTTATCTCACAATAGTTCATTTGATGTATATGCATTATGATTATTTTATTTTTTTGTTGCAAGCTCAATCTAACTACCATTTTATATGACCAAGGTGATTTTAGGAATTCCCACCCTTATATAGTGTAATAGAGGGAGAGCATCATAGGGGGGAGGATACCAATGTCAACATTGGGTATAAAAATAGTGAAATTAAACCCACACACACACCCTCAACCTTTGTTGTTGCACTAAATTAATATTGATGGATGTGATGAATGCTTACTTTTAATATCTATCAATATGGTTAATATTTAATTATTTTAATTGATTATGGGTTGGTTAATTAATTTCATATGGAATAAATAGTTTAGAAATTGATTTTCTTTTTAATATAATTCATTTACTCTGCTAATGTGCATTGGTTGTATGAACCTATGTGAAACCATTATGTGAACTAAACTATGCATTTATAAGTATGAATTAATATGGACCTATTTTTATTCATTTTAAACCTATAGAGTACATAGTTTTTATTAAATCATATCTTTGTATTTAATTATGTAATGTTTATTGGACTTAATTATCACCCCTTTTTTTGGCCTAAAGGATATAAGGAAAATGACATATAAGCATTTATCATTAGGTGAGTTTTAAAAATTAAAAAAAATAGTTTTTATGCTAGTTTATAAGGTTATAGTGGCATCATTGTCATGCACTATTCAAACTAAAAATAAATTAGGTCATTTTGGAATCATTGGGAAGAATTTTTTTGTTTCTTTCACTATCATTAAGGTTTTGATCTTGTCATTTACTGAGAAGCTAATTTGTGGGGTTATCATGTAGTTTCCATGAAAAAAAAAGGATATGGAGCCTTGATCTAAATGATAACATTAGATAGTATACATTTATGAATTTGAGTCTTAAAAGGAATAACTCACAAAGTTTTAGGAAAAATTGAAGGGCATGCAAATAATGGAAGAGAAATGTAACCAGAATAATAAGATGGAAAATGGAGGAATTAAGGGGATCATGGAAGAAAAAGGAAATAGGGAATTTTCAAAGAGTTAAAAACACTTCCAATATATGCTTTGTAGGGTGACTATTTCTAGTGACTAGGTAAGTAGAGTATTCCATTTTAAAAGTGAAATTTGTAAAGGGTTTGATTGTATATTTATATAGATTATGTTTTAAATATATAATTAGTAATTTAAATACCTTATCTTATCTATGATTAGTAAAAAATCTATCCAAATGAATATTTAGGTAGTGATTACAACATTAGAACCCTCTTGCACAAGTTTAGAGAAAAGAATGGAGTTTTAGATATTATTTGACTGTGTCACTCCTATGGACCTCAGGATTTAACTCATTTCCATCCATATGAATATAAAAGTGAGAGTAAAGACATTTTAAAGGATTAAATTCATCTTTGATCATTGTTAAACCTATGATATATATACTCACTATGTTTATCTACCATGTGTGTGGTGAGTTAGAATATGATAAATGGTCTTCTATTGTATATTTCTTGTTATAATGAGATTTGCTCATAATAATTATAGTGAATATGATTCTTGAATTATTTCACTTATTGGGATTAAACCTGAAAATAATATTTTATTGATTAAAAATTATAGATAAATTAGCAACTAGGATTTCATTATTTTGATTTATAATTTATATACTATTAAGGATTTGTATTAGAATTTGAATACAAGAAACTATATGTTTTTAGCATAGGAAGTTGTAGGTTCATACTTCGAGATAATTGGTATGTTGACTATAGCCATATTCTTACATATACAAACTATAGACGTATATTTGTGTTGGAATTATACATCCCTTTGTATTCAAATATGAACTATTGAATTTTAATGGTGAGTATGTTTTTGGTTGTTGGTAGTCTCATGGAACTTATTCAAGTTGTAGATAAATTTTTGACTTAAAATATATTCATACATATATGTGTATATGATTGATCTCTCTCTCTCTCTCTCTCTCTCTCTCTCTCTCTCTCTCACACACACACACACACACACACACACACACACACACACACACACACAAACACACACATGAAAATGCACATGTACACACACATGCACATGTGTGTGTATGTATGTGGGTGTGTGTACACACACATGTATATGTGTGTGTGTGTGTGTGTGCGCATGTGCGTGCGTGCGTGCGTGTGTGTGTGTGTGTGTGTGTGTGTGTGTGTGTGTGTGTGTGTGTGTGTGTGTGTGTGTGTGTGTGTGTGTGTGTGTGTGTGTGTGTGTGTGTGTGTGTGTGTGTGTGTGTGTGTGTGAGTGAGTGCATGCGTGCGTGCGCGTGCGCGCGCATGTGTGTGTGTGTGTGTGTGTGTGTGTGTGTGTGTGTGTGTGTGTGTGTGTGTGTGTGTATAAATATATATACACATATAAAAGAACGTATGTTTATATATGTGTGTGTGTACATATATATGTATAAATATATATACACTTATAAAAGAATGTACATTTTCCCATTGATAATCAACTGAGATTTTGAGACATAGTTGATAGAAGATACATACATAACATAATTTATATATAATCTTACATGGAGTTGTAATTCTAGTGTCACATTCAATGATGGATTGGATTTTAATGGAATAGAGTGATGGGATTTTAAAATGGGTTTAGATATAATAAAATATACCTATAAATATGTATTTATATTCCTCTATAGATATTCTTGACAAAATGATGATTACTTAATATTTTTATTGGGTAATGAAATGATATGGTAATATATATGTGTACATACCTAGATATGAACAATGTATATATTATGGTACAAAATAAAGTTGTGACATGATATTAATTATAAAAATACTCAATAATGATTGAGCATATAGTAAACAATTGATAGAATGGCCTATTTCAAAACTGGTATATTAGCCTTGTTTTATGCGTGCATGATATTTTAAATTTTATTTGATCTATTATTCAAGATGTATATTGTTAAGGAATTAATGATTGTATAATTCAAATAAAAAGAGAGTAATGTATTTGTTTACTTGAAATTCTTTATTATAGGCATTTAATCCTATCTCTATTTATATATTAATAATATAACATAGTTTTCTTAGATGTTTTAATAGTAGTAGTAAATTATAAAAGTAAAGTAAATTTCCTTTAAATGTGGATGTTTGAAACTTGTATTGTATATTCAAGTGAAGATTTTTCTTGAATTGATAAATGATTGTATGCTACAAATTTATTATTAGTATACCTTTGAACTAGTTTATAATATTATACCATTATATGATTTCATATGATTTTTATATGGGTTTGATTCCATTAAATGAATATACATATCATCTGGTATCATATAATAGATTGATATTCATTATCAACGAGTATGTGTGTGTGTGTGTGTGTGTGTGTGGAATTGATTCAGATCCATGAGTGATCTTAAATCTATGATGAAAAATTTGGCCAAAATAATATTTTAGAGAAAATATTATAAATCCAATATAATTTATAGTTTACATGTGTATGCATGATGTCATATTAGATAAAGGATTATTTTCCATGGTCTATATGACTATTGAATGTATTAGTGATTTTAATAAACATAGGTTTTGGTTGAATTATTGATAGATGAATTACCATTATTTACCCATTCATGAAGGTAAGGGCCACTCCAAATGGATATTTATGTGAGAGATTGAAAATCTATGGTTGGAGGAAAATTTCCCTAGTGATGCTCTCCCTCTCTTCAATGGATCAACTATTCAGGATGCATACTCATGACTATTGTATTGATTATTGAGTTATATTATGAATCTTAGACATATTTTTTTACTTCATATCATGTGATATTATGTCATATTGTAAAAAAAAATTGTACATTCATTAATTTTTTATTAGGTATATCATTGGTTGAACACTTGAGTTTTTAGGATGTTGAAAAGAATAGTAGTTATGTAAACATGTTTAACTATAAAAATAGATTGTTTTAATGTATTATTTTACCATTAACTTAGTATATGTGTAATGAGATGGATTTTATCTTCTACACTATTAAATGTCATTTGAAAGCTAAATATATATCAACTTAACTAGTGGGCTACTTTTATTTTTTACATATGCTCTTTTAGATGTATTTAGCTACCAAATAGTAAATCATTATGTTAATGAATGAAAAATATTATATGTAAAGTATGATAAGATAAAAATATATAAATTACATGTTTATTTAGTAAAACCCAGTGGGATCTTAACACTTGGTTGCACTTGGTTTCTAGCTTACACACTATTGAACATTGAGAAAAGATTCCCTAATCCTTTAGAATTCAATATCATTCAAAAGGAAAAACCATGATCCAAGTATAAAGAATATAAAATCAATTTAAAATAAATAATTTTAAATTATTAAAATAATATTTATATCTACATACACATATTCAATGATTACAATTTCACAATCACTCTTGGTGGGAGAATTACATGAACTTGATTTCCCTCATTGGAGTATTGGATACATAGATAGTGGTAAATCATTAAGGGGTGATTAATGTCAGATTATAACATTAAAATACACATATTTATTATATTTAAATATTTTAAGGTTCCCTTAGGGTTTTAAATAAAAATAAGTAGAAAAACAAAATTCATTCGACATAAACAAAATCGCAATAACATATCCTACTTAGTAGACATAGGTGTATGAGTTGTAACTATCAAATATTCATCACATTAAATGAATCCATGTTTAACATGAATATAATTGAGTGTTTTGAGATTATATCATATTAAATAAATCTTTTCCAAGAATATTTGTAGATTTTACATCTGAATTGTCACTAGAAATAAATAGCTAGCATTGTTATCTAGATATCATGAACTTGTCCAAAAATAGTTTTATATTTTGTTCTTGATAATGAGCATGTAAAGTAATATATTTAGTTTATTTAAAATTCAATATATCTAAAATAGTCAAAATAAATCTAAATTTTATCTATGTACATTTATTCTTAATGTTTTTCAAAAATATTAGTTTTCCATTTTTATCAATTTTTAAAATCAGAATTGTTAATTGTTGTGTGTATTTTGCACTTTGATATCTATTTAGGTTTGTACCTATTATAAAAACATTATTTTATTATTTCATAAAAAAATATGTTAAAACACAAGCCTAAAAAAATACACTAAATAATAATGGGAAAAATCTTTAAAAAATTATGATTGATTAGAAAAATCATAAAACAAGAGGATTCGAATCCTCACATAATCTCAAAGGTATCTATATGCACCCAAAACTTACATGGTGAAACATTTAAAATTTATAATTATGATGAAAAAATATCCATAAATTTTTTTTACATGCTTATACCATTCCCTTCCCCATTTTCCCTCTACTTCATTTCAATCTTTCCAAATTTCCAAATTTGTAGAAAGATAGGATCAGAATACCCCAATCATAGAGTTTCACAATATATAAAAAAATTGATGCAATGGTTTGCATAACTATCCCAATAGGTTTTAAAATGTCCTTGGTGGTTTCATAAACCATCATGTAATTTAAAAATAATTTATGGTTGTTTTTCTAACTGAAGTGGTGGTTTTGAGACCTCTACTTTGCTTAAAGTGGTAAATTTATCATTATCGCTAGGACTCCCAATCGAGATCATAAAATGCATGTTTTGAAATGTTTTACTTAATTGATGTTATAAGTTTGATCCACTACCTAAGTTAACATGCATTCATCCTTTTTAACTCCAAATAACCATATTTGAACTCCTCATCATTCAAATCCACTCCCCATTACTCTTATTTTATATTTATTCATATTCCCATTAAAACTAGATCAAAAAATTCATGAATGAACATCCTACACTTTGTAATTTTTAAAATCCATCCACACAATTGCTACTTTTCCCTTCACTATTTTTCTTTAAATTTCTCTATTCTACATCCCTCTTTCTATTAGAATAATCCATGTGTCAAATTGAGCAATCATATGGAGGATGAAACTTGAGGATTGAATATTTATAACCAACAACACACTTCTAATTTGTCATATTCCATTGATAGGTCAGAGGTTTATTCTTTTTATCTTTCCTTTTATTTATAATTAAATTTATTTTTTTATAATTTTTAATTAATAAAATATAAAATAAAAATAATTTAATTTAATTTTAATAACTTATAAAACTTTAAAATGTATTACCTTATACAATTACAATAGATAATATAAATCTCAAGGAATATTTACTCATAATTTCACCCCTACTTATTCATCCTACATAAACTTATAAATAGATGGTCTATTTATTTCTAAGTGTGTTCTTGTGTTTTTAGTTATTCAAATTTCCATAACTTCTTGTTTGAATATTTTCATTTTTCACAGCTTATTATGTGTTGTGTGAGCTTCTTGGAAACTATTTCCTATGTGCCTTTTGTGTAGAATAAATATTAAATTAATTTTATTTATTTTTATTTTATACCTATAAATATCCTTGAATAAATTAACATTGGTTAATTAAAAAAATATGATAAATTTCATGTGTGATTCATCATATGTTCCCAACTTTCGTTATTGCTACTTATTCACTTCTTTTATTCTAGGTTGTTTCTTTTTTTACCTTATTTTTAACAAATGTAAATATCTAATTTTCATTGTTTCACATGCACATAATGTTTTCACATAGTATCTCATGATTGCATTCAATTTATTCTTAAGAGATTTCTTTTGATTTGTTCATCTATAACATTAAATCTTGCTTCTTCTTTCTATTCCCAACAACAATTGGATTTTTTGTGTTGACTACTTGATATGATTTTCCATCATAATAACTACATCTCAAATGATTACATTAATTTATAGCATTATTACATCTAAAAAATTAATTTACATTCAACATTTTGTGTTTTGTATTTTGTTATATCATTTCATTTTCAGATTAAAATTCTTGTATGCATCCATATATCTAAAAATAGAAAATGAGAAGGCATATAAAATAGTTGTTTTTCATATTTACATTCATTGAAATCAAAAATTACAAAACTAATTTAGTTGTACATTTACATCACTTAGTCTAAATTTACTTTCATATATTATTGAAAATTTAAAAATATTGTTTTGTTTTACATTTTAATTGTAATTCGATTAATTACATAGTTTCATCCTACATACATATTCAAAAAATATAAAAAGATCGACCATTTTTCTACATTTACAAAATTTCAATTCATTTAGTTAATTAGTTTCAGCTTTTCCATCCTTGATTTATAAAAGAAAAAAATATATGCTGCTCATTTCGAGCACTATAATTTTATTTCTTACATGCATAAACATTGAAAATACAAAATAAAAGAGAAAATAGTTTTTCTTGCTTCCACTTTCAATTTAATTTAGATATATAGAGAAATAAAATTATTTCAATTGAAATAAAAAAATAACTTGTTTTTTTCTCAATTACATGTAAATTTGTTTATTTCCTTTCATTTTAACGTATTTTAGTATATTTGTTCATAATCATCCATTTTTATAAACATTGTCTATAAGCTCACTCATACAAAAATTTAAAAACACAAAGTCAAATTTTAGTTTAAACACCACTCAACATAATTTTTCCAACATCCTTGGATGACACTCCTAGAACAATTGCATACATATATGATATGTTTTTTTCCATGTATACTCACTCTCCTTTAGGAAAAAATAATATAAAGTGTTATTAACTCTAAGATTCAGTTATAAGTCTTTCATTAAAATCCAATGCCATATTTAATAATCAATCAATTTTACTCCTGAGATAAACAAACTAGGCTAGTTGAAGCTCAATTTTCTAGTCAGGTCCACTTATTATCTCATTAATTATCCACCTAATGTATTTTATTCAATTTTACTTATTTAGGTCTAGACTCATCCCATTCTCACACCTTTATAGATGACATTACCTGAATGAGATCAACCTAATATAATATATTAAATACATAGTTTAATTCAACCCAACTTCTACCTGTCTAAATAAATTAATATTGATCAATAGCTATGCCAACTAGTCCTCATATAATCTCATTATTCTATAACCATTATTTCTATGAAATTAAATTCATTAAATGAACATTATAGAGAAAAAATAATACTTGTATAGAATAACACATCACTTGGTATGCAGACTTTATAATCCTGTAAGGGTAGCTCAACCTATCACACAAACTCATCCACTTCATCAAGCTCAACCTACTTAACACATGCATCTAGATGAATAGTTACATTTCACATAATTGTATTTGGTTATCTCAAACTGACACTAGGAATTTGAGTGTGTAATGTTAGTGTGTTACTTTCCATGCATACAAATTTGGTGAAAATGACATGATACTCTTGTTCTTTATGATTTTAATATTTTCTCTTTTTTTATTTCTTTTATCTCTCTCCTTTTCCATTTATTATATGGGTGTTCATACACCTCCTAAATATTTCTAGTGAATATTTTAATAGTCCCATAGACCTAAAATCCTTTAAGAAAAATATGAATCCAATATGAAATTTCATTATCTATTTGGGCTAATTTCAATAAATGAAATGGTCAAATTATTGACAACTCATCTCCTATTTACAATTTTTCCTCCTTTACCCCACACATTAAATATAATGTGATGTCATAAGAGTTATGATATTTATTATATACTTACAATAGTCTCCATTATTAAAATGATATGAATCTAACTATAAAATGTGGTGTATATCCTCACATTTTACCAAGATGTCATATTAGCCTATGAACCCTTGATTCTTGGGGAATCACAAGATTTGGTGAATATAATTAAAGGATTAAAAACATAGAAGTGGGAATATATATAATTAAATTACCTCCCAATCCTTCTATCTTAAAAACTTATATTCCAATGCCTATAAAAGAATCTAATATGATTTCTCATGAATAATGAAATGTGAATCAATTCATCTTATCATCCCCTTCTTTTAAAACCTATTATAATGGATGTGTCTAGACTAATTCCTAATACTAATAAAAATTATCTCATCCCCACCTTAGTGGTGTCCAATTGATATGTGGAAATCAACCAAGCTTCCCCTCAAATAGGTCTATCAAATAAAGGAGTTGCACCAAAAACTAATAACCAAATCCATTCTTCATACACAATTTTTTTTTTAGTCTCATACAAACCTACTCTAAATAAAATCCACTTGTTTATAAATAATTATCCATGTTAAAAAATTCTTGGAGGTTTTCTCTCCTACAATACTTCTGATAATATGGCTACCAACATGCCTCAACTTTATGCTTCTCTCAATTATACTCTTGTTAGGACCCCTCTCTCATTTATCATTGCTTTAAATATGGAAACTATAAAACTATATTATCTGGTTCCTTAAAAATCATTCTTAGTGGTACTCCACCCTCTTATGTCCCACCTACCCATACATTAACTAGTGTTATTCCCTTGTATGCTCTGTTTATTCATGCACCAATCGACACACTTTATTTAAATTATTTACCACCATATTATGATATGTAATCCAAATCCACGTACATAGATAATTAATTTATATATTACTATCCTCTACTATCCTAAGTGGAAACATATACCTATTACATATTATATTCAATAGCTTATCCAAGTCACCCTCCTTCAAGATACCCAAATGCTTAATCAATATGTTTTAGCACAATGGGAAATTATGTTGAATACCTTATGGGTCCCATTGATCTCATGATTAAAGGAGTTGTATTACCTCTCCAATTTCTTGAACTCCATAAATACAAGGGAGAGGGATACACCAAAGCACATATCAAGATTTACACCACTAGGATTAAATAACTACTCCCTTGGGATGAAGTAGTGGAAAATTTTTCCAAAATCTATTAAAGGATTTCCCCTAGATTGGTATTATGTTATTATCAATGCTTTGATTAATTCCTTTAAATATATCATACCTAAGTTTTTAAAAATCTTCTAAATGAAAAATTTTCTTTGAAATTGCATATGATAATTTATTCATATAAAATAAGAGCCTAATGAGTTTGTGGCCACTTCATCATGAGGTGGTGTTAAGTACTCTATTATTTAGCAAGTTTTCCCAATATGGATTAGATAAATTTATGTGGCCTATTACTATATCCATTAATTTTAAAACCATTAATTAAAATTTGTCTTTATTGATCTTATGAATAAGCATTATAAATTGCTTTTAGGATAGATCAAGTAACCATAGATAGTGGCCACATGAATTAACCCCAATGGGAAGATTTTTAACCCAACAAAAATAATTAGGGTTATATAAGTAATAATAATAATAACTAAAAAAATTATGTTTTATGGTTATATTCATAACCATAACACCACTAATGATGGTATTACATATCAAATCAAGAAAGGCAGTTTTGACAGCAATAGCCAAAACCAAAACAATAAAAATAATGGGAATGGGAATAAAATAATCCCCAATCCCATCCCTATTATCTATGATATGTATTTAATTTTTTCACCACTATAGTAAAATATATACCAAATACAAAATAAAATCTCCAAAACATAATATATAAACAAATATTTCAATAAAAATCAGCCTTATCAAAATAACAACAAAAATTAAAATTATAACCAAGGCTTAAATCAACAAAACCAAAATTGAAGACAAATGGATTGTTATCCCAATGTATATTTTATTTTTCATATATATATTGGTAATTATACTCATACTTTCAAGTAGTATAATTTTTTTATGAAGATACTCCTTAAGGGTCATTGATAATAATTCATTGACTAGGGCTTGGGAACTCTCAAAGATAATGCATAGACTTCCAAAAATAGTCATATAACACCAAAAACTTTAAATCTATGAATTTACAAGAACCATTTCCTAAAAAATAAACTAAAACAAACCAAAAAAATACCTTAGAATAATTATCTTAGCTATCCTATACCATCTAGTGCTTATAACATGGAAGTTTTGACTTTTATTAATCCTGATGTCTCCCCTATTTTTTTAATCAAGGAAAGACCTGAATAAAAAGTCTAGTGGAGTACCCATGGATTAAATTATTACTCTCATCAACTATTAGAAACTTAAAACTCCTCCTCTAAATAATTCTCTATAAAATAGATTTTTAGGAGTGCCCAATCCCATTTGGAATTATGATCGTGTCTTAGAATTCATGAATACCTTTTGTCACATTTCATTCATGGACTTATTGAATAAAACTCCTTCCCATATCTTCATGATTATTGACATGATAAGTGTCATTATTCTCACCAATGTCATAATACCTCCTGAAGCTCAAATCAACCACGTCAATCTAGATATGTACCCACTTTGAAAAAAAAAATAGGAACACTGGGTACTTATGTGATCTTAGATGGTTAAATTATGATGTTGATATGGAAAGGAGAGGAGATCATGCCTTATATATATAAGTGTGGATTCAAAAAAATTATGTCAAAAGATCCATGCTTTATGTTGTGGTTTATTTAAACATGTTTACTTTTAAATTTTATTCAATATATGGATCATGTTGAAAAAAAATATATCATTAACTAAAACACCCTTCAAGGTAATGAAAGCCTCAATCTTCTTCTCTTGAGACCATAGTTTACCCTATTATTTTGGGACCCAAAAAAGTGTAAACTAGGTTTCATTTAATATACAAGGATAAGAATTATAACATGATCTTATTAATTACATGGACTCATATAATAAAGGCCATTCCATCAATATTTTTTCTATAAATTATATTTTTGAATCTTGGAAAGGTTTTCATTGCTTAAGGTGATCCTAAATAGTTCAATTTACATCAAGACAATCTTAATAAAAAATTAGGGGTCAACATTTATTATCATTTACATAAAAATTAAATAATTAAACCTTGTCCTCCTACAAAATAAAAATAACCTATCATAGTGGATTAATGGGTTCTAAAATTAAATTTGTAAAATCCCAAGACCCTATTATATATGAAACCCAAAAAAAAATTAGTTGAAACAAAAAAATAAAATAAAAGGGTGAGGTAAAATCATCTATAATAGAATCCATTTCCATGAAATCAATGACTAAAAATATAAAAATATTAGAGAAGGAAAAAACTATCACACTCCCTTTTGACCCACATGGTATTAGGACTAGTAATCCCCACAAACCTTCAAGTTTACATGATTTTAGGTTGGTGGTAAAAATTATCATCTTTTTCATGGTATAGATATCTAAAAGTGAATAAACACATCATACACATCATGATGATCATTTTACTTAAATAATTAAAATGATGTTCCATTAAAATTGTGAATTTTATTGTATGTGTATTAGTGTAGAAGTAATTATGACATCCCCTAAAGGAAGAATCATGCCTTTAATATTTAGATTAGAATTTGAGTGCACCAATAATAGGGATAGATATGAATCCTTAATTTTAGGTTTGTTAATATCTAGAATATTATATGTTCAAAATCTCAAGGTCCTAGGATATTCATAATTAGTTTCCAAAAATGGTCCTAAAGTTTACCAAATTAAATACAAATACATTTAACTCTATAAGAAGGTTTTATGATAAATTTCTAAAGAGTTTTATTTAATTTCCATAGAGACCATATAAATAGATAAAAATCAAGTTGACGATTCAATGTATTCTTTCTCTTCATGATTCTATAATCATCTTGAAATATCAAAGATAATTGTTTTTTGTCTGCGAGATTAGAACTATTTGTCTGAAAGGTGATAAGCAATGAAATTTTAGCCCATGTAGAAATATATCATGAAAATATCACAATATATTTTTATTAAAATGATGAAGTGATCCTAAAATATTTATTAGCCTACGAATACCTTGTTAAGACACATCAAAAAATGGGTTTTCTCTTATTTCTCATCCTTTATCTTCCTTTTGAGTTGAATATTATAAATTTTACTATAAATTTGAGGATTGAAACTCCTATATGGAATTCTATGAATTATTTGAATCAAATGAAAAAATCTTTGATCTTCTCCCTCCCCCAAAGAATTATAAAAATGGAATACTATATAATAAAAGACACTAAAAAGGAACAACCTAGGATACTCAATCTTGGATCTTATTTCTCTCCCAAAGAAGTATAAAATCACATGAATTTACTCATTTAACTATTAAAATATTTCTCATTATCTTAATAATACATGATAGGTAATGATCCTAAAGTATTGGTCCAAAATTTAGTGACCAAACATAATGTTAAGCTCATCAACAAAAAACTAAGAACCTTGAAAACAAAAATCACATTGATGGGAAAGAGGAGGTAATCAATATTATTAGGAATGTGTGCTACCCCTACACTTTATTTTGTTAGTGTATTAGTTTCTATGGAAGAATATGTTTTGTAAGTTGTCCCGTGAGCATTTTTTTTAATCCACATTCATGAGAAGTAGTAGTTTCTTAGATTAGACTTAGTATATAAGTAAGTGTTAAGGCCAATGAAGTCATCCAAAAATTATTTTTATTGAGATTGCTTAGAGGAGGTTGCTCCATTGAAGTGGCCTGTGATTAATATAATTCCTTCAGCGTTTCTACTAATCATAGAAATCTATTATTTCATACATTTTTTAGTAAATTAATATATTATTTCATGCAATTTCATTAACTTTTTGTAGGTGGATACTCTCATCTAGTATCAGAGCACTTTACAGGGCCATAATTTTTTTTAGAAAGTCTAAAATCTATTCTACTACATAATTTATTTAAATATTTTTCTTAGATAGTTTTAACTCTATTTTACTATGTAACTCTATTCTACATCATAATAATCTATTTTGGATTAGGGTAAAAAAATGCTATCCACATAACTATGAGAAGTGTTGGGTGAATGCCCTAAAAATCATTATGAGGAGTACCATAGGACCCTAAAGTAGTTGTCCCATTGAGAGCACCTACCAGAAAAATGGGCAAGAGGCCCTTTTCGATTGAGTAGTTCCCAACCATGAGAAAAACTAGGAGATATCACTTAGAGATAAACCCATGGCCAAAAAATTTATAGAGAGTGGTAATCACTTAGATGACATTGGTGGCCAAATAGATATCTATAAAACCTTAGGTAACCATTGAAATTTAGGGCCATTCTATCAATTTCAAAATATTCCTAGTAGACTCTTAAAACATCAATCATTAGAGTATTAGAAGACTCATAGGACTTGCATTTTGACAATTAAAAAAATAGAAAATATTCATCCTCTCAGTCTCAAAAAACTCTTAGTAGAGTATCAAATGACTCTCATAGGACCTATGGCCAGACAGTTGATAGAAAACATAAACCAATAAATTTATTTCCATTTTTTCCATATCTACCAATTTATAGCCCCATTGATCCTCAAACTTTATCTAGACACCTAAAATTCCATTCTCCATATTTTCTTCCTTGAGGTCCCATATCTTGATTCCACTCCTAATTCTCATAAATCTCAATTTTCTCTTTTTTTGGGTTTTGCCATAACTTCTATTTTTATCTATTTGCCTCAAAAAATTTCCACAGTATTCATCTCCCTTTTTTGCTCCCTTATCCCCCTTTGATAAATCTTCTAGTTTTTCCATTTTCACTCTTAAAATTTCCCTCATCTTCATCAATCATACTCCTACTATGCAAAAATAATAGTAAAAGTACCTTTACCCCTTCTGAATTCACCCAAATCACAAACTTGACTTACTAAATGTGTCTTAACTATAGTTTTTCTACCCATTGTAAAAAAAATCTCTTATTTAGGTTAGGTCATGGTAGAAACCCGAATAGGAGCAAAAAATATGGAGGATAAAATTTTCACCTTCAAGACACACATCAAAGATCTTGATGAAAAAATTCTCAGCCTCAATCTTCAACATACCTCCAACAATAAACAACATACAGAGTCCTCTTTTGACACCATATTTTCTTCTTCTAGTAATTTTCATGTATTGAATCCTAATTTTCCTTGATTCCATGGTGTAAATATGATTAAATGGATCTATTAGGTAGAATAATATTTTAGTCTACATAATACTTTTGATGCCAACAAATTTTTGCTTATATCCTTTCACCTGGAACTTGAATCCCTTCAATGGTGTCATTGGTATACCAAGGCTCATGATGAGCCAAGCTGGATTGATTTTTACACCCTTATTTTACAACAATTTGGCCCTAGTGATTTTGATGACTTCATAGGAGACTCACTAAACTTGACCAAACAGTAATTATGAGAGAATATTAAACAAAATTTGAAAAACTATCCAATCACATAGATGGATTGTCTAATGAATTCTTTAGGAGTTGCTTTGTTAGTGGACTAAAGGATGCAATTTTATCTGAGGTCAAAATTTTCTAATCCAACATGATGATGGAAGCCATAGGGTTGACTAAATTGGTAAAGAAAAAGATCACATCTCACTAGCGATTCAAATCTAATTTTTCTCCATTCAAAAATACTAATCCATAATGATCTCAAATAATGCTAGCCCCTAGAACCACTCCTATCAGGCATTTTACTGAAGCAAAGATGCAAGCCTGTAGAGAAAAGGGACTATGTTATAATTGTGATCATAAATTCACTCAGGGACATCGATGTGTTGAGCAAAATCTCTACCTATTAGATGTGGACTCTTTGCTCAAAAATGAAGATTTGGAAGATGTTTAGAATACAAAAAATGATCTATAAGAATATTTATTGATTGTGTAACATGATTCTCATGAAGACAAACCATAGATCTATTTCCATGATTTAGCATGAGTCACCACCCCATAAACCATTTAAGTTAGGGGTTACTTTAAGAAGTTCCCTCTCATAATACTGATTGATTTTGGTAACACTCATAACTTTATTTACTCTTAGATCACCAAATATTTTGATTGTTTTGTCTATCTTTGCTTCAAATTTGAATTCATGATTGTCAATGGGGGCACATTACCTTGTAAAGGAAGTGTCATAATATATATATATATATATATATATATATATATATATATATATATATATATATATATATATATATATATATATATATATATATATGGAGATTATATATTGTCCTTTGACATATTTTCCTTGCCCTTAGGTATATGTGATGTTTTTTTGAGCACCTAATGGTTATGCACACTTGAAACTATCCTATGGGATTTTGCTAAACTTTGGATGCATTTTTTAGACAATGGGAAAAACACACATTGAAAGGTTTACAACTATGGTCCCTCATCATCATTAACTCACATCACATGGAAAATATTCTTAAGAAAAAATCACATGGTTTCATTACCTAGCTCCATTCCATTCAAGTACAACCATCAATGGTCTCCACTCCTTCAGATATACAAACCATTTTGCATAGGTATGCACATGTCTTTGCCAAACTAGTAGGATTGCCACCTTCATGGCTAGAGGACCAACATATTTAGATCCTTCTTAGAAGTGTTCCTACCAACATTAAGCCCTAAAACTACCCATTTCAACAAAATAATAAGATTGAGATGCTCATTTGAGACTCATTGAAGCAAGGCATTATTTTCCCCAGTACCAGCCCATATTCTTCCCTAGTTTTTATTTAGAAAAAAGATGGGTCATGGCACCTCTACATTAAATTTTTCTTACTTAATCACCTCACCATCAAAGATAAGTTCTTGATCCCTATTATTTATGAGCTTCTTGATGAGATTCATGGTGCTCATTTTTTCTCTAAGTTAGATTTCCACTCTAGATATCACTAGATCCAACTTCATGAGGATGATATCCCTGAGATAGCTTTTTACACGTATGATAGCCACTATGAGTTTATAGTCATTCCCTTTATCCTCACTAATTATCCTTCAACATTATATGCATTGATGAATAAAATATTATAGCCCTACTTGTGTAAATTCATTTTGGTCTTCTTCGATGACATCCTCATCTATAGTAAAACATGGTTTGAGCATCTCCAAAATCTATAGCTCACATTGTAACTTCTCTCTAACCATCATCTTTATGTAAAACAATCCAAATGAACTTTATGCTAGGATGAATTGGAGTATCTTGGGAATATTTTTCTAGGCTAAGGGGTTTAGGTGGATCCTAAAAAAATTACTACCATGACAAATTAGCCTCGTCCTTAGACACTTAAGAGCCTTTGTGGTTTTTTGGGACTAACTAGAAACTATCACAAGTTTGTTATGGATTATGTAAATATTTCATCTCCACTAAAAATGATGTTGAAAAATGATTCACATGGACACAAGCTATTGAGTGTGCATTTAAAGAATTGAAACAAACTATGTATACTACACCTATTCTAGCTATGATAGATTTTGCCAAGACCTTCACTATCGAGATTGATGCTTATGGTAATGGATTTGGTGTTTTTCTCATCCAATAAGGATGATTCATTATGTTCACCATAAAATACCTTTATATAAATAATTTATCACTCTATACTTATGAGAAGGAAATGATGGTCATTTTGTATGCAATACAAAAGTGGTGGCCATACCTACTAGGGACTCATTTTTACATCAAAACTAATCACTAGAGTTTGAAATATTTCTTGTAACAATGGGTCTCTACCCCATCACAACAAAATTGGGTTAAAAAACTCGTGGGTTATGACATGAGATCATTTACAAGAAGGGTAAGGATAATATGGTAGTTGATGCTCTATCTTGCACATTTACAGACCAAACTTCCCTTTCATCTATTTCTAGGCTTATTCCAAATTGGTTGTATGATATATAGTAGAGGTATATCAATGAATCCTCATTATATCAAATCATTCGATATTTTTCCACTAACCCCCTCTATTATACCACATTATTCTTTGGATGGTGCTTCTTTGTGATACAAGGGTCATCTAGTGCTTCCACATAGCATAGATCTTTAGTAGGTTGTATTCTATAAACTCCATTCTTCTTTGTCTATAGGGAACTTGAGATTTCTCAAAACTTATGAGCAGGAATGATGGAACTTCTTTTGGAAGGGAATGAAAAATGTAATTCAATAGATGTTGGTTGAATGTGGTATTTGCCAATGTAACAAGGGTGAAACAACATTCATCCCTAGGTTGTTCAAACCTTACCCATCCCTACTAGGATTTAGACCGATATTTATATGGATTTCATTGAGGGGCTCCTTAAATTTGGAGGGAAATATTGATATTTATTTTTGTTGATCATCTCTCCAAATATAATAATTTTTATGCCCTCAGCCATCCCTATACTACCTCCATAATGGCATAAATTTTCTTAGACCATATTTTCCATCTTCATGGCATTCCTTCTCCATTGTTTCAAATCATGATGCAACCTTCACCAATCATTATTAGATAGAAATATTTTTCCACACTATTACCCAACTAAAAATGAGTTACAAGTATTATCCCCAAATAAATGGGTGACTAAAATTATTAACAAATTCTTGGAAACTTTCCTTCACTGATTCACCTCAGAACAACAACATCAATGGGTAAATTGTCTCCCCCTCACTGAATCATGGTACAATACCTCCTACCACACTTCCAAAAAAAACTCCATATGAAATATTCTATGGTCAAGCACCACTGGTGCACCTATGGTATACCCCTAGTAGTTCATCAGTTCAAGTGATTAACATGATTACTTGAACCTAGGATTAGATCCTTAGCACCCTACAAGACAATCTTCACATGATAAAAAATTGAATGAAATAATAGGCTGATGAATACCATTCTAAGTGCACTTTTTAAGTAGGTGATATGGTTTTTATTCACCTACATCCATACAATCAATCCTCCCTAAAACTCAAAGGGAATCATATGTTGGCTCCCAAGTTATATGGGCCCTATAATGTTCTCTATAAGATTGGATTAGTTTCTTATAAGTTAGATCTCCCACCTTCTTACCAAGTTCACCTAGTATTTCATGTTTCTTTCTAAAGAAATTTCTTGTCACCAACATTAGATTATAGACTATTTTATTAGAACTTGATAATGAATTATCCATAGTTCTCGAGCTGAAGGCAATCCTAGATAAGTGCACATGCCAAATTTGATCCTGTTCCATCATAGAGGTTTTAATTTAGTGGCATGGAATGTAACCAAAGGATGCCACATAACAACCACTATTTTAGATCCAACACCAATTCTCACATCTAAAGGTTTGAGGACAAAGATTTTTCTAAGAGGGAGGGGATGTTAGGAACCCATTCTATACTTTCACTTTATTTTGTTAGTGTATTAGTTGCTATGAATGCATATACTTTGTAAGTCATCCTATGAGCATTTTTTTTTATCCCACATTCATGGGAAGTAGTAGTTGATTAGATTAGACTTAGTATATAATTAAGTTTTGAGGCCAATGAAATCATCCACAAATTATTTGTATTTATCTTTCTTAAAGGAGGTTTCCCCCTCGAAGTGGCCTATAATCAATATAATTCCTTTAGTGTCTTTACTAATTATAGAAATCTATTATTTCATACATTTTTCAATAAATTAATTTTTTATTTCATGCATTTTCATTAATTTGTTACAAGAGGATCCTCTAAAATATCCTTAGACTAAGGTTCATTAAACATGTGGACTAAATTATGTGGTTGTCCAATATTGTCTCTTTAATAAAAAATAAATATAATATTAGGATATGTATTGATTTTAGATACCTAAAAAATACCATGTCCCAAGGAAAATATTTCTCTCTCATCTACATATGTTATCATATATTCAAATATAGGTATGATTTGTTATATCTTATGAATGGATTTTCAAGAAATAAAAAAGTTCACATCTCTAAATAGGATCAAATTAAAACTTATTTCACGACATATTTGGGAACCTTATACAACTCTATCATTCTCTTGGGACTCAAAAATACTAGCGCAACCTATAAAATATCTAGGACCCACATTTTCCATGACCTCATGCACACACTTTAAGAGTTTTATGTAGATTATATTTGGGAATTTCAAAAAATATATATGATCATCTTGATGTCTTTCAAATTATTCTTACCTTTCTTATTGAGTATGGTGTCATGCTTAATATAGAGACATGTGTTGTTAGTGTCACTAGTATAGATATTTTAGGGTATATAATATACAAACATGGTAGTGATATATATCCTACTAAAATCTATGTTATTATTTAAATGTCTCCCTCAGGGATAATATAATTCCTATGGACACTAGGCTAAATTAAAAGGCTTATCCTTAAACTCTTGTATGTGGTTTATCCTATAAGAAAATTTATTAAAAATGAGAGCAATTTAACTTAGACCTAAAAATTTTAGAATGCATTGGTGTCTATGAATCACTTTTTTTATTTCCCCACTAACTCGTATGCTAGCTAAGTCTTATTAAACCCTTATCCTTTACATAATCACAATGGAATTATCCATCACTTGAATATTAGTGAAATAATATTATTATGGTAGTGGAATATACATATAATTCATTAGCCAAGTCCTCCTTAATCATTAAATAAGGTAAAGTCAAACACAAAAATAATGTCCAGCTATAGTGTTCAATATGAAATGATTAAGACATTATATGCCTAATCAAGATAATAGGGCCATTATAGAATCTGAGGCCTTCCATACCTTTCAAACTCCATTATCCATGTCTATAAAGTATATCCATTTGATCATGTTATTAATTATATTAAAATTAACCTACATCAACCAAAAATCCATCAAGGGATAGATTATTATTGATTGGTTGGTTTATTCTCCTTTGCATATCAGTGAAATTTTAGACATTGAATTTTTCAATGAACTCATTTTTTACATTTAGAAACCCATAATCACTTCCTCACAGTGGTATGTATATACAATAAACTTATTGATTCACCACACCTACCATGAGGGGTACAATTTTAAACAAAGGTTACATTTTCAAATTATTTCCGTTAAATATGTTATCCTCAACATGGTCCTATATAAAAGAGCTTTCAATGGCATGTTCCTTAGATGTGTAGAACAAGAAGAGTTCAATAAATTTATTTATCATTTTCATGTCAAGGTTTATGATGACCATTTTGGTTGTCATGTAACTACCTATAATATCCATATAATATGATAGTTTTTCCCATTATCGAGCATGATGTTTTATAATATGTCAAAAAAACTACAAAATTCCATAAATTCTCCCACTAAATGCATGTTATTTCTTAAGATCTTCAACCCATCATCATAACTTGGCCTTTCTCTACTTAGGTTCTTGATCTAGTTGGCAAGGTCTCAACCAATATTCCAATGACCACCACTAAATTATTATAGCCACTAAATATTTCACCAGTTATTAGAGGTCATGTGATTAATCATAGTCACTAGGTTTTTTATTGTAAAACTCATCTTGAATCAGTTAATCTATAATTTGGTTTCCATGAGTCATTATTTTTCATAATGTCTCCCCTTTTAATTATGTCGATGTATGTGAACTATGAAATAAACTATCATATATAACCATATTTACTCTTTTTATTACTCTCAAACTAATGGTCAAGCTAAGGTGACCAATAAATTATTTGAAATTCATACTATTTAAGATTGTAAAAGATAACAAGATGGATAAACTGTCTCACCTATATCCCACTTTTTAGACTTATAAAATGAGTATTTTCATGCCCATGGTGGAAACCCCTCTATTCCATAGTATTTTGTGTAGATATTTTTCTACCCTTATAAGTAGAGCTTCCTCTATGTTTCCATATAAGGCCTTCTAGATGAAGAAAGGTATAGAACCAATCATCTTTCCAAATTATAAGGCTTATATGAAAACCTTCTCAAGGCCTTTTTAAATCACAAGGCTTACACAACTCACATTTCTCTCCAAAATAATAAAAAAATGCACAAATTTCCTAGTTACGTTAGTGACCTAGTGTTAATATTAGAAAATAGAATTGACAAAAATAACGGTGAAGGCCCCTAATTCAAACCCAACTGGTTAGGTCCATATCTAGTAATAAAATCTTTTTAAAATGGGGCCTTTTGATTATGCACTTTATATGGTAATGAGTTTTATGATTCCATAAATTATTTAAAGTTTAAATGTTATTATTTGTAATTTAATATATTCCACATTATCCTCATTACATTAGTTGCCTTGTATCATAATTTGTGTTGTTAATGCACATCAAATATTTTGACTAGGGAACTATCTACCTATAAGTTCACTTGGAAAAAATATAATTACTGAAAAATAATTTCATGTTCCTATTATTACCATTTTCCTTTTTCTATTAAAATGATTTCCAAAGTAATATTAATTAGAAAATTGATCTTCGTCCTTACTAGTATTGTACAACCTATTTATTGTAAATTTTTACTAACATCTTAGATACTATAGCATAAAACATAGCATAGAAGCTTCCCCATGGAAATTTTTTATTTTGATTGTCTCTAAGATAAATCTTTAGCATTCTTTACCCATGCCATTTTACTCATCCACATTATTATTTAGTAATTATCCCTTGCATTTTAATGGTTGCATGTGTCCAATACCTAGTATTGAGTAGCTTCATATAATAAATAAAATTTAAAAAATGATCAAGTGACACAATGAAAAGTCTAAGAAAATCCAAGCCAAATTATGGGTAAAGTTTAAAAAATCCTAATCTCTTTCCCTATACTAACCTTCGATGTTAAACCCTTGCATATTAATATTTACATGGGGTTATAATTGGGTGGACATGTCCTTACTCACTTATTATTAGCCTTAGACAATGAACCCTTATTTTATCCTAGTTATCCGAGGTTAAACATATGGGTCACATTAGCAAATAAAATCAAACTAATGTTAAATTTTCAAAGAAATAATCCATAAAAACATGCCTAAAACCCTATTTTGAAAAGAGAACCTTCCCCTTTATTGATCTTTCATGGTGGTAAATATTTTGATCTAAGTCTAGACAAAGCTTATGAATATTTTGTTTTATATACCCTTTTTTTTTAAGAGAATGAAATCATATAAAAAAAGTTGAATTATCCTACAATAAAAATGGAATAAGATCAATCTTTTTCCCATTGCAATATTTTAGTGAGTCAACTCCTCTTTTCATCATTCCATACATCATATTATTTATTTAACTCACTACTAAAAAATATAGTGTTTCTTTCTGTGATAATGAAAAATATTGAATTTTACCTATAAAATGGTTGTTATCACTTTTGTGATTTGTAAAGCATTTTTTATTAAATTTCATACATTATATTAAACATCATTATATAAAACAATGTATATAATTCACCACATTAATCCATGAAATTTTAAACATTTATATCCATCTACAATGCATAAGTTAAAATGGAAACATTTAAAAAAATTATGAATATAAGAAGAGACTGGAATTATATATATATATATATATATATATATATATATAGATATACATATATATATATATGTATGTATGTATGTATGTATGTATGTATGTATGTATGTATGTATGTATATATATATATATATATCTGTGTGTGTGTATGTATGTATGTATGTATATATATATATATATGTATGTATGTATGTATGTATATATATATATATATATGTATGTATGTATGTATATATATATATATCTGTATATATATCTGTATACATATATATATATATACATATATATATACATATACATATATATATATACATATATATATATATGTGTATATAGATATGTATATATATATATATACATACATACATACATACATACATACAAGTCTATCATTATACACCAAGTTTTAGTACATAGTCATCACACCAAGAGGGAAAGTATGGTCAATAAGTCAAAAAGTAATAATAATGATAAAACTCACTTAGGTCCTCTAGAATATAATCCTAATTACCCTCTATGGGATCCATCTGAGGTAAAATGTGATGGGTTCCCTTTTTATGTCTTATGAGAGTCCTCTTCTGCTATGTATTATGGACTCATGTGTTGTATCCTATGTCTCCCACCACTAGTGCAAACTTTGGAGGTCTCTAAACCCCCATTATGATTATTATAGGAGGCATGCCCACTCATAACCATAAATAAATCTCTAAGTATTTTCAACTTGATAATATAGCATAAAAATATGATGCCCTCATATAGCTAGCTCTTAAGCCCCCTGATACATGGGGGTAAATGTTAGAATGACATACCATGATCCTTGGTAATATTGGATTGAAAAAGGTATTATATCTACTTAGGCCAATGATTACATATAATAAATCAATGTAGGTATCATGAATCATATTTATGATATATGTCATGGATTTTTCACATCATTATAAACATAAATGTACACAAGTTATACTAGAGTATTGAAATATAAAATTTAACAAAATAAGAAAAAAGAAGCTTTGGTGAACTTACCCTAATCATCCTCCTCCTATTTAAGGTTTGCCTTTTTTTTAAATTTGTATCTTCCTCATCCACATCCCCATCTCCTCACTTATGATAAGTCTCTACCTAAGCCTCAACTAGATATTTTCCTCCACCTCCACTACTACATGTTGTTGTCTAACCTCTACTCTTTTTACTGTGTCTTGTCTATCATATCCTCTCTCTTCAATGGAATATAATCCCCCTTAACTAGTTGTTGAATTTTGTTTCACATAATATCCTCTTAATCTTGGGTCTTTCTCCCATCCTCACCTTTCCTAGATCTTATATATCCTTGTATCAGTGTTATAGAATCAATGGATGATAGGATAATCAACCCAACTGCACATATTTTATTTGTCTCTCTCCCTTATAAATCACCTATGTAATGGGGAGATTTATATAATAATATAATTTTTTAAAGTGACTACTGAGAGGGGAGGGGGTGAATTTGTAGAGAAAAAATGCACATTCAATTCCAAAACCATTCCATGAATCTTACATTCATATAAGATTAAACAATGCATAGAGAAACAACCATAAGAGCACATCACAAGATAACACAAGAGATTATGTGGGAAAGCCTCTTGGGGTATAAAACCAATTGAAAAAATCATATGGAATAATATCCTATAATTACAAGATTTAATTTAGACCAGCACCAATTGAACAAGGAGTACCCACCCTCAATTTAGTCTAGCACCCACTAGACCTTTAACTAACAACAACTAACAAGGAGGATACAACCCCCTAGATGATCAATCACAAACTAAATCACATAAAAAATAATCTCCACCTTTGATATGATGTGTAACATACCTGATTCTATAATTATTTTATTATAATACCTGTAAACTTGCCTCTCTACCTCATATAATCCACTTAGGCTCCTTCGCTCAATATGCCTCTTCTAGGCTCATTAGGTCCAATGACCTATGTATACACCTACATAAACTTGATAAAGTAAAAATGACTAATCATATTCACCCTTTGATCATACTTAATTACCTGATCCTTCTCTTTCAAAGGTTTTCTCCTTCACTTATGTCCACACTTTCCCAACTATTCTAAATAGGCCTAATAGGCCTTGCCTTTATACCACACTTCTTCATCTAACCTACTTGGTTGGCCAAAATAATTTAAAACTTGAAAAATACATATAATAGGTCCAAAAACATGATACATGGGTGATAAAATATACTCTATATGTTAGTCATTGTAATTAAGATCCAAATCCTCCATTAGGCCTAGTTGAGACCTAAAGCAAATAAGCCTTCACATCCACACGTTACACTTATGATCTCTTGGACCACCTTCAGACTTTGATAATGGATGAAACACATAAAAATAAATAAAATAGACCATTAATTACTCTAAAATAGGTCCATACCTCCTGTAACTCCAACTCACCACTTGAACCAATCCATTCTAGCCTACTTGCCATTAGGCCTAGAAACGTAAAAAAGTCTATCATATAAAACCAAGGAATATAGTTAATTTTATCAAATAAATACGTTAAAAAATAAATTAAATAAATAATTAGTTACCTTGGAAAAATCATCATGTACATTTTATGTCTTTACTCAATCTCCAATCATCCAAAATCACCTTTATTACAGGACCACTCAGACTGGTCAAGCATAGTCAAAGTACAATCATGTAAATTCTCATGTTTATCAATTTTAAGAGTGATTAAATGATATATAATTCACATGGATAGTTAATATAATTATTTTATATCATAATACAATATTTATTTCTCTTTTTCTAGCATCATTCATTGGTATAACAAACCAATTCATCAGATCACTCTAACACTATGCATACATAGTTAGACAAGCCTTTTTTTGTCTTCTTCATATCAACACTTCAACCTATCTCTATAGCTTCCAAAAATATTTTATAGTTAATTTAGGTCTCCAAAAACATAAATATGTATATTTTATACATCACCTCTTGTCATGAGGACTTAAACACATCTCTTTCCCTATCACACCTAGAGCAGTCAATCTGGCTCAAAACACAATCATGGTGAACATGAATTTTCACACCTAAGGAAACATTTATAATATATTTTCATTCATTAAAAATATAATAAAACATTATTATATAATACTATAACATAAAATTCATACTCTTAAATGAAAACTTTACTCTTACAGATCGTTCTCACTATCTTGGGTTCCACTATCTTGTCTTACACAAATAAGTCACTTTGTGAGAACCTTATATCTTATGTATAGGAAAAAATAAAACCTAACAGCCAAGGGAAACCAAGGTAATATGATTAAAATGTCTTAAATAAGTACCCAAAACCATTTGATTCATCCCTACTCACCTATACCTTTTCCCTAAATACTTATTCATTATGATTGGCTTTTTCTTACTATTTCCACTATTTGGTAGATTAGTGATAGGTCAAATTGATTGATTAAAATTATGAAAAAAATGAATATTTATTTTAAAAAAAACTCCATGGACATCAATAATGAGTATTGTTCTTAAATCTCCATTAACTTTCATGTGTTGAACTGGTCAACTCTTCCTGAAGCATCAAATTCTTTAGAAATAAGCACTTTTATGTACCTTCTACTCATTGACCTAACAAACCAAAACCACCTAGGGATTATTGGATGAGTCTCTAAATTATCCAATCAAAAAAATTATTAAACAATCCATTATAGGCCCTATCTAACAAATTTTCTCTAATCGGGTCACTATAAGGGTTTATAAGAGGGTTTTGACTCGTTTATATTCTTAACAAATGTTCATAAAGATATATACCTAAAAACACTAAAAATGATTGGAAAGACTTATTAGAGATATTTTATACCTCTCCCAAAATTATCAGGTCATCATGCAAACTATACACATTCCAATGAGCATCTCAACCTCCTTCTTAGGCTTGAAAACCTTCATTCTGCATGCATAGTAAACCTTTCAACATGATATATTGCTTTGTCTTCGTCCTTATCACCTATAACTTGGTAAACACATTTTACCCACCCTATAAAACCTTATTAAATTCTTACATGGGATTAAACACCTATAAAAATAAACTTGATCTTCCATTTGGACCTCACTAGGTCTCCATGCACACTAGGTCTAAAATCACCAGTTATGCTTGGTCATTGAAAGTACTTGGAACCTTATTGTATTGATATAAAATCATAATCAACATTTCATATGCACTAATTCCATGATATCAATATTCCCTCCATGTTCACATAGGTTTCATGCTTCTTGCCTCACTCATGCTACCAAGCTTATTCCTTCTTACACCAAAATAAATATTCCATGCTCAAAGCCTTACTATTACCAAAACACCTTGAGCTTCTAAAAAACCATTATTATAGCTCAAAAAAATATTAAAACACCTAATAACATATCACAATATTGTCATATATTTCTCTATCGATCAATACAACTCAACCACAAGGATCACTTATCAAGCACACAAGGCCTTCTTATCACTTCATCAATGACATCATCACTTTGTCATTACCTTTGACATCAATGAAAATAATACAAACAATAATATGTGTCTCAACCTACTCCATCTTATCTCTAAATTTTCTAGTTATCTCATAGGTCATAAATGTAATCATTTCATCACCCCATAGTCCCCTCATCGTAACATAGGGATAATAAATCATATCTCTTATAATAAGGGTGACCAAAACTTTGGGAAAATATTTGAAATGGCTCATATCAATCCATATATCATACATGTATAATCCAAAATCCTCTCTTATAGGGATCTATTCACCCATATACCCAATAAAACATCACAATATTTTGATGACTCATATAAAGTGTACCTGATTTTGATATCTTATAAAGGTCATTTTAGGTCCTTTCCAAGACATCCTGAGCTTATATATGTTACTTCCCATGTTCCTATATATTAGAATACAATTGGTTATAAAATAGAGTAGCTTTTTAAATTCCTTATCATCGACTAAAAGTGAGGATAATATACCAATGATGACCTTACAAATGTTAGGGATTTTATCCCTCTCTCCTTGAACAACTATACCCCCTAATTGGAACCCACATATGTTACATCTACATCATTGAAATAAGAATCCCATATTTCATATTTGACCATTTATATAACCTCTCTAAAATTCAATGTCTACCCTATCATAGGTAGTCTTGAGATATTATATACCTCCTCTAAAGTGATAGTCCACTAACCTAAAACCATGGGAAAATAATTTTTTTTTTTCAATTACACCCCACTAAAAAAACATGTTTTAAAGTTTATTATTGGTTGGGAAAATGAATCCCACCTATGTGATCCTTCACATCCTATTTCAGTCTAATAAGTCAATATGTTCAATTATCAATAAAGACATCACTCAGGGAAACCAATAATTATCTTAGGCTCAAATCTACATTACATATCCTCATTACATCGACCAAAGTAAATTCAAACCCTATTATGGAAAAACCATGGCTATATGTAGGTACAATTATGAAAAAACCATGGTGGTTTCATAAACACTAGTTGAGGATTACCATAAATGATGTAATATTTGTGGTAATTGTGTAAATTTTAGCCTACACAAATTTATTATCACACAAATATCATAGGGGTTTTGAAACTACTAGTGTGATTATGTAATAAATTATATTGTACCATGGGTTTTGTTTTAAACTCATAAAATAAATAAAAATATAAGAAATAAGAAAAAAATTAATATTAAAGTCAAAAAGTTCTTCACTTTACTAATCACCTAGTTGTGTTGAACATTTTAAGTAGATTTATATTGAAATTGATTTATCCTATACAATATCTCAAACAAATCTAATAAATCTAGGGATTTGGAGAAAAATAATAAAAACAAACATATGCCCAGGCACTAACTACTTCCATTGGTGTCACTACCATCCTCTTTCTATGTTCTTCATCTCCTATCTCTTCTCTAGATTTGGTCAAAGGTAGGCCAAAGATCAAATTTACAAAGTGTGTAAGTGAAAATTATTTCCAAATTAGGAATAAACATATATTTATATCAACTTTTTATTTCATTATTCTATTTTAAAATGATAATTTTATAAAATTTTACTATATTTTATCTATTTTTCATATAATTTGATGTGTTTACAAGTTTTATAGGTATAGATCAGCATGAGGCGTCTCACACAATACCCTTCTCCCACAATAACCTTAATGAAACTTGTCTTTGTTTTACTTAAAATACACCAAGTTAATTTTATTTTTATGTTTGAATATTATTTTTATTTTTTTTCATGTTAACACCCCTTTTCCAAGTGTTAATCTCCTTCCCCTAACAAGATGGTCCAAGTAGTATTTTCACCCCTCGCATGTATGGTAAGTATTATTGTCTTGTGTTTTAATTAAATAGTAAATTTTAAAGATATTTTCAATATATTACACTTGATTCTTGTTTTTTATAGGTGAATAGTTGTATCTACTAGATTTTTTTAGTCCATAGGTAAGCAATGTTATAATTCTAAGCATACCATTTAGTGGGGTTTCCCTCTTCGAGGGGAAATCATCCAAAATTTCATCATGCATGGAAAACCCAATAAAGGGGTTACATAACTTTTAGGTGGTTTCAATAACTACCATTATACTTAAAGACATGATTTTATTACTATTTTGGGGACTCTAAAATCAACTCATAAAACATGTGGTTTGAAATTTTTTCCTTGATTAACATTCTGATTATCCATTAACTCAATTAATTCTTAGTCATCATAGTTTCTTCAGTTAGCTCCAATTTAAGTTTATATTGGAAAATTCATGAATTAATAACCTTCACTCCTTAATTTTTGAAATTCAACCATAAAATTATGTTTTCTCATCCATTATTTGACTTTATTTTTATTTATTTTACACCCCTCTTTCTATTAAAATCATCCTTGGTGAAAACTGATTAATCACATGGAGGATGAAACCTGAGTTTTAAAAACTTAAAAAAAAAAAACACTTCCAATTTGTCATCTACACTTGATAGGTTGGAGGTTTCTTTGTTTTAGCTTTCCTACACATTTCCAATATTAATTTTATTTATTTATAGTTTTAAAATGAATAAAAAATACAAAACAAAAATATTTCATGTGTATATTAACAAATTTTAAAACTTTGAAATGGATTAGCCTTTATAAATCAATAGATAATATAAGTCTTTTGGAATATTTCTACATGTCTTCACCCATACTTTTTCATATTATATAAGCTTCCACATAGTTTTTATATTTATTTTTGAGTGCATACTTATGTTCTAATTTATTTAAATTTATCTATCTTCTTATTTACATATTTTTATTTCTTCAAGGATTATTACCTACATTTGTGTGAACTTATTGGAAGTTAATACCTTTGTTCCTCTTGTGTAGAAGAAATATTCTTGGAATTATGCTTGATTCTTCCTTCATACCCATAAATCTCCTAAAATAAATTAGCATTTATTCATTGAAAAAATGGTATAAATTTCATGTGTGAGTCCTCATAGTCCCAACTTTCTTGAGTGTTAATTCTTCACTTATTTTTTCATAGGTTTTTTATTTCTTCGCCTTTAATTTCACATAAATTTAAAGATCTAATTTTGATTGTTTCACATGCATAATAATTCATGCTTGTATTCCATTTTTTATTGATATATTCATTTTGATTTTTTCACGCACAACATTAAATATTGCTTCTTATTTGCATTCCCAAAATCACATTATAATTGTTATGTAAATCCTTGATTTGTTTTTCCATAAAATAAAATGTTGTAATAGAGGATTATATTAATTTAGAACATGATTACAACTAAAAATTAGTTTAGATTCAATATTTTTTACTTTTTATCTAATTAGATCATTTCATTTTCAGTTTAAAAAACATGTTGGAAAGGCATTTGGATTAATTATATTTCATATATATTAATCTTGATTAATTAATTTTTATCTTTTATTTCATTCATATTAGAAAATTAAAAAAAAGATTCAATTATGCATTTCCAACACCTACCTAGTTTTCATTTACTTTCATAAAGTGTTGAAAATATAAAAATATTCATTTGTCATACATTCCCAAAAATTCACTTAAAAAAAATTAAATAATTTATTTTTTACAGAGATATTCCAAAAAATACAAAAAGGTCAATCGTTTGTTTTTATTTCCACCATAACAATTCATTTACTTAATTAGTTTCAGCTTTGCATTCTTGATTTGAAAAATAATAGAAAAAAACAATTAATTATTTCACTCACATTTCCAACATTTCACTTTTATTGTTCACATACATAAACATTGAAAAGATAAAATAAAATAGAAAATAGTTTTGATTGCTTCTACATTGCATATAATTTAGAGAACTAGAGAAATAAAAATATTTGAATAGAAAATAAATAATAGCTTATTTGTTCTTAATTATATGAAAAATCATTTTTTGCCTTTAATTTAAACTTGTTTTATTTTATTTTTTGTTTTAAATATTCCATTTTGTCAAACACTGCATAGAATTCCATGCACATAAACATGTAAAAATCAAAATCAACTTTTAGTTCAAACAACAAACAACACAACCATTTATACATTATTAGATGACACTCCAAAAATAAGTTCATCCACACATTTGTTTGGTTAGGCCCTTTCAAATATAAATCATACAAAGAGACATTGATTTTGAGCTTTGGATAGAATTATTTCCTTCAAATCCAAAACCACATTTAACAATTAGTGAATTGAAGCCCTAGATGAACAAACTTGGATATCTAAAGCTAAAATTTATACGCATATTTAATTATTATCTCTTTAATTAGTGAACTAACATATTTGATTTTATTTTTCTTACTTGGATCTAGCCCCATTTCATTCTTACACCTTTTCAAATGACATTACTTGGATGTGATAAACTTGATATAATCAATCAAATACATACATTAATTCAACCTAACTATTAACCATTTAAGTACATAAACATTAACCAAGATTTAGCATACATATTCCTCTTATAATTTGGTTATTATATAACCCTAATCACTTGGAAATTAGTTGAATTAAATAAACATTACAAAGCAGTAAAAGGATATTGGTACAGGTGATCACATCCATTGGTATATATAGCTCATATCAATGAGCTCTATCCATTAGGCCCACTCATTTAGATCACTAGTTGAATTTACCATAATTTATTTTATATATATTATCTTGACCCTAGAAATTCAAGTGTGTATGGTTAACATGTAACTTTCCCCATGTAAAATTCTAGTGAACTCATCATGAAATTATTGTCCTTTATGATTTTCATATTTTCTATTTATTTTATTTCTTCCTTATCTCTTCTCTTCCATTTATTCTATGGTTTTTCATAAACCCTTAAATATGTTTAGTGAGGATTTCAGTAGACCCATAGGCCTAGATGACTTTAGGAATAATATTTGAAACTGGGATGAACCTTCATTATCAAGTTAGGATAATTTTGATTATCTTAATGGTTGAAGGATTGAAAATCCATTTCCTAATTATATATCTTCCTAAATTATGCCACACAAAAAAACCAATGTGGTGTTAGAAGAGTTATAATATTAATTAGATACTTATAATAGTCAACACAATTCAAATTATATCACTCTAACTATCAGAGGTGGTATATATCCTCACATTTTGACTAGATATCATATTAACATACAACCCATTTACTCTATAAAATCATAATATTAGACCAATATAATGAAAGTAATTCATACCATATAATGAAAATTCGATAATTACCTTCCCTTCTTTCTCAAACCCTTCCAATCCAACACCTATAAAAAATACAATGTAATTTATCATTTATAATTAGATGTGAATCAATTAATATTAGTATATCATTTGATTCTTTTTGAACCTCTTGAAAGGGAGGTGCCCAAACCAATACCTATTTATAATTTGAATGATCTCATCCCCACCGTGGTGGGATGCATTCAAGACCTAGAAAGTAACCAATTTTACTCTCAAAATGGTCTAAAAAATCAAGGAGTTTCTATTGGATATTAATAACAAAATATATTCTCATTCTAATCAAATTATGTCAGTCCCACACCAACCTACTCTAAATGAAAGCCATTTTATTCCAAAAAAAATCCTTCTTACTAGTTGTTGAGAATTTTTCTCTCCTACATTACTCATAATAGTTTATCTATCAGTGTGCCTCCACTTTTTATTCCTCCTAACTATACTCTAACTAGAACCCCTCTGCCATATAAAAAATAATATAAATATTTATTCCAATACACGACCTTTTTATTTTATAGCTACATTATTACTAATATACCACCATCATATGTCCCACATAAACATGTATCAATTAGTGTTATTACCTCATATTATCTACCTCATTATGTGAAAAATAACACACCCATTTTCAAATATTTACCACCATATTTATATATGTACTCCAAATACATGTAGTCAAATAATTATTTTATAACTTGTTATCCTCCGCTGACTCAAGTGAAAACATATTCCCCTGACACTATCACTCTAAAATCTTATCCAAATTTCCCTCATCAAATCTACCTATTCACTTATTTAACATATTTTAATGAAATGGGAACTTATGTTGAATACCTTAATTATATCCTTAATCAAATTATTTTAGAAGTTATCTCACCTTAACCATTTCCTAAACTCCATAAATTTAATAGAGATGGAGAGACCCAATATCCACATTAAAGATTACACCACTACCATTAGAGAGATACTCCCTTAGGATGAATTAGTGGCAATTTATTTCACAAAAAATCTTATATGAATCTCCATAGATTATTATTATCATCTTCCTGAGGCTTAAATTAATTTTTGTAAACATATCATTACTAATTTTATTAAATTATTTGACATAAAAAAATTAATCTACACTAGTATACGATAATTTATTCATATCAATAAATAACCTAATAATTATTTTTCCCACTTAATCATTAGGTAGAATAAAATACTCTAAAGTTTTTTCTAGTATTCTTGATATGGATCAAATAAAGTTATGAAACCTGTTCCTCTATTCCATTAATATATAAACTAGGGAGATGATTCAAAATTTCCCATATAAATCTTATGAACAAGCATTATAAAGTGATTTTAGTATATATTAATAACCATATATAGTGGCCACATGACTTACGGGACCAATGGGAAGATTGTTAACCCCAACTAAGATAGTGGGGATTGTCAAAGTAATAATCAAATCAAAAATAATAAAGTCCGAAGGTTTTAAATCATAACTATAAAACCACTAATGATCACATTATAGATCAAATCAAGAAAAGCAATGTTACTAACAACAACTATAATAATAATAATAATAATAATAATAATAATAATAATAATAATAATAATAATAATAATAATAATGGGAATGGGAATCAAATAAACCCTAATCCCATACATGTTTTTGGATTTAAATTATCCACCACCATGATATAATATATATCATTTTTAGAATAAAAAACAAACACATTATTATAACCAATACATCAATAAAAACCATCCTTATCCAACCAAAAACCAAAATCAAAACTATAACAAAGGCTTCAATCAACATAAATAAAATCAAATACCAATGGATTATGATCTCAATTTATATTTTCCATTTCATATATTTATTGTCCATGATACTTTTACTTATATGGAATATGATAATTTTAATTATATACTCCTTTAGGATCAATATTTATTCATTGACATGTTGTTGGAAACCCCCGACCTTCCTAAATGAGTCATGTGGAACCATAAAACATAAACCTATACATTTATCAGAACCCTTTCCTAAAACATAAACTATAACCAACCAAAAATGTATCATATAATAATCCTTATAGCCATCCCATACCATTTAGAACCTACAATGTAGAATCATCAAATTTTGTGAATCCTAATGCCACCCTTTGCATTAGTGTTTAAGGGAAGACACAAATCATAGGTTTGGTGGATTTATATGAAATAATTTGCATGAATCAACTATATTGTTCATTAAAATAGGTTTATATAAAAAATTTAGATCCTAAAATTTAGGAGTACATAACCCACTAATACTAAACATTTATGAGTTTTTAAATAACTCATTACTACACACCTCACTAATCCTATAATAATGAGGTGAGTTGTTATAAAAAAAGACAATCATACACACACAAATAATAATAATAATAATAACAACAACAACAACAACAACAATAATAATAATAACAACAATAATAATAATAACAATAACAATAATAATAATAATACTAATAATAATAATAATAATAATCCAAAAGTATCAGCTTCAATCCTAACTCTTGTAAACAAAGCAACTCATGTCCCAAAAAAATTGGACTAGTGTGGATCCAAACCATTATGGGCTGACAAGGTCAAAGTTTTAGAATATGTAGGCTAGGTACACTCAGTCCCACATATTTTCTCAAAATAAGTAGACAACAAAAATATTCATAGTTGTTATGGACCTCATTGTGTAACAAGTTGATGTGCAGCTCACCTAATCTATTCTTGCCAGGGTCAATGACTACCACCCAAATATTGATGCTTTTCAAAAATGGGATAAATAAAGATGTAAACCCAAAGGCCACTTGGAGGTGGTTGTTCTAGCTAGGGTATCTTTATTTATTCACTTCTTCCTCTAGGAAATTTTCATAAAATATTTCTCTAAAGGCCCCTAGTTTATGGGAAAAGCAAGTGTATCTATCAGAATATGGAAGGTCGAGTCGAGCCTCAGTAACATAGCCATGGGTGATGTTTCCACATGGGTTCTGCTACCTAAACTTCCTCTAAAAAATTGTCATCTAGAGGTCATCAATGGGATTGTCAGGGCCCTAGGCCAACCCATTAAAATTGACACTATCACTCTCTCCCACTAGATTATGGTAGCTACTTAAGTCCACATCTTTCTACTAGCCAACAATCCCCTTATTCATGAGATCAAAATCAAGTTGAAATATGATGTTTTGGTTTAAAGAATCATCTCTAAAAATAATGTAATCATTTTCTAATGGTGTGATGTTCCAAGTCACATGCTTAGGGATTTCCCTAATAAAGGCCAAGATTCAGTAGATTCACCTTAGCAAAGGATCATAGTAGATGCATCAAAGGTGGATTCACAAATGGTATGACCACTCAAGATCAACTCCCCCTAAACCATCCTAATCACTCCCCCTACTAAGATCTTTAAAGCATCTTCTTATACCATCACCAAAAAGGAAATTATTGTAGCCTCACATCAAAGCTCCAAAAATGAACTGCCAAAGCTAGTCCCTAAATTAGATAGTCTCCTCAAGTGCAGCTCCCCCCATCTTCTCATGCATGATTCTCCCTTTGGTAGTTTCAAAGGTACTCCTTATTAAAACTCTTTCACTCCATTTTTGTTGATTTTTTTAATCTAATCTAGTGGGTGAGTTAGGCCCCCTAGGGATGCCCCCTAACTCCTTCCCTCACCCCTCTCCTAAGCTCTCATCCTCCCTTCCCTCCTCATCCCTTCTTCTCCTCGATAGCCATTGTCCTCCTTCCCATCACTCCTTACTTTCCCTTTCCCCACCACCCACTCCCTTGGTCTTAGCCTCATCTTCTAAGTGTTCTTCCCCTTGTGTGGCCTTCCAAGCACTCCCTTTAAGCTTGTAACCCCTTTCCCCTCACTTGAATTATGGACCTCTCCCTCCTCCCCCCCATCTACCTCTCTGGGATCCCTTTACCCTTCCTTTTCCCCTTATGTAATCAACCCCTCCCCCTCATCCCCACCTTTTACCTCTTTTTCCCACCTCTCCTCCCCATTTTTGGAGTATTCTTAAGCCCTCAACTATAACATCCCTCTCTTTTCTAGCCTTAACATCTCCCTTCCCCCTCCCCCCAATGTACCCCCCTCTCCCCCTTCCCTTATTCCCCTATGCTTGGTAAATAAGTGGGTAAATATTTTAATCCCCTCTCTCCCTCCTAGGACCTCCACTAGGATGATGGACATGCCACTTTCTCTAAAAATAAAAGAGGAAAAAAAGGCTAATATCAATGTTTCTCATAAATCTATGGGTAGATCCCCAAGAATGATCACAAGGAATTTAGAAAATCCAAATGAGATTGTTAAATGCTCTCAACAAACTCTTAAGGTCCAATATGATAAGAAATAAAAACTCTCTCATAGAATGTTAGGGGAATAAATAACCCTAAAAAACAAAGGACTCTTTGTAATACCATTAAAAGGGTTAATCCTTCTATCATGATTATCTAAGAAACAAAAATGTTTAACTATGTTCTCAAATCCAGTGTAACATGTATTTAGGAAAACACATAGTTTCTTTCCTTAGAATTATTAGTGTTTTGAGTGGTTTGGCTATATTATAAAACCTAGATGATTTGGTAAGCTAACTTTTATGGAAATTAAACAACTAAATCTCAATCTTTTTCACTGATCTTGCTAGCAATGACAAATGTATTCTAACCAATGTCTATGCTCAAAATTACAAACCAACCAAGATTTTTCTATGGAAAGCATTATTAGAATTTCAAAAGACATGTGTTAACTAGAACTAGATTATGTTAGGGGACTTCAATACTCACCTCAATCCCAGAGATAAAAAAGGTGGACTTATTAACCTCATAGATAACATGATAGAGTTTAATGGCTTCATTGCTAATGCAAGGTTAGTGGATGTGGACCTCTATGAAATTACATTCACATGGTCCAATAGAAGACTAGGATAAAATATAATTCAAGTCCACATCAATAGATTTATGATCTCATTAAATCAGGACATTCTTTTTTCTAGTATAATAACATCTTTGCCTAGGATTGGGTTTGACCACAACCCCTTGATTTTTGAAGCTGACAAAATCTCCTAGCTCAAATATAGCCCTTTAAAATTTGAAAACATGTGGCTTCACCAAACCAATTACATGGATTTACTAAAATATTGGTGGAAATAACCCATCTTAGGTTCCACCATGTTCATCATCACAAAAAAACTTAACTTCCTTAAAATTGAATTGAATATCTAGAACAAGGAAGTGTTTAGGGATATCTTTCTTCAAAAAAAGGCCCTCAAAGTGGAACTTTCTATTATTGAAGAGACCAGTGCCTATGTAAATTACTATAACCTTGTGGATTCAAAATAAAAAGACCTCCTATGTCAATTTCATAACTTGGAAGCTAAAGAAGAGGCCTTCTAGAAGCAAAAATCTAGATGCTTATGGCTGAAGGAGGGTGATAGGAACATACATTTTTTCACAATTTAGCTTAAAGACATAGAAATATTGATAGGATTTCCCAATTGTAAATAAAGAATGGGAACATTGGTAGGGATGAAGATGACATATCCCATCATATTATAAATTTCTTTAGGAATCTTCTTTTAGAAGATGGAGATCTAGAGGAGTCCTGAGTCTCTTCTACTCTCTTAAACTTTAATAAGGTATTTTATACTACTAACAATGATTCCCTCACCAAGATCCCCACAAACAAGTAAATTAAAAGTGTAGTCATCCACATGGAAGGGTTCAAGGCACTTTGACTTGATGGTTTCCCTCTATTTTTCTTCCAAAAGTTTTGGGACATTATTCACCTAGAGGTCGAAGAAGCTGCCAGAGAAAATTTTCAATCCAAATATATTCTTAAAGAAATCAACAACACCTTCCTAATTCTAATCCTAAAAAATCAAGGCACTACTAACATCTAGGATTCATATCCCATTAGCCTTTGTAGTATCACCTATTAAATTTGATCCTCTATTTTGGTAAAATGAATGTAATCTATCTTGGATAAAGTCATTGGGGAGCAATAGGGGGCCTTTGTGGTAGGCATACAAATCACAAATGTCATTTTCCTAACTCATGAAGACATACATTCCATCTCAAAATCCTCAAGATAGGGCATGCTACTCAAATTAGACATGTCAAAAGCTTATGACTGGGTTTCCTAGCATTTCCTAATGCAAATTATGGAAAAACTAGGGATGAATCATGATAATAGGAGAATTACTTGGAATTGCATTACCACCCCCAAGTTTTCAATTGTTATAAATTGTGTCCCAAAAGGTTTATTTTCTGCTTCAAGAGGCCTAAGATAGGGAGATCTCCTCTCTCCCTATTTTTTTATCATTTTAATAGAAACCTTGGGAAGAATCTTAAGGAGATCTTGCTCTTAGGGCTTTATTAAAAGCATCTCAATAGCCCAAAATATTGACCCCATCACTCACCAGTAGTTTGCTAATAGTACCATTATCTTAGGTGATGCTTTTAAGGAAGATAAACACCTAAAATGCATCTTAAACAACTATGAAAATGTGTACAACCAATGCATCAACTTATAAAAGAGTTACCTTTTATTTATTAGCACCCCCTATAATATAAAAGAATCACCAAAAATTTACATTATCAAGTGGGTAAGCTATAGTAAGCCACTTAGGCATCCCTCTATTTTTAGGTAAAATGGATTCTTAACTCTGGAACCCCCTTATTGATTGTATTTAAATAAAATTAGTGGTCTCTAAGGGTCACCTTATTACACAATTAGGGAAATACCAGCATCTTAAGGCCTCAATTTTGAGCATCCCTATATATTAAATGACTATTTTCAAAATGTCATCTAATATTGAAAAAATCCAAAAAAACTTCTTATGGAGAGGAACTGAAGAATCATTTATATTAAATGTTATTGTGTGGGATAAAGTTTGTCTTTCTAAAGCTAATGGAGGTCTTGGCTTGAGAAGCATCAAATCCATGAATAGGGCCCTATTGGCAAAAATAGGCTAGCATCTAATGAAGGGAAATGGGGAATGGAAAATAACCAAAAAGGCCAAGTACTTGGAAGGAGTGGAAGAGGATGCCTTCCTATGGGAGGAAAGCCATATCCAATTGCAAGGACTTGTTGAATAGAGGCATCTTATGGAAAATTGGAAATGGTGAGAAAATTGACTTTTGAAAAAATGTTTGGTTATCCAACCCACTCCCTCTCCACTTAAGGGATCTAGGTAGGATGGTATAGATATTTCAAGCAGATATGGGGCTCAAAAATCAAAGATTATTGGGAATTTAAGGATGGAATAAAGTGCTAGAAATTCCTCCTTAGAGAGGATCTACCTCTGGAAGAGTCTCAAGATATTCAAAAACTCAACCTAACATTAATATAGGTCCACATCCTCTAGTTCCTAAAGGAGGATCATTTTATTTGGTGGGTAGAAGACATCAGCTCCTACTCGGTAGCCTCAGGTCATGCCATCAGCCTAAACCTAGAAAATGATTAGAGCCTTTTAAGAAACTTTTAGGTAAATCACTTGACTCCCAAAGTCAATTTATTTTTTTGTATTGTGGCATAGAATAAAATTTTGATAGTTGATATCCTAGCTAAAAGGGGGCTAATTTTCCCCAACAAGTTCCTAATTTGTTGAAGTGTGGAAGACTTTGATCGCCACCTTTTCCTCAAATTCCCTTTTAGGATGTCTTTTTTTAATGAATTACTAAATCAAATTAACTTGGTTTGGGTTAAACTAAAAAATGTCTTGGACCTCATTGTATAATGGAACTCCCCCTAGAGTATCCCTTCCCTAGTTTTCCTTTGGTGCCTCATTCTCCCCCATTGGTTCTAGTGTATTTGGAAAATTTGTAATTACAGTCTTTTTCTCAACAAAATATATCATCTAAAAAGTGTCTTACCCACCTCTACCAAATAAATACATAAAATTGGAAATATTTCCCTCCCAAGGACAAAGATCCTACCCCCACCCCCCCCAACCTTGCATATTCTCAAAAACTAGGACATCTAATAGGTATTTTTCTCTCCCTCAAAATATTTAGTCTATAAACATACCAAATGGAAGGTTCCTCTAGAAGGCTGGGTGAAATTGAATTTTGATGGCACCTCCAAGGGCAACCCAAGACCTATAAGGGGTGGTGGTATTATAAGTAAATATAAAGGGGATATGTTAGTTTCATATGTGGGTCTAATGGGAAACCAAAGGAATCACCTATCCAAGGCTAAGGCTACCCTATGGGGTATAAAGTTGGTGACAAACATCAACCATAACAGGATTATTATTGAGGGTGACTCATTGAACATACTAAATGATTTGGAAGGAAAGACTACACCCTCACACACCATTAACCACATCATTTATGATGTTAAACATCTCCTAAAAGTCATACCTCATGTCTAACTTACACACACCTATAGGTAAAGAAATAGGGTGGCCAAACTCATCACTAGATTTGGAGTTGATCTCCACCTTTTAACTAACTATCATGATGTAGGAAACATCCCATCTAATGTTCTAAATGTTATATTTGATGAAGGTACCAACATAGGTTTAAAAAATGATGTATCCACATGTGTATGACCTCACCTCAAAGGGGTGGATCTCAATTAGATAGATACATAATTATTCCAAAGAAAGGGGTTTTAATTATTTTTATGAGCCTCCAATAGGACTTCCAAACCATTTATTCTATTTTTGAATTTTTCCATTCTAGAAAATTCTTACTACCTACTTCAGCTCTGTACACATAGTCTCCATGGGAGGTGACAGGGATAAGTTAGAACCTAATTGTTGTAAGGAGGTCCACAAATAGAAGAAAGTATAGAATAAGATTAAAAAGGGGGGACTCATATAATTCATATAATTTTTTATAAAACATAATACTAGGATTGCCTATGATTTGGTGGTTGCCTAGAATAAGTAAAAAGTGATCATCCATGGAATCACCATTAACATCTCAAATGAGTTCACTAGCAAATTCACTAAAATGCCATGTACAAGTATAAAGGCCTTTAAAGACTAGTTAAAAAAGAAAGAGTCACTGCAGTGCTTTTTCAAAACGAATGACTTTATGTAGACAAACAAAAAAGGTTTTCCTTGAGCTGATCTTTTGCATTATTGGCCTAACATTTGCCTTCAAATCATGTGATACATGACACTAAAAGGTAAATATACACTTATTTTCTTCCACCAATTTTTGCTTTTAAATAATTTCATTGGGTATTAAATCATTTTTCCCTACTTTATTCGAAAGTACCTTGAGAGTACCATCCTACTACACCAATTGAATGACACAAATCCCATCTTTCATCAAGGATTGATTCTTCTTCTAGTTAAACATGGCCAAGCTCTCTATGGCTAAGAGGTCCCCTTGGGGGTTCCTCTTCTAGGGAGGACTCTGAAAAGGACCCCCTATTAAAGGTTCCCATTTAGGGATACCACCAACTCTTTGATCTCACCCCCTAGGATATTTTATCAAAAACCACCCTTGATGACCTTCTACTTAAACTATTTATCCCCAAAATGAAACCCATTTCTATAGAACTAGGAACCCATACAAAGATAGTTTGGAAAAGAAAATTCATTATTATAAAGGAGCTAGAACATAACAAAATGCATCTTGAGAATTTTAATTCAAAGGTATAGTAATCAGGTTTGGGTTTGGCTAATCTCATTCAAGACTAGAATGCACTCCATAGATAGTCTGAAGCCATAATCCAAGATTTCATCATTTCATGCACAACCCTCTCAGTCCCCTAATTTATAATCACTAAAGGTTTTAAAATCCCCCCTCAAGGCTCCCCCAAGGTGGTACCCCCTAAACAATCCCCCTTACAAGTAAAAGGAAAAAAGCACCCTAGAATGATCTTTCCTAGAGAAGTGAGTGAAGGTCCTAAGAACCACACTTGGAATAAAATATCAAAGGAAAAACAAATCATCCCTATGAAGGATACTGCAAACACTAAAGACTCTCAAGAGGGACTCTCCTAGTTTTATTTTAGTTTCTTATTTTATGTTTTCATTCTAGGTATTGTAATTTTTTGGTTTTTGGCTTCTCGACCTTGTTATTGGCCTGTTGACTCTATTGAACTGCACTCTAGTGGTTCTAAGTCCCTGTAAAACCAAGCTTTTACCTTATCAAATAATAATAATAATAATAATAATAATAATAATTATTATTATTATTATTATTATTATTATTATTATAATAATAATAATAATGATAATAATAATAATAATAATAATAATAATAATAATAATAATAATAATATGGCATATTAAATATTTATAAAGTTCCCCTTTAGTATAGACATATGGAAAGGGAACATTATACATAGATCAAAATATGTGATACAAGAATGTAATCACCCAAAAGTGGTATTTGAGTGCTAATAGTGCTATGCTAATTGAGACTACGTATCCCTATCTTAGTCCCAAACCTATCCTAGAGCTTATTATCACCCTTATTTAGTGTTTGTCTAGGCCAAAAACATCCCTATCTAGTCTAAAAGTAGTCTCAAGCCCTCATTTCCTAATCCTAGCCCTTTGTGCCTAGTGTTCTACAAATTGGACACTAATGCCACATGAGTCTACTATCCCCAAAATGGCACTAATGTCCTTTTCCATAAATTTCCCAAATGATTATATTTTCAAAAACTAAAGCCTCTTAAGGTTAGCCCTAAATATTTTATCATCTACACAAGCAATAGAATGGTATATAGACATGAATTTTAGCCCTCTATCCATTATATGGAATTCAAATGCAAAATATACATTGAAACATGAAACAAGTTGTGAAAAATTAAGGTTAATAATCCCCATTCCTACATACTTTTGTATACTACCATATAAAACATCCCTAAGCTCATATTTTCTAGATTCCCACTCTCAAAAACATTCAAGGCACTCAAGGCCACTATCATACTAGCATTACTTTCACTTGCACTAACACTTAGTGGGGGGAACTACATTGGCTTTGATCTCTCCTCGAAGTATTGGTATATAGGCAACTCTCTTTGTATTGGGATGTTAAGGGTGTCCAACCTTTCTTACTGATGAACACATTTTTTGCCTCATAACCTAATTACATGGAAGATTAGGGTTTGCACAATAAATTAGTAATTATATGCATAATATAGGATTTTAAAATTTATGTGTGTAAGAATAAAACCCAAGATTGTAAACATAGGTGAACCTATAAGTTTAGGATAATCATACACAAAGGACACTACCATCAATATCTAGACACTACCACCACTTTACTAATATTGGTGTTACTATCCAATTATGGTGCTACTGTTGATGACTTAAAATTGTGCTTGATCTTAACCAATCAATAATGGGAAGTTTCAAGCTGTGGGACAATGTGGCTTGAAACAACCTCTAGATTTTAGAGAAGCTGGTCAATTCTTTGTATGGGTGTTGGGGAAAAGGGATATGAGACTAAACGAAAATGCAAAAAATGTAGGAATTGAAACCTAACTATGGTGATGTGCCTGAGTGTAATCCTAATCCTAACCTGAGCACAATGAGACTATTATAGGATTCAATTACATTTAAGAGCAGACAAGTGCATTATCAATGTAAAAGATTGAAATAATAGGAATAGAGGCTCACAATAGGGAGTTCTTTCATTGAGATACAGAGAATGTCAACAAGGGCATAGTGTTCAATCTTCCTAATAGAATCTTCCAATCACATAAGAGGCACCAAAGTCATGTACAGTTATGTAGACCTTCCAATTCAAGAAAATGAGACAAAAGCAAATGACATTCTTAATCACAACTATAGAAAAAATATACAGTATAGACTACTTTGCCAATGACACAGATAACACCAACCAAGGCATGGAGTTCAAATTTCCATAATTCATTCAGCCACATAAAGGGCACAGAAACATGTATGGTTATATCAACTTTACAAATTAGGAAAATTGAGACAAGAGCAAATGATATTACTAGTCTAAATTCTAGAAAGTCTAAAACTATAGAATTATCCCCCTCTCTTTCAATTTTACAATTCTTCTTATATAGCTTCGAATGTCTCCTTACATCACTTTCTTTCCCATGCAATTCCACTCCATCCTTCACTCCTAGGGGATAAAATGGATGGCACCTTTAGTGCCTTGGATGTATCCTAGTCTTATCAAGAATTGCCCTGACTGCGGCATGACGATCCCTATCTAGTACCTCTCTTCATTCCTGAAATTCCTCATTCCATCACCTATTTGGATACTCAACTATCTACTCTACTTGGGTTATAGGGGACAAACACATGGTGTCTTCAATGCTTGTAAGCCCCAAAAATCTACCTAGTGCACTATTCTATCTACTAGGAATAACTCACGCTAAGTTTGTTTCCATCTTTGTTGTAGCAGATAGACGGGCACTCTATCCTATTGAAATGGAAGAGGACACTTATTCAACCTATGAAAATTCTCTTTTTGTCTAGAAAGCACCAAAGAATGACACTTGGCCACTTTTTCTTTCTCTATATTCTACTTAGGAATGCTCTGCCTTTGACACTTGTCGCAGTCCACTTCCTCGATACTTTGTAATTTTATCAAAACAAAACTTATTACGTTCCTTACTTGGGAAAATTTTTAGGAAGGGATGGATGCACGTGGCAGTCTTTGCATGTTGACACTCAGTGCTTCCTTAGTCCTTTGAAATAATGTCTAAGACCCACCACAATCTTCATTTGGTGATTAGGCTCAAAGATGGTTTCTTAAAAATTGACACATGGTGATCTCCGCTGCTCTTGGGAAGATACGTGGCATCTTCTACTTCTCCTTCTAGGGTATGTGGTGTCTTCCACTGCCTCTTGGGGATAGAGTAGAAAGGAACTTAGAGAGTGACACTTGGTAGCCTCTATTGTACTTCAGCACTTAAGCAAAATGAAATGATGCCCTTATGTGTTAAACGAAAGCCTTGAACCCATGTCTCCCAGATGCTGACATGTGGTGAATTCTATTACTTATTTAAAAAGGTAGTTCAGGGCCTCTACAATTGCCACCTAGAACTTTCCACTTTGTCTGCTACTTAGCTCATTAAAAGTCTTCATCAAAAGTAGGATGAAATGTGAGTGCCTCTATGAGACTCAGATGCTAACACATGGTGTGTTCTGCTTAACTACCACTAGGTACGTGGCATGATCCACAATTCTTTAGAAAGTTACAAAAAGGGCCTTAGAGGATGCCAGCTGGCTAGCTTTGGGTTTCAGAGCATGACAATTGGCCACTTCCACTCAAATTCAATACTTGGGAAAAAATGAGATGAAAGAAACAAGAAGGGGAAACAACCCATGCTTAGAGGGTGACATTTGGCAGCATTTGATGTATTTCAACACTTAGAAAAATGAACCTGTCCTCTACTCCAAAACTCTTCCGCTACGTCCAAGGTGTGTAGGAACCAAAATTGTAATGCTCAAACCAAAAATAAATTAAATACAATGTAGATTAAAAATTACTCTATAGTTACTGGTGACCCCTAGGACTTTTGAGCCTACTCAAAAAGAACTTGACTCTCGCTCAATCAAAATTTCAAAATTTATAGGTTAAAAGAGTTATCTAGTAGATAGACCACTCATGGTCAGATAATCCTTGCTTGCTCTATAATTCATCAAAAGCTAGATCCAAGCTAATGAGATCCTTGTGTGAAAAGGTTTGCAAGATTTAGACCATGACTTTTAGCTTGAATTCTAGCCAGAAAATAGGAATCAAAATAGTTTCAACCTCTAAGGCTGAGGAATCATCTCACAAGCTCTAAAAAACTGTTTGATCCCTTTGTTTAGCCAGTAGCAATGGTTAAATTTGATCAGCCATCATCACCATCTTTACATCTAGAAATGGGGAAGGAAGGCCTAGTTGCACTAGATATTCAATGTGGCATCTCATCTCACTAATACTTTCTTTCATGACATCGAGACAACTTCTACAACTATTGGTTGTGACATTGTGACTGAGCTCCTCATTGACCCATTTTGCGGCAGCCATTCTATCAAGGATCCCCGTGGCTACCAATGTTGCATCCATTATGTCATAGAGCTTCTGTAGCAATGAATAGGAGTTTGTGACTCTTTCGGAGATCATGGCTAGAGTGTTTTGTACTAAATTCTCCACTCTTTCACACAATTACTGTGCATTGAGTAAGAAGGTGAAAAATGGCCTAAGTTGGATAATCTCTGAAGAGATTCTCTCCCACACTGACTTGTAGAGCTCCTTTACTAGATGCACTACTCTGACACCTCTTGGCCTATTAGCCAACTCAATTTCTAGTTATGCCATCCTCTGCTGCTCTACTTATAATTGGGCTTGAAAAGCCACATCTTTGTTCTACTCCAACAACCTTTGATGTGATTGGGTAACCTGCAGTTGGAGTCCTTCGACTCTTCCCTATAACGTTGCATTATCTCACCTTAGGGCTATTACTACATCTTTTGCAAGTTCGATTTCTGCCTTCAATGAATCATTTTGGGCTTGGACTACCCTTTGAGTCTAGAGGGAAATAGTATCTTGTAACTATTTCTGTAGACTAGCTATTTCATTATCTCTCTTATTTATTTCTTCAACCAAACTATTATAGTTTGCCTTCTCCTAGGCCGAATTGGCCTCCATCTTCTACAGTCTTCTTGATTTATTCAAATAATCTTCTATGACCATAGAAGTGGATTTGGTCAGCAGCTTGACTCTGTCTTGGGGCCTGAATAGGGACATGTCAATGGCCACTGCATTTATCGTGTAGTCTTCTGACTACACTTGCTCGCTCGGCTTAGCAACGTTGGGTGAAAAATGGGTCACCATCAGCTACTATTGGATGGGGTCAAATTGTGACCTCAAATGTGGGATGGCTAGTGCTTTATTCTCTTTAATCCTCTTCTTCTTCAACTAGGCTTCTCTTGCCTTCCTAGTAGCATCAGCCTACATTTGGAAGGTGGAAGGGGATGCAATATGTCCCCTTGTGAAGGGAACCCCTTGTGGCTGGCCATATTAGAGAGCCATTGGTTAATTAGGGGTGAGTTGTAGGGAAATCTTTTTGGGAACAAAAGGGGAGAAATGGGGTAATGTGAGGGCTTGAGGCACTGATGATGGGGTGGCTTTTGAGATGGGAATAGTAGCAGTGGCAGGAGGTGTCATTTGACCAGGTGGAGGTGTCATGCTAATAGGGTGAGGAATAGATTGAGAGGGAGGAGGGGAAGTAACACTTACCTAGGGGGAAGTCATAGTGCTCTAAGCTGGGCACTATGAAGGCTCTTTTTCCTCCTCTGGATCTAATTGGAACTGCACCCTTCTTTTTTTGGGTGTCTCTACCTCCATCTACATTTGTCTCCCTTCTACCTCCGCTATTATCGATGGTGCATGTGGAGAATTGGGGACTTCAATTACCCCTGATGATGTGGAGGCTTGTGGTTGTGAAGACACCACACTTCTTTGTTGTTCTATGATAGTTGTAGCTTACTCTGAAGTCTATGGTTATTGGCTTGGTCCTACTTTGGCTGCTTGATCCACCCCAAGTGTCAACATCTGGCTTGTTTCTAGGCTAGATACAGGAGATGGATGCCACTCATCGTAGAGTTCTTCCCACCTTTCATCTAAATCTACACCTCCAAAAGCATGGGTGGTCTAGGAAATTTCTTGCCTATATTTCCAATAGGCCTCAATTTTCTTTGTGTCCCAACCTTTGTTTCTCAATGTCCTTCTCAAACCAGAGGTCATCCTGACTTTGGGATCGTAATCCCTTTATTTTTCATAGAAGGTTTCCCATGGATTATTCTATAGCATGGGAAAATCTGTTAACTCAACATAGAGACCAGGAGCATCTTCAGCAGGGTTTTTCCTGGTTTCCCAAAAGGGGTGGCTTTCATGCACAATCTTGGCTCCAATTCTATTTGTCCTCACTATGGAGGCTATGTAATTATTTGGGTCATAAACCCACTTGTCCTTAACCAATAAGAACCCCAAAAATGCTAGTTTCCTTAGCAGTATGATCTCAGCTTCTTTGGCTTCCAAGCTTACGTTGCTTGCCATCCACAGGAGATTATACATTTTCCTTTTCTTCTTCCCAAAACCATATTCATTATCAACCACTGATACCTACCTAGTGATTTCCAAGAATGCTAACCAAAGAGTTAAAACCTTTGGTAGCAACACTGGCTCCCCACAAAATCCATGGACCCTTATGGTCGTGTGATGGGCCCCAAAATAGAAATCACATGGGATTGGGCAACTAACCAGGAGGTTTGTAACACTTAGGAATAACCTATTTATAATAGGCTTAGGGCTAAGGCAATGAAGGATAGGGGTAATGAATAGTTCCCAAAAGTCATATGTGTCATTGGTCTTTGATAAAACATGTGTCCATGCAGACACAAGAATGGTCCTTTGGGGGTCAAAAGCTAGGTCATACAGGTTCAGACTCATAAATTGGGTGAAAAGGTCAGGGTTTTGGTGTAGTATGAGATGAAACAAAAAGGAGGAATACCTGAATATCCCTTTTGCCCTAAACTGGGTCAGTTTCTCCATAATTAAGAAGGTGATGTGTTTCAAGAAGTCAAGATGGTACTCCTGCATCTTGTCAGCTATTTTTAGCCTAAAGAGGATGGCCATTTACTTTGCATATAATGTTTGTCATCCTTCATGCCAAAGATGAGAGCCATCATCGATAGTGCATATTGGTTGGTGGGTGTGAACTGAGTTCTTGATGTGGGGAGCATGGGCACCATTGTATCCCCATCAGCCATTTGTAACTCAGACCTCAAAAACCTAGTCTGATTGTTGATGTTCACCCACATCCTTTGCATCTTATCAATGGTGGGGAAGGTGGTGGTACCATTATATTACAAGGTAAGCATGTCCCAGATATCTTGTGGGGTGACCTGTAGCATGAAGGGGCCTTGTTGGATGGAGCAAGATTGTGCATGGAGCAAATCCATGCATAATTTGATTATATTAGGGTATGGGTGCATGGCTGGGACAATGAATTGAGCCAATTGTGAGGTCCATATCCTCATTTTGAATGTCTCATATTGCCTTGCCCTGGCTCTTTGGAGATACCTTTGGTGTGTCCCTTTTTTGAGGTTCTTATTGCTAGCTCTTTGTAGGGTCGGGTCCATGATTCCATCCACATATTCCCTTACTTTGGATGGGTCACTGGTTTGACTAACTCCTAGGGCTTTTATTCTCGAGTAGCTTCTTGGTGGCTGTGCAGGAGCTATAGCGTATGATTTACTAGCCAACAACCTATCGAGGTATTTAGGTGTCCCTATTCCTTGTTATAAAGCTAATGCTCCTGCCATCTTTAAATCTCTTGTATAATACCTAGTATATGAGCCTTGTGTAGGATGTAAACATGCTTGTTGAAACAAACTTTACTAGGCACCACAATCACAATGAGCATAATATTTTCACAGGAATGCTTGAGAGTTTGTAAACTTTAAAATTTGCTAAGCAATATTTATGGGCCTATCATGTCCCAAATAGCATTAAATTAAGGTGATCATTAGCAAATCCTACTCAATCTTTGGGAAATAGTGAGGCAGACACATTATGCAGCATAAGGTACCTTGGAGATCTTGAAAGATTTGGAGAAGCATTTATTGTGGCAAAATTTAAAGAATTAAAACTTCTAAGACATCGACTCTGTGTTTAAAATGCTTATTTTTTAAAATAAAAGTGAGAAAGCAAAAAACAAAACAAAAAATAAAATAAAACAATGTGGGAATGGGAAACTACCTAACTATCTTAATTAAATATCCTTATTTCCCTCTGGGATCAAAAATGAACTTTCCAACGTCTTCCTTATGACAAGCCAACTTGTGTTGCCATATCAGTGATTGTAACAGGTCTATCCTTGATGGAATGTCCTCTGTACTGGCCACATGGGTTTGCCTGCACTCAAATGAGTTTGAGTAAAACATGTGTTCGACATCCAAAAATTCTTCTTGTCTTTGAAAGCTTGTCAAATACTGGTTCTTCCTACTATCATGTGTCATCAAGAAACCATTGGCTATTGGTTCTTTACTCTATGCCTTTTGATACCTATTATCTCTTGGCTTATCTCCTTTAGATTCTAGCTTTATTTCATCATCATGCTCCTCGATGATTTCATCTTCTTGAAAGGATGGTTCTGAAAACTGGCATCCCTTCTGCATACTCAGTTGAGTCACGATGTTGTCTTCTCCACATTTAGCCAATTCATAGCCTTCTTGTAGGATAGTGTCATTTGTCTTAATGACTTGGTCGAGGGAGTATCCATGTTCCTCCATATCTTCTTGCAAAGTGAGGAAAAAGTCATAAATGATCTCCTCCTCATTTGAAGTTAAGGAAAAAGCTTGCGTCTTATCCCCTTGCTCATTAAAGGGGGAATCTATGGTGATTTCCTCCTTATCTGTACTTATGGAATCGTCTTTACTAGCCATGAATTAAGTGTACTCTTTTGCATACTCATTTACTTCCTTCAAAATATATTCTTCTTCGAAAAGGGGTGAAGAAGAAGGCTGTGATGGGAAACAAGAAGCTTCTTGAGTAAGGGTGGAAGGGACTTGAGGGGAAAGTGAGAGCTTGGGGTCCTCTTGACTTGCTACTATCATAGACTCTACATTATTGGGGAAATGGCCTTGACAGGTTAGACCTTGCTCAAGAACGGGGGTGGTGTATGTCTAATTTGGAATTTGTGGTGGTGAATATGGAGTTTGGTAGACTTGGTAAGGCTGGTTCTCATAAACACTTAGCCTCTCTTCTAGAAATGCAATCAATCCACACACATCCAACATCTCATATGTAAGCTCTTGCCAATTTGCCCTTTCAATGGGATCCCACTCACTTTTAATCAGATCTATTGCGTCCCTCACTTGATGGATGACATGACAAGGAATCTCTTGGCCATATCCCCTTCTACTGTCAAGCTCTAACACATATTTTTTAAATCCCAATAATGCTTTTTTGAAGGTGAAAATAAGGTTAGGTTGAGCATGAGGTGTGGCATATTGGGGAGACTGGTCATAAGATTGGTATAGCTCATAACCATATGCATCCTTGTTACTTGACATAGTTTTAGGAGAAGCTTGTTCTTGATTAAATATATAAGGAGAATAAGACTCATAGCTATGAGTAATAGAATTATACATACCAAAAGGTGATTTCTTTGATGATACTAGGGTTGCTTGATTGGTTGATGACTCAGGGTCATTATTGGTGTTGATAAAAACCTCCAAAGGCTAATTGGCTGAAGAACCACCAAAATTCTTCAACTCCTTGAAAGATTGGTCCCACTGGGCATGCCAAAATTTTTTGATGACTTAAAATTTTGCTTGATCTTAACCAATCAACAATGGGAAGTTTCAAGCTGTGGGACAATGCGGCTTGAAACAACCTCCAGATTTTAGAGAAGCTAGTCCCTTCTTTGTATGGGTGTTGGGGAAAAGGGATAGGAGATTAAACAAAAATGCAAAAAATGTAGGAATTGAAACCTAACTATGGCAATGTGCCTGAGTGTAATCCTAATCCTAACTTGAGCACAGTGAGACTATTATAGGATTCAATTACATTTAAGAGTAGAAAAGTGCATGATCAATGTAAAAGATTGAAATAACAAGAAAAGAGGCTCACAATAGGGAGTTCTTTCATTGAGATACAGTGAATGCAAATAAGGGCATAGTGTTCAATCTTCCTAACAGAATCTTCCAATCACATAAGAGGCATAGAAGTCACGTACAGTTATGTAAACCTTCCAATTCAAGAAAATGAGACAAAAGCAAATGACATTCTTAATCACAACTATAGAAAAAATATATAGTATAGACTACTTTGCCAATGACACAGATAACACCAACCAAGGCATGGAGTTCAAATTTCCATAATTCATTCAGCCACATAAATGGCACAAAAACATGCATGGTTATATCAACTTTACAAATTAGGAAAATTGAGACAAGAGCAAATGATATTATTGGTCTAAATTCTAGAAAGTCTAAAACTATAGAATTCTCCCCCTCTCTTTTGATTTTACAATTATTCTTTTATAGCTTCAGATGTCTCCTTGCATTACTTTCTTTCCTATGCAATTCCACTCCATCCTTCACTCGTAAGGGACAAAAAAAATGGCACCTTTAATGCCTTGGATGCATCCTGGTCTTATCAAGAACTGCCCTGACTGCAGCATGGTGATCCCTATCTAGTACCTCTCTTCATGCTTGAAATTCCTCATTCCATCACCTATTTGGCCACTTAACTGTCTACTCTACTTGGCTTATAGGGGACAAATTAACAGCATCTTCAATGCTTGTAAGCCCCAAAAATCTACCTGGTGCACTATTCTATCTACCAAGAATAACTCACGCCAAGTTTATTTCCATCTTTGTTGTAGTAGATAGATGGGCACTCTGTCCTTTTGAAATGAAAGAGGAGACTTAGTCAACCTATGAAAATTCTCTTTTTGTCTAGAAAGCACCAGAGAATGACACTTGGCCACTTTCGCTTTCTCTATATTCTACTCAGGAACGCTTTGCCTTCAACACTTGTCACAGTCTACTTCCTTGATACTTTGTAGTTTTATCAAAACAAAACTTATTACATTCCTTGCTTGGGCAACTTTTTAGGAAGGGATAGATGCACATGGTAGTCTTTGCATGTTGACACTCAGCACTTCCTTATTCCTTTGAAATAACATCTGGGACCCACCACAATCTTTATTTGGTGATTAGGCTCAAAGATGGTTTCTCAAAAATTGACACATGGCAATCTCTACTAAAGATATGTGGCATCTTCTGCTTCTCCTTCTAGGGTATGTGGCATCTTCTGCTGCCTCTTGGGGATAGAGTAGAAAGTAACTTAGAGAGTGACACATGGCAGCCTCCACTATACTTTAGCACTTAAGAAAAATGATATGATACCCTTATGTGTTAAATGAAAGCCTTGAACCCACATCTCCCAGATGTTGACATGTGGTGAATTCTGCCACTTCTTTAGAAAGGTAGTTCAGGGCCTCTGCAACTGCCACTTGGTGCTTTCCCCTCTGCCTACTGCTTAGCTCATTGAAAGTCTTTGTCAAAAGTAGGATGAAACGTGGGTGCCTCTATGAGACTCAGATGCTGACACGTGGTGCATTCTGCTTAACTACCACTAGGTATGTGTCATGATCCATGGTTCTTTGGAAAGTTACAAAAAGGGCCTCGAAGGACGCTAGCTGGCTGGCTTTGGGTTTCGGAGCACTACACTTGGCCGCTTCTACTTGAATTCAATACTTGGGCAAAAATGAGATGAAGGAAACAAGAAGGGGAAATGACCCATGCTCAGAGGGTGACATTTGGTAGCATCCACTATACTTCAACACTTAGCAAAATGAACCCGTCCTCTGCTCCAAAGCTCTGCCGCTACATCCAAGGTGCGCAGGAACCAAAATTGCAGTGCTTGAACAAAAAATAAATTAAATACAATGTATAGTAAAAATTAATCTACAGTTACTATCCAAGAGGGGTTATGACATAGAGATCTAATTTATGATAATTATACGAGCTTCCATCTCAATTTTTAGCACAAATATCATTCATATCAGGTATTTTCCAACTAAGTCTTTATTTACATTAATTATTACTATTTTTTAAAATGTTAAAGCTAGTCAATTTAATAAAAAATTAATGGCTATATTTATTACATATTATTTACTTGATTTGGTTTACTCATCCTTTTAATCAAACATAGGATTTGTACTGACTATGTCCTAAAAGGTTGAAACATTTAGTGAACTGACTTACTTTGAATATTACCAAAGCCCTAACCCTAAATGCTCTTAGGGTTTGTATCCTTGTTTTTTCCATTCTCATTAGTTACTTTAAGTTTTTAAAATTTTATACATTCTATTTTAGAAGATCTATTTCAATTTGTTTACTATATTCCATCTAAAAAATTATTTTTCATCCACTAAGAATAAGTGTTAGGCTAGGTGGTAATCCTATAGTGCATAATCAAATTCCTATTATTTAAACTTATACAATGCATAAGGGACTTGGTATAACTCATGTTTTTTATCCTTCATGCCCTAATTATGTGGACATCAAAGATAATGCATTTGAAGATTACTAATATAATAAGTAACAAGATGAACACAAATTGTAAATCAGGACACTCTCTCTACACTTAACATTGAAAACCTAATTGTCAATAAGGATAAGATCCTACATATATTTAGAGATAGAATTTAGTAATAGCCCCTTGATCATGCATAAATTTTACAATCCATAATGGAAATTAATAATAAATCAAACAATGGTCAATATTTAACTCCCCTAGCTAATAACATTGTTACACCTATAGTGGGGCCAACTCAACTAACACAATCTACAAATGTAATTAAATAACCTTTAGTGATAGTTACACCTCTTATGGCTAGTTCCTTAACTCTAGATGTAAAATACATTAATACTTTTCAATTTAAGGTGTTACATCTTGATAAGAGATCCACTAGGCCATCACATGCCTTGTATTCTAATGTTCTCTTACATACATCTTTGCCACACCACATAGTGGAAACTCCCTTGTCATCTAGATTTGTGGCAACTAAAATTACATTTTATGATGGTAAGAGTGACCCAAAACACCATCTCTAAGATTTTAATGTATCATGTTTAGACTAAATATCCAATTATTAGATTCTCACAAAGTTATTTCCACATAGTTTAAAGGATTATGCCTTACAATGGTTTTATGACTTACCAAATAAATCTATCATAGCATTCAATCCTTTGGAAAACATGTTTTTATCACACTTATCCATAAATATTAGTGACAAGATACCATATACTCAAATTAAATAGTTGAAACATATGTCAAATGAACCCATTATATAATACATCTTATGATACAAGACTATATTAGTTAAAGTGACTAGCGCCATGATAAACAAAGAACATCAAAACATCTGCAAATAGAGTTTTTTACTACCATTACATGAAGCCATATTGTTTTAAAAGTTCCCAAAATTCATAGATTTGTGCCACATAGTAAAATAAAGGGAGGACAAGCTTCTATTAATGGGTAAACTAAAATATATTAGTGGATCAAAATTAACTACTAAGATTTCAAGTAAACATCCATACAATTTAAGGACCACTGAGAAAAAGAGTGATTAAAAGGCCATACTTAACATAACTTTAGAGCCATCTCATCACTTGGTTTTATCAGTTCCTCAATGTAGAATCTTCACTAACCTTCCAAAATTGCCAACATAGGATTTACAATATCTCATAGTATGCAATGTCACATATATCCCTCCCATTAAAGAGGTTTATATGACATGACGTCTTTTAAAAAACTATGATTCCAACACATTATATGAGTATCATAGGGCACCGATCCATACAACAAACATATGCATAAGTGTTAAAAATAAGATATAAGATTTGATTGAGGCTAACATTATCAATGTGGGAACACCCTTAAAGGAACCAAAAGTACAACAAATAAAAGCTAAGAAATTAAATATATTATTAGATCTATTTCCAAAGCATATAGTGAATGAGGTAGGGAGCACTTCATGTGTTTAATACATATATTAGGAACATACACCACGATCTTCATATGATACTATTATAGAGGCGGCACACCCATTGCACAATATCATTGGTATGTATTGCACCAAAGTTTTTCCTAGACCACCAATCACCTTCACAGACCAAGAGATTGTTGATGATGATATATTTACACACTCTTTATATAATATTACATAGATCATCACCCTATCTAGAGTGATATGGTTGATAATGGGTAAAGCATTATCATGTGCACTATGGCACTTTTAAAGAATTTGTGGTATTTAGAGTAGGATATACTCCCCATAAACATAATTATTAGTGGTTTTAGTGGTCATTTTCAGAGCTTCATCATGGATATTGTACTTTTATTATAGGTTGGACTAGTATATGTGGCCACTTAATTCTTAATAGTACTTAGTACATGCATATTTGATATGTTATTAGGTAGACCATGATTACAACAACTATGAGCGATCCCATCCATAGTGCATAGATGCTTGAAATAAATACATGAAAATCAAGTGGTAAAATCTGATGGTCTTCCATATGAGTATCCTCTACCTATTCCACAACTAGTTATAACACAGATACCAATTATAGTTATAACATAGTTAATAGATATAATATAGTTATATTTATAGTTCAGAGCATAGTTCTTATTGATACACCACAAAGTTTAGTAGAAACACCAATGCAGGTGAGGTGTATTCTTACATTATCAACATGTATGCATACTCTCCCATAGAGACAATTATTAAAGAGACACCTATGTTAGAGATATGTCAAAAATTCTAGAGAGCCTCCATCCACTCAATTTTTATTGAGATCAATATTATTGGGTTCTCAAGATTCTCATCATAGGGCACGTATATGACCTAAATCTTCTTCTACCAAATAGGTTACTAAGACCCCTATAGTTTATAGAATACCATAGTCAATAACACAAATTCCTACCACGACTACACATGTAGATATAGATATGGATATAGATATAGATCATTCAATACCATAGATAATAGGATCATATTTACCTTTTCACATAACATGCACAATCATAGTTCCCTTATTTGACATAGTCATAGTGATAGTGAGTCTCCCATGAGACTCATTGGTTAGTATGGTTCCTCCCTTCATGTAAAAATTTTCCCTCTCTCTTACTCCTTATACATAGTTCATTTTTAGTTTGATTATACAAAGATTATTTATATAAAAAATAATAACAATAAAATATTTTAAAAACACAAAAACATTCAAATAATTACTCAGAAAACACAAAATTTTAGATTATATGCATTTCTATGTTTACATTTCTTATATTTTATAGACACTACAAATTTTATCTATATTAGTATATTAAATTTTATCATAAATGAATCACTTGTTATTTCCAAGTTATTATAGATTTTTTATAAGACTTAGGTCCAATACACTAATCTAGACTTACTATTATCTACCAATTAGGGGTATATACACTGATACATGGGTCTTCACTTGACACATTTTCCCACTTAGGGGCATCTTATACATATTTTTGATTACCAGGTTATATCCTTATATAATCTACATCCCAAAGTTAACATTGTTATATCTTGATATTGGTCATACTACCCTTAAATTTTCTTTTATTTATTACTACATTAGACATAGCATATGTACAACCTAACTGTTACATAGATTTGTATTATACATCCATGCATACTTTCATTTCTAGCTTTCCTAGTTTAGACTTGATTACATTTTTATATTTATTTTATTCGATGGCATTTTAATATGACATTATTCTTTGGCTCTACACCACTTCTATTCATAGTATTTATGATTTGGACATGTTCCCATGTCCTTGTGTTTTCCTTTCCAATTATGTATGCGTACATTTAAACATGTCCTTCTATGTGTCTCTAAGCCAAATTTATTATTTCTTGCATATGTGGACATTTAAACATGTTATTATATGTATTATTTTCTCACATTTAGTGACATGTGCCCATATCCCTCATATTATGGCCGTTAGCCTACTTTGTGTGCCTCATGTGTTTTGTGTGTATGTTTTATTGTATGCATCATAGTCATGACACATATTTGACTGTTACACACACTAATTTTTGATTCCATGAGGGATCTCATGCATCTACTCTTCTTAATTAGGTACCATGATGGATATCATGCCCCATTACCCTAGGTAGCTACCCAATATTACTCAAATTTGTTGTTACATACATTGACTACATCTATCTTGACACCCTTGTGAATGTTATATATGAATTACATATTACATTACATACTTATGCTCATATGTTTTGGGATTAGTTTTTACATTATGTGAAAATAGGTATTTATGAAAAGGTAAATAATATTCGGTTAATTTATCGAGAGGTAAATATTAGTTATAGGGTGATTATAACCATATGGTTAATATGGTAAGTTTGTATTAATTAGAATATTATATTGTTATGATATATTGTTAATTGTTATAACAATATATTATAGATAGGTTTGCTTAATTAGTGGGATTCAGATGTGAGATAATATTGGAGAAATTATAGGATGATATTCTTATATAGTTATATATTGTCCCAAATGAATTAATTCAAAGAGTGGAATATAATTTTGTGTTAAAAATTAAATCTATATATTCAAGATCCATTTCACTATGCATAATTTATATTATCTATTGGATCATCCAATATCTATCATTGGTATTGTTTTAGGCTAGAATTACACCCTTGAAAGAGAGTTTTTTAGGCTCTCTCACTCCCAACTATAATATTGGAGCAACCTCAGGCTGTTAGTATCCTATAGTGAGGTTGAACCTCTAGTATTTTTAATGAGGGTAGCTCCTCAGATGCTTCACTTCAGCTTGTTTACCACGCTAAAATATAATATTGACTAAGGAAAATGGAGAGACATATAACATGAAAGGGAAACCTAAGCTAATAATGGTGATGCACTGAATATGGAATGATCCACTTTCAGCCTAGAAACCTTAAAAACTACTAATAAACCTAACCAAGACATAGACTAATCTAATCCTATCTCAAAGCCACAAGCATAAGTATTTTGTGTGGAGGTCAAAGGGAAACCCTACAATTTGAAAGATAGAAATAAATAGTTTTGTGTGAGACACTATAAACTTGTGACACTTCAAAAAAGTCACTAATGTCTAACACTTCACACAACCTGTAAGGAACTAAAAAAATAAAAGAAAAATACATAGAGAATATATAAATGATGAAAAGGGGCATACATCTACAAGTTAAACTCTAATAATGTATACTTGAATTCAAACCAAAATAAGAAAGGTTTATCTTATTACTTCAAGAGAGTGTTTACAAGGTGATTTTGATATAGTAACTCTATCACTAGTTGAAGGATCCATTTTTAAGGCTCAACAACCTATATATATAGAAAAAAAGAATGAGAGAGAAGAAAGACTTAAGTAAAAAAATAGAGAGGGTATCTTGAATGAATATAAACACCACTATTATTCTTGAGATCCTTTGCATTCAAAGCATACAACTACCTTGATCATGAGATGAGCTACCTAAGATTGCCATAAATCTCCTCGAGCCTTTCGAACATTCAAGTCTCCTCCTATTTTTTAGGACAAGGTCCTCATACTTATGCATTTGGTAGCATCATGATCAAACCTATTTTGGGTTATTTTCTATCGAGGATATGGCTTGATACACTCTTTATTGAATGAAGACATCAAATCTCACTTTAAAACTAGACTTAAGCTCATTATAGAGGAAAACCAATCCAAAATATTGGTTTTTATAGATTTTGGATGTCAAAGACTTGACTAAAATAATGGTTTCACTTATTCATTTAAGTCACTAACCCACTTTATGATATTAGGTGTGAATATCCCACTTGTGTCTTTGAGGAACTTTAATGATGGAGTTTGACCTTTATCTACATATTGGTTACACTTTTGATATTTTCAATGCCAATGACTACTTTTAGGGGATAAAGTTGATGTTTGTGGGCCCATCATGTGATATTTGAATCCCAATAGCTAATCCTTTAGACTATTTGTTTTAGCCATTTTCTTTGGCATCATTTCAGGCTCTTCTTCTCAGACTTTCTTCCTAAAGGATTTTTTTCAAACTATTCCTTGCAACCTTTTGATGGGAGCACTTTCTTTGAGGTAAATTGCTTACTTTGTCTCTGCCTTTCTCAAGATTTTCATTTTAGACAAAATTCCAAAGGAATTTTGCCTTAGGGAAAATTATCCCAAATAATTTTTGGAAGGAATTGCATTCTTAGAATGGCCCCTCACCTCTTTGAAAAGGTCATTTAGAAACTTTTTTTAGGTCCACTTCCCAAAATAAAAGTACCCTTCTGAAAACTTGAAGTGGACAATTTTCCCAAAAAAGTACCCTTCAAGGAAATTTTTAAGTACCCTTCAAATTTCTCAAAAGTTACCTTTCAAAGAAATGTTTGGGATACTTGCTTAGAAAGGAATCCCTAGAGATTCTTTCTTTGAACAATTTTTTTAGATAGATTGTGTGGATAATTTTTCCAAAAGGAAACTTGACCCTTTTCCCTTTTTAAATATTTCCTTTAGGAAAATTGTTTCATAGTAATTTCCCTAAAATAATTCCTGACACTTGAATTAAAAAAATTGAGACAAAACTCCTGAAGAGAGAATACTTAACTGAAAAAGAGAAATATTCCTTTGATAAAATTGTGTAGATAATTTTGTTGAAAGGAAACTAAAACCTAGCCTAAAATAATCTTGAAAGAAATCACCTTTCACTTGTTCTCCAAAAGAATGAATAAGTAAAGACTTAGCTAGATAATAGATTTTGTACTTAGATTTTGGCTTGTAGACTTATCCTTAAACACTACTGTTGGATCCTTAAAAACCTAATTGTATCCTCTTCTAAGCCTTTTATCCACTACTTCATCAAACCATGCCCACTATGCTTGAGAAACTAGCTCATTTGCCTCATCTGATCCATTGGGCATGAATTTAATGCTTTCTTTGACAAGGATGACCCTATCTATAAACTTCCCTTGAAGTAATAAGGACAAAAAGAACAAAATAAACACTATGCCCAAAGCACTTAGGGAAAGGAAAAACACAACTAAAAAGATGTGCATAAGGAACTTAAGAGAAAACATGAAAAAAAATATACAAAAGTACAATATACAAAATGGATATAGACTCTTCTAATAGAATGGTTTAGATGAATCCCATTAACTGGGATGGATAACACCTCCCCATCTAGTTAGGCCAGCTAAAAAGCATTATGTTGTTTGCATCTATGGATCAAATAAGGACCATTCCACAAGTTGTCAAATTTGGTATGGTTGCCTAGGTTGGCCTTATTTGAATCCCACTTGAGGAATAGATCCCCTTCATTAAAGTAGCTTGCTATGGCTCTCTTGTCAAATGATTTATTGACTTGAGCTTGATGTGACTCTAGTGTTTTCATTACAAGGTCTTTCATTTCTTCAAATTCCATGAGTTCTACCAATTTCACATACAAGGGATCATCTTCCATCAAATCCAACTGATGGGCTAGTTATAATGTAGGAAACTCAAGAGAAATGGGCAACTTGACCTCCCTTCCATATAGTAAGACATATGAAAATTTTCCAATGGCAGCCTTAGGAGTCACCCTATCAACCCACAAGGCTATCTTTAGTTTAGTGTGACATGTCCTCTGGTTCTCTTTCATAGTTCTCCTAATGATTCTTACTAAATTCTTATTTGTGGACTTAGATAGTCTATTCCATTAAGGATAATAGTTGGAAGAGGTGATTGAGGAATGCTAATGCATTATCAAAAATGATATTGGATGGAACACCAAACTTGGTCACAATGTTATCATAGAAGTCTAAGACTACACCTTCATTAGCTTCTTTCAACATAATGGCTTTCACCCACCTGGTGAAGTAGTCAGTTGCAATAATAACTCATCTATGACTTGCACTTGATGGAGGGTCAATCATTCCCATGGAATCTATCATCCATTACATGAAAGGCTACTCTACTTGAATTGGGTTGAGAGGAAGGGCTACCAATATTTGCTTACCCAAAAATAAAACACACTTTTGACACTTTATTACCCATGCATATGCATCCTTGAAGAGGTTGGGCCAGTAATAACCAACCCTCATTATCTTTTATACTATGGTTGTAGGTGCAAAATGACCTCCTGTAGGTCCATCATGGAATTACTCTAAGAGCCTAGTCACCTGGTCATTATCTATTCACCTAAGGAGCACTCCATCAAGGTACTTTATGAACAGAACCCTATCAAGAAATGCATAGGGTATGAAATTAAGTCTTAAATAACTTCTTTTTTCCCTTTCCATACTTTATAAGCACTAACTTGTTAGCAAAAAATGTGACATATCATAGAGCCAACTAGTGTGAGGTGGTGGTACATCTATTTGTGAGTTATCTTTTGTTACCAAGATTATCTCTTTGTCTTCATGAATGTCATCAACCATATGCTCACACAATCCTTTACCACTTACTAGCTTAGTGACCTTGATCTCCATGTCATACTCCATGACATTGGTAATCTAGCTATCCCTCTTTTAATTCAAGTCTTTGTTGAGAAGGAAGTCTCTCACTCTAGAATGAGACACCATAAGAAATATTTTGATATTGGAGAGAATTGGCCTAAAATTATTAAGGATTCTTACCACTATAAGTATTTGATTTTTTACAAAAGTATACCTTACCTCATACTCGTAAGCCCTTGACTAAAAAATACTATTGGTTGCTCAAGTCCTTCACCATTCTTTTGCATCAACATAGCTAATATATTTTCAATCTTGGAAAATGCATATAATATGAAATATCTTGAGAAATTAGGATTTATGAGTGTGGGTGCTTGGGTAATGGCTTGTTTGATAGCATTAAATGTTGATTTACCTTCATTTTACCAAGTGAACACTTGGTCCTTCTTTAGTATGGCAGTGATGGGTTTGACCAAGTTTACAAAACTAGGTATAAACCTTCTCACAAAGTTTATTTTCCCAAGGAAACTTTGGATTCCCTTCTTATGCTTGGGTGAGGATAAGGTCAATATGGCACTTATTCTATCAGAATCAATAGCTAATCCTTATTTTGAGATAATGTGAACCAACAAGTTACCTTCATGCATGATAAACACATACTTATTGGAATTCAAAGAGATCCCATACTCTCTAAATCTCTTAAGGATAAACCTTAAGTGGTCCATGTGCTCATTGGTATCCTTTAAGAAAACTATGATGTCATCCAATTAGACCAAAACCATTTGATTTAAGAACCCTTGGAAAGCCATGTCCATTTCTCTTTGAAAAGTGTCCCTAGCATTTGATAATCCAAAAGGCATCTTATGATAAGCATATGTGCCCTACTTTATGGTGAAGGCATTGTTGTACTGATCTTCTTTCTTTACTAATACCTAGTTTTAACTTGAATATCCATCCAAAAGAGAAAAATGTTTTGAATCTGCAACTATTTGAAGAAGCTATTCCATGGATGGTAGAGGGTAATGGTCCTTTAAGGTGAACCTATTCATATCCCCAAAGTTAACACACAACCTAATCTCCCCACTCTTTTTCCATACAAGCATCAAATTGGCTACCCATGATGAGTGCTTGATGGGAAAGATGATCTTAGATTCAATTAACTTGGTCAGCTCTCTCCTCATAAGCTCTTCTATTTTAGGGTTAATAGGCCTTTGTTTTTGCCTCACAAGCTTATCATTAGCCTCTATTTCTATAGTATGATAAGCTAATTTTGGATAAAAAAACTTTTAGATCAATATATTCCAAAAAAATGATGTCTAAATATTCCTTAAAATTTTCAATGAAAGCATGCCTTTTTGCCTCATTATTTACCTTCCCAAGCTTGAGGAGCTTGTCCATGAAAATAAGAACTCTTTCATAGTTTTATTCATCAGTTAACATCACTACCTTATCTTTCCTCATATGGTCTTCCTCATGGAAAAGACTTTCAAGGGTGACCAACCCTTTAGGAATTTTATTAGACCTTAGTTGAACAATTTGATCCTCATACTATCATTGAAAATTCTCCTAGTTGGTGGAGGAGAACTCTACTTCTTGATGTAAGAAACAATCAATTTATTTGGAATTTTTGAAGACCTACCATTGGGCTTCATTATCTAGTATTGATGGCCTCACCACCACCTTGAAATGTGGCTAAACCTTGGCCTCTTTTAGCTTACTTGGAATATTAAACTAGGATCCCACATCTACCCACCTATCAGTATGTTAATTCTAGTTCCTTGGCATAGCTTGAATGTTAAGAGATTTGAAATATTTAATTAGGTCCCATACTCTATTTTTTTAGGACCTCATGAAAGGATTATTTATAATGTTTAGGCCCTTGACTTGGTTCACTATAAGCTTACTATCTCCATATGTTTGCAACTACTTGATTCCCCTCTTATTAGCCCATTGGAGGCCATGGATTAGGCCTTCATATTCTACTACATTAGAAGAGAAACTAAAATATAACCTATAAGAAGAGAAATACTTATCATCTAAAGGGGAAACCAACATTTCCCTTACACCTACTCCATTTTTACTTCTTGAACCATCAAAGAACAACTTTCACATACCATTGAGGTCCTTTTTAGGTCCAATGAGGAAAGGCATGTCTTGATTTTCTTCATGTAGAAAATAGACACCCATGTCTCTTTCTTCAACACCTTCCAAAGGGTTGAGAAATTGATTATCCCCCATCGCTCATCCAAGAATATGTCTAGAATATCCTCAAGATAAGTATTCAGTTCTTGACAATTATAAATTCATCCTCATCAAAGATAGTATAATTGAGATTTATGTTATCTGAATGATGAGGTTCAATGTGAAATTGTGTTGTAAGCTCAACATTGATTGATACCTTAGTCTCATACCTTATTTTTAATGCCATGTATGACCAATCTACTATGAGATAGCCTCTTATCTTTACTATGGATTCTATAGATAAGCATAGAGAAAAATGAGGAGGCACCTCTAGAATCAACACATCTTGAGCTAATAAAACATTATAAAAAGCATGTATGTTCAGGCTAAGGCATCTAATAATACCAATTGGTTTAGTGGAAGATCCATCAAGATGTAAAAATCCCTTAGTATATGGCTCATATTTGAGGTTCAACTAATCAACTATAGACTTTGGCATTACTAAAGTGCTAGCTCCACTATCTACCAAGGAATTATGCACCAAGGAATTACCAATGATTAATGAAATGTAGAATAGAGGAGGTTTTACCACCTTACTTGATCATTCTCCCATAGGACTTGGGTTACATTGGTCAGGACCTCAGTTTCTTTGCTTGGTTGTTTTCTAGCAGTTGTTCTAACACCTATCTTAGATAAACATTCTTGAAGGATGTCCACTTGACTAGGAATGGAAATCATATCCCACATTGGTACACTCACACTAGATTTCTTCATTTTCTCAATAATATTGATTAGTGGACCACCAACCTTAACCTATGCTTTAGGGGTCATTACTATTGTTTGTTAAATTTATGATTTTAATGGATAAAAATGGGTCCCTTTATTATAATTTTTAGGAGGTGATGGGACCTTTAGAGTGACAACATAATCATTATGCTTAGACAATGGGGAAGTAATGATAGGGGTTCTTTGATTTCTCATTGGTTTTCACTCACATTCTTTCTTTTGAATCTTGTATTAGTTGCCACTACAATGTATGCTTAGCTAGAACTAGCCTACTAATTAAGTGCATAACACTCTTCTTACTCACTAATGACCATTGTAACATCTAGTTGGTTTGGCACTTGATGAGATCCTTTGTCTTATAGAGACTATCTTTGTTTTGTCATGATGGGGATCTCTATGTTTTAAGCCATTAAGGCTTGATTATATCCATAAGCAAAAGCTTGCTACCATTGCTCATTGAGTGTTTGGTTAAAACCATTAGTTGGGACAATGGATTACCCAAAAGATTGATCCCAAGGTATGGTTCCTTCAGCTTCTTGATCCATATTATTTTTAATAGAAACCAAGGAGTTGGAAGAGCCTATGGAATTTGAGTTATAGCTACTCTTCTTATTGTAGTTAGGTTGTCTTTTCCCTTTCTCACAATTCTAGTTTTGGAAACTTCCCTTGAAGGGTGGTTTATTCCCTTAATAAGATTACTACTAAGGCTAATATAGATCTTGATAAGGTTTAATGAATTAAGCGTGCTACCTTTTAACATTTACCACATCATTTCCCAAGGATTAAAGCATGCTCTTATGTTCTAGGTAATTTTTCTGCTCTTAGGAATCACCTAATCCATTAGTGGAGGCCTTTTCCTATTTAGGTGAAGGTATAGTAACAATTTTTGGAGTTGGAAGAATAACAAGTGGGGGAATAACCATAGGGAGTGGTATGATTTTAGGGGAAAAAGGTAGTAGGGGTCTAAAAGAAAGCTTAACATCCTGAACTAGGCAATTTTATGCTTTAATAGCCACCTCATAAGCATCTGGAAATATGTCCCCTCCTATAGATTGGATCATTACTATATCATTATTTAGAGCCTTCAAGTAGTATAAGAACACAAAATTAGGGGAAGGTCAAATAGAGGCTAGAATTCTATCCCTAGCTTTTTGGAATCTTGTGTTGAATTCTTGCATGACTTTGTGGGGTGCTCTCTTGATTGTGGTAAGTTATTCTGCTAGTGACAAATGGTCACTCTTGTTTGCAAATCTATTACACAAATCCACTCCTAGATTATTCCATGATTGAATAGAATTGGGAGTTAAGCCCCTATACCAATATAAATATTTTCCCTTAAGGGATATGACTAACAGTCTAATAGCTATATTTTATACAATGATGTTATGGATATTGCAAAAATTGGTTGTCATTGATGTGTTCAGTAGGGGTTATGGCTTGGTATCCTATAAAATATGGGACACTTTTAAGAGCTGCTACTAGAATAGGATTGTATTATGCTAGATTCAAAGGACTTTGGGCACTAAAGCCTACAAAAGATCTTTGGGGAGTCATGGTAATAGGGGGAACCATCAAGAGGTTGATTGTAAGGGTAGGCCTTGAGACTAGGTTAGGAAAAGGTTTCCTTATGTATGGTAGAGTATTGGTGAACCTTTAACTTTTGGTTTAATTTAAGGGGAGTTAAATAAACTCAAAATTAATACCTATAGAAGTTGATCTTGTAGTCACCTTTGGCATGAAAGATAGTTATTGTTTTATCACTAGATTGTTGAGTGTTCTTCAAAGTTATTAGATATTAAAAAATGAAAGCTATAACCACTAAAAATTGATCAAACCAACATCAAACTCGACCAATCTTCCTCAAAATTCATCCCATCAGGCATGCTAGGTATTAGAGTATACTCTAGATCATGATGGGAGTAACTTGAGAAAGGCTCTACTCATCCTTTGCTAACTTCTCAAGATTTATTTCCATGGATTGTGTACTTAGTTTGAGGATTTTTTATTGGAGACTTATGGATAAGAAGGGAAGCACACAAAGGTTTGAAAGCATATTATATTATATATTTTATACTATCATACTCATAAGGAGACATGTTATATTAGATATGCTCAATTCCTACTGAAGATTTGTAGAGTTTTAAAACATAGAGAAATTTATAGTGTTTCCCTAAAATCATAACCAGAAGAGATTTTAATAAAATTTGAAAATGAATATTTATAAGATTTTAGATTAATTTGGTATTGTTGATGAGCATTCATATTTGTCTAGCCTCCATAGTCTTGTAAATATACTCTACCATGCATTTGTTCAGCCAAAACATAAATTGTAGTGTATATGTGTGTTGGTGTTCTTGCTAAAGATCTTATCAAAGTGTAATTTGGGGACTCTTAAACCCTATGTTTGTTCACCTCTAGCTACACATATATATCAATATCTATAGGATGATATTTTTCTCATCCACATCGATCAAATGCTATCTCTGAGGAGATGCATATTTGAGCATTCATGTTTTAAGAAAGAAATGCCATCCATAGTGGATTAACTAAAAACATGCAGCCATCATCTAAAATTTTGCAAGTTGTCTTCCATGAGTGCTACTCCATAATTTATGGTTTGATGTGTCAACCATCCTATATATATGTGTGTATGATTTTCATTTGAATCCATGAGCATCTATATAAACTTCAATATTGTTAAGCCATACAAGAAAGTCATAATTTAAAATATTAGATATCAATTTATTTTGGTTATTAGGAGTCATTTTAAGATTGTGTCATAAACAATAGTGTTTTTTTTGGTCATTTATATGTCATTAAGACTAGAATAAAATTATGTATTATGTTATTAGTTAATCTCAAAAGCTTATTCATTAGGTTTTCAATAGTTTAAATTGTTATGGTTTTGTATTCTAAATACAAAATGAGTCAAGTGCTAAAACTAAGAGTCCTTTTAAGTCAAATTTTAAAGTCATTATAAAATAGCATATCATCATTATTGTATAAAATAAGAGTCTGTGTGTTTATATTAGTGTCAAAATTCAAGGTCAAACTCTTATTTAGGTGATTATTAAGAAAATTTTCTCAAATTATTTGTATGAATGCATTATCCGTAGAAAATTGATGTCTTATTTTTGGATAAAATGAGTAAAAGAGAAAATAAAATGAAGAAAGTAGAACAAAATGAAAATAACTTGAAAATCTACATATTTAAGGTACTGAAGTAGGTGCACCTAGATGTTGACATTTTTATCAAAGGTATGCATATATTTAATTCTATCATTAACAATATCTTTGAGAAATTATCTCAAGAGGCATCCATGCTCACTCATCACAGTAAGAAGCCAACCATTACATCCAGGGAAATCCAGATAACAATACATCATGTTTTGCCATGAGAGCTTGCTAAACAAGTAGTTTTTGAAAGAACCAAAGCTATCACCAAATTCACCAAATCCTAAGTGATTAAATTCATATACTAGAGGCTAGAGGATATAAAGAGGAAAGAGGTCTTTCAGTGACCTCTCATTAGTTACCAATGATGGGGCCACACCAATGATGTGGTGAAATTTTGTGTCATGTGTTAACTTTAGTTGCATGGATTTTAGTTTTTTTGGTGTGGTAGTTAAATTTATTTTTTATCATGTGTGAAAAATAAATAGTTTTACCTATTCACTTGTGATATTCCCATGTAACCTTTTTTTAATTTACATTGGAGAATATTGATCTAAAAAGCATTGTAATAATCATGATGAAAGGTTAGTGGTAAACTTGGTAAAACCACATTGTAAGGTTAGTGGTGAACATGAGAAAACCATTATATAAGGTTAGTGGTGAGCTTGAGAAAACCATTTTGTAAGGTTATTGGTGAACTTGTGAAAACCATTTTGGAAGGTTATTGGTGAAGCTAGAAAACCAATTACAAATGAGTGTGAAAGAAGATATGTGTGATGGCACATGTATGCGAAGAATATCATGAGAACACAGAGGTGGAGCAAAATAGAATAAAAAAATGAGATATATTATACCATGTAAAAACTATGGGGGGGGGATGTTGGGATTAGTTTTCACATTATGTGAAAATAGGTATTTACAAAAAGGTAAATAGTAACTAGTTAATTTACCGAGAGGTAAATATTAGTTATAGGGTGGTTATAACTATATGGTAAATATTGTAAATTTATATTAGTTAGAGTATTATATTGTTAATTGTTATAAAAATATATTATAGATAGGTTTTCTTAATTAGTGGGATTCAAGTGTGAGAGAATATTAGAGAAATTATAGGATGTTATTCCTATATAGTTGTATTATGTCCCGAATTAATTAATTTAGAGAGTGTAATATCATATTGTCTTGAAAATTAAATTTGTGTATTCAAGCTCCATTTTATTGTGCATGATTTAAACTGTGTTAGATATTCTAATATCTATCATACAATACATACTTATGCTCATATTATCTTACTTTTCAATGTTATATATGTATATTATGTTGGATTATCACACACCTATCATATATACTCTAGCTAATGTAAATTTTGGAAATATTTTTATTTTGAGGATAATTCTTACATAGGTTCAATAACTCCCCTCAAAAGAGGTGACAATCACAGGGGTTTTTCATAGATATCAGGTTCCTTTATTATACTCATAGTACATTCTTTAATACAAGGGTTTAGTTACATAAATCATACATAGGTTAACACAGTGGGAAAATAGTGACCTAAAAAGTAGTATAGTTACATATAATTTAGACCAAATGGAATCTAACACCCAAACTGGGACACTAGCACCACAAGGTGCTACTATTCAAGATATGGTTCTATTTTTTAGTAGCCTTAGTTTTAGAACAACCCAAGTTGACTCAATTTTTACTCAGATTTATACTAGTTCATCTTAGATTCATATCAGTTTACTCAAATTGGGGCATCATGCATGACATGATGATTCCCATATTTAGTTCAAATACTCAAATACAATTTATTATAACTCAGCCCAGAATATATATACTTAGATATTATATTTGGGGCATGTGCATGACACATTGTTTACATATGATTAGTTACACATCAATTCATCAAATGGAATGGAAAATTCCATGTCATTCTCTATGTTGTATACACTTCACATCATTTTCTAGCTTGTCACTAGTTTCATGCCTTACTCCATATATAGTGGTTGGCATTATCGAGTGGCCCAGAGCCACCTAATATACCCAAGTGGCCATAGAGGTGACATACATAGTTAGATATAGCTAGTTGGACATTTACAATACTTCACATAGTTCATTTTTAAATGAATCTACTACACATGGGTGGGAAATAATGGATTCATAACCTAATTTAGTTTTTAAACCACCCACATGAGAGGGTTGGACACACTATCATCTCAATCCTAGTTATTCACTAGTCATGATCCACCAAGAAAGGGTGGGTAATGATGGAATCAAAGTTGGATTGAGTTTTTGAGCCACAAATACATGAGGATTGAACAACCTATCAGTAAAATACAATCTATTCACCAATTTATTACTATATGCATGCCAACACACATGTTTTCATTAGGTTTATGCATTGGTTCACATGCCCAGTGAGGTGTATCCATTCTTTTCATCTTTAATCAATTTGAAATCTTCATATATCATAGTATTTTTCTTTTTATATCTCTTAATTAAGTATTAATTTATGTACATTTCATTTTTAGGACATGCATTAGATCATGATACACATACACAAACTCAAATTCACATACTCAGACTCAGCTTCACAAGCTTCACTTCCTAGGTAAGTTTTCGTATGCTTCTTTTTACTTTATCCTAGCCATTTTTAATGTATTGCATATCTATAATAAAGGTGTGGTAAATATAACTAGACAAAAGTGGTGTCTGAGTGCTAAGAATGTTATTTAATACTATATATCCCTATATTATCCCTATACCTATCCTAGAGCCTATTATCACACTTATTCAACCTTCATGTGGGCCACAAACATCCCTATTCATTCCAAAATTAGTCCCAAATCCTCATTTCCTAATCTTATCCCTTCATTCCTAGTGTTCTTCTATTTAGACACTAGCACCACATGGTACTAGTGTCCCCAAAATGGTACTAATGTCCCTTACCCTAACTTTCTTGAATAAATATCTTTTCAAAAACTAAAGCCTCTTAAGGTTAGCTTAAAAATATTTTATTATTTACACAGGCAACAAAAAGGTATATATACATGACATTAATCCATATATGCACTAGATGTAAATTAGATGAAAAATATATATTTAAACACAAAACAAGTTGAGCACAATCAAAGTTATCAATCCATATTCTTCCCTACTTATACATACTACCATCTACAGTTGCCCTAAGCTCAAATTTTCCATATTTATAGTCTCAATCACATTCAAATAACTCAAGCCTACTCTAATAATAACATCCCTTTCACTTGCACTATCACTTATGTGGGAATAACTACATTACGATTGATCCTTCCTTAGATTATTGGTATGTAGGCAACACTCTTCACATTGGGGTGTTGAGGATGTCTAGTCTATCCTACTAACAGACACAATTTTTAGCTCATACCCTACTTGCATGGAGGATTAGGGTTTACATGATAAATCAATCACTATATTCATAATAAAGTCTTCTAAAATGTATGCACATAGGAATAAAACCTAGGAATATAGACACAGGTGCACCCATAAGCTCAATACAGTCTAGCATAGAGGACACTACCACCAATATCAAGACACTAATACCACTTTACCAATAATGGTGCTACTATTAAATTATGGTGATAATATATATGAGGGGTTATAACATAGGGATCTGATTTATGAGACTCATACCAACTTTCATATCAGTTTCCAACACTTAGATCATTTGTATCAAGTGTTTTCTAGCTAAGTCTTTATCTGCATTATTTATTACTATTTTTTAAAAAGTCAAAGCTAGTCAATTCTATAAAAAAATTAGTGGATATATTTATTACATATTATTTCCCTTATTTAGTCTAATAAAACCTTTAATCAACACATAGGATTTATATTCACTAAGTCCTAAATGGTTAAAACAAAGACAAACTATGATGGATATGGAACACATCAAACTTCCATGGATGGGAACTCATCAAACATCCAAGTATGAACAATGAAATTAATATTTGTTCACCCTCCATGTATATCATAGATATTAATGGATAAGGAACACATTGACCTTACATGAATGAGAACACATCATCTATCTAGGTAAAAATAGGGACACACACATCTATTCATCCCTCATATCTATGAAATCATATATATTGGTTCAAAAAAAATAATTAAATATGGATTAACATGTATATTTAAAATTATTAACATATTTTGAATACATTGGCATTGCTTAAATAAACAAAAATATAAATAAAGTATAAATATTGAGTACTGGGTCCATATTGTCCTCAATGAGTGATGAGATTTTGACTGAACTTGCATTTGTAACATTTTTTTCATAACCAATTAAGCCTAAATAAAAATAACATAAATGATAAACAATACCATTATACAAATTTTTTTGGTATGATATGTTTTGACACAATTCTATATAACCTCTTACATAGAAATGAATTCAAGTTTATATTATCCTCCTTCCTACATTGCATTCAATTTCCTATGGAATGTTGCTCACTCATCAAGATGGATCTTGAATCTCAATGATTTTAATATTATGTAAACTAAAATATATGGATGTCATTTTTGACCTAATATACATCCAATTAAAAATAACACACACACACACACACAAACACACACACACACACACACACACATAGAGAGAGAGAGAGAGAGAGAGAGAGAGAGAGAGAGAGAGAGAGAGAGAGAGAGAGAGAGAGAGAGAGAGAGAGAGAGAGAGAGAGAGAGAGAGAGAGAGAGAGAGAGAGAGAGAGAGAGTCACCTTATTTAATTTAAATTAGGAAAATTTATATTTGTAATTCTCCCTTGACAATTTACACTTGACTTGACTCATTATAGCTAGACTTTAAATAACTTTTCCATGATTACAACACCGTATAAAAACTTTATAAAACACCCCCAAACTATTTTAAATTACATTACTTTTTCAAATGAAAATTTTTGAGAGCACTATTTATTTGTTTTCTAACAAGAACTTATAAAAAATAACTTAACACATACAAAAATATTAATTGTCTTATAATAGGCTTTATGTGACCCATGAATTTGTAAAAAAGACAAAATAAAACACTTATGATAAATAATTTTTCAAAACCACTTATGACAAAAAAAATTTAAAAAACACTTTTGACACAATATTTTTATAAATTCTCAATAATAAAACCTGAATCTCAAGTAGTTGAATTAGGAATCCATATAATTAAGACGTTTTTCATACTAAGTGCTTGTTTTTTTAATTTCTTTCCCTTTCCCAACTTTAATTCTGTACATCTACATGACATAAACTAAGACACATGGTAGCATTTTAGGATTTATATGACAAGATAATTTAACCTTTATCTATTCTTATTTGTATTCACTTTGACACCTTAAATTTAAGCAGAAAAATAACATATCATTCTCTTTAAAAAAATCCATCTATAGAAATATGTAATTTTAGGTTTCCTTCTTCAACATAATATGGATGAATAGAAATTATAAAATGTGCACAATAATAAAAAAGGGTGGATGATAGAGATAAATGGATCAATAATAGTGACAATGACAGAAGATTCATGCATATGAGGTTTATAGAATATAATAAATGAATTACAAGTACATGAATTAAAATTAAAAATGTAACATAGTAAAAAATAGGTAGAGCTCAATGTTATTAGTGCGGATCATGTGAGTTTGAGCACACATTCTTAGATCAAGGGAAATAAATAGATGAAATTTGATGTGCATGTTTGAATCAAATGCAACAAAATCAAGTATCAAGTGCTTAGGATATCAAGTGAAAGGTGGATGGTATATGCTCAAATATATTATACTTTATTGGGATATGATTTATATTATTTAAATTCTTGTGGGATGTATTATTATCCTCATAAACCCATTTTATTATCACATAATTTACATCTAGAAATTCATTCCTCTTGTAGAATAAATAAACAATAAGAAATAATTTAATATATTACAATCCCAATGCACATTATACAACTATTTAAAGACATAAAAATGGAAACTTTCATTATCTATAGAAATACTAAGGTGAATTTTCCTTTTATCCCATAAATAACTCCATTTTCACAACTTTCATATTCTCAGATTAACCTACCATGATACCAACTGAAATAAGTTTCACAAATAAATAATATTATTAATGATATGAGATTTTTATATAAATTAAAACTCATAAATCAATGTGTCTATAACCTGTTTAGACTAAGCATATATGAGTTTTTAAAAAAACTCATTACTACACACCTCACTCCTCTTATTATAATGGGGTGAGTTGTTATCACAACTCACACCCACACACACACACACACACTAAATTATTAATATTAATAATAATAATAATAATAATAATAATAATAATAATATCAACTAAATATTACCAACATTATAATCTAACAAAGAATCAAAAAATATTACTCGCACTAGGGAATACCAACCACAACCCCCCCTCTAAAGAATTCTTTAGAATTTAAAGTTTTAGGTGCACCTAAACTTGTTAGGAATTATGATCTAGTTTCAAACCTCATGAAGATAATTTTACACATTATAATCACAGAATTATTAAATAACTCTTCTACCCATCACCTAGTGCTTCTTAATGCCTTAGGTATTGGTAATATATCTATCATTACCCCATCTTCTAAAGCTCAAATTGAATAATATATCTATATATGTACCCCATGGATAAAATTTTAGGAACATAAGGTAATTATTTGATATTATATGGTTACATTATTATGTTGATACGGCTAATTAAAGATATCCCACATTTTATCTACAAGAGTAGATTTATAAAAATTATGTCAAAAGAGCCGTGATTGATGATGGACTTACTAATAACATAGTTATCTTTTCTTTGATTGTAATTTCCATAGAAATAGAATAAGTAAGCCTCCTCCTAAAAAAATAAAAATAACTCATCACAATTGCTAAATGGATTCCAAAAGAAAAATCTGAAAATATCAAGACACCATTGTATGGGAAACCTAAAGAGAAAGTTTCTAAAACCATATAAAAATTAATGGAAAAGGGTGAATAAAAACCATTGATATTGGTAACCATTTCAATGAAATCAACAACTAAAATTATCAAAATATTAGAGGACAAACCTATCACACTCCATTTTGACCCACAGAAGTTTGGGACTTATAATTCCCACAAACCTCTAGCTCTGTATCATTTCATCAATGGTATAAATTATTGATATTTGCATGGTATACATCTCTAAGAGTTAAGAAAGGCCTCCTAAAAAACATGAAGATCCTTTCCCTTCAAATAAACATTGTAGATTAAATTAAAACAAAGGAAAATGTTGTTTGGGAATTAGGAAAAGAGTAATTATAACCTCAAAAAAGAAGGGATAATGCATTTTAGATACGATTTGGAATTTGAGTGCACTAATAACAGGGTTGAATATGAAGCCTTGATTTTAGGTTTTCTAATATCTAGAAGATTAGATGTTTAAAACCTTAGGGTCCTAAGATATTTCAAATTAGTTACCAATCATATTTTTTAAGTTTATCAAACTAAATCCAAACACATTCAACTCTATAAGAAAGATATGCACTAAATTTATAAACATTCTAAATTAATTTCCATAGAAACCATACTTAGAGAGTAAAATAACTTATTGATTGAATGGTTTCTTCCTCTTCATGACTATGTCCTCATCAAGAAATGCCAGAGTTTAAATGTATTATGTTTTTCATATTCAAGCTGCTTATCTAAAAGGTGCTAAGAAACGAATTTATGACACATGTATAAAAAATAAATGAATATCTTAACATGGTTTTTTCTAGAAATGATGAAATAAACCTATATTTTTAAGGTCTTGTGATGACCTCACCAAGATGGATCATAAAAATGGGGTTCCTCTTATTACTCACACATCCTCTTACCTTGGTTCCAAATATTACAACTCTCACTCTAAATTTTAGGATTATAAATCTTTTAGGGAATATTATGAAGTATTTTAAGTAGATTATAAAGTCTCTAATCTCCCCAGTCCCCTTAGGAATTCAACTAATGGAATTTTTCTCTGATAGAATACATTATTGACATCAAAATCCATATGAAAGAGTGACATAGTATCCTCAAGCTTGGATGTTTGCTTCATCCTAAGGAAGTACAATACCAAAAATAGATTCTCATTTAACTTTAAAAATATTTCACCTTCTCTTATTCAAACATGATAGGTATCAATTTTTAAGTAATGGTCTTAGCAAAAATTGACGTGAATCCCATCAAATATAAACTAATGACCTTAAAGCCAAAAAATTCATTAATGATGAAAGAGGAGGTGATAAATATTCTTTAAGTTTGGGTTCATTAAACATGTGGATTAAACTTTGTGTCTATATATTATCTTCCTTATAAAAATATGGTAATATTAGGATATTTATTAATTTTAGAGACATAAAAAAAGCATGTCCTAAATATTATTTTCATCTCCCTTCCATAAATATTATCATAGATGTGATAGTTAGGTATGATAAATTATCTCTAATGAATGGTTTTTCACAATATAACCAAATTCACATCTCCCAAGAGGATGAAATTTTAAAAAATTACCACACCATGGTGAGCCTTATATTGTGATGTCATTCCCTTTGGAATCAAAAATGTTGGTGTGACATATCAAAGATCCACAACCCACATTTTTCATGAATTATTTCAAAAAAAAATGTATAGGTTAATTTAGATGATATTTTAATAAAGGCTTAAAGGAGATTCAATCATATTAAGGTATTGTGTGTCATTCTTACACACTTTATTAGATATGGTGTCATGATTAATTCATAGAAGTGCATTTTCGATATCACTAACATAACATTTTTAGGATACATCATTTTCAACATTAGATTGATATAAATCCTAATAAAATACATGTTATTTTTCAAATTTATCCCCCTAATAATGAATCAATAATAACTTCATTTTATATGCCCTTAACCTATAGTATGTCTAAGGATATATGTGGTTGACTTATGGTTTACATACATTTCAAAATATCTTATTTCCTTTATCTATGTTATTAGTACAGTCATCCTATGGAATATCCATGACTAAGTAGAGTATATATATGAGGTAGTGGTTAGTATTTTATAATCATATTGTTAATTCTGATCTTATTGCATTATTTTCAAGGTTTCCCCTCAAAGTGGATTAGTAATAATTATCTAGTATTGTGTTCCTTTGTCAATTATTAATTTGGATATGATTATTATTCTCTTAATTTTGTGATATAATATTTAATTATTGTGAAAAATCTAAGTAATCTCATTAAAATTGGTATAAAAGTGTCAATTTTGGTAGGTTTTTGTAGTATGTGTTTTGGATCTAGTGTTACAACAATCAAAAGACATGAAGGATGAAAAAAACATAACTTGCAATCCATGAAGAGTTTATTTTTTCCACTACACTATTGTTTAAATTCTTGTTGAAAATTATAATTCATTGATTTCATCTCAATAAGATGATCAACATGGTATAATCTTTTGTTACACTATTTTGGGGATTTAAACCCTCAATCTTAGGGTTTGTGCATGGATGGTCCTAACAATCAAGGATGTAGGAAAGGTTAAAGCACTCAAAAAACTATGAAAAACTATGACATGGGGTCCAAAAATTTAGATACATTAATTTCTAAGATGGTTTAAAAAATTCAAGTAGATATAAAAATCATGATGAGTAAGGATGATCTTTGATGTAGTAAAGGAGGAAATTGATTTTATTAAAGATAAATTGTCAAATCTGAGTTCTCATTTGACCATTAATGTGGCCTAGTTTCCATGAAAGAATCATCCACTACTCCAATTGAGTTCTCCTAATTTGAACAATTACAACTCTAATAATGGTTCAAATAACATACTATCAAAAGTGGAAGTGCACAAGTTTAATGGTAAGGATCTAGTCACTTGGATTAATCAAATAGAAAATTATTTGATCTATAAAAGATGTAATGTGCATAAAAGGTGATCATGACATCTCTCTACATATATCCTAATAAATTCATTTTTTTAAGGTGGTTGTGTACTCAAAAAAAAAAAAAGGTCATTCATGCTACTTAGGTTTACTCATGAACTACATATGTACTATTCTAATAAAGTCTCATAAAACTACTTAAATTAGTTTGTAAACTTGTGACAAACAAGTATTATTAATTATTAAATTCAACAATTCTAGGATCTATCCTCACTCATGAATGACATTAATGAGAATAACATTATTGACCTATTATTTGTGGGCTCAATGATAGCATCCAACATGAGGTTCACATGTTTAATCCATCATTCATGTATGAAGCCATACCATTCATGTTTCAATAAAAGGATAATTATATGGTCAAAATAAATGATTTCACTCATGGCCACAAATGTAATTTCATAACACCATAATTTTTACAACCTAAAATATTGACCCCTCAAAAAATTGAAGAAATTCTTGTCTAAGGGTTAGGTTTTGGATGCGACATTAAGGGGAACACAAGATATAAATGTACCAAAAAGAAGTTTTTTTACATTAAAATAGCCAATGAATATGAAGGAGATGATGAGGAATTAGGTCAAGGTATGTCATATCTAGAGGAATAATACAAATATGCTCACCCTAATATCACATTTCATTCTATTTTAGTTATAGTTACTCCTCAAACTCTTAAGGTGGAAGGATTCCTCAAGAAACAAAATGTGAGAGTCTTTATTGACTCAGTAAGTACACATAATTTTATCAACCTAATCATTTTATTTTATTTATTGATCCAGCTCTATAATTGTAAGTAATGCAGATGGTGTCATAATTAACGTTTATAGAAAATGTCATAGTATTAAGATTGTCATTGGGGACTATTTTAATGGGTGGGGTTGAAATTGTTTTTGGAGTACAATGGATCATGACTTTGGGTAAAATAGAGTTGAATTTACAAGAAATATTCATGTGATTTCATTCTAGAGGTACGAAATTCGAACTATGAATATTATAGTAAAATTATCCATATTTCATTAGTGCACATTAGATGAAAAATATTATTAAAAAGGAGATGAAGGATCTGTAGTACAATTTTTTTTATATAATTTCAGCAAATAGATATGTCTACAAATCCCTATTTACAAATGATTCTTGATGACCACCTCCAACAATTTTTAGTGCAATGCCAAAATGCATACCACTAAGTATAGAAAATGATCATTACATAGACTAATTATAGGTATTACACAAACAAGAATTATACCATATAGATATCCATATGCCTAGAAAAGTGAAATTGAAAAGATGGTATAGGAGATGTTAGAGAGATGTATTATTTGACATAGCCAAAGTGAATAGTCATCCCCAATCATCTTGGTGAAAAATAAGGATGAAACTAGGATTATGTTCCCTAACTATAAATAACTCAATAATTACATCGTCAAAGATAATTTCCATATTCCATTAATTAATGATTTGTTATATGACTTACATGGTGTTGTTTATTTTACCAAACTAGGTTTTTGTTTTGGGTATCATTAAGTTCATATCAGAGATGAGAATATACCTAAAATAAATTTTAGAACTCATTAGGGCCATTTTGAGTTTATGTTCATGTATCAAACTAATCCTCAAATATATTATTATGTAATCAAACCATTTTTCCCTCAAAACACAAAATCATTATAGAGCTTCATGCATCTCCAAAAGGAGGGAACTTGATATTTTTGAAGACATGTCATCAAATTAATAAATATTTATTTTTGGATGGGGATATAAAAAAAATTGGTAGAATACATGTTTTTCCAAAAAAAAAAAGGAGAAATAATTAAGACACTAGGTCTTATGCAACCATCATTTATCCCTAGTCAACAGTGGGAGGAGGTTTTCATGGATTTAATTATAGGCTTGCCAAGGTATAAAGGTAAAAATTTAATAATTGTAGCAGTAGGATCACAAAAAAATCTCATTATTTTTCTTTATTACAACCATTTTTAACCATTATATTAGTTATCTCTTTTCTCAATATAATTCAAAAGTTACATGGTACTCCCAAAATCATTGTAAGTGATTATGATCTTATCTTCACTAGTAACTTATGAACTAATTTATTTTCATGTTTTAGTACTTAGGGGGATCATATGTCATATTATCATCCTTATATGATGGTAAAATAAATGTTTTAAATAAATTCCTAAAAGGGTATCTCCATTATTTTGCATCAAACAAATAGGAACATTGGGTCCATTAGCTGCCACTAGCAAAATGGTGTTTCAACACTTCCTTCCATATCTACTATAAAATTTATCTCTTTATGTCACTTTATGGATATCATACCCCATCCATAAATTCATATTTTAATCTTAAACCCAATTTTTAATCCATTAAGGATCATAATCAACACTAACAAGAGGTACTAGCTAGTTTAAGGGAGACTTTTACAATGACACATAATAGAATGAAGTAGCAAGATGATAAACACCATAGTGAGAGGAATTTTGATATATTTTATTGGGTATTTATGAATTTTCATCCATATAATCATATGCATTTGAAGTAATATAAATAATATATCAAAATTTCTCCTAAGTACTATAACCCTTATAAAATCTTATAGAAAATTTCCAATGTGGTATATAAGTAGGAAAAACCCCAATCCACTTGCATACATCTTATATTTCATGTATCTTGCCTAAATAAGATCATTAGATAAATACTTTTTACCAAAAATTATTTATCTAAACTATATTAAGGAGGAAAATTCATTATGGAACATGAGGAGATCCTTCACACACATAAAAATACTACGAACAAGAGAGCTTAAGGAATATTTGATCAAGTGAAAGAGTTTGAATCATGAAGATGAAACCTATGAGGATGAATATTTCCTTGAAAAACATATAGAGTTAATTAAACATTGAATTCAACATTATTTTTGAGGTTAGGGTTATCCTACACCTTTAACCTATAGTAAATCTAGGGATATGGTTGTGTGATTTATGGATTACATACCTTTAATATTATCTTATTGCATTTATCTATGTTCTTAATATATTTAGCTATTCAATATCCATGGATAATTAAAGTACATAAAAGAGGTAGTGGTTATTATTTATCATCATATTATAAATTATTTTTTTATTGAATTATTTTTTAGGTTCCCCCCTCAAAGTGACTTAGTCATAATTATCAAGTATTCTACTCTTTTGTCTATTATTGTTGCGGATCTGGTTATTTTAATATTAATTATATGATATATTATTTCATTATTGTGAAACATGTAAGTAATATAATTACATCATTAAGAGGAAGACTAGGATAAATTAAAAGGGTTATCCCTAGCTTATTGTACATGGTGTAGACATTATAAAATCATAATAGATGTTGAAATGCCTCAGGATACCTTATGAACCACCTAACCCTCCTCAACCCAATAAACAACTTATCAGACCTTGGGTCTAGTTAGATACTTATATAAATAAACTCAATCACTTACTAGAAAACCTTAACCCACCCTTTTTAACTCACCTTGACCCTTTTCCTCTAAACACTTGATCATTGATGGTCAGCTTAACCATCGACAGCTAGCCTGACTATCTATGGTCAGGTCCTCACTTTTCTAATACATCACTAGCTATGTGTAAGATAATGAGACATAATTAAAAAATTTCTCCTTATGTAGTGATAATAAACTCCCAAGCATTGAAATTATTAAGCCAACCTACTAGAGAACATTCTATCCTCCATCTCTCTTTGCCTATAAAAGGAAGAGAGTTAGAGGTGAAAAAGATCCATGATCACAAGCATCTCTTGTACATATGTATTAAATATCTCCATCCACCTAGTGTTTTTCTAGATATTTAGAAACAACAATATATATTTTAACCTTTGGTGAAATTTCTCTTGAGGCAAAAGTATTGTTACTCTATCAAAATTGCTCCAGCCATCAACCATCAACCACTTATCAAGCAAAAAGTATATTTATAATTTAGCATTATTATTTTGGTTTCTCATCTTTATACCTCATAAAACCTTTTTTACCTATCTTCTAATCTCCCATTACTAACTAGATCCTTAATATACCATTATCTAACCTTTGACTTAGCCTACAACCTCTTTTTTGAACACTTCTAGAAATCCACAGGCAATCACTGTTGGTTAGCACAACCACCAATGGTCATCCCAACCATCGATGGTTACCAAACCATTGATGTTCAGCTTAAATTTTGATGGTAAGCCCAACTATTGATAGTCATTGTGGCATGAAATAACATTAATTTATTTCTAACCCTTACCTCTAACCAAATCTAACTTTTTGTGTCCCTGCCTGTTCATAGACCCCTTCCTAATTTTTTAAAACTGACCTAATCTATCTTAGCATTATTATTTACCCAATTTTTCTATATTTAATCATTTTATATATAAATCATTCATCTAAGTCTTTTATTTCATTTCATTTTCTTTTTTTATTTAATGTACGCATCTTTTTTTATCATTTTTAGCTTAATTGTTATCAAAGAGTGAATTGATAGCCTCCTATCAAGCTCATGATTCTTGGATATAGCTCATGATAAAAAGTCCACTTAAATATCTTGTTGATAACCCCTTTTATTAGTGATTTATTATCTACAAGTTATTTCTTCCAAGCCAAATAAGATCTCTACATACTCGACTAGATTACATGCACATCAACAACTAGGTATTTCTACCAGACCCTTATTACTAGTTTCTAATATTTTTCCAAAATTAATAAATGAGCAAAAATTAATAGAAACATTTTGGCATGCTTTATGGGACCCTATCATCATCTAGGTACTCCTTTCTTCATTTATTCTTTTATCATACAATAAAATCTAAATTTTTTTTTGGTTTAAAATAAACCTTACATACATTGATTGCTTATTTTTTTTAGTTCATTTAGTAACTTAAAACCAAAGTAATTAATGATAGTTTCACTCTTGTTATCACACACTTTACCAAACCACATAATAAATCAACACATAAAAGTAAACTTGAGACAAGGATCAACTAGGATTTCATCACCTAACGGTAAACTTACCCTTTCCCAGTGATCTTACTTGGAGGTCATTACCAAGGGGAGAACCAACTTAGATATCTAGTTGAGTATACACTCTAAAATTTAGTATATCTTGGATAAGCATCCAACACCCTTATCATTGTGGTGTGTGAAGTGAGGGGGTAGGCCCCAATATCAAGCCACGTACTGAAGTTAAATATAGATTCTTTTTTAGCACCTAAACATAACTTGAAACCAACCTTAGATTTCATCTTTAGTACCTAACATATAAACCGAATTTCTTCTTCACACTTTCTAAGGCATAAGATAAAAGAGATCTAAAAATAATCCTAAGTTTTAAATTCATTTTAGTGTATGTTTTTTCCTTGAGATTGTTTTCCTTTTGCTTGATTTATGTTTGAGTTGTGAGTTTTCATCATTTCTTTTCTATTCCTCATATAGTCTTTACTAGACAACAATTGAGGAATCGAACCAACCAATAACCACCATTTTCTCCTCCTCTTATTTGATAGATTATACTTTATATGTTGAGAGTTATCCTTGTCTTTATCCCCCTCCTACGATGCATCAGATAGTTATTGAGGGTGATGTGGATTTTGCTACCTTCCTTGATAATAACCCCATGGCCCTCCAACATTATCTAAACACTTTAGCTCACCACATCCCTATTACTTTGGTTCCTATTATGGATACACCTTATATTATGCCTCCCCATCTTATGGTTGGTGTTACCTCTATCTAACCTATGATTACCCAAGCGTCTTATTCTAGTAATATCCCATCCATTACCACCACCCAAACCCAATCCAACATCCCAACTAATATCCAAACATCTCCTACAGTATTTGACACATCCAACATAGGGACAAACTCACCTCTTGTTACCCATACCTCATCTAAAATGGGGGTATATTTTACTACTATTTCTACCATTCCCCTTATTACTACCAATCCACCAATTTTTACCCCACTTCAAAATTTGGTGATTTTCATACCTCCTACTCTTCCATCTATTAGCACAAGAGTTACACCTCAACCCAAACCATCTACCAACCCATCATACCTCCAAATAAACCCATTTAAATATCACAACAAATACTTATGGCATCCTACCAATATGTTCCTAATCTATAAGGATACATAGCACCTTCTACCCAACTTTTTATGCCCATCAACCCTTATGTGCCACCATCCCAACCATTAATGACCACCTACCAATATGTGGTGTCTTCACAACCCTATACCTATTATCCATATATTTCTACCACCTAACCTCAACCAAACTTACCATCCAATTATGGAGCTTCCCAACCTCAAATAGATTTGGTCAAAATGTTAATGGATAAAATGACTAACCTAGATCCATCTATTTTTGGGGTTCATAACCTTTTATCTTATGATCAAATTTGTAATGAACCTATCCATCCATCTATACCTATCAAATATTATCCTACTCAATTGGAACTACCCAAATTTTCCAAGTTATAAAACAAGGAGGACCCCCAACAACACTTGAGAGCATTTCACAATTCTTACTATTTGATTACATATGATGATGCTCTCCTTCTCCATACCTTCTCCATGTCTTTATCTAGACCAACCTTGGATTGGTATAGTACTCTCACCAAGTACTCCATTTTTTCCTTTTATCAACTTTCCCAAGTCCTTTTAGATCATTTCTTAGTCAATATATCTAAAAAGGTCACTATTACCAACTTCTATTCCATTAAGCAATTTGATGATGAATAAATTATCAATTTTGTAGTTGGATGGAGAGGTATTATCAACACAATTTATCTATCTTTACCCAAACCCCTGACTTTATTGAACTCTTCTCTTAGGTTTGTGCCAAACATATTTCCCCTACTCTTCAAGTTCAAACTTTCCAAACTTTTGATGAGGCTTTCACCATGGCATGTAAATTAGAAATCTAGACCATTGATGAGGGAAAATTGAAACTATAGAACAAAAATTCTAGATTTAAATCCAATAAACCTTCCTTCACCAATACTACCAATAAACATAACCATCCTAACACTAAAACAAAGGCATCCACAAACTCAATTATCCTTAAAAAATTTCCACCACCAACTGTCAACCAACCCAACCCAACCAATTCCTCTAATTATTCTAACCAATAAAACCAAAACTAAAATTGAGTTTCCCCAAAAAAATATATGTTGATAGGGGAGTCTTATGCTTCAGTTTTTTATAAATTACTCAAAGAAAACATTATACAACTTATTCCAATAAAAACTTGCCAACAATTTGATGCTTCTCACCCTACACCTAGTTGGTATAATTAGAATGATCTATGTGCTTTCCACCACATCATTGGACATGATGTTGGTAGGTGAAATACCTTAAAAACTATTGTCCAAAATAGGATTGATAAGGGAAAACTTGTATTTGATAATCCTAATGCACCCCCAAATCATTCCCTTGACATCTTCCATAAACCTTTTCCCAACCATGCCCCTTCTACTAACTATGATGATAATAAACCAAAATCATCTCATGCTCATGAGGTCCATATGGTTAATGTCATTATTAGTGAACCTATCATTGAGGAGACAATTACCTCATCCACCCCTTCCTCCATTACACTCATTGAAGTAGTGGAATCACCCTCTATTCCTTTGGACACCCAAACAGAGGAAACAACCACCCCTATAGCATTGCTCAATGAGTCCATGGACCTATCCACATCTCCTTTGATAGAGATACCAAAGGTGGCAACCATTGATACAACCACTTATTCACCCACTCCATATATTAAAGTGGTTGAATTACCCTCCATTATTTTAGACACCCAAACAACCATATCTTTCCCTTCACTTGAGGCCATCAAACCTTCCTCCCCTATCCTAAAACCACCTATTTTCTCTTTGGGAACCATCCCAAAAGTGTTAAGCATATAATATACTAAGAGGGGGGGTGAACCAATATATTATATATCTTATAAATCTTTCCTTTAACCAAAATCCACTTAATTAAACATTAAAGATATGCAATAAAACTCAAACAATAAACATCCACACAAGACAAAGAGAGACACCAGATATAACATGGAAACATAATGTAGAAAAAACCATAGAGAATCAATCTCAAATATATTTGTGAGAAAAACCCCATAGGAGCACCATACCCCTTTGCCAAGTACAAACCTCAGCTTCAATTCATGAGCACCACCCCATAGGAGCTTCAAACCCCTTTGCTGAGCACCAACCAAGCTGTCATTCGTGAGCACCAACCCACAGGAGCACCAACCCCTTTGCCGAGCACCAACCCAGCAACAATTCGTGAGCACCAACCCCTTTGTCAAGCACCAACTCAGCAACAATTCATGAGCACCAACCCACAGGAGTACCAACCCCTTTGTGTATACCACACACCTATCTCTTAATGTTTTTATCTCAACAAATGATAGATCAATACAACATCACCTTCCTCTCTCTCACTTTTTCTCTTCTAAGCTAGATATAACATATACAAATCATCTCTCATAATTTATCTTCTAAGCTAGATATTACAATATCAAATCAACCTATCACTTCCATATTTACAAATGGCTACTCAAGCCTTTATTTATAGCTTTCCAAATGACCTTTGGCCTTCCCCTTTTGTGACCTTTCATTCCTCATGGACAATGGCACCAATCTTGGATGACCCTTCATATCCAAGCATTTGAAAAGTCATGTGGTGACCCTTCATGACCAAAAATGTCTTTCCCACTTTTGTCCTTATCTTTGGTGACTTTTCATATTCCTTTAAGTGTCCCTTCATGAGAAATTCACCCTTTACTCTTTTGTCTTCACTTGGTGACTCTTGGTAATCCCAAAGATGACTCTTCATGGGAAAACGCATCCCATCCTTCTTTTGTCTTTATCCCATGACTCTTAGACTTCTCCATGGGTCCTTATTTTGTCTCATATGCAACCAAAAATATATTCATTAATATTAAATAAATATTAACTCATATTAGCCAAGATAAATAACATTAAATGCAATGGGGCCTTTATCACCAATAATACTAAACCTTTGACATCAATGATAATATTTCCAAAAATCTGCCCCTTTGTCATTGATGGCAACCTCAATCCTAAAATCGCCATATCCTGTCACCTGCACATACCATCATCTGAAAGCATACAGTAACTCCCCCTTACTGTAGCAACCTGTACCTATTCCCTGTACCTATTTTCTATACCTATACCTATACCTATTATTCTCCCCCTTTGACATCAATGGCAAAGGGTCTACTTGGAGCTTACACTTAGCTCCCCCTCACTTGATGCTAAACATCAATGGTAGGAAGTAATAGAAATTACTCCCAACTCCTCTCACTAATCTTTGAATGTATCCTTTTATCGTGCCTTTGAGAAGATATCTGACAATACATACACATTTTTCCCTATCCTTTGAGCATTTACAATCAACTCATTTGAATATTTTCTTCTAATCTCACAACCCTCTTTATGAAACTTTAATGTATATCCTTGATCACATATTTGACTAACACTCAACAGATTATGCTTAAGACCTTTTACATACAAAACATTCTTAGTCTTAGTTCTACCATAATCCAAACTAAAAGTACCTTTTCTGGCTATCCTGGCAGTGGTTTTATCTCCAAACCTCACTGTACCACCATTAATCTTCTTTATAGAAATGAACTTACTTTTATCTCCTATCATATGCCTCAAACATCTACTATCAATTAACCATGGCTGATCTTGACCTCCCACATGCAGAGCTATCTGCACCATCATAGAATCTTCATTTTGTTTCTTCTGCCATGTACATGTCTAAACCTTCTTCCTGATGAGTGGACCTTTGACACTTTGATTCTTCTTCTTGATGAATGGAGCTTTGAACCTCTGATCTTTCTTAACTGACTCAAACACGTTTCTGCAATATTGAGCTATGTATCTGTAGTTGTTGCACTTGTAGCATACTATGGTCTCTTCATCAAATCTTGATAGAGGAGCAAAAGAGTTGTGGCTTTTGCTTAACTCTACTTGACTTTCCTTCTCCTTATTTCTAAAATTGTTAGCTCTTTTTCTACATTCTACTTTATTGTGACCATATCCATTAAAATAAAAATAATAGCCATAAAAATAAGACATGTCTATATATCTTTACCCTGATTGCCTTTTGTAGCTTTGTTCTCTCCATCCTTATCTATTTGGAATGTCCTCTGTATTCTTCACTTCTCCCCTTTTTATTTCCTTTTGTGTAAGAGCTTTAGCATAACTTTTCTTTTCAAATCCGATCCCTGTCTTATCTGAATTTGCTTTTTGACTTTCCAATATCTTATTCAGCATGTTAGTGCTCTCCTCAAATCTTGAACCACTTACTACTTTATCATTGACTGCTTTCTAAATATCTTCTTTTAAGGAGGCAATTTCAATAACATACCTTTGACATTCTTGTCTTGCTATTTCCAACTATGCTGTGAGATCTTCTTCATTCTTCTTGGCTTCTTCAAAGTGTGCTTGTAGATCTTCAATCATTTCCTTTGACTCTTGTTCATTTTTCTTGATCTAGCACTTTAACCTTCGATTCTTCTTCTGAATAACTTCTAACTCTTCTAAGGCATAATTGAGTTCTCCTTCCATATCTACTTCAACTTCCTCCTCTTCTTCTTCTTGATCATCATCATGTATGGCCATGAATAGAATCTCTTCATCTTCTGAATCACTGACTCCATTATCTTCAACTGAGCTAGGGTCCTTAGAATACAGGCTCTTCTTCTCGAATCCCTTCTTGGATTTGCCTTTGAAATTCTTCTTATATGTAGGCTTTTCTTCTTCTTCATCTTTAACCTTATCTGGGCATCTAGCTGAAAGATGTCCAATCTTTCCACAATTAAAACATTTAAAAGGTAATTTTCCTTGATATTTACCTGTTCTTTTTTTTGGCCTATGAATGAAAAGTGCTTCATTGTCATCTTCATCATCACTGGAACTATCACTTGATTCTTGAATCTTAGCTTTCTCCTTATTTGATGTCTTGAAAGCCACTTCTCTCTTTGAGGGTTTATCTTATTCTGTCCACATCTCATATGCCATGAGAATACCATGAAGCTCATCCATCTTCAGCTTGGCTAAATTCTTCATCTCCTCGATTGCTGAAACCTTTGCATCATATCTCATTGGTAGAGATCTCAAAACCTTTTGCACCACTATTGACTCTTCTAATATTTCTCCAAGACCTTGAATATAATTTACTATCTGATCAACTCGTAAAAGATAACTTGCTATATCTTCTTCTTCTTCTTCCATCTTTAAACTTTCAAATTTCCTTTTAAAAGTCTATAATTTAGCTTGCTGTACCTTTCCATCACCTTTGTAAATATTCTCAAGTTTTACCCAAGTTTCATGAGTAGATTTACATTGCATAACTTTAATAAATTTAGATTCATATAAACCACATAAAATAACATTTAAATCTTTAGCATTACATTCACTTGCCTTTTTTTCTGCTGGAGTAATTGTAGATGTCTGTGGCTCTTCATATTTCTCCACCACTAATTTCCATATGTCAAATCCAAGGGCCATCAAATAAACCTTCATTCTCATGCTCCAAAAAGCATAATTCATCCCATCAAACAAAGGTGCCTTATTTGTAGAAAATCCTTCCTGTGACCCAGCCATCGTGCTTTCCCGATCTACCTTCAAGCTGTAAAACTTTTCAAAAAGGAACTTGCTATAATACCAATTGTTAAGCATGAAATATACTAACAGGGGGGGGTGAATCAATATATTATATATCTTATAAATCTTTCCTTTAACCAAAATCCACTTAATCAAACATTAAAGATATGGAATAAAACTCAAACAATAAACATCCACACAAGACAGAGAGAGACACCAGATATAACATGGAAAGCCAATGTGGGAAAAACCATGGAGAATCAATCTCAAATATATTTGTGAGAACAACCCCATAGGAGCACCATACCCCTTTGCCAAGTACAAACCTCAGCTTCAATTCATGAGCACCACCCCACAAGAGCTTCAAACCCCTTTGCTGAGCACCAACCCAACTGTCATTCATGAGCACCAACCCATAGGAGCACTAACCCCTTTGATGAGCACCAACCCACAGGAGCACCAACCCCTTTTCCAAGCACCAACTCAACAATAATTCATGAGCACCAACCCATAGGAGCACCAACCCCTTTGTGTATACCACACTCCTATCTCTCAATGTTGTTATTTCAACAAATGATAGAACAATACAACATCACCTTCCTCTCTCTCACTTTTGATCTTCTAAGCTAGATATAACAAATACAAATCATCTCTCATAATTTCTGTTCTAAGTTAGATATTACAATATCAAATCAACCTATCACTTCCATATTTACAAATGGCTACTCAAGCCTTTATTTATAGCTTTCCAAATGACCTTTGGCCTTCCCCCTTTGTGACCTTTCATTCCTCATGGAAAATGGCACCAATCTTGGATGACCCTTCATATCTAAGCATTTGAAAAGTCATGTGGTGACCTTTCATGACCAAAAACGTCTTTCCCACTTTTGTCCTTATCTTTGGTGACTTTTCGTATTCCTTTAAGTGTCCCTTCATGAGAAATTCACCCTTTACTCTTTTGTCTTCACTTGGTGACTCTTGGTATTCCCCAAGATGACTCTTCATGGGAAAATGCATCCCATCCTTCTTTTGTCTTTATCCCATGACTCTTCGACTTCTCCATGGGCCCTTATTTTGTCTCATATGCAACCAAAAATATATTTGTTAATATTAAATAAATATTAACTCATATTAGCCAAGATAAATAACATTAAATGCAATGGGGCCTTTATCACCAATAATACTAAACCTTTGACATCAATGACAATATTTCCAACAAAAAGAAGAGATCATCTTACCTACACCTTCCATGGAGGAAACATCCTCCTAAACCTTCGAACCCTCCATCAACAATATAGGTTAATAAAATATACCCTCATGCCAACCTATGGACATAACTTTTGAAACTAATGACTAGGGGATCAAACCCATTTATAAGCCTTTTTATAGATTGGTCTAATGTCTAGTGTTTACTTCCCAACCCAACCCAGATAGAGCCACTTTTTGGCATTGTCTTGGGTTCCCTTACAAAAACAAACATAAACCTTTAACCTCACTTGCATCTACCATCAAACTTATCATTACATCAACCCCATCCTCAAACTATTCTCCTTCAAAAACCATAAGAGAACCATCAAACCCATCTCTATCTAAAATTTTCAAATAACCTTATGCCTCTCTAACCAAACCCATCAAGAATTGAGGAATACTTCCTACAGCTAGCCTTGATCACCCATATTTGAAGTTGGACTTAACCCCCACTAGTCCACCAAATTACACCCCAACCAAACCAACTAAGAAGGTGGAACCAAAAAAATTCCCACTTTGAACAAGAGCTATACCAGCTCCTTCACACTTACCTTCTATCTTAGGACCCCATCCTTCCACCCTCCCACAAGCTCATCCTTCTACCAAGAAGCTGAACCTTCCTAAAATTACATATTACTCATCTAGTAAACCTTATCTTTTTACTCTACTGATACCTATCTCCATGAAATCATCAAACTCCCCATTATTCTTAACTAACATATCTACCTCTACCTTCCCACCTATCACCAAACCTTCACCCTACACCTCTAAATCATCCAACTCCAAACCAACCATAACCAAATAATCTCAACCAAAATCACCTACCAAAACCATTCCAACACCTACAATTTATATGGTGAAGCATACTCCTAGGAAGTCTCCCACTCCTAAAGCTAAGAACCCAATGCCCTCAACTACTTTGATCAAATATTATTCATCCATTCTACAAAGGTTGTTACAAACTTCTTCCTTAACCCTACCACCCATAAAAAATTTTGACCCTTCACGTCCTAAACCATCATAGTTCAATGATAATTTGATTCACTCATACCATAAGACTCCCAGATATGATAAAGAAAATTATAAAGCTCTCTAAGCACTTATCCATAGCTTATGGGATGAGGATGATTTGTTATCAGATGAGCCTCCCTTGAGCCCATCACCAATCCAACCATGAACTAAACCCATCCAAAATTTAACTACTCCTCTAGTCTCATTTAAAATTGAGGAAGAACTAAAGCAACCATCTACCCAAACACCTCCCTTAATCCACACTATCCATATGGTTACGTGATCTCAAGCCCAACAAAAGGATAAGGGAAAAACAAAAGTGTCCATACTATGGATATATCCTTCTACCCCTCAAACTTCTAACTAAAACCAAACACCCTCATCTTTATTTTCACCTTCTCAAAAACCCAAAATATCTATTTTGGGTGCCTCTCCCTCCAACCCTTCTAAATCCATCTAATGAGTAGTGTTAAAACAACTTCAATAGACACCGATGAAGATGAGCATTTATGAATTAATCAACACCTTACCCCATCATCACCAAGAATTGATTTAAGCCTTATAATTGATATAGGTTCAACCAAAAGATCCTCAACCTCTTTCATCCTTTATTAGATCCCTTCAACTATCTACGTTCGTCACCTTCCAGTATTCAAAAATACCTTCTATCCATTCTAAAGATCCTAATCCTCCCCTCTTTGTCACAACATACATGAATCAAACCCACATCAAAAGGGTGATGATTGATGGAGGAGATAATAATAACATTATCTTCTCCCCCATTATTATTAACAAATTTAACTACCTAGGAATATCATGTCAAAAACTATAGTAGTCCTTTGCTCCTTTAATGATATTATGGCTACTACCTTAGGGATAATCATCTTCCGCATTTGCTTGTGACCTTGCACAATTATAAAACTATTTTACATTATAGAGGGTGAGTTTTAATATAATATCTTACATGGATTCCCTTGGATCCATGCCATCATTTGTGTCCCTTATACCTTACATTGATGTGTCAAATTTGAGCACAAAGGTCAAATTATTACCATAAAAATTGACCCTAGTCCTTTTACATAATACAAAATGACATATCAATTGAATGATGTTCTTATTACCCCTTCATCCACATCATCCACCTCACCACCAACCAAAACCAACTCTACCACTATCATTAATGAAGCTTCAACTAGTTCATCTATCCCTTCTTCTTAGATCCTCATAGAGGACCCCTTGGGACCCATGTTCCAATGTCTCTCACTTGGGGATTTTTGTCTTTTAGCCTTAGATGTTTTCCTTACTCCTAAACAATGTGAGAATCTCATCCATGATCCTAGTTATGACCCCAACATTGGAAACATCATCCCTTTTAGGATTCTCAACCATCAAAGTAACTTAATCTATCAGTGACTTGATCATCCACTTCTTAATTCCACCAATACCTTTACCACCCAAGCATTCACCTCTGACTTCTCTTATTTTGACAAACTAGCATTTGCCAAATTATACCTTTATAGGTGTTCCTAGAAATTATTTGGTCTAGGTCATTATGAGCATGGACCTCATGAGTTATCTTCCATCGAAACTCAAAAACCTCATGAGCTATTTGGCCTTAGTTTGTACCAATATAATAACCAACTAATTTACCCAAACCCATCACCACCATTGATGAAGATATACTATCCTCACCAACCCTATATCCTTCAAAGTTAGAGGATTTCAAAATCATTCCTTCAATTTTTTTATCAAGACTATTAGTTTAAGCACCTTGACTTATCAAAAGGATGGCCAAACTAAAACCCTTCCTCTCATCCATCTTGAAATGGTATAAAATGATTCTTTTACCATCAATACCATCCAAAATCAAGATGATGATTCCATTATCACCTATCTTGTTGCAAGGGATTATTCTATCCATAAATCCATTCTTCCTAAGAACCAAACCTTTTTGAATGAATCCACTATCGATGTCAACTTGGGTATTCTAGATAACCCTCATATTGTCAAGATTGGTCAATCCTTAGATTCAATAGAGAAACAAGATTACCCTTATTTCCTTCATGACCACAACATAGCATTTGATTTATCTTATCAAGATATTCCTAGAATTAACCCTTTCATATACCCCCACAACATTGTCACCCATCCTAGTTCTAAGCCTATTTGGTAAAATCTTTGTATGATGCACCCTCACATTGACCTTCTAGTCAAATAAGAGCTTTAACATCTCTTGTCAGTCAATTTTATCTAACCCATAAATTATCCTCAATGGGTTTATAAGATCATTCCCATTACCAAACACATAGGGGGACTTCACTTCTATATCAAATTTCATGAACTTAACCTTTCTTGCCCAAAGGATGACTTCCCTTTACCTAACATCAACCAACTTGTTGATATTATAGATGGCCATGAGATGTTATCTCTCATGGATGGTTTCTTAGGATATAATCAAATCCTGATTGCCCCCAAATATCAGCACAAAACTTCTTTCATCACCCATGGGGAAACTTTTATTATAAGGTCATGCCATTTAATCTAAAAATTGTTAGAGCAACCTACCAACAGGATATGACATACATCTTTCATGATCTAATACATAAAATTATAGAGAACTATGTATATGATCTGCTTGGCAAATTTAAACATCACAAGGATCACCTAGTTTTTATCACCATCATCTTTGAATGCCTAATCCATTTCCACATCAAATTCAACCCCAATAAATGTATTTTTGGGGTCATATCTAGAAATTATCTTGGCTTTATCATCTCTTTTTAGGGAATTGAATTAGACCCTACCAAAGTTAGAGAAATTTTAGAGATTCCTCTTCCAACCCACCTTAAGAAATTTTATAGCCTATAGGGGAAGCTCCAATCTATTTGTCACTTCATCTCTCAGTTATCAAATAGATGTCAAACCTTTCACCATCTTCTCAAGAAAGATACATCTTTTAAGTGGGCAAAGGATTGATAAAAAACCTTTGATTCACTCAAATAATACCTTATTTCTCCATCCATTCTTACCCCTCCTAAAGAACACCAACCCTTATACCTTTATATATCCATCACTGACCATTCCTTAAGGACGATTCTCACTCACCATGATGAAAAAAACAAAGAGCAAGATGTATACTACATAAGTCAAACACTTATAGAGACTTGGTACACCCACTCCAAGAAACTTTGCCTCACCTTAGTCTTTTTGGCTTACAAACTTCATCATTACCTTCTTAATCACAAAACTTTCAGCATCACTAACATTGACCCACTCAAGTACATACACTCTAAACCATACCAAAACCAATGTATGGGTAAGTGGCTCACGATTTTAGCTAAGTATGATATTGAGTTCTTCTAGTAGAAGTCAATTAAAGGGAAAGTCATTACCAACTAATTGGTTAAATCTCCTTTACCTGATAACTAACCACTTCCTCTTGTATTTCTAGATGATTCCATCATGAATCTTTCTTAGGAAGACCCCACCTACCAAATTACCATGTTCTTTGGTGGCTCAAAATGATAGTGGTTGGGGTGTTAGAGTTATTTTCATTCCCCTGAATGGTAAACCTCTTCCCCTCTCCTTTAAACTTGATTTTGACTGCACCAACAATGTAGATGAGTAAGAACCCCTTATCATAGGTCTTTAAAATGCTCCACCCTTGGGAATTAAGACCATTAGTGTCATTGGAGATTCCCAACTTGTGGTTAGCTAGTTCAATATATCCTACTAATGTAATAATGATGTCTTACAAAATTACAAACAACTTATAGATGTACTCTTAGCATCATTTGATCATTACCTTATCTAGTCTATTCCATGTTCTACCAACAATTTCATGAATACAATGGCTTCCCTTTCTTCCCAAATCCCATCTCAACCTATTTATTTTAAACTCTTTGTTATCATCTACCATTTTATTACACACTCTTATATCCATTCTAACCTTCCTACCATTTGTAGTGTGGAATCATCTCCATCTAACATAGGGTATGAATAAACCTTTAACTACCTCAACATGAACATCATTCCTCCCAATATCTTTAGGAACACTAAAGAGCCTTTGTTTATATTACCTCTCATTACACCATACTAGGTGGAATCCTTTATAATCATGGCTTCGATGGCCTCCTTCTTTGTTGTCTACATAGCCATGAAGATTGTCATGCTATCAAGGAAACACATGATAGAGTAAGTGGGGGACACTTTAGTGGTTTAAATATCACTAAACATATCCTTCACCTTGGATACTATTAGCCCACCCTCAACCAAGACTGTTATGATTATTTAAAGAAGTGTTTTAAAGATCAACAACACATTAATTTACTTCACACACCTACCCATGGCCTATAAGTATCTAAATACTATTGGAACTTCTCAAAATGGCCATCATATCATCTATTCCTCTCATCTCAACCAAAGCCAATAAGATCATATCATCTATTATTTTGTTGTTCCCCATAGATCATCACTAGTAATGGAAAATATTTCAAAAGAATCAAGTCTAAGGTATTTATTATGCATTTAGCATCAATATAGGATTTTAATTTCCTTACTATCCACAAGTAAATGGATAGGTAGAAACCTCTAACAAAACCATTAACAAAATGTAAACCAAAGTAGTCAATGCTTTAAGTCAGGATTGGCACTTGTATATCCCTTTCACTTTATAGGCCTATCGCACTAGCATTCAAACCTCTAAGGGTGTTACCCCTTTCTCTCTAGTCTTCAAAGAAGAGGTAATCTTTCCTCTTGAATTCCAAATTACTTATCTTCATGTATCCTTGCAAGACATCATTTTTGAGAGTTATTATCATCAAGAATGTCTAACATGACTTGAGTTACTTGAGCATTACCTCATAGTGCTTAACCATCTTCATGTCTACCAAGAGTGAATCAAACCCACCTATAATAGACACCTAAAATAATGAAAATTCAATATCATAAACCTCATCCTAAAGGAAAACCAACATGTAAGCAATATGGAGAAAAAATAAGAGAGGTAAGTTTTCTTTCAATTGGCTTGGACCCTACATCATAACCCATAAGTATGGATTAGGAGCTTACCATTTATCCTCTCTCAAAGGTAATCCATAACTTTAGCCTCTTAATTATTTGCATCTATGTCCTTTTTTTTTAAAATAAGGATCAAACTCACCTTATTTTATATCTTAAGTTCATCCCTTGATTTATGAGATTTTCACCCTAACACCTTCCACCTATCCCTTTTGAGTATAATCAATTACAACATAAAACCATGTGATTAACCATTGGGTACCATGGCTATACCCATGGCATGGTTCTCAAGGATACTTTTTGTCTTTCATTAGATGAAATCCCATGGTCATTGTTTCTCAAAACCACTCATTTTACCTATCATTACATTATTATGCTAAAATTGTTTCCCTCATAAAGGTTAGCCTATAAACCTAATCAAACTTTTCCATGTCTAAAACCTTGCATCCAAACAAATTGGGATACTAAATATCACTTGGGTCACATGTTTTTAGCATTGTAGACTACTCCCTTGAAGGATAGCTTCCCAAAAAATAAAAATTGTTTAAAATATTGAATGCTCCCTTGAAGGATAACTACCAAATAAACAAATATAAAACTTAGACCACTCCCTTGAATGATGGTGAAGACAAATTTGTCAAAAGAAATCATTTGAAGCTTTTCACATCGATTAGCTTCACAACCTATCAAAAAATAATAATAAACAAAAGACCATATGTCAAAATAAGAATAAGTTATCCCAAGAAAGGTACAATCAGCTTTCATATATAGAATTTGTAGACTTCTTTCATCAATTAGTTTACACCTTGTATTAAGACATGAAATTGTCTAATTTGGTTCTTAGGTCACCTATAGAAGGGGTAAACTAACCCATATAAGGTTACCTAACCTATCAACCCATCTACCTTTCACCTATCACCTACCACCTACCTCCCCTTTATACCATCTATAAATCAAGGGATTATGAGTGTACTTGACACAATGTGATCAAGACACCTTTTTTATCAACCAAAGCATGCTAATGCAAGGAATTCAAAAGGAATATGTTCCTTAAGACAATCCAACTTCATTTTTGTTAGGTCCTTACCAATGAAAAGTATTCCCCCTTGCATTTAGTTTGTTATCTAGCTTACTTTATGTGTATTCCTTACATACTTAACCATAATCACATCATATCTCTATGATCATAAAAAATAAACATCAATAATAAACATAACATTATGAACCTTATCCATGAACCACCTCATATATCTATCTATGATCAAAAAACCATGAACCACATCATATATCTATCTATGATCAGAACATCATGAACCACACCATATATCTATCTATAAATCATAAGTATCATCCTATCCATTTATTATCAAAAATCATATAACATCATATCATAAACCAAATCAATAACCATAATTGAACAAGTCATCATCATATCCTTGAAAAAAATAAAACATCATCCATATCATCACATTCCTAAAGCTATCGAGTCCACATGTCATAATCATAAGGCATAAAACATAAAAACATGTAAACCGTGAACCATAAACATACATCATATATACATACATACATACATATATATATATATATACATATATATACATATATATATACATATATATATATATATATATCATGAACATCATCATATACATCATGTCATCAAAAAAAATAATAAATGTAATAATTTATTATCTATCTCAAAGCATGTACATCTCATTGCATTGACATGCAGGCTGGTATCAAAATCATAAACATATGCATCTACACATACATAACATATCACATATCATGCCCATAGTGAACCACTAACACTAGCCCCTCCTTCATCTATACTGACACTACCATTTGGTTTTGATCCTACTGAGATGCCTACCTATCTAGTCACCAATGCAACCCACTGACTTAGAGTCACCATGACTACCCTACCTACTAAACTAGCTCTGTACTCACCCCATTAGGGCTCTAGTGGACACTATGCTATAATTATAGCCTCTTAATATCTCAACTCCTCCACTATGGCCAAGTACCATTCCATTTAGATAGTACTTGGTGGTCTTATTGGTGTTACCACTACTCTTACCCTCTACCTCAAGGTGTCCCTCTCTTGGGTCACCAAACCTAGTGAGCTCTAAGACTAATCTCTCTCAACTATAACAATGGAAACCTAAACTTAAAAATTCACAATTTGGACCTACAATATGGCCACCTATCCCTATAAACCTATAATCTATGCTTATGTAGCTATTAGTACTACCCCTACCTATCTATTAAGGCCACCACACTGTACCTATGCTCTATCTCAATCTACATCTATGGCCTATTGGCCCCTATCATCCCATCCAAAATTAGTCAATACATAGAGGGCCTGGTACCATCTTATATAGCCATTGATAAAACCAACATCATCTATCCCTACTATGATAGGTAAATCCTCATTATATAGTACCACCTCCTCTAGTTGTGGCTCAAGTAACAAAAACTCATCATCTTCCCTTTTGTACCTTATAAAAAGACCTAGGATCCCTTACACTAGGCTATACTACCTCCTCACTCTATCAAATGGGATGAGCTTAGTCTCACCCTCTCTCCTCTTGTGAATCCACCTCTAACTCTACAAAGACAAATTGTGATAGTTATAAATGGACCACCTAAGAAATCCCACATATGAATCCTAGATGACATCACCCACAACCAAACCCTCTAATGCATCTCTAAACTAATCATTATCTCTCATCCCTCCACTAGATCCTATCAAAGCATAATCTCCCATCCATCATATGAAACCCACTTTGTAGTCCACTTAAGCATAACCATCCCATGGTAGCCCCAATGGTCTCAAAACTTTAATATTCTCATATGACCAATAATGGAGCACAAACCCCATATTGATCCCATGTCATCTATGAGCTTGGAATGCCTAGAGGTCCTTATATATCTCAACTAGAAAAAGTAGAGCCCACCCAAACACAATCCTCCCAAATAACATCTCTACCAACACTTCCAATATAAAATAAGGAAATCATCCACTAATCCAATATGGTAATGTAAAATAGGACACTAACATCATCATCATAGTCATCAAGCACCTCTCATCTAGAGACCTCAGGTATAATGGCCCATAACAAAAGCCACCTAAATGCTACCTAGCATAGACTTGCTCTTCACCATATAATAACTCTATCTAATCATCCTGCTCTTCACAATCAATATGGTAAATAGGCTCCCACTGAATAGGTAGCCATGTAATCCTATGAACATCCTCTAATATGATGTTCATCTCTCCTATCAATAGTAGGAAGGTGTTCATGGTCGAATCCCATCTCTCAATGAGGACCATGATCATCACCGCATCTCATGGAAACCATTGATAATATCACATGGCTCTTAGACCAATATCCTCCATGTGCATCTATATTCATCCCTCCATGGATCTTCATAAATATCCTTAGAACACTATCCCTCATTTGGATCTAGTCTTGTGCCTAAAAATAGATCAAGTTAGTATGCACACTTAATTTTCCATTGCCATTGCTCATTTTCATTCATTCTACTTACATCAAACTCTTTATCAACCTAAACCCACCTACATCAACCTATTACAACCATTACCTCTAAAATATTACCTCTAGAACTTAAAACTGACCCCTACCCACAAACATTTTAACATCTACCCTAACCTATCATACCAATACCTGATGCTTGTATCAAAACATCTACCCTAACCAACAAAATTTTCAACACCCTACCTTAACCTATCATACTTGCTCTAAACATATTGAACCACTACCTAATTCTACCCACCAACCCTATCAGCATATCATTCCTACTTTACAATTTCCCTAAACCATCTCAACCCATCACTCAACACATCACCTATTTTAACCCACATTTGACCTTTTAACTCACCCAAACCCTTTAAAAAAATTTGTAGACACTTTTATTATATGTCTACTAAACCATCCCTTTACTCAACCACGGATGGTCCTTATGATCAGCGATCATTAGGTGAGCTTTATCCTTTGTTGGTCAACATTAAATGATCATACCTAACATCAATGGTCATGTCTAACTAGTGATGGTCACTATATGTGATCACCGGTGGAAAAATACCTAACCTACATTTAAAAAAACTAACCAAAACTCAAAAATTCAATAACTAAACTACCTAAATCTATCCTACAACATACTCCAAACCCTAATACTCCTTCAAACTTAAATTTCACCCGCTAATTTTCCAAATTTTACCCAAAACCTAAACTAAGGAAAACCCCCCTAAACCATATCCAAACAACCACAAAAAAATCAAATTCAACTAACAACTGACCTAATCAATTAATCTACCAATTTAAAAACATCACCTACCTTATTCCTCAAATACTCTCAAGGATAAATCCCATGTTTAGCTACTCAACCGCATCCCCATCTACCATATATCTTAGTCCAAACTAGATCACCTCAAACACATGCTTCACAAATCAAAAATCACCATGTCACCAATTGTTCAATCAACCCTCTTAAAAAAAATGTCAAATCACCAACTTGTTAAATTGCATAGAAAACTCATAGGTCAAATATAAAAATAGTGAAAATGAAATTTCATTTTCACTTTTTATCCCCCTACTTTTTAGGGTTTCCCCTTGATTTTTTATGGTCAAGGTGACCATCAATGGTCAACCTTGGGACCCTTGACCATCGATGGTCAGGAGGCCCCCATTTTAAATTTTTTTAGGAACCCACACCTAGGTGCCTAATTTTTGGAGATGAACTTTCTCCCCCAAACCAAAACCATAAAACTTTGCAGATAAACATTCTTCAACCAACCATTAGACCATGTTCACGTTGATGTTGGTCATTTTTAAACCCAAAATATCGCATCTTCTATGATGACCTTCCTTAGTCTTTTAGAACACATCAACCAACCTTGTCATGTTAAACATTTGAATTTTCACCACCTCATGCACAAATAGACCATTTATGATTTTTAAGGGAGAACTTCCTACCTCAGATACCTATGAGAACATTGACCCTTTTGACAAGCCTTAAATGGAATAAATTAATTAGTTATGACCAATATTATGGACTAGTTACCCTATCACTAGTACTTCTAGAACTAACCTTATTTTTACCAACATTGGTAACATTAGTCTATGTGTGATCTTAGTTATTAAACTTAGTCATGTTTTGTGTACATGTTTTCATTTTTAATTCCAAACCACCTTTGTCACCAACTTCATGACTCATCATATATTACTTATCAAACCCTGACTCGATTTTGGTTTCAACTCATCGACTCTTAGTTTGAGGGGGAACACCTCCTCCCATACTTGGGGTAACCATACCTTTAACCAAAAAATCCATTTTTTATTTTTCAGCCTATTAATTTAAATCTACATAACAAAAAGGGGTAAAATGTAGACACTAGAAAACCATACTAGATGTCAAAATGCCTTGGGATACCTTACGAACCACCTAACCCTCTTTGACCCACTAACCAACTTATTAGACCTTGGGTCTAGTTAGCTACTTAACTAACTAAACTCAATCATTTAATAATGAACCTTAACCCACCCTTTTTAACTCATATTTACAATTTGCCTCTAGATACTTGATAGCTAATGGTTAGCTTAATCATCAATGGTTATCCTAACTATCGATGGTCATGTTCTCACACTTTTAACACATCACCAACTATGTGCAAACTAATGAGGAATAATTAAATATGTTCACCTTATGTGATGCTAATGAATTCTCAAGGATTAAAATCAATAATCAAACCTACTAGGGAACCTTATATCCTCCATCTCTCTTTTCTTGTAAAAAGAGTAGAGTAGGAGGTGAAAAGGATCCATGATCACAAGCATTTCTTGCACATAAGTATTCAAGATCTCTATCCACCTAGTCTTCTTCTAGTGATTTAGAAACAATAATAGAGATCTAAACCTGTATCAAAATCACTCTCAAGGCAAAATTACTATTACTCTACTGTAATTGCTCTAGCCATCAACCATCAACTACTTAAACATTAATAGGTATATTTATACTTTATCATTATTATTTTTTTTTCTCACCTTTCTACCTAATTGGACCTTTATACACCTATCTTCTACTCTCCCATTCATATCCAAATCCTTAACAAATCATTATCAAATCTTTGACTCAACTTACAACATCTTTTTTGAACACTTCTAGAAATCCATAGGCAATTTTTGATGGTTAGCACAATCATTGATGGTCACCCCTAACCATTGATGGTTTACCCAATCATTGATGATTATCTTAACTATTGATAGTCATCCCAATCTTTGATGGTAATTGTGGTATGAAATAATAAGTTATTTCTAACCCTTAACCCCAACCAAATCTAACTTTCTATGTCCCTACCTATTCACAGACCCCTTCCTAATTTTTGGAACCTAACCTGATCTATCTTAGCACTAGTATTAACTCACTTTTTCTATATTTAGTCATTTTCTGTATCAAACATTCATTTACTTCTTATATTTAATTTTAGTTACTTTCTATTATTTAATGCAAGAATATTTATTTTATCATTTTCAACTTAATTATTATCAAAGAGTGGATTGATAGCCTCCTAGCAAGCTCATTCTTCTTGGATCTAACTCATGTTAGGTAGTCCACTTAACTATCTTTCTAACAGCCCCTTTTTTAGTGTTTTTTATCTATAGGTTATTCCTTCTAAGACAAAGAGGAGCTCTCTATACTTGTCTAGATTACACATACATCAACAACTAAGTATTTCTACCACACCCTTATTACTTGTTTCTTATCTTCTTCCAAAATTAATAAATAAGCAAAAATTGAGACAAGCACATGGTTCATTGTATTAAATAACTTATAAAAAATGAGAGTAGTTTAAATTGGACCCAAGATTGGCAAAATGCATTTGAGTCTATGAAATTATTTATAGTATCCCAACAAACTCTTATGCCACATAATTCTAATATAACCCTTATCATTTACATAATAGAAATAAAAATGTCCCTCGCTTGCATGTTAATGCAAGAGGTTGATGGTGGTAGAGAAATATTCATCTAATTTATTAGTGGAGTTCTCTTCAATTATGAAATAAGGTATACTCAAGAATATAAGGAATATTTGGACATAGTATTCGCTAAAAACTTATTGATACATTATATACTCAATCAAGAGACTAGGGTAATTATAAAATCATATGCCTTTGGTACCTTTTTGACTTAACCAAGACTATTTAAAAATAATTATATTTCATCTTGCTATCAAATGAATTTAAATTAACATAATTTAACTAGAAGTATATAAATGAACATATTATTACTGATTGGTTGGATAATTCACCTTTAGATAGTGGTAACATTTTTTACCCAAAATTAAGTGATGAATGAATTTTATACATTAATAAAACCATAGTCACTTCCTCCCTAATGTATGTAGATATAACAAACCAATGTAATGAATACACCTACCTTGAGGGCACTGATTCTCAGTAAAGGTGACACCTTATAACTATTATGGAAAAATACATTATCCTTAACACATTATTATAATGGAGGGGTTTTTATTATATGATCCTTATATGTGAATATCAAGAGTATTTTGATAAAGTTTTGTTTCATTGACATAGTGGAGTTTGTGGTGTCTAGTCTAGTGGTCCTACAACTACCCAAAATTTTCATAGAATGTGATATTTTTGTCCCATGATTTATCATGATTCTATGTAATATGTCATAAAATTTCTATAATCCTATATATTCACCCATGAAATCCATGTTACTACCCAATCTATTCAAATCTTTGTTACACCTTGACCCTTTTCTATTTGGGGTCTTGATCTAATTGGCAAGCTATATTTTGCCTCTACTAATGGGCATACCTTGATTATTATGGCCACTAAATTTTCACCAATTGGGAATATATAATTCCTTTCACCATAGTCACTAGTTATTTTATTGAAATATTTATCTTAAATCAATTAATCTATAGATTTAGGGCTCCATAAGTCATTATTTCTAATAATATATCCCCTTTGCAAATTTTGAGGTACATGAATTATGTAATAAATTATATATATCTCACCATATTAACTCATTTTATTACCCTTGAGCTAATGTTAAATCTAAGGTGACTAACAAGTCTCATAAAACCTTATTATTTAAGATGGTATAAGATAAAAATAGGGATTGGCACCTTCAGCTATATCCCACTTTGTGGGCTCATAGAACAAGTATTCATAAGCCCATGGGCATAAAACCTATTCCGTAGTGTTTGGTGCAAAGGTTTTCATTCCCTTAGAAGTATATCTTCTAAATGTGTGCATTACCCTCTAGGTCCTCTTATAAAACAAAGAGTATAGAAGTTTTTGTCTTGCCAAATTAAAAGGCTTAGATGAAAAATAGATCAAAGTTACTTAGAATCATGATACTTACATAACTCATTTGTCTCACCAATATAATAATAAAATTCAAAAACCACCTATTAAATTTAATGACATAGCTCTAATACTAGACATTAGAATTAAAAAAATAAGGGATAAGGTCACAAGTTCATACCTTAGGTCTATATTTAGTAATACAAGATTTTTAAAATGGTGCATTTTAATTATGCTCTTTTTATGTTAAGGAGTTTGATGATTGTATAAACTCTTTACACTTAAAACAATATTATGTGTAATTCTATATATTTCACATTGTCCTCATTTAATTAGTAGCGTTGTATCATCATTTGTATTTTTTATTTATTTTAACTATTTTGACTAGGAAATTAGATAGTTATAAGTTCACTTAGAAAAATTCTCATTGAAAAAAACTCACATTCCCATTGTTAATCCCTTTTTGGAAAAGATAATTTCTAGATTATTATTAGTTATACAATTAATATTAGTCCTTATTAGTATTATACAATCCATTTCTTGTAAATTTTACTACCATCTTAGACACTGTAGCCTATAACCTCATATAGAAGCTTCATCATGGTGAATTTCCCTTTTGATTATCTCTAAGCTAAATTCTAGATTGCTTTACCTAGGTCATCTTACTCAACTATGTTTGTCTTTGGTGATGAGTCCATACATCTTATTGGTTACATGGGGCCAAGTCTCATGAGTAATTATTGTTGTGATATTTTTTTAAAATTATAATTGACACATTGAAAAATCCAATCCAAGCCAAGATATGAGAATGTTTAAAAAAAATATACATCTCTTTCCCTCTACTTTCCTTTAGTTTTGTGCCCACACATTTTCCTAGTTGTTTTAGGTTAGTATTGGGGTGAGTTGTCCTTCCTCACATATGTTTATCCTTTGTTGATGATCCCTTACTTCTTATTAGTAACATGGGGTTAAGCATAGGGGGGCGCATTAGTAAAAATAAATGAAACACCATAAAAGTGTCAAATGTACAAATCCTTAAAATATTTCCTATAACCCTATGCTAAAAATAATATCTTACCCTTTACTAATTCTTCCATGGTTTCCCATATTTTTATCTAAGTCTGGATAGATCCTATAAAGTTTTTTTTCCATTCTTTTTGTTTCAAAGAGAATGAAATCCAAATAAATTTTTTTGAGTCATCCTAAAACTAGTATGGACTAATATTTATCTTATACCCATTATGATATTTCAATGAGCTAACTTCTCTCTTCATCATTCCATACATATTTTTCTTCCTTTCAATCCTCACTAAAAATTCAAGTGTTTCTTTTCATGATAATGAAGTAGCTTGATTGTTACCTATAAAATTATTGTTAGTGCATCTATGATTTATAAAGCATCAATTTACTACATTTCATAAATTCTATTAAACATTATTATATATACATATCCATAAAATTTACCACATTAGAGTTATGTCATTTCACCCAATTATAACCATCTACAGTGTAAAACCTAAAAGGGAAATATTAATTATTTTTTACAAATGCTATAAGAGACTAAATTCAAATGGCTCATATATTTATATATAATTATACCAATATACATCAATTTTTAGTACATCATTATCACAATGAGAGGATAACTTTGGTGAATAAGTCAAAAACCAAAAAAATATAATAGAGAAACACTTATAATATCCTTTAAAAACTAATCCTAACTACACTCTATGAGATCCCCTAAATATAAATGTCATGATATTTTGATTCATCTCCCATGATATCCTAATCATGTTGAGTATCGATGACTCTTTCTTTAACTCTTATGTTTCCTACCACTGGTGCCATCTTGGGAGGCCTTTCCTCCAATATTCCTATTTTGGGATGCAAATCCACTCCTCACTATAAATCATTCTCCTAAGGTTTTAAGGTAGGCCCTCAAGTGATTTTTTTATTCCCTCATCTATCTAACTCCAAAATCTCATGATACACATGGAAAAAATGTTAGATGTACATCACATTCTTATAAGTAATATTAGATTGACAAGGACTCATTTTTTATTAGGCTAATAAATATGAGTAATAAATTTAGATTGGTCTCTTGATTCATCTTTCCAAATTTAATCATAGATTCTACACATCACCACCCACCCACACACATGAATACACATTGATTAGGCATAGAGTATAGAATTAGAAAAACTAGAAATAAGAAAAAAGAAGATTAGATAAGCTTACTTAAATCTCCTCTAACTAATTAGAGTCAGACTCATTATTTAAACTCATCCCCAACACCTCCCCTTCCTCATATCCTCTCTCAAGTTAAGCCTTTTCCTAAGCCTCAATTAGAGCTTATACTCCACCTCCCTTCCATCTTAAAAGACTATTTTTAACCTCTACTCCTACTAATGGGGTGTGTTCACCATCTCTTCCTACTTATAGGGATTTTCCTCCCCCTTTTCTAGCTGTTTCATATTGTTGTGTATCATCTCCTCCTACTATGGGAATATAATATCACATCCTCATCTCTTAGATCCCCTAACTCATTATATCAGTATCCTTGGAATAAAATATTTCCATGATAATCAACCTAATCAAGCATCTCTGATCTCTCTCACTCCCCCATAAATATCACTTATGGAATGGGGAGATTCACCTCATCCTAGAAGCTAGACTATTGGGTGAACCTATCTATAGGACATGTCTCTACTTGTCCCCTCCTATCTTTGACATGTTTGGATATCTCACATTCCATCAAAGGAATTAACTCATCAGCCCATAGTCCTCTTATCCTAACATAGGCTTTGGAAATCATATCTCATATGGTAAGGGAGGCCATGACTTGTGGAGTCTCTAAAGTGGGTCAAATTATTCCATCTCTTTATCCTAATCGATCTTTCATATCCAATCCAATTCCCCTCTAGTAGGGAACCATGAATTTATAAACCCAACACACCACAATAGTTGGGTGGCTTAGATAAAGTTCACCTAATATGGATATCCTTTAACAGTCACTTTATGTACTCTAAAAGACAAATTGATCCCAGCTATATTGATGTCCATGCTCCTCAATGTATCAAACTATATGATACCAAAATAGAGTATCCTAAACATGAAAAATTTCCTAGTTAAGCCATTTTAATTTTTTTTTAAATATTGTTAATGTTATTGTCCCTAAATAAATGCAAGCCTAATGCACCAATGATGACCTTATGAATATTATGGATATGATCCCTCTCTACCCTATCTAACTATATCCTCTACTTGGCACACACATCAAGTACCTCCCCATCATCAACATAGGAAACTCATATGCTATCCTTTGCCCTATCCATTTCCTATCTTAAATTCAATGTCCATTATATCATGGTTAATCCCAAGATCTTATATATGTCCTCTAGGATGATAGTCCACTAACACATAGCCTATATAAATTATAAAGTGTTTATATTTGCATCCTAATTAGTAAATAGGTTTAAAACTATTTTAAGGGATGGGAAACCAAACCCATATGAAAAATCCTCCATATAATAGCTCATTATAATAAATCATTCTTGTCAGTAATTAGTTAATCCATCACTTGAAGCAACCAATATTTCTCTTAGGCTTGAATCCACCTCACATAGCCAATTACATACACAAAAAATAATACACTAGTCCATGCCTTTGAAAATCAATTACAACCCCTGTTTTGGTGAAACTATTACTATATTTAAGGTTAATTACATGTTTTATCATATTTTAGGTAAACTAGGGAAATAGTTACCTAAGTGTAATGAATTATTATAAAAAATTAGACTATTACAAATATGTAAAAATTAACACAAACTTATTTGAAACTATATAAATATACTAAATATGGAAATTAGAAAGGATAAACACTAACTTAGCTATAAAATCAAGATGCATAATATTTTATAACTAAAAATAATAATGCAACCATGTTGAATGAGTTTAAACAAGGAACAATATTTGGTAGAGCTTCTAGCTAGGAGTATTGTAGTTAGGTGGTAGAGTGGTGTGTTATTATCCTAATGGAGTGTTAGTGTCTGGTAGATGACAAAGACCTAATATTTATGGGTTAGCTTCACCTTAGCATATTTACTCTATGTACTATATAGGAGCTTCCAAACTCATATGAAAACCATTCTATGTGTCCTCCTTCACTTGATATCCCAGCTCAATATATCAAGAAAAAAGATTCAATCATGAGGTAAAAGGGGGTTAGCTATTGAATTTTTACTTGAACTCAACACCCCTTATGTTTATTGATGCCTACATACAAATACTACAAATATGGATCAAACTCCATGTAGTTATTCTATACTATGCTGGTGTGTGTGAAAGACTAGTGAAAATTTATAGATGTTAGTCTAATAATAGTGTGATTAAGTGATTCAACCATGTCTTTTGACATTCAAAGTGTATTTATATTTTATTTTAGGGTTTTTAGGGCTATGCATAATTATAATTAGGAAATTGGGAATTTTATCTTAATGTGTAATTAGAATTATGGTGTTTTTTAGTGTGTAATCATCTTCTATGAAAAATGGTTTGAGATGTGGTTTTAAAGTGGTAATTTTGGAATTCATTTAGAAAAGGATTACTAAACTTGTGGGTTGACCCTTCCATAACTTCTAATTTTTTAAATTTTTAGTTATTTGGTGGGAAGTAAATATCAATGGATTTGAATAAGAGAGAGGTGCAATGTTTTCCAATTAGGTTACTATTGTCAAAGAGACACAAACAGTTTATTTTGGTATGGGACAATCAGAGTGTGACCATAAACTAGTTTTCATGAAATATAGGGACATTTTAAATTCATTTTGGTTAACTATAAAGAAATAAAATCACACACAAAGTGAAGGAAATTTTTCAAAAGTCCCTAGGATAAGGCATGACTACATATGTCAAAAGGGTGGTCACAAGTTCATTATTTAGCTTAAATGTTAATTTATGTGTCTATATTTTACATCATTTTATTTTAATAATGCAAAAAATTGAAAATTATATATTAAAAATAAAAATATATACTTGAACTTACCGAAGAAGTGAAGTCTTTAATGTAGAACATAAATTTTAATTATGCTTCACACAAACCTATAATGGAACATGTCTAAATAAGCCCTTACTTAATATGAAAATCAATAAGTAGAGATAATAAATTTACATATCTAATAATAAGAAATTAATACACCTAATTGGGTATGTTAACAAGTGTCTTTCTCATTTAAAAATAGTGACAATAGGGGAATATACCCTTGGAGGTTTCATTTTCATTGAAAAAATTGGGTTGGATTTTGCATGCCCCAATCCTAATTGATTAGGAGAGTGTTATTAAGAAATAAAGTAATTATTTGACTACATCATTACATATCCAATGTGGATAATTAGTTTATAATCCTTGTATGAATTCCATTAGATTGTTATGGTGATGAACTAGTACAAAACTAGTAAAAAAGGTGAACCAAACACTATAAATACAATAAGGATCATTTTTTGTGTAAAATTGATGAAAATTGGTTTAAAAATAGCAAAAAAATTACTATAATCTAGGTCTAATGTATATTTCATATATTATGACAAGCATTTCCATTACATATACAAAATTGGTGTAAAACTGAGCAAAGAGGAAGTCATATGCCATACCAATTCCCCCAATATGATATCTGGATGTACATGGATTATAAGACTAAGTAATAATGACTAAAATTATGATCAAAACCTATGTGAAAACCTCAAGCACATGTTTCTTATGATTCCTTCAAACTAATCAAATCTGAGACAAGCTTGAATATTTTATAGAAATTGAGATAGAAAAACCTGTTGTAAAATGATTTATACTACTTAAGACACTGATAAAACATAAAAGTGACTTTTTATGGGTACTTGGCCAAAAAAAACCTATTTTTAAAACACTAAGGAGTGTTCATGTACAAATGGAGTGATATTATCTAAATTATCTCTTTGACTAATATTCAAATGTGTTTTATGATCCACTATCTGAGGTCTAAATACTTATTCTTATGCATTTTACTATAGGGGATTATTCTCTAATAAAATATATTATGTATGCCCCCTATTTTGAGTTGATTATTTGAGAATGTGAAATAAATTAAATCATAATAAAAATTTATGTAGAAATTGTAAATGTAATTGTAACATGGAGCATGGCATCAATGTATGCATAAATTGATAAAACTATTAGTCTAAGATGCATGTAAGAACAAGCAAACATAGTGATAATGTAATAAACCATTACACCAAAACCTCAAGGTGTTTTTAAAATCCACACATCATGATCATAACATCCCACCATGCTTCTAAACCATAGAGTCTAGGATATATTTATACTCATACATCAAAATCCCCCACATGTACAAGCCCCTGTTGAAAAATATAATGCTAGTGTATCCACCCACTCTGTAACTCAAACCTAGTTAGAGGATATAATACCAAATTTAATGAAACATTACACCAAAAACTTGAGGCATTTGTGAAATCTTCACATTAGGATCATAACAGATAATGCCATGGTATATGTTAGAATTTAGACACATAAATAAATGATTAAAATAGAATACTAAAATTTGAATAGATCTACTTAGGGAGAGATACATGATATTTGTTATGTCATTAAAACTTAGGAGGATGAATAATATCCATAATGTCATTTAATATTAATAAATCAAAAAAATAAATGTCATGGCCATGACACAAAAAGATAAATAGTACATGAAAAACATGAAAGACATGTAATAGAAGGTTAAGGAGACATATACAGGGTACATTTTCAAAGTCAGTTATAAATAAAAAAAATATAAAATTAAGGATTAGATCCACACACAAGGACCTATTTACATCTCCACAAACCAAACAAATAATTCACATAAGACATGAAGTGAGAAAGCAAACATGAAAATCATACATGGATATATGTAGTTGATCAAGATGAGTAATTGGTAATACTAATATATTAAGTAAATTAAATAAATTTTGGCCATTTTGGCCCACATTCTAAGCTTTTACCTAGATAGACCAGTAGAATAGAGTCCTGATAGAAATGGATTATCAAGAAATGACTTAAACAAGCCTAGAGGAACCATGCCATCATCAAATGTCATGTATAAATAAACATAGAAAGTTTGTTTTGAATTTAATAGATTCACTTGGAAAGCCTCTTAGGGAAAAATATTACATGGACATGATGTATTTCATGCCTATAACATCCTCTATAAATTTCATATCTTGATGTCTTTTCTATCTCAATATATAAAGCTTAAAATTTAAACTAGAAGTTTGGGATGTGTGTGGAGATGTCAAGATAAAGCTACAAAAAGTAACCATTTAGGTTGAAATGATCCTAAAGTTGAATTTATATATGATATGTGTCAATATCTTAGGAGCTTAGATCATATATCAATGGTATATAGGTAGTCAATAGGTCCCTGGATTAAGACCAATGGTATACATTTAATTAGATGAAAATATATAATGGTGAGTGGGTGAGGATGACATTAGTGGGTTTGAATATCTAATAGAGCATGTTTAATCATGCATTCAAATATCAATGACACATGGTAAAAAAATTGATCCAATAGGTCTAGTTAGATCTAATGACACACCTTCAATCATGCCATGAAGATCTAATGGTGTGAGTGAGGGTTAAAGAGTCAAAAGATCTTAAGATAAAACACAATAGTGCCAAGTGTCATGATCATGTTGAATAGGGTGATCAATTACGTGAATTTGATCTTAATAATAAAGATCAATGACATGCATTGAGTCATGTAGATAAGATAAATAGTGCATAGGTCAAGGATCTCTAATCAAATGCAAAGATACCATGTGGTATAAGAATAGAAGTAGATGGAACTAATAATAAGATCTTAAGGGATATATAGTTGATAAATAGCATAATTATGGAAACTTGGATCAAGATCAATGGCTAATATTAAAATTTTATGTCTTGAGACTTTAAATGAAGATCACATACGATCAAGGTTGAATCAAAACAAATGTTTCAAGGGGATGCCATGAAGTAAAACATGTTGAATTTGATGGATTCATCACTAAAATAGAAACATTATTGTGACCCTTCTCTCCATTATTACATGACATAAAAAAACCAATAAGGAGCAATCAATACTAGAACAAGATCATAATAGATTGATCTAGCTATTATAACTACATCAATGCCAAAAGTTAGCTTGAAAATAACTTGGTCCTACCATTGTGACCATAAGGAACATAAATTTAGGCCATAAACAAATTGAAATGAATTGATATTTTTGTTCTAACTACCTTCTAGAAGTAATCTTAAGCATTATTATTTTTTCTAACTAAATCAAAATTGGATGATTAGAAATCTTGGTAATTATGTTCCCTTCTCCATCCTTTTATGCATGGTCCCCATCTCTCTCATCCCATTATAGTATAAATATATGATTATAATCCTTGAAAATGATCCCTCTCTTTGGCATGACTAGAATCCACCAATATTTGTATTGTAACACCTATTTGATGCAATAAAAGATTGAATTCCTCCATTTTCCTGCTAAATCATAGTGTGTTTCATGATTTCATTGATGTGGTTAAGTGAATGTATGTTTTCCTTACCTCTATATAAGTTTTATCACCTTCATGAAGTGTTTTGGAAATTCTCATAGGTCAGTCTAAATGCATATATAGTTTTTTGGTTAGTTTGGAAGTAGACAACTACCCTCCCATGCCAAGTGAATAGTTAGTCCATGCCTTTCTATAAAATAATTATGTAAGGGTTGATCAAAGAGTGAGTGAAGTGATCTTATAAAGTATTGAAAGAATCCTATAATGTTTCTTGCGTAAGTATAAGGATTAAAATATTTGGTGCATCACCCCCTTTTACATGCTTTTATAGGTTATTATAAAACTATCTCCCCTTTTCCTAGCAAGAAGCTAGTTTAGGTTTAGTATAAGTGATAGACCCAAAAGGGAGTTAGCCTTCTCTAGAGGTTTTACCTAATATTAGGTTACCCATATCCTAAGGTCATTCCCATGTTAGACTAAGTTTGAGCAAGAGGACCTGAACAATCCCCTTCTCAACTAGGGTGCAACCTAAGATGCTAATAGTTTTAGCATGCTTGGTGAGACCAAAATCCAAAAGATTAGAAAGATTATTGGTGTGTCTTTTCTCTAATTAGATTTTGGATACATTTATAATATTATTGCAACCTTAAATCACTCAAATCTAGTTATGAACATTAGGTATCATTTCAAATATTGATTACTTTTAGCATTTGGCTTGCTAATTGTCTCTAATGGTTGGTTTTAGTATGGAACCATATACTCCTCACTATGATCAATATGATCAACCACAGTATGATCCTCACCATTAATATGAGGACCTATATCATTAATACATGTAGGAGTACTACCTTGATCCTCCATATGAACATATAATCCATCATAATATTTCCCCTTACTATCCTTAGTATGAGCCATCCTACTCTTCTAACCAACTTAATCATGGGCATTTTTTAGCTACCCAATCCATATCTTCACTTGGACAAACTTTAGTGAGCCTTTAAAAGTATGAACTAGAACTATACTCATAATGGTATTATGTACAAGATGTCCCTACTCACCTGATTCATAATGTGAGGGAATAATTGCAGTTAGTGAACGAAGAATGGATACCCATTGAGAGGGAAAATCACAAAAATATCTCATATGGTATGTTGTATATTAGAGTTTCATTATAAGCATAGAAAACAAGATTATGAGTATTGAAGGACAATAGGTACATTGTCCTTAGTCTCATGTCCCTACATGTGTCCCACCACAACCTTCATATATGCCTCTTATGCTTCCTGTAAAAATCAAGTCTCAATTTATTTCAAGTCATTCTTATCCTCCTCCAACCTTCCCATCTTGGAAGTTGATTCAAGAGAACTTTCAAGACCAAAAATAGCCAATTGTGGAACAAAAAAATAACAAAAAGCAAAAGGTAGAGTTAGAGAGCTTGATAGCACTATGGAGAACTAAAAATGAAGCTACCATGGCATAAAAACTTGGATACCTTCATAAAGAGGAATCTACTCCATTGAAGGTCCCTAGTTTCATGGATTTCTCCCCTAAAGATAAATCCATAGAGGTACCAAGTTTCACACCTACTCTTTCTATGCCTCAAGGCCTATCCATACTACCAAATTCTACACTTATTCCATTCAAAGCCTTAAGCTTACTACTTCCTCAATAAATATTTTTCCCTTCACCCAATCCACTTACCATTCCTCATGAAACCCATCCATCTCAAACTTCAAAACCTTCATGGGATATGCACTCAAATTATGTGATGCCTAATCTTTGTCATGAGGATCCTATTATGCCTAGTCCATCTAATCATGCAAAGGAGGTGGAAGAGATCAAATAATTCAAGTTTATAAGATTTGTGACCTTCCTCTATGATGATTCTAACCAAAAAATTCAATTTATATCTAAATTTGAGCCATAATTTTCACCATTCACACTCAAGAAGAGGAGCATGTCATGTTATAACTATAAGACGGAATTTATGATTCAAATAAGCTTCAATAAGAATGTGCTAAGTAGGATGAAAGTGTCTATGAAGAGGATATTTATATGGGTACCCTTCTTTGATGTGAAAGAGGCATTTTTACCTTCAAGGATGAGTAAGTAGAGCTACCATCTTATGTTGAGAATGAATAGGTTGAGGCTATCAACTCCTTGCCATATTATGTAGAGGATGAGGAAATGGATGTAATAGCTAATCAAATTGATGAATTTTTGGGGTAGGCTAGGTTACCAATCAGTCAAAAATATCATTGGTGGACTTGTTTGAAATTTTGGGAGCAGGATATACTCTTCTCTAAGAGGACTATGGTCTAATTATAATTAAAAAGAGTAGCTTTGTTAATAAAATCAAAGAACATAGAGTGGGAAATCCTTAAATACTACCACCTCAAGAGTTCATTATAGACATGGACTTGTTTTAGATATTTATAATGGGATATTATCTCCTTATTGAGCCTAAAGACATGGGTATGCTTCTAAAAGGTAGTATAGGTCTATTTTGTGCATATCCTAGTCAACCAAATTGTGAAAGAATGGAGATTGAATATAAGCTATGGGATACTAGTATATTACCATTACAAGAGGGTGTCCTTTGAGGAACTTATTTTAGTTGGATATTGATAAAGAGGAAGAGCCACTAAGTGAGTATGTTTATATTAGAGGTTACTTTGCTCCTACTATTCCATATATGAGTATGCCAAAGGAGTTGGAAAAGAAGAGACTTGCTTCCTCAACCACCAGGATTGTAAGGGAACATGTGATATATAATTCTCCATCTCATCATAGAAGTGAACTCAAAAAATTTCCTTTTGATCTAGGAGGACTAATAAGGTGGAGTATTCTAGTTTTGACTATTCCTCCAAGTGATTTTGTACATCTTGTTAGTGTTGGACTTTAGCATGTGGAGGGTGTTAAGTTTATTTTCATACCTTATATGGTCTTGGGAATTCATGGTTAATATTTTGTGAAGGTTTTATATTTTTTTTTAATGGATAAGAAGGATAAAAAGAGAGGGTTCTTGGTAATCATCAAGTAATCAATTTGACAAAGTCACCAAAAATATTGGCCATTTTGTCCCACATGCCAAGCTTTTACCTGGATAGATCAGCTAAGTAGAGTCCTAATTAAAATGGATGATCAATAAATGACTTGAGAAAGCCTAAAGGAACTAGGCCATCATTAAATTTTATGTATAAATGAATAGATAAATTTGATTATGTATTTAATAGATTTAATTAGAAAGCCTCTCAGGCCAAAATATTGCATGGACATGATGTATTTCATTATTAGATCATCATCTACAAATTTCATATCTTTATGTCTTTTCTATATCAAGATATAAATCTTAAAAGTTAAACCAACAGTCTAGGATGTGCATAAAGATGTCAAGATAAAGCAATGGTAAGTAATCATCTAAGTTTAAATCATCCTAAGGTTGAACGTATATCTGATAAGTGTCAAGATCTCAAGAGATTGGATCATAGATTAATGACACATGGGAACTCAATAGGTCAAAATGTCCTTAGCTCAAGATCAATGATTTACACTCAATCAAATCAAAATATCCAATAGTGATTAGGTGAGGATGATGTTAGTGGGTCCCAATGATCCAATGGAGCACGTTTAATCATGCATTCAGATAACAACAATACATGTGTAAATTGTAATCTAATGGGTCTAGTTAGATACAATGGCACGTGTTTAATAATTCCATGAATATGTAATGGTGTGAGTGAGGCTCAAAGAGCCAAAAGATACTAATATTAAATGCAATAGTTCTAAGTGTCATGATCATGGTAAATAAGGTGACCAATAGTGCATGTTTGATATTACTAATAAATATCAACAAAATACATTGAGTTATTTAGATAAGATCAATGTTACATAGGTTAAGGAGTTCAAATCAAATTCAAATCCACCATATGTCATAAACATAAAAGTAGATGGAGTTGATAATAAGATCCTGAGAAGGGATGCATAACTAACAAATGACATAATTATGGAAACCTAGATCAAGACCAATGGATGATATCAAAATTCAAAGCCTAGAGACTTTAAATGGAGATCAAATATAGTTGAGGTTAAACCAAAACAAATATTTCAAGGGGATGCCACAAAGGTAGACACATAAACTTCAATGGGTTCATCACTAAAACTAGCAACATGATTATGACCCTTCTCTCCATTCTTACATGCCACCAATAAACCAGTAAGGATCAATCAATGCCACAACAAGATCATATTGATCCATCTATTGTAACTACATTGATGCTAAAATTAGCTTGAAATTTACTTGATCCCATTGTTGTAACTATAAGGAGCATCAATGCATGCCAAAAATAGATTGAAAGGGACTAATACAGTTGTTATGGTCACCTTCTAAAAGTAATATTAATCATTATGATAATTTCTAACTAAATTAACACTAGATGATTGGAAATCTTGGTCATTATTCTCCCTTCTCCATCCTTCTATGCATGATCCTAATCTCTTTCATTCCATTCTACTATAAATATAGGCTTCTAAGCCTTGAAAATGATTCATCTCTTTGGCATGACTAAACTCTAATAAGATTTGTACTGTAACACCTATTTGATGTAATAAAAGATTGAATACCTCCATTTTAAAGCCAAATCAAAGTGTGTTTCATGATTTCATTGATATGGTTAAGTGAATATATTTTTTCCTTGCCTCTATCTTAGTTTTCTCACCTTCATGAAGTGTTTTGGTAGTTCTTATAGGTCATTATAAGTGCATATATAGTCTATTGGTCAGTTTAGAAGTGGATAACTACCCTCCCATGCTAGGTCAATAGCTATCCCATGACTTTCTATGAAATACTTATGTGAGGGTTGATCAAAGAGTGAGTGAAGTGATCTTCTATAGTGTTAAATATGTCTTATAGTGTGTCTTGTGCAAGTATAAAGATTGAACTAGTTGGTGCATCACCCCTCTTTTACATTCTTTCATAGGTTATTATTAATCTCTCTCCCCTTTTCCCAACAAGAATCTAGTTTAGGTTTAGTATAGGTGATAGACCCAAAAAGAAGCTAACCTTCTCTAGAGTTTTGAACCAATATTAGGTGACCCACAGCCTAAGGTCATTCCCATGTTGGAGTAGGTTTGAACAAGAGGACCTGAACAATCCCATTCTCAACTAGGGTGTAACTTAGGATGCCAACAATAACTAGTAAGATATCATTTAATTATTAAGTGGGAAATATCAATATATGTCATGATATTTGAAGAAATACGTTATAAATAAAAAGAGATAGGCAAATAAGAATAAAACATGTGAACAAGATGCCCCCAGTGAGCTTTCTTATATATAGACAAGTTATAATAGGCATGTTTTTAGTGTGGATCACTCATTAGGACAAGATCAAGGGATTTATACAACAATGTGGCGTGATCTTATTTGAATTAGGTACTCTTTTTTGAATCTAGTTTTGAAGTCTAAGATAGTGAAATAATCTATAATTGGGTATGGGAATGACATCATGTGTGTTATACACTCACTCATTAACATGTGTGAATATTCTATGATATAAAACTAGATAAAAATATATACTAAACAACCATGCACAAATTAACTAATGTATTTAAACTAAACATAATCATTCATAGGTCCTAATTTTATTTTTTTGGAATACCTAAGTTTTCATATTTTGTAATTATAAACTAGAAAAAATTAATGAGAAAAAACTAAATAATGAACCCTGAAGTGGACTCAAAATAAATAAATCCTTAATTTAAATCACTCCTAAGGTAATTTGAATAATGTATATTTGTAATATTTGGTCTCACATTTGCATTTGAGATTTGATTTTGTGTTATAATATTATCCCCATTTGTATGAAGATGTACTTTCGTATCTTATGTGCATTTGCATAGTATTATGACATAGATAGTCTAATATAACAATCTATTCTTGTTCATAATTTGTACCTATTATTATGATGTTTTTATCTATCAAATCTTATATCTTGTTCTTTAAACTAATGCACCTATTAGTGTTATGCCCTAGTGTCTATGAAATTCACAGAAAGAATTTTGGTCAAATCCATTTGGAAAAGTCTTACATAAATATTCTTAATTAGAGGGAGAGATGTGAGATTACATTGCAAAAAATTTGTTAAAATCCTAAAATATATTTTAGTAAATCTTTGGAATGTCTTTGTAAATGAATTGATATTATTTGAAACTATTTTTGTTGATGTGTTTGCTTATTTTATACAAGAGCATATTTTAGTGTGTCTAAGTATTTGAATGGAATATTATTTGTTTGATATGTAAATATATGTCCATGATGTGAAAATGTAAGACACCTGTGTCATATATAAGTTATTACATCCATTTCCCTTATCCAAGGTAAACCTAAGAGAACATTGTAAGATGTAAAATGAGTTGTGACATAAAATATTATAGGTATTGTCCTAAGCCCTAATGTGATGTTCAATGAAATGGTTCAAATTGATGGCCATAATTCTTGATCTAATGTGTAAATTATTGTAATAAAATCTTGTATGGTATCCATATCAACCTCAAATATATACATGAATGATATATTTTAAATATCTTCAATGAAAAATTTATCAACAATAATTCTTTTAATCAAATTATTTGAAAATTGTACTGGTATAAATAGTATGGAAGTTTGTTCACCAACCTTATAGTGACTATATATATAAGGGACCAATTCTGTGTGAATGAAATCACTTTGAATTTTTTCCATAGTTTTCAAAAAATTTATATAACAACACTTGTTGGAAATAATAACTTTAGCATTGGGTGTATATCCTAATACTTATTTTTATTCTTTGATTATATGACTCAATAGTGAATTATGAATTTTTCTCTAGCTCATTGTTTGTTTATCCCATACTTAGTTAAAAAAATCCAAACCCATACTAAGAATAAACCCTTACCTAAATATTGATATTCAAATCTTATAGTTGATTTGGAATAAATTACATATGATCATCCTGACCTTATCAGATATTATAATTTCTCCATCATAAGTATCCATGAAGGCATCCTTATGTAAATGAGGTAGAAAAAACTAAATAGGAGGATCCATTAAAGAATATTGATTACGGATTTTAAATTTATTAGTTGTATTAATGTTGTGAAATGTTAAAAAAATAAAGCAAGTGTTATCATTTTAAACATACACCTATGTATGGTCCATTACACAGGAGGATTTGTTGATGGGCATGGAGTGCAAGTACTTAGCATAGGATATGAAAACATTTGATGAAAGGTACCGAAGTATTCAATTCACTTTCTTGTGTAGAACATTTGATGTCTTGTCACAATGATGGGAATGTACCTAAGGTGTGGGACCCTTGTAATCCTTGGTATGCTCCTCTATATTATGATTACTTCCTTCTAATCTAAGTGTACCTAGTTTAAGACTAGCACATAGACCTAAAAAGAGAAGAAAGTAAATCTCCTACTAATTCTAAACTTAAAATTTTTGAGAAAAAAGGAAGGGATAAGGTCAAAATTTTGTTGAAATGGAAATGTGGAGATGTATCAAGATTAGAGAAATAACCTCACCCAATTTTAGCATAATAAAAACAAGGAGACTAAATACATGACCTTGAAATTAGGTGTCCATTTGATTAGTTTTTTGGACAGAGGTAAGGGAACATAAAAAACATTAAGAGGGATGAAAAATGATCCATAGATAATACCTATGAAAACTTGTGTATACATAGATTATAACCTATAGATGATTCTAAATATGTGCATAAGTACAAAGGGGGGACAATAATGAGATGGAAAAATATCCATAGACAAGGAATGAAAACCTTAAATGTACACAGAACATAAAGTATGAAAGAAAAATAATTTGGTTGACATTTATTTCAAATCCTACCCTAATATTACAAACTTGAATGGGTATAGCTTTGTTATACCAAGGAGAGGGATTCACATACAATAAAAATCAGCACTTTTATAATGTTGAGAAAGCTCTTATGTAATAAATTTGACACTTTGGGTGGTAGATAGAAAATTGAATTTAGAAGTTGATGCTTAGGGATCTAGGTCAATCATGAAGACCAACTCACCATGACAAAGTCACGTAGAGCCATGTTTCTTAAATTCTATCTAATAATTTAAATATGGAAATGGTTGAAAGGATTCTTGTGGATCCATGTGTGTGTCTAGGAATGAAGTACATTTAGGTAGTCAAGGGATGCATGTGTCCATGCTCTTCCATATGACAACTAGTTTATCTTTTAAATTGTTATGATGTGGCTTCATTCAATTCCCAACTACTCACAACTACCACACGTACTTTACTACCACCTATCAATCCATTTGGACTTACTTGCTGATGTAGAAGAGACATGGGTTCCTTTGAATTCTATCATGTCATCTTGTGTGTGGGGTGGAAATTTTTTCCCTATGACCTTAGGAACCATCTGCACACTAGATAATGTTCACTCAGGACTTTACTAGTTTCTACATAGGTCTCATGTTTATGTGTAGAGAGCCTACATGAAAAGAGGCTATATGTATTTCTTTAGTCTATGTAGCTTGATTTATCTCCATAATATTGAGTTCATGCATTTAAGTGTATGTTCATTTTTCACCTTAACCTATGCACACTTTAATAATTGGTTTCATCCTGCATGAAGAGTGTGCATCAAAGGCTACACATTAGGATGAACACTAAAAATTAATGTCACAATGACATAGGGAAACTAAGATCTTAAGAAGTAGGTGAAAATAATAATTTCTTGTAGAAGTATAAGGCTTTGATTACCTCTACACTTAGTCCCTATTGATGGTCTATTGAGTCTTTGTCTTATTTTTAGGAGATTTTATAGATATACATAGAGGAAGATGTGTAACCTATAGATGATGAGATCATAGATGCTAACTACTATGATCAAGCTTGGGTATTTAAAATTTTGATGTGGGGAAATTTTTGAGAAAAAGAGAGAGCAAGAGGAATGAAAATTTTGGGTGCACTTTTACAATTTGAATCTACACTATACATACTTCCCTCTTATTATTGCCTAAATCTCAAGAACCTTAGGTACACGATTTGTGCATGTGATTTAGATTCTATGCCTTTGTATTTTTTGCTTCTACACAAATTTCACCATGAACCCTTGATCTTAAAAAAGTTTAAAATACTTAGACCTTTCAATTTTTTTGTTATAAATTTTTTTGTTTGTAACTTGGTCTTTTCAATATTTGTTTGGGCCCTTATCTTCACAAATTTTAATCTATAGCTTGGTCTTCAACATTTTGCATTCAAAAAAAAAGTCTTGATGCTTCTTCACAACATTTTTTTGTACTTTTAAAAACCTTTTAAACATTTGTCTTTGAATTTTATCTATTATAAAAACTTGACTTTCATTTTAGCCTTCATAACTTTTATTTGAAACAAAATATCCAAACAAAACTCCAACTATGTTTTAAAAAAGGGATGAATAACAACCTTTCCTATAAAAAATCTAAGTCAAAATAATTATACATTTTGGTTGAACTCCAAGTGACATTTATAACCCTTAACTACTTACTTGGGTGGTATCCCTTGATGGTTATAAAAAATGGTCAACATTATGGTGACCTTTGTAGGTCACTTGCTTGCTAAGAAAGAACCTAGTAGACCTTGAAGCAATCCATTAGGTATAAAGTCATAGAAACATCCAAAACTTCTCATATCATTGGGTTAAAATATAGTTGTAGCCTAATTAACCCATTAATACATAATTCAATTAATATTTACCTTCCATACATGAAAAACAAATGAAAAACTAAGTCAAATTATGCTTAGAGGAAAATAAACCTAAACTAAGGAGAACATTGTGCACAAGCACTTGGAGGAAATAAAAAACTAATTTAAACAAAATGCATGCATAAAACTTAGGTAAATTAAAACATTTAATATAATAATTTACAAAATATACAAGATTAATAGAGAGTGTAATTTAGATGAATCTCATGTACAGGGATGAAAAATTCTTCTCCATTCAAATTTATGAGCTAGAATGTGTTGGCTTCATTTCAATTAAATATGGTATATGGGATGATCAATATATCATCAAACTTAGTATGTTTCCCACTTTTGATCTATTTACATCCCACTTGATAACTAAATCCCCATCTTGGAACTTTTATCCATAACTTTTCTATTGAACATATTCTTTTTTTGTGCCTATTGAAGTTCCATAGTGCACATGGACTAGGCCTTGATCTCTTCAAGTTCCATTAGTTAAGCGTATGTTACTATGAGGGGGTTGCTCTCAAGTAATTATAGTTTATGGGCTAGTTATAATGATGTAAACTCAAGAGATTTAGGTAATCTTTATTCCCTCACATAAACCAACATCAAAGGGGAATTCCCCAACACCCTTTTTAGTATTATTCTATTTTCTTAGAGATCTATCTTGAGCTCAGTATGCCAGGATCATTGATTTTCATCCATGGTTCATTTGATGATGCAAATCAAAATTTTATTTGTTGATTTAGATAGGGCATTACCCTATGGATATTAATTAGAGGAGGTTCTCAAATGAATGTTATACTTGATTTCCCACCCATTGATTTTGTCTCTAAGGAAAGTCATTGCATTATCAAATATAATGGTGGATAAAACACCAAATTTAGTTATAATTCTCTCATAGGAGTCTATAATTGATATCTTATTATCTTATTTAAGTGATACCACTTTTTTCTACCTTGTAAAGTAATATATGGAGATGAATATACATTTATTCAATATGATCAATGGTGGATTTATTATGCTAATGAAGTCTAGGCCCCATTGCACAAAAGGTTGATTATCTTTTAATGGGAATAGGGGTAGGGCTCCAAAAAATTTCATGTCTAAAAATAAGGTACACTTTTTGAAACTTAACACCTATGCATGTACATACTTGAATAGAGTTAGCCAATAATATCCATCTCGCATGATTTTTATAGTAGTGGTCTTCGATGAATAATGGCCTCTAGATGGCCCATCATGGAATTAATTAAGAATCATGTTTACCTAATCATATTATATTAACCTTAAGAGAACCCCATTGATGTCTATTTTGAAAATTACACCATCAATAATAAAATAAAGAATGAATTCTAACCTAAATTGTCTATGGTGTTCTTTACTCAAGCTAGGTAGGTACATCCCACTCTAGAGGAAGACCCTCATGTTCTTAGTTGATCTTGTTGAGGTGCCTTGATCTTCTATATTATCATCACATCTCAAAAATACTACAAAGTCTTCATTTTTTACATCTTCTTCTAGCTACTCACACAACCCTTTTCTTTGCATTAGATTGGTGAGTTGGATATCTATGCCATACTCCATCACCTTTGTGATTTATCCAACTATCTTATTATTAATGTCCCTCTTAAGTAGAAATAAGTTTACACCTACATATCTAACTATGAGATGGATCCTATTGTTGAAGAGCATGTTTCTAAACTTCTTAAGTACACTTATGATTATGAAGGCATGTTTTTCCATAAAGATTTAGTGAAGCTCATAATCCTTGAGTACCTAGATAAATAAAATATTAATCTACTCAATATGATCATTATTTTGTTGTGAAATATGTTTGAGATGCCTTTAGTTCTACCAAATTCATAAAGGATTAAATATTTACCATAATATGTGTTTATCAAGGTGGGATCTTGTATGATAGTGTAATTGATGGCCTCAAAACTAAATTTTTGTCATAGGGTGTAACTAAATATAATGCCTTTATTTAGAATTATTGTGAGGGGTTTGATTAGAGTATAAAATTTTGACACATACCTCATAAAATAAATTATTTTTCCCAAGAATATTTGAAGGCTTTTTTTAAGACTCAAGAGAGGGAAGGATGAAATGGCCTTGACTCATTTTGGATAAATTGTGTGTCTGTATTTGGAGACAATGTGCCAAATCAAATTTCCTTCATGGACATTGAAAACACACTTATTTGGTTTAATAGAGATATAAAACTCATTTTACCTTTCAAATACTTGATCTAGATGACCCAAGTGTTCTTTCACGTTCTTAGAAAAAACATTTATATCATCAAGGTAAACCAAGATGATTTTGTTGATAGGTCCCTTTAATGCTACATCCATGGCTCTTTAAAAGGTATTTCTTTCATTTGTCAGTATAAAAGGCATCCTCTTATATGTGAAGGTATCTAACTTAGTGGTGAATAAAATATTAAATTAATTACATTCCTAGATAAGTATCTGATTATAGCATGAATAACCATCTAGCAACAAGAATCTTTTTACACCTAAGACTAATTGTAGGTTTTGCTCCATTGGTGGGAGTAGATAGTGATCCTTGAGGGATACATTATTAAAATCCATAAATTTTATGAATATTTGGATTTATCCACTCTTATTTCACATAGGGACTAAGTTTTCCACCCATGAAGAGTGCTTGATTGGAAATATTATATTAGCTTCGATGAGTTTTTAGAGCTCCTTCCTCATTAAAGGCTCAAGTTTAGGATTGAATGACCTTTGCTTATACCTAAATTTATTTGTGTTGGGGTTAGAATCAATGGTATATTGAGATAAGTCTATATCAAATACCCTAATATATTTATATCTCCATTTGAATATATCATCATACCTCCAGCTAATATTGATGAGTCTTTTGATTTCAAATGGGGAGTATATTTTACCTACCTTCGAGAATTTGTTATCATAGATGGTCACCTGTACAAAGATATCCTCTTGGAATATCATGTTTCACTTCTCACCTTTGATTTTTTCATCATAGTTGAAGATTCTTTCCCACATGAAAAATCCCTTAGGTAGCTTGTTTCTATTTAGTTGAATGATTTGCTCATCATATTAGGATTGAATCATTGATTGGTTCATGGCACTAAATTTTGTTTCATCTTACAATAAGTTGATGATCTACTCATCACTTTTAAACAGATACAATTTTGTTATGTTATCTAATATCACCAATATGAACACAATCTTTACAATCTATTTGTACTCTTTCTTTACATCACATGGAATCTCATACTACGCACCTATGGTTGTGAGTATGTTGGCATAATAATTCTATTCCCTTAGTATGGAAAAAATATTTAAGGTGTCAAATACTTTAATCATATCCCGTACTCTATGCTTGAGATATTTTATCAAGATTTTCATAGACATTATGCACTGATACCTAGTTCTCAAACAATTTATTGTCTCCAAATTTTTGCACCAATTTGATCCCCTTATTCTATATAAATTAGAGACCTTGAATCAATGCCTCATACTCAAAAACATTTTTTTGTATGTAAATAGTAACCTAAATGAATGGAAATATCTTTGATTATGAAGGGAGACTAACACAACCCCATATTAATCATTATTTTTACTATAAGAACCATCAAAATATAACTACCATATGCCTTTGGGATCCTCCTATGCCTTCATGATATTTTGGAATACAAGGTTCTCTTTAAGAATGAAGTAGGTCCCTAGTATCATCTATTCTACATTGTCATATGGGTCACCATTCATTAATTAAGTCATCCAAGACCTCTTCAAGGGGTGTGGTAGCCTCATGGAGGACTAAGTTCTCATATTGATTGAACATTATGAAATTTATTTAAAATTGGTTAGGAGAATATAGATCCACATGAATTATGAATATAGGTTTGACCTTGATGGTCACCTTGGTCTTGTATTTGATATAGAGTAGCATGTGAGACCAATCTGATGATAGGTATCTACCCATCTTGGCTATGAAATATTAAGAAATGCATATAGTGAAATAGGGGGAATATCAATGATTGTGATGTCTTACATAATGGAAAGGCTTAAACATGTGTACAAAGTGAGGTTCAAGTCCTTGATTATCCTTAAAGTCTTAACTATCATGCCATCTAACTAGATAATTCCTCTGGAAATAGGAGAGTATGATATACCCAACATGTCTACTATATTCTTTTATATCACCGAGGTACTCACACCTGAGTCAATCATGTAGTTATGTACTAGATGCTTATCGATGATTAGAGAAATATATAATAGAGGTGGATTGTTGTTTTTGTGCACTTCTTCCTCCTTTGGTTGTCACATGTTCACAAAGATAAAAGACATAATATGCAAGGACTCACACAATTAGAAATTATTTAGAGTATCTTACAATAAATTCCTTTTATAAGGAATAGTAAGAACATCCCACATTATTACATTTAGGATTGTCTTATTAATTTTATCAACTATGTTAAAGGGTCCCTTTATCTATGATTTTTAAAAATTAGCCTCTTCTCACACCTGTGCACTAGTCTGAGGCTGACTCTCTCTCTATGCAACCTGTTCCATGCACACCAAAGGATGTAGAAGTGTTTTGATTTAGGCATCTATGTATTAGACCTAGGGTGTAGAATTTTAAGGTGTTAAATAAGATGGTTCCTCCCCCATTGCTCTCTTTCTAAGCCTTGTGTTAAAAGCAATTGGTTTTCTTCCCATGTTTAGAACTTCACATTGATTTACGTAAGTGAAGTCACATTTGTACTATTTTACAAAATTGGATTCCTAAATTTGTGTTATAGTTTCCTCCATTTTTAGAACTAGGATATTTTGTTTTGACTAAGACTATGACACATTTTTTATAATGAAAACTTGGTTTAATGTTTCATTCACATTGATGGCTTGATTACATGGTTGATTATATATAACACACCATGCATAGTCATGTGCCATGATATTATACATATGCATAAGGGCTCTTGAAGTGTTAATAACATTGGAATTTTATCTATAAGGTGGTGTATTACATGGAATTTAGTTATGAATCTATGCACCACCTTGATAGGGAGGCCTATTTGATTGATATGTTTGGTTGAAAGACTAATAAATCCTAAAATGTTGTGATTTATACCTTTTAAACACCACTATCTCATTTCCAAATCTATGTAATAATGATTTGAATTCATGTAGATCACTTGAAGGTGTGATTAATGGAGTAGGAGAGTTAGGTTTAATAGGTATGGGCATTGGGGTTAGAATAAAAGGCAAGGAAGGTTAAATCATGATGGTGGATCAAAAAATAAGGGCATATGGGGTCTATGTGCAATATTTCTAGATGAAATCAAATAATTCTCTACATGCATAACAACATCATATATGTCAATAAGCATAATTCCTCCCATGGATTGGACCATTATAGAGACACCACTATTTAGAGCTTTCAAATAATATAAGAATGTAGTATTTGGAGATGGATTACATAAAGGCTTTATTCTATCCTAGACCCTATATAATCTTAAAATAAAATCAAAAATAATCTCATGTGGGGCTCTCTTAATGGTGGTAAGCTACTCTATCAAAGACAAAAAGTCACTTTTATCTTTAAACTGCTTGAATAGTCATTATCCTAGCTCATCTAGTTATGAATAGAATTCATCCTCAAACCTTAGTACCATTGGAGAGATCTCCATTTCAAGGAAGAGGCTAGCATCCTAAATACTACATTATCTTCCATGATTTGGTGAACTATTTAGATATTTTCAACATCTTGAATATGTTCTATAGGGGAGGTTTCATTCTCACCAGTAAAATAGGACAATATTTTAAGGGATGCTACTAGGATGTCATCATATTGGGATAGAAACAAAGGGATACCCCATTAAAGGGAATAAATAATTGGTTCCTCTACATAGCCATGAAGGGAATAGGGAATAATCCTCTTATAGGTTGGGTAAATCTACCAAAAGGAGTTTTAGATTGAAATATTAGGGAAGAATGGATTGAATCACTAGTTCCCCTAACTAGAGATAAGGATAATCTAACTCTTCTTCTTTTAGAGGGTGAAAATAACTCAAAAAAATAGAAATCAATACCTCTTAAAGATGATATCATCTATTTTGGAATATATATGAAAGGATGATCTTTTATAAACCATAAATGTTTGGAGTCACCAAGTGCTCTGAAAAGTGTCCTCAACACTATTGACTAAGAACAACACCAAACTCAGCCAAATATTTGTATTTATGTAAGGACCCTCATGAGAAAATAATGTGACTATGCTAAACCAATGGTCATACTCCCTTAGTGGTGCTGACTATGAAGATAAGAGGATTATTCACATGGTAAATATTTGTTTAGTAATACTTAAATTATTACATTAGGTTGAAATTGAAATTATATATGCATTAAGGTGACATAAGAATATCACTTCATGAATTTATTGGTAATCTAATTATGTTATTTCAAGTAAATTATCTAACATGATATAATTTTAAGCTTCATCTATTAGGATAGTAGATTTCATGGTTAAAATACATGTGTAAGAATAATTCATTGCTAATGAAGGAAAAAGGACTATATCAGGCATTGTTTCATCATGTGTGATCCTATTGTTAGCTATCTAGATAACACCTTGTTTGAAGGCTTGATAAATTTGGCTCTAAAACCTTCACACTTAGACTAACATCAAAATGATCTAATATGTGGGACACTTAAAGTCAAATCAGACCTCTAGATTTTGGTGAGGCTAGCTCCTCTGATGTATCACTCTACACTGCTTATTAAACTACTAACTATTGGGATGAAAAGGGAGAGAAGGTAAATAAAATTGAATTCCTACTCTACTATTGGTGATACACCTATATTTTTGGTTCATCCACTCTATTTGAACTTATAAAACACTTATTAGACAAGTAAATATTTAATCTACAACTCCAATTGACACTTATGCATCAATATTTCATGAAGAGGTTTTATTAGTTAACATAAGCTTGAGGGAAATGGTGGAATAGGATTGATTCAAGGCACTGACCAGCCCATGTTTATCGATTGTCAGCTTAAACAGATGACATTAAACACTAAACATGACCTACATAATATCATACCAATATCTAGGTGACATAAAGACTTGACAAGGGAGATATTTCTACCACATATGCAAATCAAACTGATATTAACACACTATACCAAAGTAATGGAAATCTGAAATAATTGTTTATTTCTCTGAAAAGGTTACCAAAACTTAAATTTTGGTAGAGTCTAGTCTTGCCAAAAGAGGGATCCCCTAAAAAGATGGATAAAAAGCCTACATATATAAAAAATAAAAACTAAAATCAATATCCAAGATTGGAGTTGAAAAAAAAAGAGATTAACTGGATGTGAACTATATTCATTTTTTGAGTTTAAATTAATTATAATATTCTTTAAATATCTCCTTCCTTTTTTATCTTACAAGAAACCTTATTTTTGGAATTAGAAAAGTGGTGGGCCCATATTAATGTAAAATCAAGCCATAATTCATGAAAATCCATGCCATTACTCAATAACAAATTCATTTTATAATATTAAACAAAGTCTTCAAGTCTTCAAAAATTTGCATGGCCTTTACTTTTGGCATAGAATTGGAGGTGGTGGGCCCATGTTGACTTGTCAACATTATTTACATAAAAATCATGCCATAATTTGGAATATAAATCCATATTAAAAGTTATTTTAATTTCTTTAAAGTGTTTATATTGCATGAAAATCATGGGAGATGCATGAAACTAGTCAAACTAGTCAACCGATGAGATGTGGACTCAAAGACTAGTCAACTTCCACTTGAAATCAAATTCAAAAGTAGAACTTATATATTGAGTTAATAATGGTATTTATACATAAAAAATATATATTTCATGCGATAAAATCCATTTTAACTTCAAGATAGACATTTCAACTCCAAACTTCATTTATTTGATTGATAAGATGGCCTATTAAGCCAATTTCTATCACTTAGAAGCTTCTTGGAATCTTCAAAACAATAAGAGATGGTTATTTATTCATTTTTACATATTTAAAAAAATATTTATATACCTTAAAAACTCACACAAGGCTTATAAACAATCAAAATCTTGAATTTTGCTCTTGGAGGGTTCATCTTGCTCAATCTTGCTTTCTTCTTGACTGTGTTTTGAGAGGCTTAGGTCTGTGTGAAAATATAAATCACCTCTAATTTTTAAATGTAATTTGAAATTTTATTTATTATTAATCAACTCATTATTATTATACACACCAAATTTTGAGTGAAAAATCCATCTTTAGATGCCAAAAACCTCAAATTTCCTCAAAAAATGCCCTTTTTGCATGGAATCTGTGCATACTTAAATGTATTTTTGCATATTTTTGGAGTTGATTTAATAGTTTATAGATGTTTTATAGATAAATATAATCTTAAATTAGTTCATTGGCCTATTGAAACCTATTTTTCCTTTAAAAACCTTTAAAAATGCAAAATTTCCTTAAACCATGCTAAAACTAGGCCCTTTTAGAAGTTTGGAAGGACCAATATTTTCCAAATAATGGATATTTTTGAAAAATTTATTTTAAAAACATTATTTAAAACATAAAAAAATTTAGTAATTTATTAAAAATATCCAAAAATTTAATCTTTAAAAAATCCTTTTTCTCTCTCCAACCCTACACTTTTCTTGAAAGCATGCCAATTTATAGATTTGATAGGCTATTTTTCCTTGATATTTTAGACCATTAAATAAATTAACAATATATAAATTATTATATTAATATATATATTAATTTCCAATTATTCTGTAAAAAATTTAAATTTCATGAAACCCTTCTTAGGTGAGGAGAAATTGAGAAAAAAATGTTGTCTTTCTGGTTTTAATGCTGTAGAAATTACCTGTATTAAACATGATGGTACATGAGCATGGAAAATACAACTTAAACAAAAAATGATCCACAATTAATCCCTATTATTATATTTTCTACACCTAAAAATTTAAACATGTGCCTTTTTCCAGTTGATTGTACCATCATCAAACCTGTAAGCGGGTCATTATGTGCAAACTAGGAGTGCCTGTATGGAATGATTTTAGCCATTTTATGAATCCAAACACTATAAAACTTATTATAAATATTTTTAATGAATTTTTATTATTATTTTACCTTCCATTTATGCAAAAAATCCTTATTTATCCATACTTCTCTTCTTGAAAGTAAAGAAAATAACTTATTTTTGGCTTTTTAAAAAGAATTCAAGCTTATAATGCCAATATAATATGTGATATGGATTTAAAAGAATATTTTTCATGTTAATATATAAAAAATTTACTTTTACATGATTTTTAGATTAATTTTTGCACATGTGGGTCCAAAATAAGCCTTTTTGGCTTTAAAAATGCATTACGTTACCTTTTTAAGCCATGAAACTTTAGGATAAGGCTAAAGTTATATTTTTGAATGTAAATAAAGGAATTTGGAATAATTTAATGAAAATTTGAGATAAATTTGACATTTTAAAGACCAAAAATGACTTTTTAGACCAAAATATATTTATTTGATTAGTTTGTAGAAGCTATTAACAGTTTTTGAAAATTTTGAATTATAGGGGTTGGAATTTGGCCTTGACAGGCCAAATTACTAACATTTTTAGAAACTCATAGGGGTTGACTAGATTTTATTCAAAATAACTCACTAATTTTCATATGATAATGGCAAATAGACTCTTTTTGGCTTTATAATACTTTTTTGACTAACACAACAAGACTAAAGGGAGACATAACTAATCTAAAAAACAAAGACAACTAAACTATGGAAAAATAGGAAAATAATGAAAGGGAAGCAGATTGATGCTTATGATACTCACTTATTAACTTAATTTAAACCTATAAAAACTAACTTGAAGTTAGATTCTTTCCTCCAAGATCAAATGAAAATTTATTTGATGCACCATGGATCCTTGAAATGTATTTGTCATCTCTTAATGACATCTTCTTGCAAATAGGATCACTTATATGTTCATGTCTTCTAGATGATGTATTTGGTATTTAAATCTCCATTATTAGGTGTATGGATTGAAAATATGGATCCAAGATCCAATCATCTTCTTCCCACATTATTATTTGTTACATCAAGAATTCTATCTCTACCTCATTCATAGGTGGGTCATGATTTGTCTCATTCTCATCCAATGATTGAATTGGAAAATCAAATGGTATGCTTGGATTGGTATCTTCATTATGATCTATTTGAAGTAGTGGATCATTAAGATATTCAAATTCTTGGTATGGATTTAAACATGGCTAAAATATTTCATTAATTTCTTCTTGATGAATAGCTTTAACAATACTCTTTATAAGACGTTCATAAATCTCCACTTGGGGTAGAGATGGACTATCAAAATTTGAACAAAACCTCTCCAAATCATCCCAAAAGGCCTCTTCATCATGATAAACTAAAATTACATGAAATTAATTAGTATTCTTACTATTTTAAACATTTTGATCACATATTTCTACCTTTTGGATAGAGGCATATGAAGGTTCTTGATCTGACGCACTTGTTCCATCTTCATCTTCTGTAGAGAATGGAATCTCATCCATCCACTCAAGCTCTAGCTCATATTTATTTGGTATCTCTAGAATAACATTATCTTCTTGAAGATCAAAAACATTGGTATAATCCTTAGATGAAGCATCAACTTGTTTCTCTATCTCATCATCAAAATCTTCCATCTTAAGCTCGTTAATTTCATTCAAGAAATCATGGTATAGTTACTACCAATGATCATCTTCTTCTTGATCACTCAAGTCACCTTTATTATTTGTCTCCTTGGCTACATCTTCTTCATTTTCCTCATAAATGAGAGGTTCTTAATCCAAGAGTGGCATCGTTTACCCCTAGAAATACTCTAAGAGATGAGATAGATCCAATGGTTGTGCCATAGATGTTTGATTTTGCTCCTGAGATTGCTAAACTTGAACAACTGTCACCTCATCTTTCTACATATTTCCTTGAATGGATTTACATAAAGGAAAGGATTTGGGCTCTTGAGGAGGGAGGGGTGAGGTTTTAATGTAAAAAATGAATTTGGGGGTGATTTTATCATTTGGGCTTATGCTTGGTTGTTGTATTTGATTTTAGGTTGGAAAATTAGGTTTAAGAGACTCTAAAATTGAAATTATTAAAGCTTGAGGAGTTATTGGGATATTTTATTGTTGAGATGGACTTATAATCCATGGATATTAATATGGGGCATCAAGATTTATTGATCTTTGAGACTGAGATTGCTTATCTAATAACTCTTGTTTGTAGGCTAGTATCTCCTCAACAATCATTTGGCTTACCCTCTTCATTTCCTCCAACTCCTCATGAAAATTTTGAGAGTTTTGGAAGGGTGGATAATCTTTGAATGGGTGTGGCTCATTTTGATGAGGATGAAATGCATATGGATCATAAGTATCATACTATGATGGTAGATAGGGTTGTTGATACTGAGAATAATGACCATAATTTGCTCTATAGGTTTTCATAGCCTATAAGAAGATATGTGAAAATAATTGAATTTATGAATAATAATGTACCTTTTTCCTTGAGATTAGGACCATATGAGTACTAAAAAATATATTTGAAGATGAATGTGCTACAAACTATACTCCAATTATTGAACTCATGTCCCATTAAGCGTGCTAGAATTGTTAATTATCTAGATAACACCTTGCTTAAAAGCTTGATAGATTTGGATCTAAAACCTTCACACCTAGACTAAAATTGGAATGATATAAGATGTGGGAAACTTGAACTCAAATTAGATATCTTGATTTTGATGATGCTAGCTCCTCTGATGTATCACTTTGCACTACTTACTAAACTACTGATTGTTGGGATGAAAAGGAAGAGAAGAAAACTGAAAGGGAAATCCTACTCTACTATTGGTGATACACCTATATTATGGTTAATCCAATCTATTTAAAATTATAAAATAGTTATTAGATAATAAAATATTGAATCTACAACTCCAATTGAATCCTATGCATAAATATTTCATGAAGAGGTTTTATTAGTTAATATAAGCTTGAGGGAAATGGTGAAAAATGCCTAATTCAAGGCACTAACCAACCAATGTTTATCCATTTTCAGCTTTAAAAAATGACATTAAACACTAAATATGACCTGCATAATATCATACCAATATCTAGGTGACATCAAACTTTATAAGGGAGATATTTTACCACATATGCAAATCAAACTGATATTAACACACTATTCTAGAGTAATAGAAATCTAAAATAATCTTTTATTTCTCTGGAAAGGTTACCAAAACTAAATTTTGGTAGATTCTAGTCTTACCAAAAGAGGGATCCCCTAAAAATATGGATAAAAAGCCTACATATATAAAAATAAAAGCTAAAATCAACATCCAAGATTGAAGTTGAAAAAAAAAGAGAAGATTAACTAGAAATGAACTCTATTCAATTTTTGAGTTCAAATTAACTATAATATTCTTTAAATATCTCCTTCCTTCTTTATATTGAAATAAACCATATTTTTGGAATTATAAAAGTGGTGGGCCCATATTGATGTCAAATCAAGTCATCATGCATGAAAATCCATGCTATTCCTCAATAATAAATTCATTTTAGAATATTAAATAAATTCTTCAATTCTCTAAGTCTTCAAAAAAATTCATGGCCTTTACTTTTGGCATAGATTGGAGGTGGTGGGACCATGTTGACTTTTCAACCTTACTTTCATAAAAATCACACTATAATTTAGAATATAACTCCATCTTGAAAGTGAGTTTATGTTCTTGAAAGTCTTTATCTTGCATAAAAAGCATGAGAGATGCATAAAACTAGTCAAACTAGTCAACTGAAGAGACGTGGACTCAAAGACTAGTCAAATTCCACTTGAACTCAAGTTGCATGAAGTGGAACTTTTGGATTGATTTAATAATGGTATTTATACATTAAAAAAATATATGGCATGTGGGAAACTCTATTTGAACTCCAAGATAGACATTTCAGCTTAAACCTTCATTTATTTGATTGATAAAATGGCCTATTAAGCCAACTTTTATCACTTAGAATCTTATAAAAAACAAGATATGGTTCTTTATTTATTTTTAAATATATTAAAACACAATTATATACCTTAAAAAATCACATGAAGGTTTCAAATCCAAATCCAAATCTATTAAGCCTTCAAGCAAGGTGCTATCTAGATGGCTAACATTAGAATGATCTAAGATGTGGGACACCTAAACTCAAATAAAACATCTTGATTTTGGTGAGGATAGATCCTCCAATGTATAACTCAACACTGATTACTAAACTATTAATTATTGGGATGAAAAGGGAGAGAAGGAAACTGAAAGAGAAATCCTATTCTACTTTGGTGATACACCTATATTTTTGGTTCATCCACTTTATTTAAACTTCTAAAACATTGATTAGACAATAAAATATTGAATATACAACTCTAATTAACTCATGCATAAATATTTAATGAAGAATTTTTATCAGTTAATATAAGCTTGAGGGAAATGGTGGAATAGGCTTGATTCAAGGCATTGACTAGCCAATGTTTATCCATTGTCAGCTTAAAACGATGACATTAAACACTAAACTTGACTTGCATAATATCATACTAATATCTATGTGACATAAAGACTTGACAAGGGAGATATTTCTACCAAATATGCAAATCAAATTGATATTAACACACTATACCAGAGTAATGGAAATCTAAAACAATCTTTTATTTTTCTAAAAAGGTTACTAAAACTCATATTTTGGTAGAGTCTAGTCTTACCAAAAGAGGGATCCCCTAAAAATATGGCTAAAAATACTACATATATAAAAAAATATCTAAAATTGGAGTTGAAAAAAAAAAGAGGAGATTAAATGGATGTGAACTCGAGTCAATTTTTGAGTTCAAATTAATTATAATATTCTATAAATATATCATTTCTTCTTTATCTTGAAAGAAACCTTATTTTTGAAATTATAAAATTGGTGGGCCCATCTTGATGTCAAATCAATTCATCATGCATGAAAATCCATACTATTCCTCAATAGTAAATTCATTTTATAATATTAAAGAAAGTCTTCAATTCTTCAAGTCTTCAAAAATTTGCATGGCCTTTAGTTTTGGCATAAAATTGGAGGTGGTGGGCCCATGTTGAATTTTAAAGGTTCCTTGCATGAAAATAATTCTAAAATTTGGAATATAAATCCATCTTGAAAGTGATTTTAAGTTATTTAAAGTCTTTATCTTGCATGAAAAGCATGGGAGATGCATGAAACTAGTCAAACTAGTCAACCAAAGAGATGTGGACTCAAAGACTAGTCAACTTCCACTTGAAATCAAATTACATGAAGTGGAACTTGTGGATTGAGTTAATAATGGTATTCATACATGTATTCCATGTGGGAAACTCCATTTTAACTCCAAAATAGACATTTTAGCTCCAACCTTCATTTATTTGAATGATAAGATGGCCTATTAAGCTAACTTCTTTCACTTAGAAGCTTCCTAGAATATTCAAAACAAAAAGAGATGGTTATTTATTGATTTTTACATATTTTAAAACACCATTATATACTTTAAAAAATCACACAAGGGTTAGAAAAAACAAAAATCTTGATTTTTTCTTTTGGAGGCTTCATCTTGCTCAAGTTTGCTTTCTTCTTGACTGTGTTTTGAGAGGCTTAGATCTGTGTAAAACTAGAAATCACCTCCAATTTTTCAATGGAATTAATTTTTTTTTTATGATTAATCAACTCATGATGATGATACACACCAAATTTTGAGTTAAAACTCCATCTGTAGATGCCACAAACCTCAAATTTCCTCAAAAAATGCCCCTTTTGCATTGAATTTGTGCATACTTAAATGTATTTTTGCATATTGTTGGAGTTTATTTCATGGGTTATATATGTTTTCAAAATAAAAATAATATTAAATTATTTAAATGGTCCATTTAAAATTGGTTTTCCTTAAAAACCTTTAAAAATGCAAAATTTCCTTAAACCATGCTAAAACTAGGCCCTTTCAGAAGCATGAAAGGACCAAAATTTGCCAAATAATGGATATTTTTGGAAGATTTATTTGAGAAAAATTATTGAAAACATGAAAAAATGTATTAAATTATAAAAAAATCCAAAAATTTAATCTTTTAAAAATCCTTTTTCTCTCTCCATCCCTACATTTTTCTTGAAAGCATGCCAATTTGCAGACTTGATAGGCTATTTTTCCTTGCTCTATTTAACCATTAAATTCATGAATGATATATATATATATATATATATATATAGTCCCAAATATTGTTTAACTTGAAATTTCATGAAACCCTACCTAGGTGAGGAGAAATTGAGAAAAATTTGTTGCCTTTCTAGTTGTAATGCTACATAAATTATCCTTATTAAACATGATTGTACATGAACATGTAAAATACAATTAAAAAAAAACTAATACATGAGTAATCTATATAATTCCATTTTTCAAACCTAAAAATTTAAACTTGTACCTTTCTCTAGCCGATTGTACCATCATCAAACTTGGAAGCAGGTCACTATGTGTAAACTAGGAGGAGTGCTTGTATGAAATGGTTTTAGACATTTTATTAATACAAATACCATGAATATTATGATAAATATTTTTCATTACATTTTATTTATTTTCCCTTCCCTTTATGTAAAAAAACCTTACTGATCCGTACTTCTCTTCTTGAAAGTGAAGAAAATAGCTTATTTTTGGCTTTTTAAAAAGAATTCAAGCTTCCAATGCCAAGATAATGTGTGATATAGATTTGAAAGAAGATATTTAATGTTAATATATCAAAAATTGACTTTTCCATGGTTTGGAAGATTAATTTTTCCACATGTGGGTCCAAAATAAGCTTTTTTTGCTTTAAAAATGCATTAAATTACCTTTTTAAGCCATGAAACTTTAGGATAAGGATAAAGTTATATTTTTGAATATAACTAAAGGAATTTGGAATAATTTAATGACATTTTGAGATAAATTTGACATTTTAAATAACAAAAATGACTTTTTAGACCAAAATATACTGGTTTGATTAGCTTGCAGAGGCTATTGATGGTTTATAACAATTTTGAATTACAGGGGTTAGAATTTGGCCTTAACAGGACAAATTGCCAACACTTACCTCTAACACATATCTTATTTAAACCTTAACTGATCCAAGTGTAATTCCTTGATTGGAATTCAACCCTTTCTTTAGTTTTAACATGTCATAATGGATGGTAATCACTTATGGGTTGGTCAAACCACCTTTGGATGGTCATCTTCAATGCATAGGACAAAGAATACCAATGTCTAGAATGTCTTATAATAAAAATGCAGACTTTTCCATTAATGTATTTTTACTTGAGCCCTTTTTATGGAGGTGGGTTGTCTTAGAAAACTATAGGACTTCAAAATCCACTATGTACCATTATGGATTGGAAAAGAGAACATCCATTTATGAAGACATGGGCTTGCAATAAGAATGATTGGTCAATCCAAGGAAATAACAGACACATGTTTGGTTCTGATTGGATTATATAGAGGATAAAACACCAATTTGAGGAGGGTAGACATTTGATAAAAGTTTGTAGGGCATTTTCAATTTATGACAACCATGGGAACAAAGGAATAATAGAATGAAAACAAGAAGATAGCCTAGAGAGGGAGAGACTAGACTAGTATAAAACTTCAAAAAATATCCATGGAAGGGCCTTGATCATTTGGTAGGTATCCTATTGACTTGATTATCCTATCATTTGATTAATTAAATTATGTGTGATTCTTGATTGTGTTATCATGTTCGATAGGAGTAAGACTACTTAGCTTACTTATTCTCTTTGCTTATTTTCCTATGGTTGTGCTTGAGTCACTCCATAGTTTACTACCCTTATGTGGGAGTTTGGAGTTGAAATATTCCTTCATAATGGTCCTATATTCTAAGAATTATGCTTACTTGGTTAGTAAGGCTTTAACATTAAAAAATAATGATGCCTTGAAAGGTTACATTCTTCATGATGGAAGAAGGGTTAGGTTTCTCATGTTGGATATGATTGTAGGCTACTTAATCCCTCTCATGATCACTTATAGAACTTATCTTATTAGATGTATACATGTTTATTTCTACCCTTATGTGTTCTTGGTTATTATTTTATTATTACACAGATATATATGAGGTTTGTATCATCTTAATCATGAGATGTTTGGATTATTACTTGTGAGTACCTATCTCCTTGACCGCTAGACATATTGATTGCCTTATTTTATTTATTTTCCTTACACAATGATGTAAACATGCTTGGATTTATGAGTCCTACTCAAGGATACCTAGATTAGTTTATTGATTACATAAAAAGGTTGGGAGTTGAACCCACCTTCTATTTCTAAAGTTTCACTTAGAACAAAGAAGAGCTCATCTTTAGTTACAATCTACTTGTTCTCTACTACCTTCTATAACTAGATAAAAGTGAAGGATTAACTATTCTCAATTGAGATTATTGTATTTATGTATTAATGTTTGATTATGGGCTGAGTGTGAGCCACTATTATTATGAAGTTTATCAACTAAATGTTTTGGTTATTATTATAGAGACCTATTTTAAGTTTTCTTGGTATGTAGGATTAATAAACCTCCTTGTGATAGATTATTATTGAAAATGGAATCCTTGTGAAGGATTATATATTCATGACTGATCTTGGACAAATAAATGGCCTCAATATGTAAACATATTTAAGTTATTCATATGAAATTCTTGTGTTTGCTTGATTCTTACACCTTGAGTTGTTTGTTTGGAGTTATTTATTAATGAATTGTATATATAAGAAGAATTAATCCTCTATAAATGCATATGCTTTAGGCTTCCTATTCTTTAGATGATTAAGATATATGGTGTTCTAATTTTATTAATCTGGTTATGTCAACCCATTCATAATATGGATTACACTAAAATAGTATAGATATGGTTGGGTAATCATTGATAAGGAATATTATAAGAATGATAAAAAAAAATTAATAAATGTTAGACATAGTGCTATTGAGAACCTTAATAGGCCTTATATGTAGATCTTATATGAGGTAATATTTCAAGTAAGGAGAATATCTTAAGCATGTAGGGCTCTTTTAATAAATTGGTGAATATGATTTCTTGGTTAAAACTTCTACATAATAAGCCTTATAAGTGATATTTTTGTCTCCTCATTATTATGTTGGATTTTATATTAAATACTAAGCTTATCCACAAATAAGTGGATCTGAATTAAATGGTTGAGTGTTTATTAGGAAGAATAAATGCATAATATGATTGTATAATCTAAATATTGGGTATTCTAATAAAGAAATGCCTTATGAAAGGGTTGTGGATTAAAGCATGAAGTAAGATTTCCACCTTATATTTTTCCTTTATCAAAACTCTCTGGTATAAAAAGAGAATTACAATAAATCATGGATCTTGGGCTAATATTTCATAATGCAAGGTAACTAGGTGGGTTAATAGTATAAATACTTGAAAGAATTTAACCAATATTAGAGAAGTATTTTGAGACCTTTCCTTAACATTGTGTTCATACTCTTGATTTAAACTTTTGATCACTCCTTTAGCTTGGTTTAATAGATTAGGTATCTATATTTATTCTAAAATTTTTATCTTTTATTAAATATACCAGTCAAATTTCATATTGAGCTTATCTTATGTTTTTCAGGTAATCAACTAAATTAATAAGAATATTGGTTTAGTGTTGAAGGCTTGTTTATGCCCATTGGATTCTAGCTTGACCAAATTATTATAAAGATAAGAATGGCATAATAAACATTTAATTTCATTAGTCACCTTTTGACTTGTTTACAACATTTAATTTCATTATTCACCTTTTGACTTGTTTACAAGATTTTACTTAGTCAAATTTAGGCCTTTACCTTAATTGGGTTGTCCTCATTAGATAAATTCATTTACTTTGAATTTTCCTTAGATGCCTCATAGATGGCCCTTTTCAAAACCTTTTGCCTTAGTCAATTTATTAGTTTTTTTATTGGTTTAGAGGAAACCATGTTTCATCATCCTAATAACCCAGGAGAGACATCAACTTGTTTTATGGTATGATAGGTTCTAGGCTAAGAGGATAATAAGATGTTGGCATGTGGCATCATCCCAATGACCAATGATATTGAAGAGGATTGTATAGGGAGTGATTCATCTAAGATAGTGAAATAGTGGGATGTTTCTATGCGGCATCATCATGATGACCCTTGATCCTGAAGATGACCATACTATATCTAAGCCTCCAATAAAGTAGGCTCATAATATGTTACCGCATGGCATCATTATAGTGACCTAATTTTTCATAGATGTTTGCGTAACTTACAAAGCCTCTAGGAATGTGAGCTTGTAGGATGTTACCACTATTTTAGATAGTTCATACTAGGCATAAAACCTATGGGTTAGTGGGTGAGTGGGATGTTGCCATGTTGCACTATCCCATTACTCTATAATTCTATAGATGTCTATACTAGGTGTAAATACCATGGGTAATAGGGTGTGTGGGATGCTTCTATGTGTAAAAATCCCAATGGTCCATGATTTTGAAGGCATATATATTAAGAGCAAAACATGCATACTAGTGGGTTAGTAGAATGCTTTTACATGGCAAAATTATGTTTATTCACAAATTCAAGGAAGTTATACTAACCCTAAAGAGAAAAATGTAAGTGAGTTAGTGAATTATAACCAAATGAATATTTTTATAGAGTCACCTAGAAAGTGATGGGTGGAAAAAATGGCCCCAAGATCTCAAAGGCAATCTAGTGTCACTAGGGAACCTATCAAAGTGACCACATAGAGCCTGAATATGTTAGCAGTGGCCAAGGTCAATTTTTATATCCATCTCGATGTTATTTTCATAGTTTTCATATGGCATGAGTCATTAAAGAATTTATGAGTGTTGGACTAAATGAATTAGGACTATGGGCTTCCTAATTAGTGTCTTATGCATGTATGAGCCTTTTGGAATTTTTATGATTCTTATTTTGATTGGATTAAATTATGAATATATCCATATTTATTGGTGTTGTGTTCATTATAATCATGTGTCATTCCTATATTTTAGAAAAAAATGGGCATGACATTTTGGTATTAGAACCCAAGTTAAACTCTAGAGCTTTGGGGATGATTACTACGAGTTCATTTCCATTATATCTCTAGGTAATTATGATTTTTGTAAATTTAATATTTGTGATTTAATTTATAAAAAATTTAAAACTTTAATTATGTAGATAATATGTCACCAAAATAAGGAATTTAAAACATTACAAATAGGTGTTACCAAGATCCTTGACTTATGTAACCAGTTGAGATCTAATTTAGAAAAAATAGACTCTATAACATATGATGACTATGTTAGACTAATTATTTACTTAAATTTATATGATATAGGAAGGAGTTTACTCATCAAGACAAGGGCACAAGTAGGTTGGGCAATCCTTAGATTCTCATAATAGGATGATGAGTAGGAGCTACTTTCTTAAGGTCCATAGACAAAAACATACTTAGACACAAGCTTGATCTATGAAAGATATAAATGTAGGATGAAGGAATACCTCAAAGGAATGATTTAGTAATTAGTATTTTTGGGGTGTATGTTTTAGTTGTGGAGCTATTAATAATTATGCATGATAATTTCTTAGGAACACTTGATCAAGGGATACTCAGGGCCTGATATGGACTGGTTATGAAGACCTTTTTTTTATAATCCCTTGAAACACTTATTTTTATTTTTTATTTTGATAAAGCATAAAATGCATGTGATAAACTATTATCTTTGAAAGGATAGTGGGGCTTATTTTTAGTAAGCACATGGTGATAGATATATATGATAGATACAAATACACACACACACACACACACACACACACACACACACACACACACACACACACACACACACACACACACACACACACACACACACACACACACACACACACACACACACACACACACACACACACACACACACACACACACACACACACACACACACACACACACACACACACACACACACACACACACACATGTGAATGTGCATGATTCTCGAATATTATAGTGCTTAGCTTGATAGATGATATTATATTATGGTGTGATCATGTTAATAATAGACTATAAATTTGAAGGAACTTGGCTTGTAATTCTTGAACTAATGCTTCAATGTTTTTAATTTAAGTTATCCTTATGAAAAGGTTTTATGACCTCTTTTTTGAAATTGTGAATTCCTTGGATATGTTGATTATGTATGACTTGATTATGAGAGTGTTATATAAAGTGATTCTTTATATTAGATAATTATAACCAATTAAATAATCATGGAGTAATAAATCTCTTATATTAAGTTTATGTCTTATTTTATGAATAAATATAATATTACTTATGATAACTAGTTGAGTGATAATATTGTGTTTTAAAGGTAATATGAATCTTCTTGGAACTAAATAGAGTAGGTATGTCTCTACATAATTATTCTATAATGAAAATAACATGTTATATTTGAATAACTTTAGGATACTAATTTCCTTGTGCATATATGAGAATATCTTGACTTATGATCTTGTTTATGGGTGCATGAAAAAAGGTTACAAGGATATCTTCCTAGCTATGAATCACATGACATAGATTAAGGTAACCTTGCAGATTATTTCTATTATGATGATAAACTAATCCATTGACAAATATTCAATTAAAATGATGATTGAGATCCTAGAAGAGTTGAAAATAATGATTTACTATGAAGTTATGTGGAAGTAACCTTGTATGAATACATTTGGTATTTATAAATTTTCTAATGATGAGAACTTGTAGACTTGATATCTTAAGCTAGTAACTACCTTGTGTTAGAGGTAAAATCACTAAGAGAGTGGGGATGAATTAATTATGATAGATAATACAATTATATTCCCAACTTTTAATCATTCAACATTCATCAACTTGATCAAGAAACATAAACATGAAATCATATACATCCAAAACATATATCACATGAACACATCATATATGTGAGAAACCCTCTTGGGTGATAAAACCCACTGAACCCTACAAGATGGACTAAAAAACTATAAAACAAGATATAATATTTATACCAGCACCAAATTATCAAGGAAAACCCATCCTTTAATTTAATGAGACACCAATCTCATAAGGAACTACTACCCCTATCTAGCTGAGCACCCACAACAACTAGACCTTTAGCAAGCTTTACCTTACAAGGAGAAAATAACCCCATAAAAAACCAATCACCCACTTAAATTCCTAAATATATCACCTTGAACACCTATTAATACTCTTAAGCTTATGATGATCACCTTTGTTTTCACTCTTCACCTCTAATATCTCTCAAGCTACCTCTTAGGGCCAACTCGCTCAAACTACCTCTTCTAGGCTCATTAGATCCAATGAACTATGTGTTATCCTAAATAAAATTGATCAAATAAACATGTCTAATATTTTTCATAATCTAATATTCCTAACTGACTTGTACCTTCTCTTTCAAAGGTTCTCTTCTTCGCTTGAATCCACACACTCCACAACTAGCACAATTAGCCCAATTATGCCTTGTATTTATACCACTCTCTTACTTTAACTCATATTGATCATCCAAGATGATTTACATATTTGAAACACCTTTGAAATAGGTCCTCATACGTGTTACATATAATAACCACACACTCCCTAGTTCTTCCAGTACATCATTAGCTCCAAACCACCAATAGGTCTTAGTCAAACCTTAAATAATTAGGCCTTTATAATCACACATTACATTTGAGACTATTTAGACCACCATCCTTTCCAAATGATTTGAAAATATCAAACCCATTTCCAATATCCAATTTATTACTCCCATATGGTTCCATGCCACTTGGAACACCAACTCACACCTTGAACCTACAAATTAGGTATCCTTACTCTTTAGGCTTTAATACATAGAAAACACAGTCTCAAACTTATGAAGCAAACACTCAATTATTTCAAATAGACATATGACTAGATCACATGGGCTAACTATTTAATACCTATAAAACACCTCTATGTTCTTTAGACACTTCAACATAATATCTATGCACTTAAATGAACTCTCACAAAATGACCACCCAGACTGGTCACACATTCAAAATATAGTTATACTATTTTGAATCTCCATATCTGATAAGGGGAAAATATGACAAAAAATTCCTTTTCATAAGACTTAGATACTTATACAATATCTCCATACACATTTACTTCTTAAATTATTTGTAAAACTCTTCCAACTTACTTTTGTAAAGTGGTCACTCAATCTACTAGTGCATTCAACAAACATAGTCAACTTCTAAGCCATTATTCACATTGAATATGGATTGGTGAAACCTCCATAATCCAAAAATATATTATAAATATATTATATAATACTCTCCAATAGTTATTTCATATTGAAACATTAAAATACTATCAAGAAACCTTCAATCATCTTTCTTGTGTCACTTGTAGAACATGGTCAAACACATAGTCAACTCTGGAGCTTAATAACTTTGACTTTAAAAACATTCAAACCTTGTAATCAAATTTTATAGATGTACCATAAATTATTATTCAAATTTTATATTTAATTCATTAATAAATTCATCCTAGATCAAAAGATATAGCTTAAAAACTACAAACTAATTTTCCCTCATTAATTTGAATATTGAAATTCCAACAATCACTGTGCAAATGTTAAACATCAAAAACTTTGACCTCATCTCATGCTCCCTAGAAAATTTGAACAAATACACATTTTTAGTTTCCTCAAAATTAGTTACTCTTTACTTTGTAATTATCATCATTTATCTTCAATCTGAGCTTCTATGATTGTACCACTTGGTAGCTCTACATGCCTTCTACACATATTGACTTTTGACTTAATGTGATCTCTTGATCTCCATCTATACAAACACCTACGTGTCATTGATATTTTTAAAACTCAATTAGATTTAGACACATGTCATAAGTGCATTCAATCTGAGCATCCTTTGACATATTGACTTCATGTACGTTGTTGGATCACTATTGATAATATCATGTACATAATTAGATCCTAATTTAGTTAGATAAATTGATCACCATTAGATATTTGATCTAATTCAACATTCACCATAGATATTTGATGTCACAAATTTGGCTAAGTATGGGATCTTAGTAAATAATATCTAGGAAGCCAATTTTTCACCTTAATAACTTTTGATACACTCAACCTCATGACCTTAAATTTGAATCATATGATATCCTCACATAGGGGAATACATTCATGTTCAAAATTCTCTTGAAACTTTCATATGTGTAAAATATTATGTCATCAATCTGCTCACTCAAATTTATCTATCAATATGACTACTTGAGATTAGACATTCATATGACTATTTTGATGAATTCAATTCACTTCCATAAACACTCATAACACCCCATAGGGTATTTGCAACATGTTTGTGCCATCAATATCATCCATCAATTGCCTTAATAAGTCAAACACTCTCCAAACCATTAATCTAATCTCTTTGTCATTAATTCACTATGAATCATGACCACGCTTGACATCAATGACAACCTAACATCAATGATCATGCTCAAAAATCTCCCCCTTTATCATTGATGTCAAAAATCCCTCAAAATGAATTCTTACTCAATTGAAACCCTTCATTCTTATATTTCTCCCCCTTTGACATTAATGACAAAGGGTCTCTTCCTCAATATCCCAACAATCATTCCTTAACATCATGTATGTATTCAAATACTATTTAAGATGCTTGGGATATTTACAAACTTTCAAGCACATGAATCAATTTTTCCTCCTTTGACATGTACCAATCTGGACTTGGACTTCTCTAATCCTTGGACCTGACAAATAGCTCATAGAGATTTATAAATATCCCCCTAAAATCATGCTCCATATTATGTAATTTTTTCTTTGACATACACTAATCTAAATTTGATATTTTTTGATCTTTAGACTTATCTACATATGGAACTCACAAGCTCTCTTTGATCATGCATGAAGATTCAATACATTATCAAAATACATGACTTGATTTTATCAAGTCATCATATCAATCTTATTGAATTCACAACTATAGAATACATATTCACACTTTTATCATGACTAAATAATATTCACATATGTCCCCCCTCATATCATGCACAACTCTTCAAGCCTTTCAAACTATCTAAATTAGCTCCCCTTAACTCTATCCTTCACCTAGATCATGACATCTTTAATAAGTCTTCTCAATGAGTTGGGTTTGCCAACAATTTTTCAACACTACCCATACATCCTTGATTAGACACTTGGAGATCTTCATTTACTATTTGTAAACCTTGCATACACAACTTCATTCTTTACTACTTTGACCAACTAGACCATCCTTCAAAGTTTTGACCAAAAATTTGACTTTAGGATCACTGTCCTTGAATATATCTTCTGAATCATTTCATCACAACACTTTGGAGAAGATTCATAAATCTCATTGCACCCCCTTAGCCAAGCACATTTTCAAATGATATTGATGTCCTAAAACATCAACCAAATCTTAATTGGTATCCACTATACCTCCTCTAGATTATCAAGTGTCTCCTTGACACTTAGATAGAGACACCTTGGCCCATGATGTCTTAGAATAATGTGAAACTAGGAGTTGCCAACAAATCCTCATATTCCTTCTCCTCCTTGGTCATCTGATATTGACTAGTTCTTCTTCTTATTCTTAGGCTTAAAATAAGCAACATGTTCATCCACTATAATATTCTCCTTTTCTTATCAGAATGAATTGGCAATACATGAAGAGAAAAAATATTCATGACATACTTTTTCATATGAATAAATAACCTCATCACTAGGCAGTGACAACTAATGTTCTTTGAATGAAATATGCTTAACAATAGTAGGATGTTCACTTAAATTCATACCTACCTCAAAACTAGTCTCATCTTGAACCTTGCTCTTCTCTTTGAGTTCAACTTGAATTGAATTTTGATTCTCCTTTTTTGTCTAGATAAATGACACATTCTCTTAGCATTCCTGAACCTTCTTCATATCTGATTCCTCTTTTGATTTATTAGGTAGTCCACCTTGATCTTTCAGCTCAACTAAATTAGTTTTCTTGGTCTTAACTTCCTTAGGATTCCATACCAAGGATTGGCCTTTCTTGACCACACTAGGATGTCCATGCACCTTCTTATGACCTAAGAGATTTCTTATAAAATATCTTGCAATATGACCAACTTGATGAAAACTAAAACAAATAACATCATTCATACCTTCTACTTATGAATATTATGAATCTTAGCAAACATACCATCTTGCCTCTTAGATTCATTATACTCAAGCTTGACCGTCTTAGGTCTCCATGACTGGGTTAGTATTTTTACATGCATTATGGGGTATAATCTAGAAATATGTCCCATGTCATGACAATTATATAAGACTACATTATCCATACCTCTAGCTGACCATCTGATCATCCTTCTATAGTTTCTTGCCTTATGACAAAACCTATGAAAAGCAAAATAATGACCATTAAAATATCTTTCATACCTCATGGCACTTGGATGCCTAATGGATCTTTTCTTTTTGATCTTGGTGATTTCATCCATCTTGTCTTGATATGAACTCTCTTACTCTTTCTCAATCTTGTTTACCTTGACAACAAATTGTTCATGCTCATCCTTCAATGTATCTATCTTAGTCTTCAATTGAATGATCTCATCCTCTTTATCTCTCATACTTGAACTTGTATCCTCTAACTAAATTTTGACAACTTGTATAGTATCCTTATCCCTCTTAGCTTCTTTAGCCATGTTATCCTTCAATCTACATGCTTGGTATTTAATAATATTTATAGAATCAAGCTTACACTTGAAGTCATCATGCTCACCTTGTCTTGAAATAAAATTGGCATTTGTCTCTTCTAATTAAGTTTTGAAATTTTTACATTCTTCCTCTTTTGAACTCATATTTGTCTTTTTAACCCTTAATTTATCCTTAAGATCTAGAATGGTCATATTTTGACTATTTCACATATTCCCTCAACCTGGGTTTGAAAAAGATTTATATTTTCTCTTTGTTCCATGAATGCCTTGGCTTGTTCTTAAAGAACATTGACCAATTAACTTAACTCCAAATTTTATTTCCTCAATTGATTAGCCATATTTATACCTTGGATCACCTTAAAATGGTTAAACTTATATAGAAGGTCCTGATCTGATATCAAGTGTTAGAGGTATAATCACTGAGAGGGGGGAAAATAAATGATTCTAGATAATATAATTCTATTCCTAAATCTTAATAATTCAACATACATCAAATTTATCAATCAACATAAACATGAAATGATATACATCCAAATCATACATAAGAGCATACATCACATGAACACATCATATATGTGGGAAAGCCTATTTGTAGATAGAACCCACTAAACCTAGTAATATGGAATATTGTACTATAAAACAAGATCCAACATTTAGACCATCACCAATTAATCAAGGAACACCCATCCCCTATTTTAGTGAGACACCAATCATATAAGGAGCTACTACCCCTATTTAACTGAGCACCCACAACAATTAGACCTTTAGCAATATTTACCTTACAAGGAGGAACCAACACCATAAGAAACCAATAACCCACTCATATACCTAAATATATCACCTTGAATACCTATTTATACTCTTCAACTAATTATGATCACCTTTGTCTGCACTCTTCACCTGCAATCTCTCTCAAGCTACCTCTTAGGGCTAACTCACTCAAACTGCCTCTTCTAAGCTTATTAGATCCAATGACCTGTGTCTCTTATTGAATAAACTTTATAAAATAAACATGTATTATATATTTCACACTTTTATATTCCTAACTTAGTTTTACCTTTTCTTTCAAAGGTTTTCTTGTTCTCTTGAATCCACACACTCCACAACTAGCATAATTAGTCCAATTATGCCTTGTATTTATACCACTATCTTCCTTTAGCCCATATTGGTCAGCCAAGATGATTTACATATTTAAAACACCTTATAAACATGTCCTTATACACACTACATGTAATTACCACACACTCATTAGGTTAACCAATACCTCATTAGCCCTGAACCATAAATAGGTCTTGGTGAGACCTAAAACAATTAGGCCTTCATACTCACATGTTACATGTGAGACTACTTGGACCACATTCATCCTTTAAAAATAGTTAAAATAAATCAAACCTATTTCTAATATCACTTTTATTACTCTTGTATGGGTCCATTCCACCTGGAACACCAACTCACACCTTGATCCTACCAATTAGGTGTACTCACTCTTTAGGGTTTAATACATAGAAAACACAATCTCAAACTTATAAAGTAACCACTCAATTATTTCACATATAAATATGATTAGATCACATGAGTGAACTATTTATAACCAATTCAACACCTATATTTTATTTATACACTTCAACACATGCTCTAAGCACTTAAATCAACTCTCATAAAATGACCACTCAAAATGGTCACACACAGTCGAAATACAATTATACTATTTTTACTCTCCATATCTGATCATGGGGAAAAATATGAAAACTAATTCATAATTATAATCCTTAGATACTTATACCATATCTCCATATACATTTTCTTCTTTAATTCTACTCATAACTCTTCCAACTTACTTCTGTAAAGTGGTCACTCAATCTACCAGTGCATTCAATAAACATAATCAAATTATAATCTTTTTTTCACAATGAATATGGATTATTAAAACATATATAATCTAAAATTATAGTATTCATGGAGTCTACAATACTCTCCAATAGTTATTTCATATTGAAACATCAAAATACTATCAATAAACCTTCAATTATCCTTCTTAGGTCACTTATAGAACATGGTCAAACACATAATCAACTTTGGACATAAATAGATTTGAATGTAAGAACATTCAAACCTTATAATAAAATTATATATATTTACCTTGAATTCATTTTCAACATTTTTTTACTTCATCAAGAAATTCATCCTAGATCAAAAGATATAGTTCAAAAAATATAGACTGGTTTTCCCTCATTAATTTGAATATTTAAATTCCAATGATCACTGTGTAAATGTTAAACATAGAACACTTTGACCTCATCTCATGATTCATATAAAATTTTAACAAATACACACCATATATCTCCTCAAAAGTAACCTATTATTTACCTTGAAATTATCACTTTTTATCTTTAATTTGAGCATCCATGATTGTGCCACTTGGTAGCTCTATGTGCCTTTTGCACACATTGACTATTTGACTCAATGCACTCCATCGATATCCATCTGTATGAACACCCACATTCCATTGATCTTCTATAAAATTAAATAGATTGAGACACATATCATAATCATGTTCAATTTGATCATGCTTTTACATATTGACTTCATGTGTACCATTGGATCACTATTGACAAGATCACACACTCTCTTAAATACTTATTTGGTCAAATAAATTTCTCACCATTAGATCTTTTATTTGATTCAATTCTCACCATAGATCTTATATATCATACATTTTTCTAAGTATGTGAACTTAGTAAATTATGTCTGAGAAACCAAATTTTCACCTTAATATCTTTTGTTATGCTCAACCTCATGACCTAAAATTTGAACCTATGATATCCTCACATAGGGGAATCCATTCATGTATCAAACTACTCTTATAACTCTCTAACATGTAAAATATGACATCATCAATCTACTCACTTAGTTTTATCTTTCAAAATGACTACTTGACCTTAGACATTCATATGACTATTCTGATGAATTCCATTCACTTCCATAAGCACTCAAATCACTCATAACTTCCCATAGGGCCTCTGAAACATATCCATACCATCAATATCATCCATCAATTTACTTACTAAGTTAAACATTATCTAAACCATCAATCTGATCACTTTGTCATTAATGTAATATGAATTATGAGAAAGCTTGACATCAATGACAACTTGACATCAATGACTATGCTTTACACCTTGGACACTTGTATAACATTATGTCAGTAAAAATTAGGTGCAGATAGTGTACATTATCTTCTCTTAAAATGATAACTCTACATCTCTCTTGTCATGAATATTATGTCTAAAAATACAATTGGGACTTGATTTCAAGTGGCATTATATCTCAATTCTCATGTTAAAGATTGGAAGGCATGATTTTATAAAAATATCACACCCTGGTGGATGGTAAATATAAACTATACAAGGCACAGGGTACCAAATCTTCATCTATATAATTTTGTGTAGTGGAAGTGGTGTAGTGCCCTCCTACATGTTATTACTCATAATTGAATAATAATGATTTTGGCATGATAAAATGATAATTATCTCCATAATAAAATTTTTAGTAATGTTTGGTGGAACATATCCTTATGTCATGATGTAGTTTGATTTTATGGATGGCTAGTGGATCACCAAAACCATCTTACCTTATTACTTCTCCCCTTGAGTGATTCATAGATCCACATAGTGATAGTATTATGATTTGAATTTTACTAAATGTGCTTACCAAGCTTATTTTAAGTTGTTTGATATATTTTTTATATTACTTAGAAACCAACATTGTTTTCTTCTTGATTTAGAATTTTTCAAGATGAAATTCATTAATAAATTTTTTTGCTGGATTTGATTTCATTATTGAGACTATTTGGTCCCATTTTATTTATTTTTCACTTACATGATCAATTAATGTTTCTTCAAATTATTTTGATAATTTCTCATGTTGATTGATGTTTTAATAGGTGTATATATGTCACTTATGGTGATTTTGGGGGAGAATAAGTATAATGAAAATGATATCTATGTGGGATGTTGTGGGGACCAATCACACAAGTCCAAGATCCCATTCTTCCTCACCCACTAGATGTGTTGGTTTTAGACACTAAGGTGTCTCAAGATCACTAAATTGTATCTTTCACTCTATGAATTAGAATGGATGGTGGATATATGTCTTGAGGTCCCCAAGTGTATTAACTATCTCTTTTTCTCTATGTTATTAAATGGCCAATGGAAAATTTTCTTGAGGGCCATAGACATATAAACTATCTCTTTCACTCTACACATTAGAAAAGTTTATAGACATATGTATTGAAATCCCCCAATGTATCAAATATCTATTTCACTATACAAATTGGAATGGCTGGTGGATAGATGTCCTAAGGGCCCATGGTATATCAACTATCTCTTTCACTCTACATATTAGAATGGTTGGTGTATAAATTTCCTAAGGTCCCTTAGTGTATCAACTATCTATTTCACTCTATGAATCGAAATAGAAGGTGGACATATGTCTTGATGGGCCCTATTATATCAACTATGTATCTCAATCTATGCATTAGAATAGTTGTTGGACATATTTCTTCATGCCCCCAAGCATATAGACTATCTATTTCACTCTATGTATTTAAATGGCTGGTGGACAAATGTCCTAAGGTCCCCCAGCATATCAACTATCTCTTTCAATATATGCATTGTAATGGTTGGTGGGAAAATTCATTTAGGGACCTTGATGTATTAAATATTTTTGTCTCTTCACTCTGCATTTAGATAGTGGCTAATATACCAATATCTTGAGGGTAACATAAATATTGATTCACACATTGACTACTTAGCTAGTGGATTGATGTCCTAAGGGACAAACACACACACACACACACACACACACACACACACACACACACACACACACACACACACACACACACACACACACACACACACACACACACACACACACACACACACACACACACACACACACACACACACACATCAATTGGAACATTAACTCTTCGTTGGTGGATTGATTTATTGAGGGACACATATATACTAATCTACACATAATTCTATTAGCTATTAGATCAATGTCCTAATAGCCTCTTGCATGTTTAGTTACACATGATATATTGGTTGGTAGACTAAGATCTTAAGAGCCTTCATAAATTAAATGGAATGGTAGTGGGTTTCCTAAAATATTTTATTAATGGTATGATATATGGAAAAAAGGAGACAATCCCATGTTTGTATTCTTATATAACATAATTGGTGTGATGGGAGGCATTTCCCCATGCTTTGATTATTACAAATATCCTCTATGTTTTAGATGACATTGGATATGATAACTCGATAGTTCCCCATATGTTTTTTATATTTTTATATGATTTCATAATGGTATGATCTAGGTTTGATGTCTATTTTAGTAAGATAGTTTTGCTCTAATTAATAATCATCATCTTTGTCTAAGAAGAAATTGCGTATTCAAGGAGTGCTTAAACTCTCATGCTTATATCAAAGAAATTATGAGTCTCAATGAATTGAGATATATATTTTTTATATTATGATTTACATTATAAGGAATCACCTCTTTTATAAATTAACTATAATTCATCCAGCTTCTAATGTAATCAATTAAATATCATGTTACAACATAGCCTTGAATAGAGCATGGCTCAAGTATGAAATTAGACCACTTAAATATTTAAATTAGAGATATTTTACTGAGAGGAATCTCAAATTTTTATGATCAAGGATTGAATCATCCTTATCAGTTGGTCATAGAAAATTCTCATTATGCCAAAATTCTAGTAACAAGCTTGTAGGAAAATTATGAGAAATGGAGAAGTTGTTTCCTCTTATTTGCATGAAGTTCTTCTATTCTTGTCTACATATCATTATATTATATTTTGACACTAAGTAATGGTGGTATATGAACATCATATTCATGTTGGTATCATATCAAATTCCTCATGTGATGGACATGGTGGAAGGTTATTTGATACTCCCATGATTGTCCTAATAGTAACATGGCAAAGTCCTTATGTGCTAGGCATGGTGAAAGGTAGTTTGATATTTACATAGAAATAATTATGAAAGTGATTGAATTACTAATATGTTGGGAATTATATTATTTTTTCAAACTCTCGCATGACCATTTACAAGAAAACTATGTGAAGAATAACCCTTTCACAAATGGAATTCATGACTTATGTTACAACTTCAAAGTGAATATATCACCCCATTTTAAAGTTAGTAATAGATTTGGTATTAAAAATATTTATGATTCAAGATGAATAAATATTAAATAAAAAAATAATTAGTTAAAATATTGTATTTATGAGGTTCATACCCTCATATGTCCTTAGAGAACCTTAAAAATGATAAACAAAGAAACTCAAGGGTTGTTGGAAATATAGAGGAATAGTATGATTTATTTTAGGTAGTAGTTGATCTCTAAATCTATGGATGTTATTAAGAGATGAAAAAAATAACTCATATTATGTGCCTACCTAGGATGTAACATAGATATTTCAAAATTAAATTTCATCAATCAAGTGGATAAATAAACCTTGTTGGATGAATAAATCAGTCCAACATCAAAGATGATTCCATTTTTAAAGGTGTTTAATGTAAGGACCCACATGAGTAAATAATATGACTATGATAAATAAATGGTTATACTCCCTTGGTGGTGATTATTGTGAATGTAAGAGGATTATTCAAATGATAAATGTTGGGTTGGCAATGCTTAAATTATTACGTTAGGTTGTATTTGAAATTACATGTGCATTAAGGTGCTATAAGAATATCACTTCATGAATTTATTAGTAAGATAATTATGTTGGTTTAAGAAAATGATTTAGCATGATATTATTTCAAGATTTAGCTATTATGGTAGTGGATTTCATGGGTGCAATAAGTTTTCAAGAATAGGTCATTACCAATGAAAGAAAAAGGACTACAACAAGCATTATTTCATCATGTGTGATCCAAAATCCAACCCATATATTTTATAAACCTTAACTAATTTAAGTAGAATGTCTTGAATTATATTTAAACCTTTATTTAATCGTGGCATGTCTTAATTGATTCCAACCATTTTTATTTACTCTAACCACATTTAACCAGCCATCTTTAATATATGAGGATAAAATAGTCTAATATATATAATGTCTTATAGTAGAATTGTACATTAATCACCTTTGACTTGATCCTTATATAGGGAGGTGGGTTGTATTAGAAGTAATTATAGGACTATGTGAGAGCTTCCATGCACCATTATGGATTGGAAAATAGAATGTCAATTTAGGAAGGCATGGGATGGCAAGATGAGTGGTTGGTCAATCCAAGGAAAGAACTGACACATGTATGATGTTGATTGGATTAGAAGGAGGAGAGAACACCTTTTTGAAAAGGATGGATATATGATAAAAGAGTTTGGAAACTTTGGCATTTCTGACCACCTTGGGAATAAAGGAATAAGGGAAAGAAAATAAGAAGAGAGCCTGGAGAGGGAGATAATCAGATGGTATAAACCTTCAAAAAAGATCCATGGAAGGGTCTAGATCATTTATTAGGTATCCTAATGACTTGAATATCCTGTTATTTCATTAAATTAAGTCTATGTGATTCTTTATTATGTTATCACATTCTATAGGAGTAAGGTGTCTAGGCTTATTTCTTATATTTGTTTATTTTCCTATGGTTGTGCTTGAGTCACCCCATTATTTTACTACCCTTGTGTGGCAGTTTTGAGTTGAAATATTCCTCGATAATGTTCCTAGATGCTAACACTTATGTTTACTTTGCTATTAAGGTTCTAATGTGAAAACATTTAGATTCCTTGAAAGGTTACATTATTCATGATGGAATAAAGGTTAGGTCTCTCATGTTAGACATGATTATAACCTACCTAAGTCCTCTCATGATCACTTTCAAAAATTATTTTATTAGTTGTATACATGTTGATTTCTACCCTTATGTGTTCTCTATAATGATTTTATTATTATGTAAATAAATCCAAGTTTCGTAGCCTCTTGACCATAGTATGTATGGATTGTTATTTGTAATTAGTTATCTCCTTAACCCCTATACATCTTGATTTCCTTATTTTATTTATTTGCCTTATACCATAATGTGAATATGCTTGAAACTAGGAGTCCTTCTTAAGGGTGCCTAGATTAGTTTCTTGATGATGGAAAAAGGTTGGGAGGTGAGCCCACCTTCTATTGGAAAAAGTTACACTTGGAGTGAAGAGTAACTCATCTTCAACTATAGTCTACTCATGTTATTCTACCTTCTACAATGGGTTAAAATCTAAGGATTAATTTTTCTTAGCTAAACTTATTATATTTATGTATTAATTTTTTAGTATTGGCCAAGTGTGAGACATTATTATTATGAAGTTTATCAATTGAATATTCTTATTATTATTGTAGAGAATTATTTTATAGGTTGCTTGGTATGTAGGATTAATAGACTTCCTTCTAATTGATCCTTGTTGAAAATGGAATCTTTGTGGAGGCTTGTATATTTATTACTAAACTTGTCCAAGTAAATGGACTTAAATATATAAAAATATTTAAGTTATTCATCTAAAATTATTATGTTTGCTTGATTCTTACACTTCGAGTTATTTGTTTGGAGTTGTTGATAAACGAATTATATATATAAGAAGAATCAGTCCTTAACAAAGTCATATGATTTAGGTTGCATATGCTTTTGATGATTAAGATATATGGTGTTATACTTTTATGAATACGATTATGTTAGCCCATTCATAATATGGATTATGCTTGGTTACTCTAAATCTGGTTGGTTAAACTTTGATAAGGAATAATCTAAGAATGATAATTTTTTTAACAAATATTAGAAAGAGTGTTGTTGAGTAACTCAATAAGTCTTGATCATAGATCTCTTAGGAGGGAATCTATCAAGTAAGGAGAAACTCTTAAACCTTCATGAATCTTTACATAAATTGTTGAACATGCTTTCTTGGTCAAAATTTTTGGATAATCAACCTTAGAAGTGGTATTTATGTCTCCTCATGTATTATATTATAATTTATATTATAGAAAGTTTATCCATAAATTAGTAGATATCAATTAAATGGTTGAGTTCTTGTTAGGAAGAATAAATACATAACAAGATTGTATACTCTGAGTATACTCTGACTTTTGGAATGGTTCTAAATTAAATAATTTCTCGTGATTTATACCTTAGAAATTTCATTTATCAAGACCCTATTTTATAAAAAGTAGAATTTCAATAGAGCATGGCTCTTGGGCTAAGATTTAATAATGCAAGTTAACCAGGTTGGTTAATTGTAGAAATCCTTGCAAGAATTTAAGTAATATTATAAGAGGATTTTAAGAGGTTTCCTTAATAATATTTTCATACTCTTGATTTAAACTTTCAAATTCTCCTTTATCTTTGTTCAGCATATTAGGTCTCTATGTTCATTCTTGAAGTTTTATCTTCTATTAAACAAACCAATTAGCTTTAAGATTGATCTTGCCTTATGTTTTTTGGGCAATTGACTAAACCAATAATAATATTTTTTAGTGTCAAATTTTTTTTTACACCTAGATGTATTTTTTTAATACTTTTTAGTTCAATTGACTTCATGTTTTAGCCTTAAGGTCCTATGCTTCACTTTTAATGTCAAATTCTAGCTTGCCCAAATTATTCTATGCATAAGAGTGGCATAATCAGAATTTAATTTCCTTAGTCACATTTTGATTTTTTCAAGATTTTACTTAGTCAAATTTAGGCCTTTACCTTATCTAAGTTGTCCTTATCAGCTAAATTAATCCACTTGGAATTTTCCTTAAATGCCTCATAAATGGGTTTTTTCCTGACCATTTTCCTTAATCAATTGACAAAATTTTATGAGTGGTTTGGAGGAAACAATGTGTCATCATCTTGATAAAGCAAGAGTGATTTTAGATTGGTATGTGGTATAGTTAGTGCCATGATAGTGGGATAATGAGATGTTATCATGTAGTATCATCCTAGTGTCCTATGATACTAGAGAGGACCATACTTAGAGTGATGCCTCTAAAATAGTAAGATAATAGAATTTTACCATGTGTCATCATTATAACAACCCATGATATTGGAAATGTCCATATAGTGTGCAAGACATCATATAAGGTAGCTAATGGGATTTTATCATGAGTCATCATTCTGATAACTTGATATCCCAAAGATGTCTATACAACTCATAAAGCCTTTTGGCAAGAGAGATCATGGGATGATAATAAATGGAATCATATCAATGACCTTTTATTCCAAATTTGTCTTTATTAAGCATGAATCGTGTAGACCAGTAGGTGAGTGGGATGTTTCCATATGTCACTATCCTATCAATCCATAGTTATTGAGATGGTTTTACTAGGGGTGAAGACCATGGTCAAATAGGTGAATGGGATGCTACCATGAAGAAAAATATGGACTCTCCATGATTTTGATGGCATTTGTATCAATAACTAATCTTATGGGCCAGTGGGATAGCATAATTTTGATATGTGTCACAATTCCACTATTCTACATCCCTAAGGAAGTTTTATTAACCATGTAGAGTTGTAGGGTCATGAGTTAGTGAATTATCATCATGTGGATATTTCTATAGTGTCACTAAGGAAGTGACAAGTAGAAAGAGTATCCTTGAGAGCTTGAAGGGAAGTTAATATTGCCAAGGAGCCAATTAAAGTGACCACATAGATCCCAACTACATCATCAATGGTTTGAGATCAATTTTGATGGTCATCTTAATGTCATTTGCATATTTTTATTTAATACAAGTCATGAAATGACTTGTATGTGCTAGGATAAATGAATCATGAATATATGATTTTGAATTAATGAATTACACCTATATGATCCTTTTATAAATCTCAAGATTATTGTTGTTATTAGATTAAATTATATAATATATCCATGTTCATTGGTGTTTTGTGCATTATAATCATGTGTCATGCCTATCTTTTGAAAAAAAATAGACATGACAATTCATCAAACTGGCATGCCAAAAACTATGGTCATTCAAAAAATGCACCCATTGATGTTACCCTACATAGGATGATTCATTGATAGGCATGGAGCATGATTACTTAGCATAGGGCACAAAATTATTCAGTTTAGGGTGAAGAAGTAATCAATTCACCTATGTGCATGGAACATTTGATGTATCATCACAATGATGGGAAAGTCCCCAATGTGTGGGACCCTTGCACTCCTTGGGATGAAACTCCAAACTATTTTAACTTCATTCTAATCTAATTTCACCTAGTTTAGCATTAGTACATAAACCTAAAAAGAGAAAAAAGTAATTTTACTGCTAATTATACACCTAAAGTTTTTGAGGTAAAAGAGAGGTAGAAGGTAAGATATTTGATGAAAGAGAAATGTGGTGATACACTAAGAGCAGAGTGAGAACCTCACCGACCTATGACATAATAAAACTAAAGGGAATTAACACATAGCCTTCAAATCAGGTATCCATTGAATTGGTGTTTCACATAGAGGTAAGGAAACACAATGTAGCATTGAGAGGGATGACAAATAGTCCACAGACAATGCATATGCAGACTTATGTATATATAAAGTGAAGCATATAAAGGATTATAATTATGTTTAAAGGTGTAAAGGGAAGATAAAAATGAGATGGATGAATATCCATAGATAAGGATTAAAAACCTTAAATTCACATAAAACATAGTGTATGAAATAAATAAAGTCTAGTTCACATTAATTTCAAGGCATAAGCAAATATTACAAATTCAAATAGGCAAAGATTTGTTACACCAAGGATAGGGATACACATAAAACTAAAATTAGGATTTTTATAGGGTTGAGAAATCTCTTAGGAAATAAATTCACCACTTGGGGTGGTATATGTAAAATTGAATTTATAATTTGACACTCAAGGCTCTAAGTCATTATGTAAGACCAACTTACCATGTAAAAGTCACTAAGATCCATGTTTCAATTTGAATCAAAAAGTGGTTAAAATGATTCTTATGGATCCATGTGTCTATCTATCAATGAAAGACACTTAGTCAATCACAAGAGGTATGTGTCCATGTTCTACCATATGATACTCACTTTTAATTTTAACTTGTTATAATGTGTCTTCATTTAATGCCCAACTAACCACAACTACCACCTATACTTGACTACCATTTGTCAATCCATTTGGACTTATTTTTTGATGTTGATATTACATGGAATCCTTTAAATTATATAATTCCATGTTGTGTGTTTAGTTTAAACCTTTGATCTATGCCCTTAGGAACCATATACACACTAGACAATGCACACTTGGGACTTTGTTGGTTTTGTGCAAGTCATGTGCTTACTTCTATAGATCCTATGTGGAAAGAGGATGCAAGCCTTTATTTAGTATCTATACCATAATTAATCTATGCACTCTTGAATTCATGCATTTAAGTGAACATTCATTTTATACCTCAAGTTGCATGCACTTTAATAATTTGTTGCATCATGCATGAAGAGTGTGCACTAAAGGTTACACAGTAGGATGAACACTTAAGAGTAATTTCAAAGTCATGTAGGTAAACTAAGATATTTCAAAGAGAATAATTTCTTTAAAAAGTATAAGGCTATTATTCCTTATACACTTAGTCCATGTTTGTGGGATCATGAGTCTATGTCTTATGTTCAATAGCTTTTATTGATCTATGTTGAGGAAAGCTCAGAACTTATGAATGATCATATCACAGATGCTAACTACTATGATTGAGATTGTATCTTTAACATTTTAGTGTGGGGGAAATTTTGAGGAAAATAATGTGCAAGAAGAATGAATATTTTGGGTGCACTTTTACAATTTGAATATGTGCTCTACTTACTTCCATATTATTACTACTTGAATCTCAAGAACCTTGGGCACATGGTTTGTATGCATGCCTTAAGTTTCATTCCTTTATCTTTATTTCTGTTGTGTAACTTTCATGATAAACCCTTGTGATTATTATTATTTTTTAAATACCTAGGACTTTGAATTTTCCATAGTCAGAAAATTTATTCATAACTCAGTCTTCACAATATTTATTTGGGCCCCTGTCTTCATAATTGGTACTCTAGAACTTGGTCTTCCACATTTTTAATTTAGAGTAAAATTCCTAACACTTATTTTTAACATTTTTCCAACTTTTTTTTAAACCTTTAGAACATTTTTCTTTGACTTTTCTCTATGTGAAAAATCTGATTTTCATTTTAGCCTTCAAAACTTTTATTCACAACAAAATTTTAGAACAACACTCTTACTATGTTTTTCAAAAGGTGAAAAGACAAACCTTTCCTCTATAAATTCTATGTCAAAAGAATTAAACATTTTTTAAGAACTCTAATTGAACTTTAAAACCTTGAATTTCTACCTTTGGTAGTGCCCCTCCATGTTGACCAAAAATGGTCAATAGTAGGTAAAGCCAAAAAGAAATAGAAACACTATCCACATGACTATTTGGGAGTAAACTGAGGAATTAATTATCTATAACTTAGGAAATTTAAAAATCTAGATGGAAACGATAAAAATGGAAGGAAAATCCCAATGAAAATAAATATGGGTACTATTAAATAATTTATCATATCTAAAAACCCTATGGAAGCAATAGGAAATAACAAGAAGGATAGAAACCCTATTAAAATATATCATTAGGGTTTCATAGTATTTAATCAATAGTTGGGTTCACAAATATGTTTTATCATATTTTTTGGAAACTATGGAATTAGTTACTTAAATGTGACAAATTATTGTGCAAAATCATACTACTACATATATGCAATAAATGACATAAATTGATATAGAACTTAATAAATTTAGAAATATAATAAATATGAAAAGTATAAAGGAGAACCACTAACTTATATAAAAATCTTGATACAAATTTTTTATATAATTAAAACTAACATGGTGACTATGTTTATTGAGTACAAACTAAGAATGGGAGTTATTAAGTCTGTTAGACATGAGTAATGTAATTTAAAAATAGGTAGTGTTTTGTTATCCTAATGGAGCATTGGTTTACAATAGATGACAAAGACTTGATATTTATAGGTTATATTTTCCTTCACCTATTTATTTTATGGACTATGTGGGATCTTATGATATAATACAAAAATCATTGTATGTTTCCTTCACTTTAAACCCTATCTCAATAGATTAACAAGATAAATGAAATCATGAGGTAAAAATAGGTTAATGGTTGAATTTTTTTTTCACTTAAACAACCCTTATTATGAGAGAAGAATAAATACCAATACTTTGAAGAGGGATCAAACTCCATGTAATTATCCCATGCTATAATGGTGTGTTTTAAGGAACAATGAATTTTTTTAGATGTTGGTGCAATCACAACATGATTAAGTGATTCAACCATGAATTGTGATCTTTGATTTGTATTATAACTTTATATCAAGTCTATTAGGGTTGTCTATAATCAAAATTATGAAAAATAGGGAATTTTATCTCAATGTGTAATTAATTTTTTTGGTGTTTTTTAGTGTGGAATCCTCTTGCATGTAAAATGGTTTGAGATGTGGCTTTACAATGTTTTTAATTTAATTAATTTATATGTGGCTTACTAAAATTATAGGCTGACCCTTATAAAACTTTTAATTCTATAAATAAGTTATTATTTGGTAAGAAGACAATAATAATGTATTTAGATAAGAGAGTGGTGTGTTGTATAATTATAAAGTTGTTATCCAAGATAAAAAATAGTTGCTCTAGGTACTAGGAACAACATAAGTCTGATCATGGACTAGTTTTCATGAAAGATAGGGACATTCTAGATTCACTTTTGTTTATTATAAGGATGGTTCACCATGTGGAAAGTAAATAAAATGGTCAAAAGTACCTATGATAAGTCATGAGCTAAGTGTGCCAAAAGGGTAGTCAAAAGTGTACTATTTTATCTTAAATGTTAATTTTATGTGATATGTTTTATATTTATAATTTTAGTATGTTTGAGAGTGGTTTCAAACCTCTAGGAACTATAATGCAAATTATAGATTTTGAATGATCTTACTATATTTTAGACTTAGCCATATTTCAAGGTTTTAGGACTTCAAACTTAGCCATATTCTAGGATTTTAGGATTTCAGAGAGGCATCACATGAGGTAAATTGATATAAACTCTAAATAAATTGTAATAATAGTAGGAATGACATAAATCCACAAAAATATTTTGAAGCACCAATGGTATGCCCACCTCTTTCTTGGTACACCCTTTAAAGCATGCACTGATATATATTGAAACTTGACAAGTTCATGCAAGAGAAAAAGTTTTAATAAGTGATAAAGATTTAAAATATTATGTGTATACACACTTTACTTTTACATTTGATTTTTTTTTTATAAATTTCAAGTTGATGCCCATTTTTCAAGCACTGAGCTTCACCCCTCAATAGGATGGAACACATATTATTTTATACCCAAACATCGACGATAAGTATTATTATCTTGTGTTTCAACTAAATAATGCATTTTGAAGACATTTTCAATATATTACACTTTATTATTACTTTTTTGGTTGCAAGTGATGAGGCATATCAAATTGTTTCACTTCACTACATAAGTAAGGTAAGTTTTTTTACACTCACCTTGAGTGATGCCTCTTCTCAGGAAAATCACACAATTGAATTCAAGATAGGGCGCTTCTTCAAGGTGTAAATATGTACATAAACAAAATATTCATATTGTAACATTTCAAAAATATGATCATGATGCAAAAACCTCCAAATAAAAATTTGACATTGTCATACCATTACATTACCCATTCTTCTACCTCTACATTTAAAAATTTATTAAATGTAATATTTACAAATTAGAGGATCAAATCTTACCAAACCCATATTTTCATGATGCAAGACAAATTTACCACAATGATTCCACAAACTACATATTTGTTTGAAAACTACCATAGTGCTAGATAAAACCACCATGGTGGTTTTAGAAACCATCATGTAAGTTTCAAAAGCCATCACATTCATTGTTTAAACTAGAACTGTGGTTATAAAATCAACTCTTCTTTAAAATTAGTCATTTCACACCATTGTTGAGACTCCCAAATCAACTCATAAAACATATTTTATGAAACATTTTTCTTAATTGACACTCCAAATATGATCCACTTCCTTAGTTAACTCCAAACAATTATAATTAACTCAAAATCACCCTATTTAAATTTCTCATCACTCCAATCAACTCCATGTTACTCTTATCTTACAAATATGTTAATTCTCATTGAAGTTCCAATAAAAAATCTTGAATAAACAACTTGCATTATCATTTTTGAGATCCAATTAAAGAACTATTTTTCCCCTTCACTATTCTTATTTTAGTTTATTTAGTTTACATTTCTCTTTCTATTATAAGCATCCCTAAGTCAAATTGATAAATCACATAGAGGATACAACCTGAGGACTAAATAATTACAACTAACAACACACTTCCAATTTGTCATTTTTATCTAATAATTGAATATTCATTTATTTTATTTTTCATTTAATTTTATTATAGTAGTGTTATTGATTTATAATTTGTTATTTAATAAAAAATATAAATATTTCATGTACATTTTAGTAATTTTTAAAACATTAAATTAGATTACCCTATGAAAAATAAACATATAATAAAAGTCTTTGGGAATATTTATTAATTTATTCACCATTGATTCTCCATCTTACATAAACTTATACATATTCAATCTATTTATTTTTGAATGCATGCTTGTGTTTTCATTTCTTGAAATTTCCATAGCTTCTTTTTTAGTATATTTTCATTTCTTTGTATCCTATTACATGTGTGTGTGACCTTCTTGGAATTATATTTTTCTCTTCCTTCATACCCATAAATTCCCTTGAATAAATTAGAATTTATTAATTACACATAGTAGAATTTTCCTGTGTGAATCCTCATATATACCACATTTTATTTACTTTTTTTCACTTCATGTTTTTGTAGGATGTTTCTTTCTTTGTCTTTATTTTCCATAAATAATAAATTTATAGTTTTCATTGTTTAACACACATAAAATATTTTCCCACAACAAACCATGCATGCCTACCATTTCTTCTTAATAACTTCCTTTTTATTTTTTCACCTCAAACATTAAATCTTGATTTTTATTTCCATTACTAAAATCACATTAGATTTTTTTGTGTTAAATCCTTGATTTTATTTTCCATCAAAATAGCTACAATAAAGGCTTACATTATTTAGTAACACTATTACAACTGGAAAATCAATATGCATTCAACATTTTATGCTTTTTATCTAGTTAGATCATTTTATTTTCAACGTTAAATTATTGAATGCATCCATAAATATTTAAAAAAGGAAAAGGAATATATATTAATTCATTTTTAGTCTTGCATTAATTTAGATCATAATATTACAAAAAATAATTAAATTGTGTATTTTCAACACTTAATTGGTTTACATTTACATTCATAAAGTAATGAAAGTACAAAAATATTGTTTTATTTTTCATTCCCATCATTGAAATTTAATAAATTAATAGTTTCATTTATGCATAAATATTTGAAAAAAAAATACAAAAAAGTAAACCATTTTTTTTAATTCATATAATTCTATTAATTTAGTTCATTAGTTTCATCTTTGTATCCTTGACTTAGAAAAGGAAAAAAAAATTAATTATTTCAATTGCATTTCAACCATTGTACTTTTATTTTTTGCATGTTTAAAAATTGGAAATATAAAAGAAAAGATAAAATAATTTTGTTTTCTTCTACCTTGAATATGATTTAGATAACTAGAGAAATAGACTTATTTTAATTGAAAGTAAACAATAATTTGTTTATGCTTTATTAGAACATTTTTTTAAATATTTTTAAAACGTGATTTATTTTATTTATTATTGATAATAAATATAAAAACTAGAATATCACAAAAAAATACATTTTATTATGAAAATGGAATATTATACTGGATCACAAATTTTTATTGTAAGTGCAAGTTTTATAATAATTTCATAAAATTACAACCTTTGAGCTCAACTTGCCTTGTAATCATTCAATAATAAATAAATATTAAATATATTTAGTCAAAAATGATTAATATATTTATTTATTAAACATAAGGTTACTATATTAAATTTATTTGGATCACAAACTTAACAAACCCACTTGATCCAAAGTGGAGAAAAAATAATATTTGGATCAAAATATCATTGTCACTAAATAAGTTACTACATCAACCAAAATCTACCATGTAATTTTATAAAACTATGCCAACACATCCATTTCAATCCCCTAAGTCTGACTTCCTATGCCTTGTACCTATTATAATCTCTATAACCCCCTAACACTACCTGACATGATGATTATGAATTTAAGTTATTCATTATACCTCTAATCAAGGTACCTTTACTTGTACTTTTCAACATATATGGAATGATCCAACCATAATAATAATTATGGAATCCTATGAACCTATACATGAACTATGAAGTATTTAAATTAATAATTCAAATGTCATGACCATTGTTAAACATGCACCACCAAAAGTACATGATTCATCCTAAGACAAAAAGGACTATCCATACAAAAACTTCAAGATTGATCTCAACACCTACCCATACCAAATCATATGATATATGATAAGCCTATGAAACGCAATATCTACAAATTTATCCACATCTTTAAAATATCAAATAAAACATCATTATCTAAAAAAGTTTTAACAAAACAAAACAAAAAACTCTACTAAACCATATTGGATTATTGAGTTAGTAAATAACTCAAGATGGACCTACAATATACTCATAGGATATTTTTAGGTCATCTAGAATAAAATACTCATTAAAAAATGATTATTTATGAGAAAGAGTGTCATCACTAGATATGAAAACATAGTGGACATCATTCTTAATGTCATCCATTGAAGAATTCTTGAAATAAGGGAATTCATGAACATCATGTCTCAAACAACTAAAATTTTAACATCATATAAATTTATTGGATTTCTAAGATGAGTTGTAGTGATTGAATTAAAATATGAAGAAAATTCACTTGGCCAATCATAATTCCAAGAAGAATAAAAATGTTTGATAGAATGTGTATGTTTGGTTGAATGCTTATTTTTCACTTTTTGTGTCTCCTTACTTTATTTTATTTCTTTCATGAAATAAACATACTATATAGTCTTAACATTTTTATTATCTACAAATTGATACTTATGTTAAGTGAAGAATTCATAAATGGAAGCAAATTTTGCATTATAAATTTTATTGCCAAGTTGAAACATTTCAACAAAAAATTTATATTTGGAGTTTATTCCATTTAAAACAATAGATATCATCATGTCATAATTAATATATATATATACCTATAATACTGTATTTATGTTTTACATTTTTTAATCAAGAAATATATTTTGAAACAACTTCATCATCACTTAGCTTAATGTTCAATAGCTATATTATCAGATCAATTATTTTACATGCATGATGTTTTATATATAAATACTTAAGAGTTTTCCAAGATTTTCAAGCTTCAAATTTAAAGGATTTTATGTGTAAAATGACTTGTGGAATAAATGAAGGCTATAATAATATTAGTGTTTTCTTATCCCATTTATTAAATTATATAAAATTTACAATATATGTAGGCCATGTTGGTTTTTTTCAACTAGATCTAAAAGATCATTAAAAACAAAAGTGTTTTCCATGTTCACACTCTAATTTTTGTAATTATTTGGTGTTAGTTTACTATATTTAGAAATGAGACATACCATGTTTACCATGTTAACTCACATTCAAAAATAACCAAAAAAATAACTATACTATGGGTTTTCCTTTACCCTTGAATAGATCCTTGTTATAATTCTTATCATTCTAAAAATAAATTCATGCCTTAAAATAGGAAAGTACACTCAAAAGCAAAAAGATATAGATTGAGAATACATCATAAGAATTCCAAACTTTTGAGTGTTTCATAAAATATTCCCTACCGATTTATCTATTAAAATTCATGAGGATTATAATTCCAATATGTATATCAACTACTATTTAAATAATTTTTTGAAATAAAAAATAAAATAATAATCTTTTTCACTTACCTGGAATATGCATATAGAGGAGAATAATTTTATTAGGTAGTAATGTAGATGTTTTAGGAACCCACACCCTTAAATGCATTAATTAAACATATTTTAAATACCATCCAAATCCATTTAAACTTAATAAAATTTAATCCAAGATTCATTAAACATCCACCCATGCTATTTAAATGCCATTTAGAATCTTACCCATGTTATTGAAAATCCATTCAAAACATTTATTTTTTGCATCAATTCATTCCATTTTTATGAAAATTGCCTTTCCTCATATCTAATACCATTTTTTATTTAAAACTCCTTTCCTTATGTAAACTCAAAAATTTATAAGGGTTTTTAGAACACCCTTCAATGCCAAGTAGGTTTTGATATCCAATAATGAATCTTTAATTTTCTATTGAAATGCTTTAGGTTATACCCATGTGGTTTTTCTCACACTCCAAAACATATTTTTAGTGCCTCCATAATATAAAATTCCATGGAATAATTTTTTGGTCTCAAATAAAACACTCATGGCATAGTTTTATATAATTTTTTATATGATCCATGGAAGGAAATAACTTTAGAAAATATTATTAATATTTAGTCTCATAAAAATAAAAAATAAATATTCCTTGGAGGCCTATATTTATAAAAGCTCTTATAACACTATAATAAATATGAAAAATTAAATATCATATAAAACTACATTTTAATTGGACAAAAATGGTAGATTATTTAGGGTTACAAAAGTTTATTTCAAATGCAGGGTTTTATAATAATTGCATGGAGTTATAACCATCAGGCTCAGATTCCCATGTAACCATCTGATAATAACTTCATATTAAATATATTTAATCATAAATTATTAAGATATTTATTTATTTGACATAAATTTTATTTATAAAATATAATTGGATCATAAACTTAAAATTTATTTTAAATTTTTTATTTTGAAAAATAGTATTTAGAAGCCCATGCACACAAAATTTTAAAAAAATAAAAATATTTTTTAGTTCAAACACCACCCAACACGACCTTTTTTACATACTTTCATGACACTCCCAAAACACGTCAATCCATACAGGATATAAGTTATTCCACATTTGATCACCCCTACTCAAGCAAAAATCATACAAAATGAAATTGACTCTAAGCTTTAGCTAGAAGTATTTCATTTAACTCCATTACCACATTTAATAACTATTATATTTTAATACCTAAGTTTCCCAAAGTTTAAATTCATAGGAATATCTAATTATTATATAATGAATTAGCCAACCAAGGTTTTTTATTTTAATTTCATTCCTCATATCTAAACTTATCCTATAATCTCACCTTTGTGAAAAACATTTCCTAGTAAGATCAACCTAATATATTAGTCAAATACTTACTGTATTTATCCTAATGTACACTAATTTAATGAAATAAAATTAACCAAGATATATGTTATCCATTCTTCTTAAAATATGGTTGTTATACAACCCTTATCACTAGGTAATTCACTATATTAAATTAAATTTACAAAAGACCATAAAATAATGGTAAAGGAGAGAACATCCCTTGGTAAAAATATCTTGTAATATTATGCAGGTAACTCAACCTATTATAAAATATTATCCAGTTCAATAAGTTGTTTTAAAAATTTGTATACACACACATAAAATTTTAATACTAAATTAGATAAATATAACACTTAAATATGTTTTACTAACCTAATAAATATATAATAGACTGATGGATTTGGAATCTTACAAAATAACCTTATAATAAAACCTAGTGGTTTAATTTGTTTATGGGAGTGTAACTTGTGGAGATCATAAGTTTTGGTTTTTGAACCTATTTAATCCATTTTTAAAATCAATATATTGAAGATATTTATGCATCCATAATCCATGTTAGATACATGGTGATGGTTTTGATAATTTTTAGGGAAAAAATCAACCATCTATAAGCACTAATGAGTTTTGGGAGGATACTAAGAAGAGAAAAGAAGAATAAATCCTAGATGGGCCTAAAAAACAAACAAAGGGACAAAATAAAAAGAAACAAGAAAATGATAAGGTCACTTTGGGTGATTCTATCTCCAAATTTTTTTTTAGGAAGATTTGAAAGTTGTAAAGTGTCATGAGGATTTAGTTGATTTTAAAGGTGGGACTTGACATTTTGTTGTTGATTGGAAGTTGATTGTTTGTTAATGGTTTTTTAATGTTTCTCCGTCTATTTAATATCCTATATTTTTTAGGCTAGTTTATTGTTTGGTTTTTTTATGAGCTTTATAATTTTATATTTTATTTTCATAAAAATATTTTGGGGCATTTTCAAACCCTACTTTTTAACCTAATGAAAAAAATCAAGTTCATTTAACTATAGGTAGATTTTTTATTTTAATATCTTTTTTGGTTATGCATTATAACTATATATTGGATTTGTGATTTATTTAAATGTTTTTATGTATTTATTATAAGATTAATGAAGAGTTATAATTTATTTATACTTACACAAATAATGTTGGTGTATTTTTATGGCACCTTTTGGAATTCTTGTGCTTTTGGAATAAACATATAATAACAAATCAAGTTCAGATTTGGGAAGTAAATTCAAGGTAATATTTTATGTGAATTATTATTTAGTTTTAAATTTTATTTTTGAAAAAAAAAATATATATCTTAAAAATAGGTTTAAGTAAGATGGAAATAGGAAGAGGAGGCTATGCTCAAATGAATATAAATATGCCAGAGTTATAAAGGAAAGTAGAAGAGCTCACCAAAACTATTACATGTTAGAGAAAAAGGAAAAGATGATTTGCCACAAATGAACAAAGATAATAGAAAGAAAATATTCAAGAAGAGGATCCATAGTAATTTAAATAAATTTTGGTTAGGGATTTATAAGGAAATAATTAAGGAATAAATACTAAAGTTTTAAGATATGAAGGAAGTTTGAAACTAGAGGAGATGATAAACTAGTTGACTGGTATGAATAAGTTTATAAAATGGAAAATATGTCAAAGGAGAAGGATTTTATATCTTCATGCATAAAATATAAGGATTGTGAAATGAGATGGTGGGACCATTTAAAAAACAAAATTCAAATGAAGGGTAAGAAGAAGATCAGTACTTGGAGTAAGATCATGAATAAACTGAAAGATAAACTCCTCCTTGTAAATTATTCATAGACCCTCTACCAAATATTTTAAAACCTTAAGAAAAATGAATAAAATGTATATAAATAAATAAATTAATTATATAATCTTGACATATAAATGGATAATAATTAAATAGAGGAATAAATGGATGCAAGGTATGTAAATGGTTTAGATTTTTATATTAAAGATGAATCAAACATGTATAATATTAATAGTATGGAAGATTTATATCAACTAAATTTTAATGCAAAAGTGAATAAAAGTAGTAATTTTTTTAAAATATCACATGGATTTAATTTATTACCATAATCTTCTTTAAGGGTATGAGGTAGATATAATCCCAAAAGAAGAGAATAATCCCATGGGGTGGAAAATAATAAGATAAAATAAAATGGTTTAAAATGAACAAAGAGGAACATGATTTCATAGAGGTATAAAATATGGTGGTGGTAGATGATGTAATGTTCTAATAAGACCTTATATTAAATACATATGTGGTGAATAAGAGCACAAATCATTTGGTTTTTTACACTTTAATGCATAATAAATGAGGAAAGAGGATTAACCAAGAGTAAGTTTTGTTGAGGATAAAGTAGAATAATATAATCCAAAATATGTAACAAATGTATCAGATAAATTTATGATGAGAAGAATAATTATTTTTCTAAGAAAATATCATGTATAGGATAGAGACCATAATGACTCATGCTTACAAACAAACATTTTTTGAAAAAGGTGTATTTCAACATGAAAGGTATGTAAGGTTATCATTGACCATGGTAGTTGTGAAATATAGTTTTTAAATAAATGGTAGAGAAACTAGGTTTGAAATATGAAAAACAAATTTATCCTTACCGTATTTCATGGTTTAAAAAAGTAATTTAATTTAATTTTGATTATAGGGTTTTAATAATTTTTTATATAAAAAATACTTATGGGATGAAATATGTTGTGAATTTATCCTAATCTATTCATTCCATGTGTTTTTATCAATACCATGAAAATATGAAAGAAAAGCAACATGATGGATATAAGAACACATAGTTTTTAGAAGGATGGTTTAAATGTAATTTTATTACATCTTAAGGAAGAAAGTGTTAATGATGAAAATCATTACGTCAATAAATCAAGCCTTGTTCCTATCATAAAGGTCAAGATTAAATTAGACTAATTTAGTTATTATGGGTCTAAGGAATAATATATGATCCTAAAATATGTAGAGGAGTTTTTTAATAGCTATCAAAATAAGTCAACAAATAAAACACTGAATTATGCATCATTATACTTAATAAATTAGATAATTATTCAATAATAAAATCATAATCATATTATAAATATATAATCTAACCTACACAACAAATTAATGTCTATGGAAAAGGTAGTCACTTGAAGGAAAGATCTCTGACCCGTATTATTTATTATCAATCTATCTATTTTATCAATCACTTAATACCACAAGATTAAAAAAGATAAAATAAAAGAGATGAAAGAAACCAAAAAAAAAAATGAAATTGAAATGAAATCCAAACAAGGAAATGGAAACTAAAACTATCATACTCAATTAACACTAACAACTAACACTAAAACTATAAAAATAAACTATTTCTAACACTAATCAACAAACTTATATGAAATTAAGCTAAGGAAATTAAAATAGTGAATAAATAAATAAATAATAAACTACCTTTAAATACTAATTAATTAAAATAAAATGATTAACGATAAAAAAATAGAAACAAGATAATAAAGAACTAAGCAACTAAAGAAGTAAATAAAAATAACAATAAAATAATTAGTCCACAAATAAGGAAGTAATCTAACTAAACATAAATAAGATCTATTATATCAATAAAAGAAAAAAAAAATTATTTATGAAATAATTATCTAATCAATAAATATAAAAATACCTAGGAACAAAAATAAATAAGAACTAATGGAAACATAACTAAATAATTACCTTTATATAGAAATAAGAAAACTAATTTAAGAATAGAATCTAACTAAAGAAAGAAATAATGACAATAAGATCAAATACTGAGACTAAAATCAGAAAATGTGTGAGACTTGGAACAAGAATTGAATTCAAGTAGATAAAGATGATTTTGTTAAAAAGCCCTAAATAATTTTGACTATAAAACAACCTTAAATGAAAATCAAAGTACAATCAATATATCAATAATATGCCAAATAATTTGAGGTATTCATCATTATTTGGGTCAAGTACAATTTTTTGTGAATATGACTATATATATACAAATAAAATGATATTGATGCTTGATAATATTAACATAATAAGTTAATTTATAAATCAAAAAACCTAGATATATCTAAATTACTCAAGTAGATTACTTCACCATCATAAAATGCATTGTTTGTTCTATCTACAATTGATAATTTTATCTCATAGATGCATGCACATAAGAAGAATAAGGAAAGATGGAACATTTTTAGACATATAATTTATATTGATACCTATTTGTTTCTACCTTTGTTATGTGTCTTCAATCTCATTATAAAATAATTTTTCCTTTAGATGGTTATAAATCAAGTGATAACTAACTTTTAGCTAGTTGTAGTTAAATTTATTTGACTTTAAATTCAATTAGTTACTTTAAATTTTTATAAAGTTATAACTCAAATTTATAATTTGAATTTAATAGAGTTGAAAATATTAAATAATAAAGTATACCAAATTAAAAATTCTAATGAGTGGGGACCCTTTACTTGCTTAGACAATTAATTTTTAATAACTATTTATTTGAGTATATACTAAATAAAAAATAAATGCTAAGAATTAAAATAACAAGTAACTCTTAATACTAATAATCGATATATACAATTTATCCATTAAAAATATCAAGTTAATCATAATAAAATGCAATATACTGATTTTATTATTTTTGATAAAATAAATTTTCACTATTGTTATGCATAATAAACTATATCACTATCAAAATTAGATATCCACAAACTCAAAAGGTAAATATCAGTAATACTAATGTACTACTGTACCATAAAATAAAAAATAAAGTCAAACATATCATGAACATGGCAATCATAATCACTGATAGAAACCAAAACAATGAGTGGAACCCCTTATCCATCTAATACTATGTATACTCCATTGAGGTAGCCAAAATCTCAATCAGATTAATGCCTCTATAGCCATCATCAATTTATAATTTTAATTTATTTATAACTCCATTCACCATGGGATGACCATATGGATGATAACATGTTTCTTATAAGATTCAATTTTATCAAAATTAGGGGAATAAGGTATATTAATTAATTAAAAATAAGGATTTACATCAACATTGTTAGGATTCAATCTAGGAATGAACTTGGGATGATAAACAAGAGGATCATTTTTAACTAATTCAATAGTAGTGTGCATTCATTGAGAAGACTCACATAGAATGCCTCATCCATAAGGATGAGGTATGTTATAGAAAATAGGCTCAAATCATTAAGATGAGAACTCATTTGGTTGTCCAATTCAGTTCTGGACTCATTCCAACTAGGCATAAACAAGGTATATTTATTTTGTGCTCAACATTTAACGCTCGACTGCACTAGCATCAATTCACATAAGGAACATGCCTTATGTGCTCACTAAAAGTACAACTAAAAGGGAACTGGGGCCCACATTAGGCTAGTTATGCCATTGCACAAGGCATCACTTATAGGACTTGGTCATTTCAACATAATCTTTGATATATTCATTGGCACAAACCTTGTCTGGGCTAAGCCTAATGGTCTATAAGAGCAAGCTCATTTGGGGAATTAGTTCATGACATAAGGGTACAAGCCTTTATTATCTAAGTCTAACATCATATAGGTGCTAGATGGGTCAAGGGGGTGATTTAGATCAAGTGTTCATACTTAGGATAAAACTTCTTAGCATGGGTATCAAATCTTGGGCACATTATTCTCTTTACACTTAGGATATTTTAGCAAAGTACATTGATGTCATAAATTAATAAATGGATGCCATTAATGACTTGAATGAGAAGATTGCACATAATATTCTTAACATAACTATATTTAGATTATAACATTATAACCATCATGCATTTCACTAGAAATTCAAATGATGCATAAATCAGATAGATAACCATTAAGAATAACCATCATTGTCATTAATCAAAGGTAACAGAATAGAGTTCATAACACATCAAATAGACCATATACTTTGTTAAATATACTTAACTACCTATAGGCTCATAGGTGAGATTGGGCATATACAAATGGAGCCTTAATGACATCCATGTTATTCATAACACTAATGTTGCTTATAACGTATGCAGATTGTGTCTATCTTCAATTCACTAGATCTTCACTACATCTAATTCACATCTCTACTTCATTGGGTCAAGCTTGCTTTATAGCACATAAGAGCATCTCTTTTCTAGGGTTGATATTTCATGTTGGGTGCTGAGTTGGATCCTTTTTTGATCATTCTACTAGCTCCATCACCTTACACCATTCACATTATGACCACCATGTGTTGCCACTCTTATAAAATGTCTTAAAGATCTAGGCACCAGTTAATTGCCTACTAGCTGACACAAGATCTACATTGGTTCTTCTAACTATCACTAGGATGTCAAAATAACAATCATTACCCAAGTGATTTCCTCATATTGAGGTGTCTATCTTATTGGATTGGATCCCATACTTACCAAAGTAGGGGCCTAACATTACCCCATACAAAATTGCTAGTCCTCCCTCAGACTAGTCTATCAAAGCTTTCAACATGTAGAATTTAGGCATGCTGTCCTTAAGCTATGTGATAAAGTATTTAAAGCCCTTGATATCAAAATTTATCTCTTTAGTAGAACTATCTATTTTCATGGAGGAAGTGTCAAGTATGAGCACATTTATCTTCTCCAATTCCTTTTTGAAGGCTTCTAAACTTACCTTATCTTTTATCACTCCTCCATCCAAGATTGTTCCTTATAAAGTGTGTGAGAGTGATTCTATATTCTATTCTTGGTCCTTGATCTATTTACTTAGTTAATTTACCTTCCTCATTATCTTTGCATGTTTTTAACTACTCACAAAATACACCTACATAATCAACTTTTCTTTTTCCTCCTTTACCTACTTGAGTCACATATCTATTATTGATGCTTTGTTGGAAAAGCTCAAGAAGATGGCATCGATGGAATCTATGCCCTCCTATAGATTTATGAAGAGGTCTTCCACCTCTTCAAAATTATCATCAAGCTATTTTTTATCATAAGGTAGGGATATTCTTCTTCTTCTTTTTGTGTCAGCTCTTGTTTCATCTTTGGGAACATCTACTCCACTAGCACATAGATATTATCAACCTCAGAGAGGTTGGATGTATTGATTATCACCAAGAGGGATGGTTTATATGTCTCTATGCACTCACATATCTATTGTATCTTGAACTTCATGGAATGTGCTTCATCTTTAGCATCCTTACATAGTTTCTTCCATTTCTTAGCCCTGATATCATTGATAATTTTTTTGTGCATGATTTCTATGGCCATCCATATAAGTACATTCCTAGATCAGACTGGGTTCATGGTGAAAAGGTTGATGATGAGGGAATAAATTACCTTATTCAGGTTCTTATATGCTCAATATAGCCTTTATAAGTGCCTTAAAGTGAGGTTCATCCATGTCTCTATAAAATACAAATGAAAGTTATTTGTGCATCCTAGCTCTAGTGGTCTCTAGGAGCATGAAGTCAAAAATATATAAGTATTTATCCATCCACCTCTTCTACACTTTTTATTTGATGTTAAACTTCATGTGTTCTTCCTCAATTATGAATAGATTCATTTACTCTTTTTATTCCTCACTAGTACCACCACTTACATGGGTACTTTCCTCTAAAGACTCATCATCTTATTTCACAAGGGGTTTTTCCTCAAAATTTTCCCCTTTGTCTACTTCTTCCTAGGGTTTTTAAATGCTTACTTCTTGGTGGGTTCCCTTGGTACCAACATCACCTTATTTCTACTTGGGTTCCTCTTCAGTCTCCTTTTATTCTTGTAAGGAACTAGTATCACCTTATTTTACTTCAAATACCACTTCACTACTTGGGCATGCATGTTGTGTAGCCTCATCTACTTTCCTAGTGGGGGTGCTAAGCACCTTCTTAACTTTATCAATGGTTAGTCCTACACTTGTAGGAACCTTATTTGTCTTCCTTTCTCTCTTGTTCCTCTCTTCCTTAGCCTCAACCTTTTCAATATTTGTCTGACTCGTGTCCATTTCCTTCCAGGCCTTCCTCTTCTTCTCTAGTGCTAGTGCCATCTCAATTTCATCCTCATTATGGCTCATTTTATTCCACAACCTTCTCTTTTCTTCTTTTATATATGGGGACTATGTGTAAGGTTCCTTGGATGAGGCACTGGATGACTTTTCTACTTCTTTAAGCATGATGGTTGTGCCTCCTTAGAGAGCCTTATATACATTTATGGTGTTGGGCTCCTTTTCTCATTTGACCTACATAATGTAGGTATTTGTTCCTTATTTTTCCTCCATCTCTTCCTCCTTTCCTCATAAGAAGAATTCTTCAACCTCCATTAATGTAAGAGTTATCATAGGGATCACAATATGTCCCTTAGACTTTTTTTTCTACTTTTTACTAGAGGAAGTAGTCTTTGGTATGAAGGTAATGTGCTTATTGGGAGCCAGAGGTGTTGCTTGTTCATCAAAGGTGACCCTAAATCTAATGCACTCCTAAATTTCCTCAAGTTTTTCTCCCCACTTCTTATAAGGAGACTTTTGCTACATATTAAGTGTTGGTTTTCCTTCGTCACTAATCTAGAGGGGGTAATCATCATCTTTTTTAGGGTCTACACCTTTATTTCATAACTTCATTTCATAATACAACATGAAGATTCACCCATTTATAACTTCCCTCTAGAGGGGATGGAGGTTCATGTAGTCAGAGTCATCCTCCTCATCCTTTGTGGATTTCTCTTTTAGGTACACATATTGGTACCTCAGGTTAATTCTTTCTCCATCCGTAGCCTTTATGAGGATATCCATCTGCTATGAATTTAGAATCCTCCTTAGCACTGCTATGAAATATGTTGTGTAAAATGCATAAGGTAGTTTAATCTAGCAGGATAGGTTCCCATATGTAAGCAACATACATATTACATATAAGTGTTTCATAATGATAAAGGTTGTTATGTTAAACATGTGTTGAGAGAGATCTTTTGGGATGCACCATTCAATCCTGAATGATTTTATGTACTGAATGCACCATCCTAGTACCCTGGTCTTATATTTTTAAGAGGAGGGAGGGTATGTAAAGTCTTGTTACTTTAGTACTAGAAATTCCTTATACACTAAGAAGATCTAAAGATTATCTTCATTTCCATTAGGTATGTTGATATCCTCCATCACTATCAATATTAGCATAGACCCCCACCTAAAGGTCTCACATGCCTTGTGGCATTTCAATGCATTCTTCACTATCTTCTTAGTAATAAAATTTATGATATTGAACTTTACCCCTTATGCCATGTAATGGGTGATGCATAATTAGTTCTTGTTGATAACAATCTAATGGGCATATAGAAAATATTAGAGATAATAAGGCATGCCACTTACCTCATGCCAAGGTCCTTTATTTATTTGATCAGGAATTCAAACCCTACCTTATATTATCTTAGGAGTTTCATAACCCTCTCTACTTATGCATAAAACTCTATCATCTGGCAAATGTCTATTCCTATGGCTTGGAGATTTGTGATCTTATTGATGAGGTATGCCAATATCCATATGAACCTCCTTAAAAAGTAGAAGTGATCCCCCAATATGTGTGAGAGGATGAATTATACTAATTACTCTAGCTTTCCAAAACTTGGTAGCCTATATAACTGGGTCATACTGATGGTCACAATCTTGTATCAAATGGAGATGTCAAACAGTATCACACTCACCTCCATCTTTGTTCCCATGTTAACCAACTAGTCTTGGTTGAGCTCTTGTGCATTACTCAATACACTATGGTTTTATTCATTTATCCTACAGGTGTGCATAAAAGATACCCAAGTCTCCCCCATTATGACCTTAGGGGGAAACTACATTTCCCTATATGAGCTATGATGCAAGCCTATAGGTGTGCACAAAAGATACTTGTTTTGGGGTCAACCACTATGATTCTAACTCCTTCAACCAATTGTACCTTATTATTCATAAGATACATTTCCTCTATTATCCATGCCTTCTTGGCATCCTTCTATGCTTGGGATGGCCTTGAACTTAGACATTTCTTCCATATTCTAAACTAGTTATTGTTGAGCATAGTCTATTAATATTCATAAAGCTCTTAATCTTGCTTTACACTTCCTCACAATCATGGGGTCTAGGACTATGACTTAGGATCTTGATCTTTATTCACTGTTAATGGAATCTTCATTGTTAATCAATATTTATTATATCTTGTTCTCTTATAATTATTTCTCCACGTGACTTTATTCCAATCTCAAATGAAACACAATCTCTCTCCCTATTCAGTCATTCTCATTTGGTGCCTCTGAGTGCTCATGTTTTAACTTGGTAGCATTTTATCACTTTGGCTCTAGTTCTGATCTATGTTTGGGTTAAAATTATATTAAGGTTTGTAACCTAATCTAGTGCATCATATGATTATTTATACCTTAAATTTAGCTACCCCATTAATGGCTGGTGAGTAATGGTATGATGGTGACTGGATTTATTGAAATTTTCTAAACCTATAAAATCCATAAAAAATTTCTACCATATTTGAATTTATTATGGATCTTTGTGCCTCCACTATCATAATACTTAAATTCTCTTAACAAATTATTTAGTGAAGTGATAGGTGATTCAAATAGTCACTTCTCACCAACCATTGGGTGGATGCTAGCTAACTTGATGATCTTCCTCCTACACTTCATTCACCTTGGCATGACCTTTGCCCTTATTATGGCACCCTGGGTGTAGTGTTTCATATGCATGTGATTTAGCCTCTTGAGTCCCATCTTATCTTCCTACTATGTTTCCTTTCAAGTGCACTTCCATTCCTTGGTTGATTTCTCTTTAATTTCATCTTTTGCCTTGGCATACCCTACCCCACACAAATTCCTATGTTGTTCTTCTACCACTTTATTCTCTTGTTTTGATCTCTTTCACATGATCATCTTGTGTGTCTTATATTTATTTCTTATGCACTTATCATCTTGTGCACCTCCCTTTGTCACTTGGTACTCATTTTTTTCAAAGTCTAACAAACTCCATGTACTCATAACATAGATGTCTGGCCTTAGGCACTTATAAAGCACCTGTGATCAACTTACCCAACTATAATTATGCATAAAAGTGCTAGAAGAGTTATCTTGAGGGCTTGAAGTGCCTCAATTATTTAGTCATCACAAACAAAAACAAAAAACATAAGGAAATGTTTGGATTGCACCAAAATTTATTATGGATAGAATAACACAACTAAGATGACATAAGTATGACTCTATTATCTATAAGGCTTCAATCAGTTGCTATTTAATTTCCCAATGAACATTTCACCCACTAATGCATGCATCTTGAATGTGCTAGTATTCAATATGGTATGGATGACATAAGGGTTGATCTACCTAATTTGTAGCTTTCTTAAGATTTTGAGGTAATTGGAGTCATATATTAAGACAAATGCTCCTTCAATAAATACCTTACACTTAATATGATTGTCATTCCATAATTTCTAGTACACCTTCTCTATCTGCTAGCTCCATCTTGCTTAGGTGCATATTTCATCCAAACACTCCAAGTCTTTCATTCATGCACTCAAATATTCTTGGTCATCTACTGAACGATATATGAAATGCATAATGAGGTCACTAAGACCTCCATTAGTAAAACATAATCTACACCAAACACCAACTAGAATGGTGTGTCCTTTTGTAGGCACTTGTAGGTAGTGTGGTAGGCCCACAATAGTGTTGATACATAGTCATCCAAATATTTAACAATAATATTGCATATATTTGTTAGGCTTGTTCTTAATATCTTATTGAATTCCTTAGTTATTCCATTTACTTAGGGATGATAAGGTGTTGTCTTATGGTGTATAATGATGTATTCAGTCATTAGGATCTAAACAATTTAATTGATGAAGTGTGTGGCTTTGTCACTAGTTAAACTAAGTGGATATCCATAGTGACTAATGATGTTATCCCAAATAAACCTTTTAGCTACGATGATTATATAGTCCTTGTTTAACATTGCCTTGACCCACTTGGTGAAATAGTCTATGGTTGCCAGAATGTAGCATGCTTGTACACCTCGTAGTGGGAGTAATTGGCCCAAAAAAATCAATTTTCCATTTTTCAAATGGTGCCTGGGAAAGAATAGGAATAAGTTGCATCTCATCCTAGTGGTCTAGTTTTCCTATGCACTGGTATATGTCACTACCTTGACACACTCTTTCTCATTCTAAAACAAACTTATCCTCTATAATCTTGATTGTATTACCTTGCACACTATATCTTCTCCAACATAATGGCCTTCCACTATTCCATCATGTGCCTCTTATAGGATAGAGACCCTTTCATTATCTAAGAAAAAACTACATATAACCTCATCTTGGCTCATTTTTTATATTTCCCCACTAATAAGTTGAAAGGGGGTAATGTAAACTACAAGTTACTTATTCTCTTTGGTTATCATAATCTAGGGTACAAACCTAGACATTAAAAAATCAATGATATCTACCAAGTCCTCAAGGATGAAATTGACACTATGAAGTTGTACATATGATATTTTATGCTCAATAAGTACTACCATATTTCTAGATTTGATGCAGGCTAAATGGTTTAGGATTGAGTTCTAGTTTTTATACTTCACTACAACTGAGAACTAAAATTCTTGAAATAGAACTATTTGTAGACACTAAAAATCCACACACCATAATTATAATTTTCAAAATACCCCTAAGTCACCTTAGGACCCCCTAAGGACTATCTTATCCCTCTGATCCTTAACCAAACCTAACCATAGCTAGTTTGACCAAACTAGATTAACCTAACATTTTACCTATTTTGACCCTTCACCCTCGACTATTGATGGTTAGGTTAACCACCAATAGTCACATTAATCATCAATGGTCAGGGTGCACCTCCTTAACCCCTACATGATAACTCACCCACCTTGATTTTCTAAATATAACTTGTCCTCATCCACATGCAAGCCATTGCATGAACAAGTTAAAATTAGGAAGCCCAGTTCATGTCTTATTGTAACACTCTTACCTTGCCTATAAGAACAAAGGATCAAAGAGGTGAAATACATCTATAATTATTATCAAGATCTTGTGCATCTAAAATTATCTTTTTTTGGTCAATAATCATTAGTAATCTAGTGAACTAGCTACCGTGGTAGAGAGCTAATTTACCATTGTAGCTTTACCAAAGCACCAAGCATTATCACTTTATCAGGATCATGCCAGATTCCACCAATGAGTCAACCACTTCAAGCATCCACCCAATATGCTTTCTATAATATAAGTACTTAGTTTATAGTATTCCATTACTTTATTTTATTTTTGCATTCATCCTAACACCTACCCAACTCCTAAAATCTCACTTTGAGATCCCATCAATCAGCCTATTATCAACCCAAATCTACATACAGTAACTGACAAAGGTTGGCTCAATCGGTGATAGTCTGTCCAATCATCGATGGTTACATTAAACAATGATAGTCAACCCAATTTTCAAAGGTCACTATGGTAGAAAAATCTAGTAAGTTATTTTCACCCACCTACCCCTGATCAAACCTAATTTTCTATGTCCCTACCTATTTAAAGACCTCTTTCTAATTTTTTGAAGCATACCCCAACCATTTAGAATTTATATTAATTATCTTAATCACTATTTTAATCATTTTTAGAATATTTCTTAAGTAATCATTCTTGTGTCAAATTTTAGTACCTTTGAATTATTGATGCAAGTACTTTTTTTTTATAATAAACTTAATTATTTAAAATGTGTGTATTGACATCCCCCAAGGAAACTCTTGATTCTGTGATCTAGCTATTGCTAGGTAATCCACTCAACTATCTATATAACAAAAAAAAATTCTTTAGTATTTTATTATCTATAGGTCATCATTCCAAGCCAAAGAGGAGCTCTCCACAATCTTCTAATTCAATGCACGTACAATCAAATAGGTTTTTCAACCATACCCATACTTAGTTTCTTAATTTCCCTTTCTAAAATAATAAGTAAAAACTCACTAAAGCATTATGGCATGCCTAGTGGGACCATTATGTCTTTACTTAAGCCCTTATTTTCTTGAATTATCTCTCTATTCTATGCTCATTAATGAAATCAAAAGTTTTTTTTGGGCTTAAAATTAAGTGCATACATTGACTACTTGAAATTTAAGTTCACATAACATAACTTAAAAGTAAAGTAATCTATCTTAGCTTCACTATTTTTTCACACACTCAAGCAAACCATTTTTCATCAATTAAACATCAAACAAACCTGTGACAAGGCCCAACTAGGATTTCATCACCTAGTGGTATCCATAACCTTTTTCAACAATCCCACTTAGATGTCATTTCCAAGCAGATAATAAACTCATCTCTCTGGTTGATTATAATCTTCAGACATAAATATATATTAGCTAAGCACCCAACACCCTTATCACTACAGTGTGTGAAGTGAGGAGGTAGGCCTCAATACCAAGCCACATATTGATTCCAATAAAAATTCTTTTTGAGTGCCTAAACACAACCTAAAACTAATTTTAGACTTCCTCTCTAGTACCCACTCTACAAATCAATTTGAGTCACACACTTTCCTAAGGCATAAGCCAAAAGCAAGATTAATTAAAACTCTAGGTCTTAACATATCTTCTAGAGTGTTATTTGATTTATTTGATCATTTTCCTTTCTTCTATTTTTTTGAGTAAAGAGGCTATTTTTTATTTCTATCTCCCCTATCTTGCATGGTTCTTACTTTCCGGTAGTGAAGAGATCTTTTGGAACAAAACCCATCACCAATCCAACCTACCTCTTTTACCTCTTCATCCATGGACTATTTTTTGAACCAAAAGACTCTCCTCATCCCTATGGAAGTCATAATTTCCCTTGAGAGGTTCATCAAAGATATGTAAAATTTTCCACTTTCATAGATAATAATCCTATAACCTTGCAACATTATCTTACAACCATGTCTTACTGTATCCTAGATTCAACCCCACCTATAAATCTACCTTATGCCATTCCTCTCCACCTCATGGGTAGTGCCTCTATTACAATGGTTACTACCCAATCTTTATCATCAACCAACAACCCTTTTGAGACTACCATAAAAAACTAACCAACCCAAACTACTATTTCCCTTATACCTTCCATTCCTACCAACCACTCCTCTACCATAAGAGTGCCTACATTGAGAACTACCAACCTTCCTTTATCTACCCCCAATCCATCAAAAACTACTCCAATTCAAAGCCTTATGGTGTCCATACCCTATACCTTACCACTAATCAATATAAGGTTCACCACCCTTCCATTGATCACCAACCCAACTACTACTCCTATCCAATAAGTACCCCTTACACCAAACTTTGGCTATATCCCTAACCTACAAGGGCATGTAACCCTACCCACTACCCATACAACTACATCTACCTACCCTCGTGTATCTTCCACCCAACCATTGTCATCTACTTACCAATATGTGGTAGCCTCCCAACCTTCCACCCACTATTAGTATGTCTCCCAACCATTGCAACAATATGCATCTTATAACCTTCTAGGTGCACAACCCAAACTGGACTTAATGAAGATTCTTATGGAAAAAATGACCACCTTATATTCATACATTTTGGGTGCTCACAACATCTTATTGTATGACCAAATTTTTAATGAGCCCATCCATCCATTTGTACCTATTAGGCCATATCCTCCCCAATAACAACTTCCCAAGTTCTCTAAATTATAAAGTAAGGAGGATCCCCAATAAAACCTTAGGCCATTTAGGCATGCTTATTATTTCATCACCTATGATGATAACCTTATTATCCATACCTTCCCCATGTTTCTAGCTGACTTGACATTGGATTGGTATAGTGCCATACCCAAGCACCTCCTTTTCTCCTTCACCCAATTGGCTCAAACCTTCTTAGACAAGATTTTGATCATTATCTCCAAGAAATTTTCTATCACTGACCACTACACTAACCAAAAGTTTGAGGATGAATCCATTTCCAAATTTTTAGCTCATTGGAGGGTCCTAATCAATCAACTTTCCTTCTCCCTACCTTAACTTGAACTCATAGAGCTCTTTACTCAGGCATGTGCCAAGAATATCTCCTTTACACTGCATAAATTTTTTCTATCTTTAAATGAAGATTTACCATGGCACATAAGGTAAAGAATAGAGCCATTAACAAATGAAAGATAAAGCTCAAGAATAATAAATTAACCTATAAAACTAATGAGGCATCTTCTTCCAAGTCAAGAAACTAGTCTAATACCAATACCAATACCAAGAGCAAGGGAATAGAAAATGTGGTTGTCCTTAAGTTTGATCCTCCACCTTCCATCAACCAACCAAAGTACTCTAGTTCCTCAAATTAAAACACAAGGAACCAAAACCATGGCAATAAAAAGTGATTCACCACACTTGGAGAATCCTACGCTTCCATCTTGGAGAAGTTATTGAAAGCCAACATCATTCAACTTCCTCTTATCAAACCTCCTCAGTATTTTGTTGCCTCTCATCTGATGTCTAGTTGGTTCAATGATAATTATCTATATGCATTTCATTCGGTAAAAGGACATGATGTCAGTAGGTGAAACACCTTTTAGAGCCTTATATAATCCCTCATTGACAAGGGGGAGCTTGCATTGGATAACCCTAATGGACCATCAAACCAAGCCCTTGATATATCAAGGTAGACCTTCCTAAACCATGATCCTACCAAGAATGAGAGAAAAAACATTAGGTTTTCTCATGATAAACATATTTTTAACATGGTTCTTGACACACTTGTTGCTAAAGAACTTGATAATCAACCTCTTTGCCTCTCACCCTCTCCACTTATTGAGGTATTAGGGTTACCTTATCCTCTTTTAGAAAACCAAACTAAGGAAATACCATCTTCTCCCCCTCCACTTATTGATGTATTGGAGTCCTTAACCACTTTTTCAACTAATATATCAGAACACCTAACCATCACCACCCTATCTTTATCCCCAACTACCAAGCAACCTATGCCCCCTTCAAAAACCATTCTTGAGGAGGAAATCCCCATGTCTACCCCTCTCATAGAGGAACCACCTACATCAAACTTACATCATTTAATTAAGTAAAATGATGAGGTTACCATCCATATTTCTCCACCTAGGGGCTTATCTTTTAGGTCCACTATTCAGGGAATCAAACCAACCTACAAACCATCCTCTAGACTAGTGCAAAAATTGAATTTTATCTCCAACCTTAACATGGATCAATCCACCTTATAGAAGAAATTAGGGATACCTTATATCATCAAGTAATAACCTCCAACCATACCTTTATAAAACCAACCCACCACTTCTATTATTTGAAGTCCTACCCTATCATCCAAACCAATAAAAAATTCTACCAGTCCCATAATCCCTCAGCTATGTAAGGCACCTAAACCTAAAGATACCAAGTCATCTTGTCAAACCAAACTAATTAATAACATTGGCACCTTCCCTATACCAAGCCTTATTCACCCCTCTGTGAAGGTTGATCTTGCCTCATTGATACTAGTAATCAAATGCCAAACTAAAACAACCAAAGAGGTAAAATCACACAAAGGCCATAAGGCCTTAATTTTTATTCCCTCAACCTTTCCCTCCATTTTTAGACTCACCCCTTTATCTTGGGTAGGAATCCCATTATCTCTACCATAACCCCACCACGTCTCTTGGTCATACCTTCACAATTGCTTTCCAATGCACCTATCCTCACTACACTAGTAATACATAACCTACCTACCTTGTGATTCCCCACCTCTAGATCATTAACAACCTTACCTAAACTAAATCCATCAAATGTTCACACCACCCTACCCAAAACACCTACCACAAAACATATTGCCAAGTAACCTTCTACCTCAACCATCAAAGCAAAAGCTACTACACCTCTACCACCTTTAATTGAATCCTACTCAGCCATTTTCCATAGGTTATTTTAGACCTCTTTCTTAGCCTTACCTCCTATCAGACCCTTTGACCCTCTAGCTTCAAAACCCATTTGGTATAATGACCACCAAGTGTGTTCTTATCATAAGAGACATGACTATGATATGAACTATAAATCTCTCCAAACCATTATCCACTAGCTTTATGATGAGGGTGATCTCTTAATATATGAACCTCTTATGATCCCTATACCAATCCAACCAATAACCACACCTACCCAATGCTTACCTACTCCTCCACTCCCACCTAAGAGTGAAGAGGAGACTAAATAATGTACTACTCCTCCTTCTATCCATATTATCATTGTGGTCATGAGATCTCAATAGAAGGGTAAAGGGAATGCTAAGGTTTCCATTCCATGGATGTATTAACATTCAACCTCCCAACCAACCCACACCCAACCATCTCCATATTTAACTAAACCCAAGTTGTCTATTTTAGGTGCCTCCCAATCTAACCCATTAGAATCCATCAAGAGAGTTATCCTCATGAAACTTCACTAGACCCTAATGAAGATGAGTTTGTATGAATTAATCTATGCCTCTCTCCATCACCACCAAGAACTAATAGGGTACTTTTAATCCATTTAGGTCCAACCCAAATACCCTCAACTTCTATCAACCTTTATTGATACCCTTCAAATTTCTAACATTATTACCTTCAAGGATTCAAAAATACCTTCCATCCATCCTGAGGACCCAAATCCCCCTCTCTTTATTACTACATACATCAACCAACCCTATATTAAATAGGTCATGATTGATGGGGGATCTAGTATTAACATCATCTCCTCCCACACCTATAACCAACTTAACCCACTAGATATTGTCATATCTGAATATTTGGCCATCCTTCATTCCTTCAATGACACCATGGCCACTACCTTTAGAACTATCATCCTCCATATCCATTTACAACCCAACATGATCCCTAAAATTTTCTATGTATTAGAAGGATAATTTCATTACAATGTTTTATTGGGATGATTTTGGATCTATTTCATGGGTAGTGTCCCCTTCAACCTTGACTATTGCATTAAGTTTGAACACGAAGGCTAGGTCATCAATATCCAAGCTGACCTAAGTCTTTACTTGACATGAAACTTAACCTATCACCTTAATTATGTCTTCATACCCACATCTAACACACCCTCAATAGCTAAAACCCAACCTTAAACCACCAAAGTGGATATCACATCCCCTTACACTAATGAGGCATCGACTAGTTCTTCTATCCTTAACATGAACCCTTTGAAATCAATGTTCCATCACCTTTAATTGGGGGATTATCACCTTTTATCCCTTGATGCTTTCCCTACTCCTCATGAGTATGAGAAACTCACCAACTAGTTAGGATATGACCCCAATGTTTAAATTGTCATTCCCTTTCGACCTCCCCACCATCAGACCCATTTTATCTATGGGGGACTCAACAAACCCCTTTTTAATTATACCACCTCCCTTTCACCAAGGCCATTTACTATTGGTTTATCCTACTTAGATAAACTAATCTTTACTAAGATATACCTCCATCAGTGTACTTAGAAAGGCTTTGGTCTTGGGTGGTATGAGCATGGCCTTCATGAATTCATCACCATTGAAACTAGAAAGATGTATGAGAAGCATGCCCTTAGTTTCATCCTACCCAATAAGAAGCAACCCAAACCACCTACCACCACCATTGTTAAGGAAGATACCCCTTCCTCTCTGACCTCTCCTCTACCTACATGTGAGGATGATGACATCATCCCACCTAACTTTTTTCATCAACATGATCAGCCTAAGACCCTTGACCTATCGAAAGGAAAGGGAAACCATAACTATCCCTTTGACCCATCTTGAGATGATAAGAGAAGACTCTCTTATCATTAACATTGTTTAGTTCCATGATGATGATTCTATTCTCACCTACCTTGGTGCCCTAGATTCTTCTATTCACAAATCCCTTCTTCTTGATAACTTGACCATGTTGAATGAATCCTCCACATATATCAACTTGGGTACTCCATACAAGCCTTGCATTATCAAACTTGATCAATCATTGAATTTTGAGGATCTTCAAGACTTCCCCTCTTTCCTCCAAGAATGTAGCATATCTTTCACTTAGTCTTACAATGACATGCCTATAATTGACCCTACCATTACTACCCATAACATAGTTACCAACTATGATGAAAAGCCTATCAAATAGAAGCTTCAACACATGCAGCCTCATATATCCTTTCTTGTCAAAGAAGATATTCAATGTCTCCTATCTATCAACTTCATTAAACACATTGAATACCCCAAATGGGTTTTAAATAATGTACCTATCACCAAATCCATAGGGGGACTATGCATTTATGTGGACTTTCATGACCTCAACCTCATTTCTACCAAAGATGAATTTCCTCTATCGATCATCGACTAGATATTTGATCTTCCAACTAGCCACAAGATGTTATCTCTCATAGATGGATTCTTGGGATACAATTAGATCCTAATTGCTCCTGAAGATTAGCACAAAAATACATTTACCACCCCTTGGGGAACCTTTTGTTATAAGGTCATACCTTTCAGACTAAAGAATGTCATTGCAATCTACCAACATGCCATGACCTGATACATAAGATTGTTGAGGACTATGTGGATGACCTTTTTAGAAAATCTAAACTTTGAAAAGACCATTTATCCATTCTCAATATCATCTTTCAATAGTTTATCCACTATCATGTCTACCTTAACCTTAAGAAATGCATTTTTGGGGTCTTATTGAGAAAGATCCTTAGATTTATCATCTCCCTTTGTGGAATCAAAGTTGATCTTATGAAGATAAATTCCATCCTTAAAATGCTTCCTTTAACCAACCTTGAGAAACTTTTTAATTTGTAGGGGAGGCTTCAATCCATTCATCATTTTATCTCCCAACTTTTGGACTAATGTTGACCCTTCCACCACTTTCTAAAGATGGATGTATCTTTTAAGTGGAATAAAAACTATCAAAAGGTCTTTGATTCACTCGAGGAGTACCTTTTGTCACCACCTATCCTCATCCCTCCCAATGATGAACAACCTTTTAACTTATATATCTCTACCATTAACCATTCCTTAGGGGAAATGCTAGCTCACTAAGATGAACCACAAAGAGAACAAGTCATCTACTACATTTTCCACATTATTATGGAGCACGAGACTCAATATACCCATACTAAGAAACTTTTCTTGGCCTTAGTATTCATGTCCGCCAAAATTCACCACTACCTTCTTAACCATAAAACCTATGTCGTTACCAACACTGACCCACTCAAGTACATGTACTCCAAGCCTTACCAAAAATAGTGTAAGGACAAGTGGCTCATGCTCTTAGATGAATTTGACCTTGGGGTTTTTTTTTTTAAGTTATTTAAAGGGTCAGTCATTGTCAACCAATTGGCCAAGGCACATTTAATAAACTACCAAGCTCCTCTTGAGTTCTATGATGAATCCATCATGGCCCTCTCTCAGGCATATTTTACCTATTAAGTCACCATGTTATTTGATGGATCAAAGTGTCAACATGTTGGGGGAGGAGGTATCATCCTTATCCCCTTTGATGATGAACCTCTTCCTATGTCCTTTAAGATTGATTTTGAATGTACCAATAATATGGATGAGTGTGAAGTCCTAGTGATAGGCCTTCAAACTGCCTTAGCCCTAGAAGGAAAAATAATCAATATCTTTAGTGACTCCCAACTTATGGTAAATCAAATCAATGGCTCTTACCAATGTAATAATGACATTTTACAATAATACAAGTAACTAGTTGATGAACTCTTACCATCCTTTGAACACTACCACATTTAATCAACCCTATGATATACTAATAAGTTCACCAACACCATAGCTTCCTTTGCCTCTTAGATAACATCTACACCTTTGGATTCTAAGTTATTTGTTATCATCTACAGACTCAACCAAAATTCCTATGTCAAACTAGACTCTCCCACTATTTTTAATGTGGAGGAGACCCAACCCAACCTTTGGTATCAACAAACCTTTGACTTCTTAACTTTGCCATAGTTCCTTCTAGCCTTTCTAAGAAGTTTCAAAGATAATTTATCTAGATTACCTCACATTATACCATTATGAGAGGGATTCTTTATAAACATGGCTTCAATGGCCTTCTCTTCTATTGCTTGTGTAGTCAAGAAGCCTCTCACATGATCAAGGAAATGCATGATGGCATCTATGGCGGCCACTTTGGTGGACTCATTATATCTAAGCACATCCTTCACCTAGGCTATTATTGGCATACCCTTAACCAATAATGCTATGATTATGTGAAGAAGTGTGTTAAATGTCAACAACATGCTAATATACATCATACACCTAGACATAGTCTTCAATTTTTCACCAATTTTTAGCCTTTCTCATAATGGGGTCTAGATATTATTGGTAAAATTAATCCAAATTCTTCACAATGATACCATTTTATCATCACTACAACCAAGTATTTTACCAAGTGGGTAGTGGTTATTCCTCTAATCTTGACCAAAGTGGAAAAGATTGTCAACTTTATCAACCATCATATCATTTGCCACTTTGGTGTTCCTCATAATATTATCATTGATAATGGTAAATACTTTAAGAAAAAGAAATTACAAGGTCTATGTTATAAATTTTGCATTAATTTAAGTTTATCCTCACCCTATCACCCTCAATATAATGGATAGGTAAAAGACTCTAACAAAACTCTTAATAAAATGCTAACTAAAATTGTAAATGTATATGGTTAGGATTGGCATTTGCACACCCCCTTCTCCTTATGGTCATATCATACTAGTATTTTAACCCCTATGGTTGCTACCCCTTTCTCCCTTTTGTTTGTAGTGGAGGTTGTCTTGCCTCTCTAAGTCCAAATCCCCTCTCTTTACATATCTTTGTAAGAGCTTATTTCTTAGGATGATCATCATTAACACCATTTAGCTCAGCTTGAGATACTTGATGAGCATCATTTATCACCCTTACCCATCTCCATGTATATCAAGAGCATGTCAAGTGTGCCTATAAAAAACACCTTAAAATATGAGAATTCAGTATCAAAGATTTCATCTTAAATGAAAGTCAACATGTCACTAATATGGAGAAAAGCAAACATGGCAAATTTGATTTTGATTAGCTTGGACGTTATATCATAACCCATAAGTATGGATCAAGATATTAATGGTTATCTTCTCTCAAAATCCACCTAAAAATTAAGACTCAATGCTTTGCATTTTCATCCTTTCTTTTGTTAAGAAGGATAAAGTTCACCGTTTGCCTAAGCTCATCCCTTGCTATCTACCTACATTCCATCTCCCTAGTTTAGGGGAAACTAAATATAACCAAATCATGTGATTTTATATCACTATCATGACCTTATCTTAAATAATAGGTGTCATGTCTCAGCCTATGGCATGGTTCTCATGGTACTTTCCACACCTTCACAGGATGTATTCCCATGGTCATTGTTACCTAAGCCTCTTTACACCTAAGAGACCTTGTGATTTTAGTTTTAACTTCATAAAGGTAATACAATAATATTTACTAATCAATTATATGTTAATCAAGACCAAATAAATAAAGAGTAAAAACCCCTATCATTAGCATTCATGGGTCTTTACTAGCATTCACAAACTACTCCCTTGAAGGAAAACATTTGGAAATTTATTTGAAATTGCCAAAATGTAAGGTGGATTATTCCCTTGCTATCAAAAAATATTACACAAAGAAAATAAAATTTAGACCACACCCTTAAAATATGGATAAGTAAATCATTTTTTCAAAAGAACAATAATTTCTTGGAAGCTTCCCACATCGATCAACTTCCCATATATAGAAACAAAGAAAAAGACCCTTTATATAAGTCACAACAAAAGCAAACTAATTTTGAAAGCCATAATCAGCTCTCAAGTATCATAATAAAGTGAAATCCAAAATTAGATTTCACAAGTAGACTTCCTGCATCAATCATTATACATAGTTTATCATAGACTTGTTTATACTGACTCTTTGGACACCTACTAAAGAAGGCACGCTAGTCTCACAAGAGGGTTCCATTTTCTTCCATCTCCCCTTTACTCAATATAAGAAAGGAATTTTTGAGATTACTTGACATTATATGGTCAAGACACCTTTTTTTAACTAACTAATTAATGCTTAGGTAAAGCATTCAAAGGGCTTATGCTCACTAAGCCAAACCAACATTGGTTTTGTTTTAGTCCTTGTCAACAAAGAGGCATCATGACCTCTTCTTATCCTAATCATGATTAGTTGATATTTTCATTATGACATTTGTCTCTTGATTATATTATTTGGTCTCCCATCTTGTGTTGTTAAATTAAATTACCTAATGTGTTTTATCCTAAACATTAGAAAAACATCACCATAACTACCATAATAAAACCATAACATCCATGAGAAATTAAATCTACCAACCATTTTTCACCACATATATAAGTCTAATATAATATAGTATATACTCATTAAAAAATAAGCATGTCCTAGGCATATCCATAAATCAAAACCATCTAGTGCCTATCTAGGCCTATATCAATGTCTAACATCAGTAACATAAGCATCATCCATAAGTAATATCAACATCACACCATAATCATTAACCATCCACATTAAACCATAAACCACAAACCATGAAAATGAGCATAAATAGAAATCATATATATATATATATATTTTGTAAGTCAAATAGAATAATAATTTGTATAAGTAGATAGACATGCCTCTCTCTCAAAATGTACATCTCACTACATCAACTCCGAAGATAGAATTAAAATGATATATAAAATGTCATAATCTAGCTATATATATGCCCTAGGGCACCACTACTTCCTAGAGCACCATTGGATCTTGGTGCCTGCCCACCTATTATACCTATTTATCCCATAGCTATCCATATCTATCCAAATACAAACATTACCCACTACCTTGGTTACACCACACTGGCACCACCTACCAAGATCACCCTATACTCACCCCATAGGGGCTCTTATGGACATTATGTCAAAACTATGGCCTCATAATACCTTAAATCCTCCACTATTTCAATGTATCATGCCAAGGGGATGGTGTCTAGTTGCTCTATTTTTGCAACTACTGCTCCTCCCCCTCTCTACCTCAGAGAGTCCCTCTCCTAGGTCACAAAGCCTAGTGAGGTCTAGGCTTGATCCCTCTCACCTATCATGGTATCAACCTAATCCTATAAAGTGGAAAATTGACCCTATAGTATAGAAATCTAGCCCTATAATGTGGCCACTTTCCCTTATAACACTATAACCTATCCATATGCAATTACTAAAGCTACTCTTACCTATCCATCATAGCCAGCCAGATCTATAACCATCAACCTCACACCTCTGTCATACCCACCAATGTTTGTAGTTGCATATATGGGTTGGTAATATGCTATGTACCCATCTAAAAACCTAACATCATCTATCTGTTCCCTAGCTAGTAACTCCTCATAGTCTAGAAAAGTTGGCACAATATATGTATTTGATAGTAAGATCTCTAACTGCTCTTTCCTGCACCTGGGGAATAGACATGGGAGGCCTTATACCAAGCTAAATTATTAGCATACCCTATCAAATGGGATAATCTACACCTCTGCATCCCACCTACTAAGTATCCATATGTAACTCTAAAGAGAGAGTGTCTACCTCCTATAATCTATTCACACTAGAAACTAGACATAAGGTCTCCAAGTGATGTCCCCTATCACTAGTGCACCCAGTGTACCCTTGAACCACTCAACATTATGTACACTACCTCCTACAATTGATGCATCAAAATCACTTCTCCATCACATAAAGATAATGAGTAACTCAATCTATGTGAAACCTACCCATGGCAACCTCATTAGCCTCAACACCTAAATGTGCTCATAGGCCTAACAATAAAAAACTAAGCTGACACTAATTCCATATCTCTTATGGGCCTTGAACCCCCACAACTCTCTATATATTTGTATAAGCAAAATAGGCACCCAACTAAATATAATCTGACCTAGCAATAGATTGACCAGGACCCCTAGTAACATGTATGGTAACCTCCTACTGCTCAAGTCAAGAAGCACAAAGCATGTAATAATATTCATCAACATGGTCATGAGTCTCCTCTCACCTAGATCCCTCTTATATAATTCATTGTACCTAAACCCCCTAGCATGCCATCTAAAAAAATCACTCTCATTCTTGTATAGTATCTTGATGTGATCATCCCACTCCTTATGTTCTATATGGTAGATCAGATCACCACAAAGTGAAATTAAGGTGATCCTATATACATCCTCGAGTAAGATAGTCATCTTCCCAATTAGTAATAGGAAGGTGTTCATAGTAGGATCTCATCTCTTGATGAGTGCTATAATCATGGACATATTTTGAGTCACATGCTAATAGTGTCTCATGGCTCCTAACCCTACCTCCTATATGTGGTCCTAGTCAACTAGGGTCATCTATTATTAGATATTTGAAAAGATATGGGGCATTTAGTCATGCATCTGTATCTACTCCCTATCCTGCACTGATTCAAAAACACAACTTAGTCACCCAAAAATTTTACCTACAAGTCCCAACCCTACCTTACCATTTTGATTTTCATAAGTAACCTATCTTTATCCTTGTACCTATCTAGACCCTCTAATCTTCCTATCTAAGTCTACACCAAGTAAACATTCTATTTTCCTTAACTTTTTAAACACTTATCAGAATCATTCTTTACCCTAGTTGACCACTAATGGTCATGATGACTAACAATGGTCAGACATATTTTTTCAAAGGATTTCAACCATTGATGATCAAATCCAACCATTGATGGTCACTATGGATTTTTTGAGGTTAGAACACCCAAACCCTATCAACCCTAAAACTAACCAAAATATAAGCAAACCATGCTAACTTGTTAACCTAAATCCTTACCCAACCCAATTTACCTACCAACCCCACCAATTACTAAATTTACCTATAATTCCACCTAAAACCTACTCAAACCCTACCTAGTGATTTCATAAGTAGCTAAGCCAAATAGCTAACCCTTTAACCATTCACAAAATTTAGCTAAGCTATCAATTTTAACAACACCCACTACCTCATTTCATAACCACCACCATGGATTTGGATGTAGGCCCATTCATCTTTATCTACACCAATGTGATCCCTCCATCCTTATCGATCCCATCTATCCACCCTCTAGCTTAGCTAACAATCACTGTCTACCTTAAAAACACCCTCAGCAACCACCTTCACCATAAAGTGCCAAAACATCTAGATATCTAACTCAACAAAGAAAAACTTAGAATGAGTGAAAATTAATTCTATTTTTGCTTTTGACCCTCAAGATTTTAGGGATTGCACCCTGATTATCAATGATCAGGGTGACCATCAATGGTCACCCTTGAGAATCTTGACCATTAATGGTTAGGGTGCCAACATTGTTACTTTCACCTAAGCATACCATTCTTTAGCCAAAGCTACCCATTTTTACTCATCCTTTGAGACTAACTCCTCCAAATCACTTGACCACCTCATCACCTTATCATTGGTCCACTTCAGCCCCAACTAGTGCACATTTTATGACATTTTTACTTGGTCCTTTGACTATAATGATAATATTTCCATGTTGACCCCTTGTTAACTTTTTTCACCTCACACTTACCTAACCTATTGGTGGCTTTTTAGGAGCACTTCCTACCTTAAATACCCATGCCACTTGACCCATTTGTGTTTTCATTAGGAGTAATTCTTGCCTTAGATACCTATACAAACATTGACCTTGTCTAAGAGACTAACATGTGTACCCAACTACCATACTTAAATTGTGATCATGTAGTACACTAGTAACTTATCTTTCTAGAACTAACCTTTATTTTTTTAACTATGGAAACCTAGTCTATACATGATCTCAGATATTACAAACTTTATCATATTTTGCATGCCTAATTTCACTTTCATGCCCAACCTATCATCTACCTTCATGATGTCCACCTTTGTCATCACCTTCACCCATGTTATCAAACATGTACCTAATTTTTTATACCTCATCACCTCTTGATTTGAGGAGGAACACATCCTCCCATACTTGGGGAAACTGGACCTTTGACTATCATCATGTTTTTATTTTATAGCTAGTTGATTTTAAAATACATAATAAAAAGGGGAAAAATATAGAAACCAAAAATGTTCACACCATGATTCTAAGTGTTAAAATATCCCTAGATAACCTTAGGACCCCCTTGGGTCCAACTTAGCCCTTTGACCCTTAACCAAACCTAACCATAGTTAATTTGACCAAACTAGCTCAACCTAACCTTTTACCTATTTTGAACCTTCACCCTTAACCATTGATGGTCACTTTGACCATAAAAAATTAGTGTGCATCTCTTTAACCCCCAATATGCAAACTCACCCACATTGATTTTCTAAAATTAAATTGTCCTCATCCACATGTGAGCCACTGCATGAATAAGTTAAAATTGGGAAGCCTAGTTCACATCTTGTTGTAACTCTCTTGCCTTGTCTAAAAAAAGAGAGGAGGAAAAATGTGAAATCCATCTACAAATGTTATAAAGATATTGTGTATCTATAATTCTCTTTTATAGTTAAATCATCATCAACAACCTATAGAACTAGTTACCATGTTAGAGAGCTAATTTACCATCATAGCTCCACCAGAGAGCCAAGCATTATCACTCTATCATGATCATGCCAGATTCCACCAATGAGTTAACCACCTCAAGAAAAACATAATATACTTTTTACAAGATAAGTACTTGGTTTATAGTATTCCATCACTTTATTTTCTTTTTGTATTTGTCCAAACACCTACCCAACTCCAAGAATCTCACTTTTAGATCATGTCAATTAGATTTTATCAACCTAGAACTACACATAATAAACATTGATGGTTGGATCAACCACTGATGATCTATCCAACCATTGATGATCACTTTGACCATCAATGGTCACCTTAACTTACAATGATCATTATGGTAGAAAATTTTAGCAAGCTATTTTCACCCACCTACCCTAGACCAAACTTTATTTTCTATGCACTTACCTATTCAAAAAACCCTTTCTAATTTTCTAAAGAATACCCTAGCCATATCACACTAGTATTAATTAGCTTAATCACTATTTTAATCATTTATAGTCTATTTCTTAAGTAAAAATTCTTGGGTCCAATTTTAGTACCTTTTAATTATTAATGCAAGTACTTTATTTTTTTATTTTATAAAAATAATTATTTAAAATGTATGGATTGACAACCCCTAAGGAAGATTTTGCTTTCAATATCTAGCTATTGCTAAGAAATCCACTCCACTATCTGTCTAACAAATAAATTTTCTTTATTACTTTATTATCTATAGGTCACCATCCCAAGATAAAGAGGATCTCTCCACAATCTTATGATTCAATTCATGCACAATAAAATAGGTTTTTCAACCATACCCATACTTAGTTTCTTATTTTCCCTTTCTAAAATAATAAGCAAAAATTCAATAAAACATTATCCATCTATAAATGTGCCCATGGAGACTAGGTGTGTTCACTAAGTAATGAAGTTCCTCATTATTTGTGAAGAAGATGAATGCAGTCACCAATAAGTATTTCCTAAATATCTACAAGGCATAGACCATGACAAGTACCTCACGCTTAGTTGTTATATAGTTCTACTCTACCTGGGTTAGTTTCCCAATGGAAAAGGAAATGGTATGATCCATTTTACCATCACCCAATTGTGTTATAATAGTGCCAATTATAGAGCTAGATGTGTCAACATATATGTGGAATGGAGTCATCCAGTCAGGAAATTGTAATATCAACATTCTAGCTAATTTGATCTTCAAAGTTTCAAAGGTATTTTATTGCATTATGCCCCGTAAGAGCTCCTCTAGTGGTGATGAAATATTTTCATATCTCTTTATGAATTTTCTATATTAACTATAATGGCCAAGAAAGGTGTGAATGTATTTCTACATCGATGGGCTTTGGATCTATAGAATAATTATAATATTCATGGGGTCGATGAGCATACCATATTTGTAGATGATCTACCCAAGTAAGGTGATAAATAATGTCATGAAGGTACACTTCTTGAGGTTCAAGGATATTTTTATCTATTTATACCTCTCAAACATGAGGCATAAGTTTTTATAATGGTCTTTTATTATCCCATACATAATCCAATCATCTAAATACACTTAGAGTAAATTATGAATGAAGTCCTTAAATGTGGTGATAACCACTCTAGATAACATGGATATCACATGATTGAGCCTAAAAGGCATCACATTGTATGCAAAACATCCCCATTATATCACAAAGATCATTTTAGGCTTGTCTTCCTCTTCAATCTAGACTTGATGGTATCCTGAGAACCCATCAGTGAAAGTGTATATTTCATAGCTTGAGATGCCATCCAAGACTTCATTGGTGAATGGAATCAAGAAGTGGTTAATGATGCAGGTGGCATTGAACAATCTATAATAAATTCAAATATAGATGCAACCATATTTCTTGATACTAATAACCATGGGGCTCACCCATTTAGATTCTTGCATAGGGTAGATGACTCTTGTGGCTAACAATCCATTAATATTCATTTTGACCTTGGCACAAATATTGGGGTTCATTATATAAGGGTGAATCTTGATAGATATTAAATTGTTGACTAGCTTTATGATCATCTTCACAAGGGATGGGTGGGTTCCCTTCATATCTCAATAATTTTGAGGGGATAAGTCTTGGAACTCCTTTAGGAGACCCATCATTATTTTCAACTCCATGTTAGACTAATATGCACCTAGAGTAATCATATTTGGTTCCCTTTCTAATCTGATGTGTACCTTGGTAGTTTTGAGTGACATGTAATAGGGATGATTTTTCTCTTGATGTGAATTCTCAACTTTCCTACCTCTTTTAGTTGTTTCTATATGAAGGTGGGTAGGGTCCTCTTCATTTCGAGTGCTATCCTACACTTGGCTCATAAGCTTCCTTTTGCCTATTAGGTTTGTCTAGTTATATGCCTTCCATGTTTCATCATCCTCATCATTGGTCTCACTATTGAGGGTTTTCTCTTCAACTAATGTTAGGAGCTCCAACCCCTTTTCACCGAACATGTCTTTTAGGTGTTCCCCTAAGATTATATTGTCCTCAAATACTTCCCTTCAAATTTATTGTAGTGTGTCTCTTAATTCCATTTTTTGTAAAAAAAAAGGAGAAGGTGTGCATGAGCCTCTCATTAAAGACATCCAAATTAGCTATCTCATAATGCATCTCATTAACAATATATCATGATCATGCCCACATATTCAAGGTCTTATATAAAGCATATCCCCATAGGTTCCTTGATAGTCTATGTTTTTTCACACAAGCACACATACACTATTAGGTCAGAATCACTGTAATAGGTAAAAATGTCTAGGTATTTATTGCTTTCCTAAATCTAGTGTAGATGTCTAATTTTACATCTTGCCAAGTTGGCAAGCTAGGCATTTACACTTCCCACCAATGAGCAACAATGATCCTTAATGTATACCCTAAGGTGCTCATTCTATGTACTTATTTTAGGATGTATGAATTGAGGTCATAAACATACTCTTCCATAGGATTGTTCAACTTATATATTGGGAGCACCACATGTTTACCTTTGCTTAGGTGAAACACTCTCTTTCCCTTCTTCTTGGTGTAAGGGACCCATATTTTTGAATTGTGATCAATCTAGACCCAACTCATCTTTATTGGTTTTAGTACCTTTGCTCTCACTATGTGGAACCTTTTAGCAATTATCTCATAATAATCCTTGACCCATCAGTCATAGGTAACATTGGTGGTGTTTGAGCCTGATTATCCAACTTCCTAACAAAGCATTCCTTGATCATTAGGGTTGAGAGTCTTGGTGTCTTGCATCATGATGTTGTATATGTAGTTGATCTCATCCTCAATATCCACACTTTATACATAGGGGGTCCTTGGTTACTTGAGATGGGGATAACTACTCTCTCATTGCCATTTTCAAAGGTCATGTAACACCTCTTAAAGCACATGTCTATGTTCACATACCACCATGTCCTTCCTAGAAATGATAGATAATTTTATTATTTTGGTAACTCAATCACTTCAAATTCAACATGGAACTTTATTCCCATGATATCTATAATGTTACTCTTTAAAATTATGATTGGTTATGCTCAGGTCTTATTATCCTTGAAAATAACATGAGGGAAAGGCCTTAAGTCTAGCTTACCCATCTTTTCCCATACATTCTTAAACAAGATATTGAACTCAGTGCTTGTGTCCACATGGACATCAAATAAATACCATCTATCAATGGTGTAATTCACAAGGAGTTCTTGATCATACTTCACATTTTTTTTTATTTCTAATTTCTCATGTTTGATCCATATGTGGCTCAATGACTCAACTAGATTCTACCCTACATGTTTCAAGAGAAAACTCTTTAGTAGGGGTAACATCCTTTATATTTGTAAGAGGTATAGGATCTACATTAAATATTATATCTTAACCTTTTAGACATCTTTATTCTTATGAGAGGTAATTGCTTGAACTTCTATATCTTTCTCTAACTGGAGCTCTCCTTGTAGGTTTTAAATGATGCTCATGGCCTACCAAAAAAATATTTCTAGCATACAAGGTTTGGGTAAGGCATAGATTTAGGTTTAGGTCACATTATGCACTTGGTATGACTCTTTTACCCATATTCTAAGTGTAACTCTGGTATGGGTATAACAAGAAATTGAGTTTTAAATCCATTATGAGTAATTACCTACAGCTTGACTATCTGTATGAGGGTTGGTTATGCTTTCAAAGTCCACTTCTCCACTTTTAGATTGTGATTAATCATTCTTGTGCCCTTTTTTATGCTAGGCCTACCTTTGGTCAACTTATTATATAATTTTGGGCATTATTTGACCTTATGGGCCCCTCTATAATACCCACACATTGGATGTGTAGGGAAATCATGTTGATAGTTCTTTGTCAATCCACACTTATAACATGAGTGGGGTGGGAACCTTCCACCATCATGTCCTCAAAATTACCCTCTAGGGCCTTGTTACATCCCAAAACCCATTTTTGTTGGATATATCCATCATTTCCTTGGTTATCTTGCCCATTAACTACTATAATGACCTACCTTGCATCTCTTTCTATATTTTAATGGATCTCAGTAATCACTCAACAATAAGTTGTGGTATGAGTGTAGGCATGGCACTACCAATAATATATGGTTGAGTTAACTTGGATGGAGCATTATAATAATGATAAGTTAAAAAAATCATGCACCTCTTGGTAGACTTCATAGCTTAGAAGCAATGTGTGCACATTATTTTGAGGGTAGTTATTCTTGTTATGGCCTTCTACTTTGTAGTCAATGCACCATAATTTGCTCAGAGCATCTTATTATAAGATATTAATTAGCTTTTGGAATTCGGAGGTCATGGATGCAATATGATCCTCCATGAATGGGTTGATACTAGTATTGGTGCTTCTATTTTCCTTGGATCTGAATGTGGCTTCAAGTGTTCTACAAGGGTCTATGAATGTATTCATGGAAAGTGATATTCTTAATGACACTAACAACCCTATAATAAACCATTATGCATGTTGGGATGGTTGTATATAGTATGGAAGCTTTGATAGGAGTGTCTTAAACCTTGTATCATACAAGCAAATGCTCTCTAAGAGTCCTTGGGTAATCTCTTTGAGCATGATGATGCTCTACTACTCAAACTATAGTACATAAAATTCCTTTAGGAATGCCTCCTTTAGGGTGTCATAATCTATCATAGCTTAGTTAGGGTCAAACTTTCTATACTAGGTATGGGCATAATCTAGTAAAGTGGTCACAAAATAGGTTGCCTTGCACTTCGATTGGTTTATGCACCGAGCATGTCATTGTAGCTCACTTTTTAGCACAAACTTTGTGGCATTTTTCATGCCATAATAGTTTGACAAGTGCATGGAAATCTCATTATAGATTTGATGTGCATGGTAGCTAATATCTGGGACACTTACCCCCTATATTATATCTTGGTAGTGGTCCTCTAATACCTCTAGCCACTGGGTTAGGCATTAGACCCATTTTTACTATTGGTATCAATGATGTCTATAGTATTGTATTACTAATTTGTGGCATTAGACCACTTCTTATGGGCTATTACCCAACCTACATAGCTAACAGTGGCTGAGCTAGTATTCTTGCACTCATGTTCTATTTTGGTGGACTAGAATCCAATGGTATAGGGATATCCTCACTCAAATACTTGTATGGAATAAATTTTTAAATCACAAAATTACACTCTAATTCTACAAAACTTTTAAAATCTATATTGCCAATAGGGTCAGTTATCACTCTTTTTCTATATTCAAGTGGGGGATCCAATGCATGAGCTTTCACTACATGTTCAAAGGGGGTAGGTGAATTTGTTGCATCTTGAGTCACCAAATTATATAGGGGCCTAGTTAATTCTACACCCATCAACTATTAATATCGATCCATTGCTTCATTATTTCTCTCCTAACATTATTGTATTTGAAGATATCCTTGCCCATGCCTTTCCCACTCTCTACAGGTTCTCTTGGCACTTCCAATTTCTATATATTCCATTAATATACATCATCTCTTATTATAAGCCTATTACTTGAGATCTTAGGTGTTAATATGATCATCCCCTACCATTTTTCTTCACCTACACATCCCCTTCCACCTTGCATTTATCATACATGAAAAGACTTTAACCTTCCATTCCCAAAGTTTCAAAGTCATAATCCACCATTAGTTTTTTAGTTTTTAATCAAACTCTTTCACAAACATGCCTCTAGGTTCTTGAAAAATATTATACTCTACTTCCTCAGGGTAGGAGTATGTCAAAATAGCAAACTCAAGCATGTAATTGTTCAAATCTCCTTGCCAAAATTTGTCTATTGCTCTAGTCCAAGTGACATCCAAGGTCCCAAGCCTCTCTAGGTGATCTTTTATCCACTCATAGTGCTATCTATAACTCCTTATTTTATGGGTTTCATATGTGGCCAACCATTGGTACACATGCTTAGGTAATTCATATAAAGAGAATTCATATAGAGCATCATATAGGTTGTTCTAAACCCACTTTATCAGCGTGTGTCCTCTACATGTTGGATGCTTTAGTGAAAATATATCAACCACCTATTATAACTAGTGCTCAATGTTTTTGAGGGAAAGTCAGAGTGTCATTTTACTGAACCATTATGATAAAAAAATTCAACATGGGTCTCAACAACAAAACCAAAATGTTATAGAAAATAGGGTCAATTCATTAAGTTAGGTGCTCAGTTGGTTGTCCAAGTTAGTTCTGGACTCCCTATGCAAACATGGTATATTTATTATATGCTCAAACTTTAATTATTAGTTGCACTAGCATCAATTCACATAAGGCATAGGCCTTATGACTCACTTAAAGAATAGTTGAAAGGGAATTGAGGCCTACATTGGATAGTTTTACCATGGTGCAAGGCATCACTTATATACTTGATAATTTCAACATAAGATTTTGTAGATTCATTAGCACAAGCCTTGTCTAAGATAAGATTGATGATCTATAGGTGCAAACCCATTTTGGGAACTAATTATGGTCATAAGGGCACAATATTTTATTAAGTATATCTAACATCATATAGGCATTTGATGGGTCAAGTGGATGCCTTAGATCGAGTGTTCATGCTTAGGATAGTGCTTCTTAGAATGGGTATCAAAGATTGAGTGCATGACTCTATTTATACTTAGGATATTTCAATAGAGTATGCTGAACTAATAAATTAACATAGGGATTTCATTAATGACCTAAATAAGAAGCTTACACACAATATGCTTAACATAACTATATTCAAATTATAACATTATAACCATTACACATTTCACTCAAAATTTAAATGATGCATAAATTAGATAGAGAACCATTGAGAATAACCACCATTACCATTAAGGTAATAAAACAAAGTTCATAACATATAAAATAAAGCATATAATTTTTTAAATCTACTTAACTACCCAAAGGCTTATAGGTGATCTTGGGCATATATAAATGGATAATTAATAACATCCATGATATTATTAACAATAATGGTATCTATAATGTATTAAAATTATATCTAGCTTCAATTATTCAGAGCTTCATTGTATCTAATTCATGTTTCTACTTCACTAGTTCAAGCTTGCTTTATAACATATAGGATAATCTCTTTGCTAAGGTAGACAACACATGTCGGGTGTCAAGATGGAACCTCTATTTTTAATTTCACTGGCTCCATTTCCTTGCACCATTCATGCTCTAACCACCACATGTTACCACTCCTATAAGATACCCTAAAGATCTAGGTGTTAGTTAACCACCTGCCAACTATAATAAGATCTGCATTGGTTCCTCTAGCTGGCACCAAGATGCTAAAATAACAATCATCACCCAAGTGATTGCCTCACATCGAGGTGTCTATCTTGATAGTATGAATCCCATACTTACCAAAATAGGGTCCCAATAAGATATCCAAGGGGGTCACCTCAAACTTCTATGAGTACACCATAAAAACTTGCTAAATAATATGGAATATTATTTAGAAAATTCTAAAATATGGGGTCAAATACATCAAAATGAATTAAAACACAAGTAATATGGTAAAAAGACATGGAAAATTTATTATCAACCCTATGACTTTGTAAAGACTTCCTAAGAGAACTACCCTATGAAGGAGTACACTTACCTCATTTTTCATTGTCTCTTCCCCACACATTCCTACCTGAAGCATGGCAGTTTGGGGTCCACCCTAACATACTATATTAAAATAATTTGAATATAAGAACTCAATATCAATCAAATATAATATTCTTAAAACTCAACTATTTAAAATATATTTGACCATACCACAATAATTATGAAACTATCAAGCATCTAACTATTACTAGGTAATTTGAATATTATTTTTACTTGCATAAATAAACAACCTTTTACTACTAATATTATTATAATATGCATATATTTGAGTCATAGTCAAAATTATATATTAAATGAAAATACTCTACTCATAAAATCATATTATTATTTCCAATACTAAGCTAATGTTCATGTATTATTCAGCAAGAAATATAAATATATTCATCATAATAGACAAAATCCTAGCCTCTAACAAAATTAGTAAAATCATACTACATAAATTCTACATGTAAATTTTATAGTTCAAATGCATAAAAATACTACTTGAGTTCAAAACCAATATTATATGAAAATCATAATTAAATGATCAAGTCATTTTATCACTATAAAAATTCATGTCAATCCTTTGCGACCAAAACTCATGCTAGAGACTATACCTGGAACTTTGTTTCCATTCAAAAATAAAATCTCATCAAATTTTATCAATGGGAATACTTATTAAAACCATTTCATAACAAATAATGAATTTGCATAATAAAAAATATTAAAAATTCATTAATATATGTTGATACTTAATTTTATACCAATCTCTTTATATAAATTCAAACAAATTTCCCTCAATTCTACAACTTATCAACAAACACTTGAACATTTTCATGCAAAAAAGGATAATCATACCAAGCTTAAATGTATGTAAGTGGAAAGTAATGCAAAATATTGTACACTCAAATTATTTAAAATAGTTTCACCACATATTTTCACCTTAATAGCCACTAATCATATATCCCACATTAATCTTTACAAACTTCATTAGTATTAGGCTCTAAAATAAGCTAATGATTTATTATTTTTTCTAATACTGATGATATATTTACATATCTATGTTTATTTATTAGACAACAATATTTTTTTATTTCATGACCTATTATGATTTGAGGAAATTTTTACATGTATCTGATCATACTATACTTAACTATATTGGAATTTTATGTTGATATGATTTCATTTTCAGATTTGATTTGTCATATAATAGTTCAATGGGTGTATATACATTCTAGGTTTTTTAAATATTATTTTAGGTTTGGAGTAACTATTATTTTATTTGATTGAGGTTCTTGCAAGAACATCTCACCCTCATTGGGTGGAAAAATGGAGTGAATCATAGGGGAGGAGGATCCATGTTTTGACAATGGATATTGAAAAAATGAAACCAAACCCACACACACACTTACACATTACATGCTAAAATGTTGATGTTTTTTGTATGTTGTAAATATGTTATGTGATTACTTATAACTAACTATTAGTTTGGTTATTATTGCATAATATGAATTGGTTATGGATCATGAATTTGATATGTTTTTGGAAAACTAGTTTGAATATGGATTTTTATATTAGTGTTATTTATTAACCCTATTATGCATATCTGATGTGTGAATCTTTATGAAACTAGTATGTAGAATAAATTGTAGTTTGTTAAGTTGTTATTAAAAATGGATTTAATTTATTATTTTTTAAAATAAAATAAGGCTTATTATTTTATCTATCTTATTTTATTTATAACTAAATATTCAAAGTTTATTATATTTTTTAACCCTTTTTTGGTGGCCTAGGGGAAATGGGACAAGATACACCTAAGCAAATTTCATATTGTAAATTCTTTAAAAAACATAGGGAAATGTCTTGGAATGTTATAATTTGAAAAATAATTGGGTTTTGGAATGAATCACTACCATTCACAAATTCAAACCCCAAAATTATGTTTATCTTGAAGTCTTTGGAAAAAATTAGCCATTTTTCTATCATTATGGTTTTGACATAGTCATTTGGTGGATAGCTGAGTTTGTGAAGTTTGGCATGCATATGCCATGCTAAGATAGTCATAATATAACATCAAGTTAATGGTATTAAAAATATTCATGCATTTATGAAATTTAAGTCCTATGAGAAATAAATTGTATATTTTTTTAAGAAACTTTAGGGTATATACAATGTGGAAAAGGGAAAGAAAATATAATAAGAGAGGAAAATTGATGAGGATAAATACATGAAAAATGAGAAGAAAAGTGAAAAATATTATCAATATAAAGGTGATTTAAATACCATTCAAGGAATTTAATAGGTTTCAGTCATCATTACCTTTAGTAGCCAGATGAGTGGTGTAATTCAAATTTTAAGCCATATAAATAATGTGGGCCTTACCTAATTTTAAATGAACTGTGACATTTAATTAATTTAGTCTTTAAATACATTATATAAACTCTATTTTATCTAGGTTAGGTTATTTATATATTAAATTCTTAAAATGGTAGTCCCTTTTCACCACTCTCGATATCATTCTCAATTAAATTTAAAAATAATTAATATGGTTTTATCTTATTTTTTATAATTGAGCATATATTCCATTTATATTTTTTTAAAGGTCACTCTTATAGACCTATATATGGAACTTGATTCCATCCACAAGACAATAATATTTGGGGATTAAAATATCTCATAAAATAAGAAACATTTGTGTAAAACTAGTACATTCCTACCTATCATTGGAAACTCTAGTTGGTCAACTCACTTGTGTGAAAATGTGTAGATAGAATCTTTCTCTTTTTTGGTTATGTCAAGCTTGTACATATGGTTTTTAATGAAATTTAATTAGATATGGAACATGTTTTTTATTTTTATTTTCTTTCCTGATTTTAACTTTAAGATGTAGTTGTGTAAGCAAATGGACAATGTTCTTTTACCTCCATGTATCAAGTACCTTGTAGTTGTACAGAGTATTATGCAATAGGACTAAATCTAGGTGAATATTTTATGTATATGTTACCATGTATACAAATTAAGTAATTATAAGTTCATACTTTGAGCATTTTTAATGATGTATATCTATACATAATAATGTAGGAGTTATAGGTGAGTAGTTTTGCTGGTGTAAAGTCATACACTTTCATAGAAAAACTATAGTAGTGTATTTTGTTTATGTTATTAATAATCATATTTATATGTACATATTGATATAAACTATGGTTGACTATATTAAATATATGAATATGATTTTTCCATACATATAATTATTACATTATTGGGGTGTATTTGTTTTGTTGAGACCTTATATAGTTTCTCTATTTCACACACATAGAGATATATAATCAGCTATAGTTAGTCATTATTTAAATGTTTTAGATAAAATATATGTAGAAATATTATTATAACTTTATAAATAAATATAATGATTATATGGATAAAAATAAAATTAGAATCAATTGATAATTTTTAGTCATATTAATATATGTGTACTGACACACACATACACACACACACACACACACACACACACACACACACACACACACACACACACACACACACACACACACACACACACACACACACACACACACACACACACACACACACACACACACACACACACACACACACACACACACGCACGCACGCACGCATGCATGCATGCATGCATGCATGCACGCACGCACACACATGTATGCATGCACGCACGCGTGCGCGCACGCACGCGCACACACACACACACACACACACACACACACACACACACACACACACACACACACACACACACACACACACACACACACACATGCACATGCACACGTACACACACACACTGTGTGTGTCTGTGTGCGTGCGTGTGCCCATGTGCGTGTGTATGTGTGTTCCTGTGTGTGTGTGTGTGTGTGTGTGTGTGTGTGTGTGTGTGTGTGTGTGTGTGTGTGTGTGTACACAATCACTATGCACATTTAAATGTAGTAAAGATGAAACAAGTAATTAATAAGATAGAGTTATAGTCACTATATGTTTATGAAAAAACAAGTTATTGGAGTAAATGAGGATAATTTCCTTTATATCAACATTTGGAATAAATTTTACAACATAAATATAGTAAATATTGGTTGCCATGGTTATTATATTATGAAAAGTCTTATGTAGACTATTTGAAACATTTCTCAAATTGAAAAGTGTTAGGGAAATATAATGATATGTAGATGATTATCATTTTAGAAACACTTTGAATTTTGCATTGATCAAGTTGATAATATTAAATATATTTGTTTACAATTTATTGATATTAACATAAGCATTAGCCATGCTCATTTTTTAGAAATTAAGAGTATAAGTTGATAGTTATGAATCTGCATTGCTTGGATGTGGAAATGATAGTACATTTTATTATAAAATAAAATTTGTTTTATGTACGTGAAATATGTTCTAATCTTGTATTAAATGGTTAATTGAATATGATATAAATTACTAGTTGAATTTGTGATATAAGTTTGTGGATATAACATATTTGAACTATATTATGAGTTTATATAGTTTCATTCTCTCTTGTGTTAAGGGATGATTGGTATATAAGGCCGAGGCCATGATATGTATATACCTATAATCACATAACACAAAGGATAATGAGACTCATTACCAAAGAGTATATGTATGTCTAGATTTGACTTAGACTCATGAGAGATATAAAATCTATAATTAAAAACTTTGAATAAAATAATGTTATATCTAAAAACATTACTAGTCCACTGTATTATCTAGTTTACATATATGTGTGTGATGTCATATTAGATAAATAATTATTTTGCATGGTCTATATGATTGATGTTTGTATTAGTGATTGTACCACACATAGTTCTAGTTGATTTATTGATATCCATACTACCATTATCCTCCCCTCAAGTGAAGGGCCACTCCCATTAGGGAGGTTTGTAGGAGACTAAAGGTTATAATTGAAGGAAAAACACCCAGATGTTGTTTTCCCTCTCTTTAGATAATTAACCATTCTAGGTGCATGCTCATGGATATTGAATTGATTTTTAGTTATTTTATGAAGACATAATGTACTATTCATACTTCATATCATTCATTTTTATAAAAAATTAGTGGAAATTCTATTATTTTCACATTCAATGTTATTATGATTACTTAAAATAGTGGTTATTTATTCCTATTTAGTTATAAAAATGAATTAATTTAGTGTATCATTATACCATTCATTTTATATATCCTTTAAAATATAGTGTTTTATCTTCTTCACTACTAAATGTTGTTTGTAATATAAATATATTATGACTTAACTATATATACTTAAAATTGAACATTTCATGTCAATTATAATTGTGTCTTGTATTAACACTTTCGACCTTACCAAAATAACATTTCCTCTAATGGTTAATTAATTTATTAACCTAATTTAATCCTAAAACAAAATTTAATGGATTTAGAATTACCTATTTTTTAAATGCGCAAAATTGAATTATTGCTTCACCCAAGGTGACATAATCATACCAAGTGTGCAAGTAAGATCATCTACAAGATCTTACACAATTTTCCTCTTACACCCCTCTTACACACTCAAGGAGGGGTCATGATTTTAATATCTTAAATTTATATGACATAATCCATCCCTTTTCTTCCACAGTCCATCTTTCTCATTTTTGAGAAGGGAGGACTATTCTTGGGCCCTTGATCTTCATCTCAAGATGGACAATTTAGAATCATTTACTAAATCTATAAATAAAATGGTTTACACACTTATTCAAGATGGTCATGTAAGGTATTAAAGATATACCAAATCTCAAAGACATCATTCAACCATTCTCATACCAATCCAAGATAGGAATCAAGTTTAGATAATGAGAGGTTATTCTCACATGATATTTCCCATAAGGACAATGCTAATGATGATGTCATGGCTAAGAAGCATGATCAAAAGATGCATGATAAAACTCTTGAAGAGAACACCATGTGTTGATGACCTTGTTTAGTTTCATGAACAAGTATAAAGAGTCTTTGAAGACATGTGTAAGTTTTACTTGGACATGTTCAATGATTTTGAAGAGGTTAGTAAGCTAGCACCAAAAAAGAAGTTGTTGCATATACAAGTCGAGCTTAACCTCATAAGATCGATTCTTAAGAAAAGCCTTTAAGGAGGTATAAACATTTGTTTTTGTCTTATAATGTGCATTTATTCCTTGTTTTCCACATAGCTTAACCTATGGATTAGGATTAATATGTTATTTCTTAAAGTTTGCTTTGATTTCATTGACTAAAATATTGGTTAACCTCTCTTGGATTCATGATCTACATAATGGAACACGTGATGGGGCTTGAAGGATTTAATGCACCCCAAAAGATATTATATGCCATTGGCATTCCTCTAATTGTCATAATTAATATTGAAATCAAGTTAATTAACCTTTTTTATTTAAAATTTGTTCCAAACTAAATATCAAATTTGTTAATGTATAATGGTGAATTTGAAGAAAATTTGAGTGAAATTACCTTTAGCAGTAGTGAAATCAATGGTTATATATTTTATACTCAGTCTAGGTCCAAACTATAAAACTAGATCTATATTTAGTGAAATTATAGTAATATTCAATGAAATCATAGCCAACTTTAATGAAATTTCAGCCATCTTTAGTGAAATCACCCACCTTCAATGAAACAATTTTATTTCTTCTCTATCTTTTTGTTTGTAGGCTACCTTCAATGAAATTATGGTCAACATCAATTAAATTATAGTAAAATTCAAAAAAATAACAATCAAATGTAGTGAAATCACAACCATCTTTACTGAAATCACCCATATTTAGTGAAATCATTTTCTTTCTTCTCACTATATTTTTTCTTTACAAACTACCTCTAGTGAAAGTGCAGTGAGCTTCAACAAAACTATAGTCAGCATTAATGAAATTGTAGTTTAATTTAGTGAAATGGTATCCATATTAAATGAAATCAACCATATTAAATGAAATCATTTTCATATAGTGAAATGGTATCCATATTCAATGAAATCACCCATATTAAACAAAACCATTTTCTTATTCTGGCTATCTTTTTTTTATAGGTTACTTTTAGTGAAATTGTAGTCAACTTTATTGAAATTATAATAAGATTCAATGAAATATATTAGTACTTCATTGAGACCCTTATATTTGAAGTAGTTTCAAAGGTACCAAACCCTTTCATGAATGGTTCAATCTTGAATTTATTATTAGATACCTCTTTTACCATGGATCATTCCTTTATGCAGGGATGCAAAGGTAATATCCTCTAAACATTGCCTTGCTCATATGAACCTTTTGAGAGAAGGGTGGGGTTAAAATACAACCAATAATTTTAATAATTTATTTAAAGAACATTTAAACATTATAATACTCTCTCAAGGCAAGTATTTCAAATTTTTAAAGGATGTGATGCAAACCCACGTCAATTACTAAAATTTCCTTGTAATGCTTGTGTGTTGTTACTTGATTGTTATGTTGAAACTTTGTTCATACTTAAGACCCAATCAAAAAACCAATTCCAATTCCAAACCATTTTTATACACACATAATTAGGCATTACTCTATTAAAATTTTAGGTCAAACAAAGGTGACATGTCAAAATTGATCCCAACACCTATCTTTCTTATTCAAATGACATCATTAGGATACCATAATTGAACCAAGGCATATTCCTACTCTAAGTTTACAATTTCAAACCAATCCAAGACCAAGGTTATAAATTTTTCTCCCTACCATGGCTTTATGCCATACAATTTAAAACCAATACTAATTTAAATGCCAAATTCTAATTCTAGTCTAAGTCAAGTCCAATGTCAAACATGGTTGACTAGGTAAACCCAAATCAAATCAAATTATGCCTTTTCCAAAAATTCAAACACAATTCAACCCTTCTTCCAATGTTAAATTTAAATCAATTTTCTAAATCAAATCAAGTTTAATAAATTCCAATGATCAAAACCTATACCAGTCAAACATTATGAAAAGTTAACTCCTATACAAGGTTCACATAACTTTAAACCAAACCAACATTCCAAAATGAACTTTTTTAAAGCCTAGGTCAAATTTTATAATCAAATAAAATGACCTTTCAAACTAATAGTCTAAACCAAATTCAATTTTTTTGAAAACATTTGATATACCAAAATTTATGTTCCCTTTTAAAAACAAGTTTGATTCACACAACTCTCTTATTTGGATACTTACATGAATAAAATTTAATTAAACTAGTCCATTTGAACATTTGAATTAATAGACCCAATTAAACATTCAAAGTCAACCAAGGTCAGCTAATTCAAATCCAATTCTAGTTTGTATTGAACCATGATCCATTCCAATTCAAATCTAAATCTAGTTCATCTTGAACCATGAACCAAGCCAGTTAAAGCCAAACCAGGTTCATCTTGAAATAGATACCAAACCAATTTTGTACCAAACCATTCTAATTATAATTAGTTTTATCTTGAACCACATTCTAATTCCATCACCCTATTTGAGTCTAATCAAATAAATACCATTTCAACCAACACCATTATCTTAAAAAGATCACCCCTCTTCAATCCCATTAAATCTATGTCAATTCACCTTATTTGGGGTCAATCAAATCAAGACCATTTCAACTAACACCATTATCTAAACAAGACTACCCCTCTTTGGGACCATTCCAATATATTCCAATTCACCCTATTTGGGGCCAATCAAATCAAGAACATTTAAAAGAACTCCAATTTTATAAATATCTCCCTCTTTAGGCCTATTCTAATTACATTAAGACCAAGACCACTCTTTTTGGGCCTATTCCAGTTACATTGAGACCAAGACCACTTTTTTTGGGCCCATTCAAATTACATTGAGACAAAGACCTATCTATTTGGGGCCCATTATAATTGAGATAAAGATCATCCTTCTTGGGACCATTGTAAATGAGACCAAGACCACCTTCCTTGGGCCTATTATAAATGAGAAAAAGTCCACCCTATTTGGGGTCAATTTCTTCTACCTAATCCCCTTGTGTGTATCCTTGCTTGGGGGAATTATTCTACATTTAACCCATGTCATGGCATCTCATGATCCTAAAAATATTCTAGCATCACCAATATTTGGTCAATACGTGATGGAGAAACTCTCTCAATTTAACCTTAAAATATGCCATTCAGTGCTGATCATGAAAAAAATCAATGATACCTCTTAAACATGTTATCTATTATAGACTATGGATTACACTAATTTAGATGAAACCTTTATGACAATAAATATGAAAACATTGTGAGATTTTTAAATCTCAGTGCTAAACTTCTAACTAGATTTACAATAAATAACTTATACTATTTTATTAAATCTCTTAATGAGACACCTGTCACACTACCATAAAATCAAACTAATCAAATATAATATTTCATACATGTTATTCCATTGAACCTCCAAGATCACTTATCTATTGACAATCAAAATGTAACCAAGTCTAATAACCACTTGATTGGGATATGTCATGATCCTTTTCTTAATCATGATTAGATATGTCCAATTCCAAATAAATATTAAGATAGTCAAACAATTTTTGAAATTTTTATCAAATCACCCATCTTTGACCAAATTCAAACCATTAAAGGTCAACCTGTATTTGATGAAATACCTTTATCTGACATAAGAACCATCTTTGATGAGTCTATATTTAAAGATCCCATTATTATTGAGTAACAATCCTTTATTTTTACTTTCCTAAAAGACCCCCATTTATAAAGATTACTTTATCCCAAATCCTCCATTTCAAAGTGAAAGGTGAACAAGGTACCAGTGGATAACATAATTAGATAAGACCTATTTATGGCTATGTTTATGTCAAAATCAAGTTCTATTTTAGAACCAATATCAACATTGGGTTCCATTCTAGAAATAATATCATAATTATTATTAGTAGAAGAATAAATGCCATCCTAAACATTAGATTCATATCCTCTTGATTTAAAATCAAATTTTGAATTAGAAGATATCAATGGATGTTACAACATTGGCTACACATTTCTAACATATCTAATTGAAAACATTTGTGATCCTTCCACCATTTTAAAGGAAGCTTCCTTAGACATCAACACAAGTTTTCCTAATAGCCTCTATGAGAATTGTTCTACCTTTTATCCTTCCATTACCATTACCCATTCCTTTACCATTAACCAACATAACCATTATACTGATATACCAACTCCCATAAATGTCAAGTGAGATCATTAAAATCACACATTGTTGAATTTATTCCATGGTGACATTTCAAAGGTAGAATTTATTGAAAAGCAAGACAATATCCAAGTATAATAATAATCTCCTACTAGAACCTTGTTTGATGTGTTATGGGATAAGCAAAATAAAAAATCTCAAACCTTTAATTAAACCTTGCTTAAGGTGAAAAACACAATCAAAATGAATTATCAACATCCTTTAGTGAAACATTATTCAAGGCAATATTGGACAAACCAAGGTAGAATAATAAAGAAGACTTTGTTGGTGAAAACTTCTTTGAGGAACCAATGGCTAAGCTAATCCATTCCTCATTGATTGATGAAGATAATATTAAAGTCCATGTCAACCCTTCCATAACCAAAATCAAGTTGAATATATAATCAATAACAATATGTGCAATTGAAAATACCAATTTTAATGTGTATACTAACCATTATACATTATATTCTGATCTCATTATTCATTCAAGTCCTATATTCCATTATTCAATCAAACCATTCATCCCATGCTTATCCTTCCCAACCCTTCCTCAAAACTTTTTTTTTTATTGAGGCTAGGAAGACATATTGTTTAAAGGTTTGGAGGAAGCAACATCAATAACAAATGAAAATAATGATGGGACCAATATATTTCACATTAATAGTAGTCTTTAGATAGAGAAAACAATATAAGTAGGTATAGGTTAGATATCACACATTATGCATATCATAATCCTCCATTGAGTTGAGATGCTAAAATATTAAAAAAAATTCCAAAGATTCAATTAAAAAGAACAAAATAATCAAAAAATAAAGATAAATAATTTTTCCAATAATGAAACCATGCTTATAGTGCCTTGGGCAAGTACCATAATGAAAACTAGGTTTCTAGAATAATATGTAACTAATTTTTTATTTTCAAGTACCTTGACACTTGTGGGAAGACCTAACTACATTATATACCATTCTACTCAATCCATCTTGGCCATTGTAGTCCATTACCATTCAAGCTATTTTAGTCATTCAATCATGTTCAACCTATCCCATCTTATTGTGTCCATTATTCTTCTTGTCTTAACTTTTTTATAGAAGTAGAAGGAATATTGAGGTATATTTTGGAAACATTATGGCCTATTATTCACATGACACTTTGACAATTGGACACATTTGGTTTTCACATGACATGGTCTTTGTAGACTCTTATTCATTTCCCTCATTATCATGTACAATTTTTTGTATTCATATGCCATCCTTATTTTCAACCCTATTATTTATTCTTAGTATCTACCACTAGTGTTAAACTAAATTGACTTGAGGTCCATTGGACTATGTAGGAAGTGATTATTTCTTGAGGTCAGCTCAGTCACCCCTTTTCTCATGCTCTCACCATTTTGTAAGAAATTTCATCCACACTCTCATCATTTTGTAAGCAATGTAAGCCACACCCTCACTATTTTGAGAGTAACCTAAGACATGCTCTTGCCATTTTATGAGTTAAACTATTCTACATTTTCTAATATTCCATTGAGTTGGGATGCCAAAAATCTCAAAAACATTTAAAACAACAAAAAAACCAAAAAACATTCAAAATAGCCAAAAAATCAAAATAGGCTTGCAATCTCCATGAGAGATATAAAGTCAAAAAAATCAAATAAATTTGTCTTGTCCTAGCTCTAGTCAAACAAACCCTTAATCCAATCATTTTAGGTCCTAAATTTTTTTGGGTATGTGTCCTTACCAAATCCTCCCCATGAGGACAAACCCAATATTGAATCTAATTATTTCATCCAACTTGATGTGTGTCCATCCCTTGTATGTATCCTTGCTTGAGGCCACCCTCCAGTTACTAATCTCACTAAGCTTTCACTCATGGATTTTGACTTGGTTAAAAAATAATATGCTTTTGGTTGCTTTTATTTTCAAGGTTGTGTGTGTGATTGCTTGTTTATTTCCTTTTTTTGTTGTTTCCTTGACTCAATCCATTGTGCCAATGAGGTTATCATCATGGTTCTATTCACCACCTGATACTACTTGATTCCACCCATTGGCATATATCAACATTATCATCATGGTTTTTATCTTTGGTGCATTGTTATCAATTATCTATTAGATCAAGGGTCAGTCCTTACACACATTACAACAAATTCATCATGTTTTTTATATCATGGTGTATACCATTGGGTGTTACATCAATAATCAAGTGTTATAGGTCTAATTAACAATGTCACAATAAAATATATCCTTGTCTACTACATATAACACAATCAACTAGACCACATGACTTAGTTATATGATACTCATGATACATCCACATATGAGCATATAAATGAAGTCATAATAGTTTCCATCATTCCATTTTCTCTTAATTTTTTGGAGAACTACATCATCTTGAGATCATTTTGGACTATTTAGGCAACACTTAGTTACATTTAATTTATGAGGTTAGATTGACCACCCTTGTTTAATTCTTATTAACATCCATATTATTCCAATATAATAACATCATTCTTCATCATCTCTTTCACTACCTCTTAGCATTCAAAAAAAAAATTAGTTTATTTTGGTTTCTTCATTATTTGAAAATTCATTATACCCTTGCACATACATTTTTTCTTGCTCATATTTAGTTTGTGTAATAGGTTACATACTTTATCTATGTTAACCAACCAATCAATCAATTTCATAATAAACATTTGTCAAAATAAAATATACCCTATTGAGGTAACTCATTAAATCAATAATAAAATATTCCTTGATCAGTTACATTACTATGATCAACCAAGACTTCCCTATTTGGGACCAATTCCCTCATTTAATCTTTCTTATAATTCCAAGTCCACATGATTTTCCCTATTTAGGGAAAGTCAAAGTGTGATGAATTTTTTAGGATGTATCTTTCCCAATTCTCCCCATCTTGGGCCTATTTTAATTCTATTTTCCTTAATGATTATAAATCAATGTGTAAAAGCATAAAATCAAGTGGATTAATCTCATCCATGACTTAATTTCACTTTTATTCTTGTTCATTTTACTATTTTTGAGGTCTTATCCATCAATCTTATTTTTTAGCCACTCCCTCAAGGGGGCATCATGGCCATTCATAAACATTATTTAGGACTTGTTTGTGGACTCATTTTTAGTAAATTAAACAATATTAAAAAAAATGTGAACACACAATTAATTAATAAATATCAAATTTATTATTAACAAATTTTTAATTATTTGAAAATACATCATTCTATATAGTGTCTCACAACACCTTCTCAAATAGGGGAAAATTTTATACACTTAAAATTAGGAAATTTGTGTTGATTATAATTATGCATTATATTAAAACATCCAACCTTACTAAATTCAGTTTTCCTCTAATGGTTAATTATTTACATAATTAATTAACCTAATATAATCCTAATGGGAAATTTAATGGATTTTGAATTACCTATTTTATAAATGCACAAAATTGAATTATTTCATCACCCAAAGTAACATCATCATACCAAGTGTGCAAGTAAGAACTCTTACAAGATATTACACCCCTCTTACATACTCTTCCTCTTACACCCCTCTTACACACTCAAGGAAGGGTCATGATTTAAATATCATAACTTTATATCACATAATCCATCCCTTTACTTCCAAACTCCATATTTATCATGTATGAGAATGGAAGACTAATCTTGGTCCCTTGATCTTCATCTCAAGATGGATGGTCCATAATCATTTGACAAATCTATAAACAAAAGGGTTTACATACTCTTTCAAGAAGGTTAGCTAAGGTAGTGAAGCTATGAAAAATCTTAAGGCCATCAATTAACCATTCTCATTACAATCCAAGAGAAGAATCAAGTGTAGACAAGCATAGTGATTTCCACACAAGTAATCAAGCATTGACAAAGACTTGTACATCTACAAGATGAGCTCAACCTCTTAAGATAGATTCTCAAGAAAATATTCTAAGGAGGTATAAATATTTGTTTTTGTCTTAAAATATGTGTTTGTTTATTTTTTCATGTAGCTAAACCTAGGGATTAGGCTTCATATTTTAGTTCTTCTAGTTCATTTTGATTTTGTTCACTCACATATTATCTAACCTCTCTTGTATTCTTGATCTACACTAACTAGTGGGTTAGATTTATTTATATACATTTTGTATTATATGTATTTAGATCTCAAATAGTAAAACACTTATGTTAATTAGTCAAGATGATTGTGCTTAAAGTATGATGAAGTAAAATTAAAAAATAAATTATGTGTTTTCTTTAGTAAATCCCAGTTAGGGTGTAACAAGTGGTATAAGAGTGAGGTTTAAATGCTTGAAACTAATTATTCCACTAATGTTAAACTATTTATACTATTCTAGTAAGGATGATTGTATATATAAGATCAAATGTTGAGTGGAATTATTATGAGAATCCTCAAGTTAATCCTAATCAACTATAATCTGGATAAGCTAAAAAAATTGATCATATCTTCATTGTCATGAAATAAAAAAGGGCGAATAAGAAGGACCAGAGGAATAACCAATTGGTTAGGAAGAGATTTAAAATCAGGGGCATACCAAGGAACAAGTATTAAGAGTACAAGTAGCCACATAACTTATGAAAGATATGAATAAATTAAACCCACTCAAGTTTTATGGTAAAATTTTGGGTGATGGAGCTGAATTTTGACTTAAAAAGTTGGAAAACATTTCAAAATTCAAAATTATTCTGAGGTGAGTAAGATTATTCGGGGTGATTATCAAATTACTAGTGAAGTAGCAACTTGGTGGGCCAATAATAAGATAGAGATGGTACTTGATTCCACCACCACTTCTTGGGAATAATTTGTATATCTTTTTAGGGCTCGATGGCTACCATAGTTATATTTTGATAAGAAATTAATAGATTTCCAAAATATAAAATAAAAAGATCCATAATTAAATGAATACTGGGAATAATTCACAAAGATTTTGAAATATGTACCTCAGTACCAAAAATATGAATGCTTATGGATAAGGAATTTCATCATGGGTTTAAAGCCTAAAATTGGATGTGAACTGGATGTTCATGGTCCATCCACCATGGACCAACTTTTTATGAAATAAGTTAAGCAAGAATATAAGTTGAATTACTTTTTGAGGTCATAGAAAAATTAAAAAATAAATTTGGATGATCAATAACTACCTTCAAAAAAAATAATTGGAAATGGAATGGGAATTCCAAAAATATGTTCAATAGTCAAAATGCAAGGTTTAATAATATTGTATTAAATAAGAAACATGGAAATGGTTTTAAATAAGGGTTTAAGGAAGGAATTCAATCTGAGAGGAAGGGACCATTTGGATTATGTTTTACATGTATAGGAGACTATTATGATAAGGTATATCCTCAGTGGAAGACATAATGCAAAAATAAGAATTCATCTAGCTCTACATCCCAATAAGGAACCTTCTAGAAATAAATTCACATAGTTTTTGATAATTGTCATGTTGAATTTCAAGCTTATTTTATTTAAGTATTAGGTACCTTATTTTAGAATCCTATTTCCATTGTAATAGATACAGGAGCCATTAAATTTTTTATCTCATATAATGTTAAATAAATTATCTAGGGAGGTTGGTTTCATGGAAAATGCTTGGTCAATGGAGTATGGGAATGAATCCAAGGTCAAGATTGATAGGTGTCTTGTTAAGGTTAAGATGAAGTTACCATAATTCACCATGATAGTTAGTTTATATTTTGTACCACTAGGATCATATCGTGTGATCCTAAGAGTGAATTGTGTTTCTATCCATAAAACTATGTTTAACTAATTTCTTGAAAAGGTTGAATGCTTAGATGATTTGAGAAATCAAACCCAAATTTAGGGAGAAAATAAAGAGTTGAAACTAAGTTAAATTTCAACCATTCAATTTAAAAATGCCAATGGAAGGGATGCCAAGTATTATTGGTTAAATTTGAATAAATATAAAGAACCAAAGAATCCATTATTGAAGATTACTCCATTTTGTAAGAGTTTCAAGATGTCTTTCTAGAAGATTTACCTAATTTACCTCCCAAAAGGGAATTTAACTTCACTATTAACATAATTATGGGATCATAAAATTGATCTAATTCTCTTTACATAATGATAACAACTGAATATGAACTAAAATCCTAACTTCAAAAAACATTAGCTAAAGTATTGATTATACTAAGCATTTCATCATGGGGTGCACTTGTAGTTTTCATAAAGAATAAGGATGGAACCCTTTATTTTTACATAGATTATAAGATGTTAAAAAATTAAATTATTAATAAGTACCCCCACATTTATGATATTTTTGATAAAATGTGAGGTAAAATAGTATTCTCCAAGATTTAACTATGAGCAAGGTACCATAAGTTCAGGACTAGGGAGGAAGACATTCCTAAAATAATATTCAAGACCAGATATGGACATGATGAGTTCACAATACTTAATTATTGGCTCATGAATACACCTATGGAATTCATGAATCTCGTGAATAGTGTGTTAATATATTACCTTGATTATTTTGTGATTATTTTTGTTTATGACATTATCATCTATTATAAAAGTGAAGAAGATCATATTGAGAATTTGTATATGTTTTTACAATGATTATGGAAGCATAAGATATATGGGAAATTGTCTACACAGGCCTTATTTAAAATAGGAGTCCAATAACTAAGGCATATTATATATATATATATATATATATATATATATATATATATATATATATATATATATATGGAATCTCAATAGATCCAACTAAGATAAGATCTATCACGGAATGGCCAACACCTATGAATGTACATGAAGTGTGTAGCTTTATAGGTTTATTGAGATATTACAAGAAATTTGTGCCAATTTTTTTAAAGATAGATAATCCAATCACCTCTATATAATGAAAATAAAAATGTTTTGTTTGGATTGATAAGTGTGAATAATCCTTTAAAATTATGAAAAATAGGCTTATATCAACACCAATGTTGTAGATTATATATCCAAATGGTCATTTTGTAGTAATAACTAGTGCTTTTGAGGATGGTTTATGAGTATTTATTATGCAAGATGGTTCAATTTTAACATATAAATCAAGGAATTTGAAGCCTTTTGAGTCTAATTATTCCCCATATGACTTATACTTATCTGCCATAGTACATAATTTACAAGTATGGAGGCAATATTTATTGGGAAAAATTTGAAACTCAAAACATATAATTGGGGACTGAATTGCATACTTATGAAACTCAACCTAAATTATTGATAAATATTATGGTTAGAATTTATAACAAATTACGAATTTGATAAAATATACATTAAGTAAAAATAAAATAAGGTTGTAAATTCCCTTAGTTGTATAAAGTACATTACATATTTGTTTATTATTTTAGATAATATTTTGTGATTATGTAGTACCTCAGTCTTATACACTTGGAAAACTTAAACATTGGTTTTTCCTCTTAGTTATACATATGCCTTTCTTCTATAATCCTTGTATCAAATTTATCTTGTGCCCTTTGGACTATCTCTTAGTTTGACTAGCCTTATATTCATGACACAAATATCTTATCTTTCCTAGAATGCTTAAAATTTATTTATCTTACACCTCTACAAGCTCAAAGACTATACTTACTCTCCTACTCCCTAAACACTAACATTTGGGATAGATAGTAACATTGACATTATTGTCATATCTTGACATAAGTGGATAGTGATCTAAAACCATCCAATTTTGAAATGAAACATATTACAATGGTCAACCTAAGTAATTTATCGCGAGTTATTTTTCAATAGGATTGGTATATATATAATATCAACACTCATTCATTCTCACATAGAAATTAGACTAAAAGAGCACTCCATAGACACTAAATCTACCAAAATATTTCCTATTCTATCCTATTCTAATATAAATCAAAGGAATTGTTGGCCAAATTTGGTGTAAATATGAAACCTTGCCTAGATCAAGAGTGAGAAACTAAGAAAAATCCTAATTGAGAGAATGATTCGATGGTAGAAGGATTAGCTAGACTTCATGACCCTATCACATGTCATTTACAAGCTTTTGAAACACTTTAAGCAAGCTTAAAGTGTGTATTTTCTAATTTTGGGAACCAGGCTATATTAGCATGTCATGTAGGAATGAATAGATAATTTTGGTTGTGTATTTAATATATGTAATTTTGAAGACAACCAAAATTGAATGATTACATGAAAGTGATCTATTTCATACCAAGGCCATCCCTTGCAAATTTGGTATCTTGATGTGTTTTCTATCTCAAAATATAAGTTTTAAAAATGATCTAGTAGTGTGGGATGCATCCAAAAACATCAAATTAAGGCCAAAATAAATATATATTTGTATTCAAAAATATTCAATAGGATTCAATTTAAATGTAGAGCTTGCAAGTTTCAAATCCTCACTTGATCAGATTGAATATCAATGGCATGCATGCAATTTCAAGAAGATAACAAGTCAAGAAAGATATATGGTACGTGTTTAATCATGAAATTAAAGATCAATGGTGAGAACAAGGTCAAAAGGTAAAAGGATCTTATGGATACACACAATGGAACCAAGTGTCATTATCATGGTGAACTAGTGGATCAATGATGTGTGTTCGATCATATAGATCAAAGATCGATGGATTGTGTTAAACCATGAAAAAGTAGATAGATGGTGTAAGTAAAGTTAAAAAGTCAATGAGCCCAGATTGGATGTAAGGTTACCATATGGCATAAGCATGTTAAATAGATAGATACTGATAGTAGGGTCCATAAGAGGCACATGATACTACCAAGTGTCACATTTTCAAAGGCTGAGATAAAGATCAACATGGAGATTCCAAGTGGCATAATCTTGGGATCAGATCAAAGATCTATGGTAATGTTTAAAGTCAAGGGTAATAAACTCCCATGGAGATTGATAGATAAAATTTGATCAATTTCCAAAGGGGAAAAGATGAGGACACATGTTCAAAATTATAGTGGTCATATTTTTAAATATGATAAAAATCATGGAAAGAAGATGCCACATAGAGAGACACATCACATCAAAAGATTTGGTGGAACCAGGTAGGTTAATGTTTAATTTGAAATCAAATTCAAATCAGGTTTTTCTAGAGAAAATATTTCAAATCTAATGCCACCATTAAATCTCAATCATCCACCTTGACAAACTTGCACCTATAGTCTCTTAAAAGGTCAACATATATTCAAGCTTGGGGAATTGATGGTATGATTCCACAAAGAGGTTTTGCATCTTGTTCATAATCATGATACTAAATAAACTAATGAATATTTGTTGAAATTATTATTAAATGAAAACCAATAAATGGGATTGCTTTTCATTTATAGTAAACCTATGTTTGGGTTTTGAAGTATGGGTAGAGTTGTGATTATGAAAGGAGTGTCTTATCTTTAGACATAGTCATATCATCCAATTTTAGTAGGTACATGCAACTACTTAAAACATACATAGTCATGGTTCAATTAGATCTATAGATATAAGGATTTTTTATTTATAATGAAGGTAAGTGGAGAGTGGCATAGAAATCCAAGAAAGATATCTTGTGGTTGGAGAGTGTAGGTAGAGTACTAAATAATTTTTTTGAGTCTTTGGAGGATCTTCCTTCATAGTATATCATGATTCATTATCCTCAATAAAATTATTTTGTCTTCTAATATGTTTCTTATCTAATGAGGGAACTTGAAGGCTATTTATAGTTAATGAATGGTTAATTGGGAGGCCAGGTTAATGTTAATTGATCAAAAAGTGGTTGGACCTCATTTATTGATTGTTTCTTGCTCGCTCCTTCTCTCTCTCTTCCCCTTTTCTCCTATATCTCCCATTTTCTTCCCCATATTGGGGCATCTCTGATATTTTCCATTTTGGAAAGAAGAGACTCTCATTTAATAAGGAAATACCCTATCAAAAATTTGTATTCAATACCTCTTGAAGTAATAAAGATAATTTTTACCTATCTCTTGCTTTTGAATTGTGTTTAGTAAGCTTATGCATGATGGAATTGAGAAGGAATGTCTT